>CM052707.1:57935506-57948965 GCA_028551405.1 Uromys caudimaculatus | reverse complement strand
ATTCTTCCCCATTTAGCTTTGTGCATATTCATCATTGTGGCTGTAATTTACTTTAACATCTGTAGATCACAAACAGTATACACTTTGGTCTATACCTTCCAGGTGGTTTGTTAGTTGGTGAAGTTGACTGGACTCCATACTCCAAAGGCAGCTGATGAGAGAGGTTGAACAGATCTTGTGAGTCCTATGCCTCAAGCCTCTGGAGTCATGTCTGAGCTGTGGGGGCTGTAGACTTAGATTTTTTTTTTTAAACCTACTTTATAATAAGGATTTTTAAATGATTCAACACTCCTTCTAGCCCACCATCCAAAGGTCGGGTAGAAAAGTTTGCAAATAGAACAAGAGGATGTGGACCTGTTCAGAAGTTCTTTGGGGCGATTCCAATCTCTCTTTATCAGGATACCAGCAGTCCAGTTCAGTAATATCAGGATAGCAAACATGAATCAGCAGCGGTAGCATGATCCAGAAGAAACAGCCAGGCCTCCTCTGAATCTGCTGAGTCAGTGGGCATGACCTAGGCTTGCCAGGACACCAGGAAAAGTTCTCTGCCATGTCTCTGTCAATGAAGTGAAGATCAGCAAAGCAAAGCTAGCTATGCACGTACCCATCACTGTCTGTCTCTCCAAACATCACATGTTCTCTCACGAGTCTTGCCTCAGCAAAACACCACAGCGTGAGTCTGCCTCACATGACACAACCAGAAACTTCCACCTCAGGGGGCTGCCTTGCCCAGCTTGGGGAGCTGGTCCTGCCATTGGAACATAGCACCAACCTGAAAGTAACTCTTCCCTTGGAGAGCAAACTGAAACTCTCCACCCCAAACCATAAGAACAAGTTCCATGGCTGTTGTTGTGAGCTGTCTTTGTTAGGGTTTTCCTGCTGTGAACAGACACCATGACCAAGGCAATTCTTGTAAGGACCACATTTAATTGGGGCTGGCTTACAGGTTCAGAGGTTCAGCCCATTATCATCAAGACAGAAACATGGCAGCATCTAGGCAGGCATGGTGCAGGAGGAGCTGAGAGTTCTACAACTTCATCTGAAGTCTGCTAGCAGAATATTCATTTCCAGGCAGCTAGGGAGAGGGTCTTAAAGTCCACACCCACAGTTACACACCTACTCCAACAAGGCCACACCTCCAAATAGTGCCACTCCCTAGGTCAAGCATATACAAACATCACAGTGACCTTTTGTGGGAGACAAATGACTGTTCATTCCAGATTAGTCACCAGTGGCAGACCAAAGAAATAACTCCATTTCAAGTCTAGCCTGGTGAACCAATGTGTTTAATTAGGCTTGTAGCTTACAGGAGCAGGAGTGAGGGGTTTTTATAAAGTATGGATAACTTACAGGGGCGACATCACCGAAGAAAATAATCTCAGCAATCATTAACTACTTATACACCCTCAGGGAGGTGGCTGCCCTCCAACCCAGAACCTGTGCTGGCTAGTTTCTTGTTAGTTTGTCACAACCTTGAGTCACCTGAGAGAAAGAACCTCAGTTGAGAAAATGCCTCCATGAGACCAGGTTGTGGGTAAGCCTGTGGGATATTTTCTTGTTGAAGATCTATGTGGGTGGGACCAGCCCAGGGTGGGTTGTGCCACCCCTAGGCAGGAGGTCCTGAAGTAGTAGAAGCAAGCCAATACGCAGTGTTCTTCCATGGCCTCTGCTTCAGTTTCTGCCTCCAGGTTCCTGCCTTGGCTTCCCTTCATGATAGACCATAAACTGTGAGCTAGATAAACCCGTTCCTCTACGAGTTGCTTTGGTCCTGGTGTTTTATCATAGCAATCTATACCCTAACAATGACACTGCCTATATATCCTGGAAAGGGGTGGGGCATCATGAAAGCCCCTCCCTCCCCATGACAGCAATTAATGGGTCCAGTCTTAATGCAAATATAGTCAGTCACCTACGGAATAATTCAAGAGGACAAATGCCTTGCCCGACTCGGAGGATGGCGAGCTACAGCGGTGCCCTCTTTCCCTGACCCTTGTATACTTTCTGCCCGGCCTCTGTCATATTTTGTTAAACTTGAGATTCAGGAGGAGAAAAGGCCAAGTCCATGATTGTCCAATGAAAGCAGGCTGTATTTTTGGGTGCACCCAGGACAGACCAGCTGGCTGCCAGTCGGCTAAGTTGGGATTTGAGGGAGCAGCCCCTGCCAGCTTTTTGAAGGAGAAGTAAGGTGTTCACAGGAGCAGGAGGGTTGGTTGTTACACATAGTGAGAAGGGAAGAGACAAAGGATGGGTATCGTGGTTTCACGCAATGTACACAGGCCTAAGAGACAGGAACTGACTTTTAATGGTAAATAGAAACCTTATTTTGCAAGGACTTAACACAGGACAAACAGGAACTTCCTTTTGACTATTTTAAGTGCACACAGAACTCTTACCTCAAGGTACATTTTTCCTGTTATGGGCTCAGATTCCTTGAACCCTGGCAGGGACACTACAGACATTTCACTCCAAACTGAGCACTTAGTACACTCCTCAGCACTTACCAGGTACCAGTCTGCAGGTAACCACTGCCCACACAGAAAGCAGCTCCCCTGACCACGGACAACCCCAGTGATAAAATAGAAAGTGTAAACACAAACATTTAACAGGCAGTTTCAGAAAAAGAAGTGGTGGGGGTCATGGTGCTGAGTCAGAAACAGGCAGTGTCTAGGAGACCAGGAGTTTGGGTGTAAGAAAGTCAAGGTCAAAAGGCACCAAAGGGGAACAAGAGAAAGAGCCCAGAACGCAGGAATAGATGGGACACATCTGGCACACCCCACCTGGCAGTAAGTGCTAAAGCTTGATCCCATTAAGGATCCTGTCAGGTGCGGCTACATCAGATAGACAGTTCATGCTGCTGTAAACGCAAAACTAGAGGCTGAACTCAGTCTGGCCCAGAGAGGAAAATTCCCGATACAAGCACTTCAAAGACAGAATATTCTCTGATTATCATAGCTTCATGTGCTAGGCCATTAAGGCCCCTATCTGAATGCTATACCACAGAGTTTGCCTTCCTCTGAGTTAAAGATCAGACCTGAGAGGTATCTCCTGTCACTCTTCACCCGCTTTTCACTGTCCCATTTGTTTCTCGTTTTAGGAACTCAGGAGGGGGTATTAACACAGAAAATGTTTTGAGACAGGCTTTTATGTAGTCTAGGCTACCTTCAAACTTGCTATGTAGCTGAGGGTGACCTTGACCTTCTGATACTTTCGTGTGGACTGACAACATAGTCATTCTGTGGTACAGCTAAAAGGAAGGCTTTTGTTCGTTTGTTTTTGTTTTAAAAGATTTACTTATATAACACATTTATTATGTATACAGCATTCTGCCTGCATGTATGCCTGCAGGCCAGAAGTGGGCACTAGATCTCATTATTGATGGTTGTGAGTCACCATGTGGTTGCTGAAAATTAAACTCGAGCCCTCTGGAAGAGCGGCCAGTGCTCTTAACCACTGAACAAGTTCCCCAGCTCCCAAAGGGAAGGTTTTTATTGCACATATGAGAGAACAGGTAGAAAGAAGTAGACTGAACATAGCCAGCTGGCTGGACTTGGCCATGAGACACAGGCCTGTGCTGGAGTTATACCTGGCTGCCCACTCTCCCCAGGCAGGGGGGACGGGATGGGAAGGTGGTGGGCTTCTTCCCTGTGGAGGAGCCAGACTGGGCTGTCTAGGCTAGGTAAGGATGTAAGCAGGGGAATTTTGACTTTATGGCTAGTCTTGAGCAGGATCATTTGATGAGCAGATTCGGAAGAAGGGAGGAGGCCAGTGATCGAATTCTAGACAGGGAACAGACTAGTTTAGGAACTGACCTGGATTGCCACGGTCCAGGGAATCCCAAGACTCCATCTACAAGAAAGGAGGGTCAGTTTTGGGCCACCAGAAGAGCTTCCCAGGGGTCTAACCTGAAATACTCCATTCGTTAATCATCGACCCCTGTTGAGAGCTTTTGATGCCACTTCTAGGAATTTGGCATTTGTCACCGGGTTCGAACAAGGAAGTAGGCTCAGATAAGAATATTAGAAACAGTGACCACGGGGCTTTGTTTAC
Source organism: Uromys caudimaculatus (assembly GCA_028551405.1). Classification (NCBI taxonomy): domain Eukaryota; kingdom Metazoa; phylum Chordata; class Mammalia; order Rodentia; family Muridae; genus Uromys; species Uromys caudimaculatus. Next base: position 57,944,918 of record CM052707.1, on the reverse strand, counting down.
TACTTTGCTTAATTATTACCTTGTGTGATTTCTTGGCTTACTACTTTGCTTGATTACTGTCTTGTGTGAGCTCCTTGTTTACAACTTCACTTGACTACTTTGTCTTCGATCTAAGAACTGACCGTGTGTTTTGGATGTGCCTAGGATGATATAAAAGCAGGCTGGAGAGAAATAAAGCTGCTTCAGCCTCAGCACTGGCTGGAGTCATGAGACTTGGAGTCATGGAATAGTTTTGTCTAATTTTTTTTTTCTTTTCAATCCTCACTCCCTCCCTTGAGACCCTGTTAACTGACTGAGCTGGCTTGGTCAGGTTCCCCATCCACACAGTCACACACTGTCACCCACACACGGGTTTCAGAAGGCTTTAGAAGGCGCCTATATCGTCTGTGCAAGGCAAGGTGACAAGCGAAAGGCAAAACAGAGGCTCTGGCAAAACCACAGATCCCTGCCCTCAGAAAGCTCGCGGGGGTCATAAATTAACCGAACAAGCGCACAACTTTTTGCGAGGTTGTTGGGGGGGTGGGGGACACAGCTTTTTTGCGAGGTTGTTGGGGGACAGGCTTGGGCCTGCTTTCACTCCCCAGGAGCCACAGAGAGGGGCTTGTGTGGGCTCATGGCTCCGCCCGGCCGTCGGGAGGCGCTGCGGGCCGTGCGGCGGGGGGCGCTGCCTCCTCCGGGACGGCGGGGGGCGCTGCGGGCCGGGCGGCGGGGGCGGCCCGGGCCGGCGCGGCGAGCGGCTCGGCGGATGGAGAGTCTGGCCGCGGCCGGCGGCGCCGCCTCCTCGTCGGGCCGGGTACGGCGGGCCGGGGCCTTTGTGTGAGGCGGCGGCGGCGATGGTGCTCGGGCCCCGCGGAGCCGGGTAAGCGCGCTTGGGTCCAGCCGGACTCCCGCTCGGCCTTTCTGTCGCCCTGGCTGGGCGCGCCCCACCGGTGTCCCCGGCCGGCCCTGTCCTCCCTCCCGGCGGCCGGGCCGCGGCTCCCGGGCCTCCGCTCGGCCGGCTCCCGCGGCGCCGGGCCTGGGTCGCACGGGGGCAGCCCGCGCTGTCTGCGGCGACCGAGGCGCGCCCTCCTGGCGGTGCTGCGCCCCAGCCCGGTGCTGCCCCTGCCCTGGCGGATCGCGGGGAGACCGAGGCGCCGGCAGACCGTTGGTTGGGGCGCACTCCTTGCAAGTTGCAGATCCACGGGGTGCCCGGAGCCTCCCACGGTGGATGAGTGACCGCCAGGGCCCGGGAGACGCGTGGTTGGAACCCAACAATACTCAGACTAGTGCTGGGCCCCGGGAAAAGTTGGGAATTGTTGGTAGAACCTGGTGCGATGGAGGAAGGGGCTGTGCTGCTCGGGGAGAGTTGTACGACGCACATGCATGTGACTAGCTGTTCCTCCGAGGTGTGCGAGACCGGAGAGGGGAAAAAGTGAGGTTAAGAACGCTTGAAGGAATCTTCCTCTTGCTTAGGCATCCAGTTGTTCCTATATGGTTGGTAAAGACAGATACAGCGTACCTAAGTAATGTTACGTACCACAGTTGTGTTCGCTTTGCTTTCTTCTTTGGTTATGAGTTTAGCTTCATTCACAGAATACAGTAATGTTGAGAAATCAGCATCCGGAATGGGTCTGGGAAGGACCAGAGAATAGGCATGTAGCCCATGAAGGGCGAGGTGGGGATTCAAGAGTGTGAGATTTTGAGCCGGGTCTGGTGGCTCATATCTGTAATCTAGCATTTGGGAGATGGAGGCAGGAGGATCATAATGACATCAAGACCATCCTTAGTAACAGAGCAATTTCAAAGTCAGCCTGAGATACATAAGATCTCAGAAAGAAAAGAGTGAGAGGTTTGTTTATAGACTTTAAAGGACAGCTGTGGTAAACAAGTAAAGGTGCAACCGTTACCTCTTCCTCAGCAGCTAATGGAACGTTGATAATGGCATTCAAGTATATTTGTGGCATTTGGCATTGAAGAAAGAGAATAGACTTAATGACAGAAAAAAACTTTATTTAGGAGAGGTTTGTAAAGAAACCTGAGCCTGTTGTTTTGGTAGTGCAGAGGGTTGGAAGACTCCTAGCTAGACACACAGAGCTCACTCCCCTCTTAAAAAGGTCTGGCTTTATACACCAGGCCATCTATCCTAGGATTCCTGATACTCCTGTCCCAGCTTTCCAAGAGCTAGAATTATAGGTATATGCTATTTTACCTGGCCTCTTTGGTTTTTTATTTTTATTTATTTTTATTTTTATTTTTTTAAAGGATTTATTTGTTTTTTGTTTTGTGTGGATGAGTGTCTGCCTCCATGTAAGTGTGTGTCTGTTGCCTGAAGAAATCAGAAGAAGGTGTCGGATCCCCTGGAATTAGTTATAGTCATGTGGGTGCTAGGATGGAACTGGGCCCTCTGCACGAACAGCAGATGCTCTTAGCTGCTGAACTGTCTCTCCAATCCCAGCTCCTTAGACTTTCAAGATCCAGCTAATTGATTTTTTTCCCTCATCCCTTTCGGGTTTTGTCACGATGATTCTATAGTCGAGTGTGTGGGGCGAAGATCATCCCCTCCTCGTTATCTTTGGCTCCAGTTTTCCTTGTCCGTCCGTTCAGCTAGGGCGCATTTCGAGTGGCTGTCTTTTTCTCCTGCACAGAGCCCTTGTTTTAAGGATGTTTTGCTATCTTCTTGTCTTGCCCACAGATTGACCTTGCTGACACAGAGGCAACTTCCTAGGAGCTGCTAAGATGGGCATGAGAATCAAACTGCAAAGTAGCAACCACCCCAACAACCTGCTGAAGGAGCTCAACAAGTGCCGGCTGTCGGAGACCATGTGTGATGTCACCATCGTGGTGGGGAGCCGCTCCTTCCCCGCCCACAAGGCGGTGCTGGCCTGCGCAGCTGGCTACTTCCAGAACCTCTTCTTAAACACTGGGCTAGATGCTGCCCGGACCTATGTGGTGGACTTTATTACTCCTGCAAACTTTGAGAAGATCCTGAGCTTTGTATACACATCAGAGCTCTTCACAGACCTGATTAACGTTGGGGTCATCTATGAGGTCGCTGAGCGTCTGGGTATGGAGGACCTGCTTCAAGCCTGCCATTCCACTTTCCCCGACCTAGAGAGCACTGCAATAGCTAAGTCCTTGACCAGCACCAGCGATAGCCAGTGTGTCACTCTGAGTTGTCCTTCAGTAGATCCCACCCACCCCCTTGGGGAGCTCCGGGGGAGTGGGGAACACTTCGGTCCCGATAGAAACTATGTGCTGCCTACTGATGCAGGAGGAAGCTACAAAGAGGAAGAGCGGAGTGTTGCGGGGGACACTAATCATGGCTTGCCTCTGCCACAGCTGCCACTGCCACCAAAGTCAGAAGAACACGACGTCCCTGTTCCCTTCACATCTGTACCTAGTATGGTGACCCCTCCACCAGTCCTAGGCACGGTCAGCACAGGCATTCAGACCAGCACGAGTTCTTGCCAGCCATACAAAGTTCAAAGCAATGGAGACTTCAGTAAAAGCAACTTCTTCACCTCTGATAGTGCTGTAGACATTACAACCCAGAGCAATTCCTGTTTGAGCAATAGCGACCACTCCAGAGATCCAGGCTTTGGGCCGATGGATGAGCTCCAGCTGGAGGACCTGGGGGACGATGACCTGCAGTTTGAGGACCCGGCTGAAGACATCGGGACCGCGGAGGAGGTGATTGAGTTGAGCGATGACAGCGAGGATGACCTGGCTTTTGGTGACAGTGACAACCGGGAGAATAAGGCCATGCCCTGCCAGGTATGCAAGAAAGTTCTAGAGCCCAACATTCAGCTGATACGGCAGCACGCGCGGGACCACGTAGACTTGCTCACGGGCAACTGCAAGGTCTGTGAGACCCATTTCCAGGACCGAAACTCCCGGGTGACCCATGTCCTGTCTCACATTGGCATCTTCCTGTTTTCCTGCGATATGTGTGAGACAAAGTTCTTCACCCAGTGGCAGCTGACCCTGCACCGGCGGGATGGGATATTTGAGAACAACGTCATTGTCCACCCTAATGAACCCCTGTCTGGGAAACTGGGTCTCTTTCCAGGGGCAGCCTCCCCAGAGTTGAAATGTGCTGCCTGTGGGAAAGCATTGGCCAAAGATTTCCATGTGGTCCGAGGCCACATCCTTGAGCATGTGAACTTGAAGGGCCAGGCCTGCAGTGTCTGCGATCAGCGCCACCTCAACCTATGCAGCCTCATGTGGCACACGCTCTCCCATCTGGGCATTTCAGTCTTCTCCTGTTCAGTCTGTGCCAGTAGCTTTGTGGACTGGCACCTTCTAGAGAAGCACATGGTCGTGCACCAGGGCCTGGAGGACGTCGTGTTCCGCTGCCACTTATGCAGCCAGAGCTTCAGGTCGGAGGCAGCCTACCGTTACCATGTCAGCCAGCACAAGTGCAGCAGTGGCCTTGACACTCGGCCCAGTTTGGGGCTACCACACCTAGCCCTTCAGAAGCGGAAGCTGCCTGCTGAGGAGTTTCTGAGTGAGGAGCTGGCTCTGCAGGGCCAACCTGGGAATAGTAAGTACAGCTGCAAGGTCTGTGGCAAAAGGTTTGCCCACACAAGCGAGTTCAACTACCACCGGCGGATCCACACAGGGGAGAAACCTTACCAGTGCAAGGTTTGTCACAAATTCTTCCGAGGTCGCTCGACCATCAAGTGCCACCTCAAGACGCACTCAGGGGCACTCATGTACCGCTGCACAGTCTGTGGCCACTACAGTTCCACCCTTAACCTCATGAGTAAACATGTCGGTGTGCACAAAGGCAGCCTTCCACCTGACTTCACCATCGAGCAGACCTTTATGTACATTATACATTCCAAAGAGGCTGAAAAGAACCCGGACAGCTGACTGGGTCCCAGCAGAGCCGGAGGGAGCTCCCAGGTGGCAGCCGGGATGGTGATTTTCTAAAGTCTGTGGGTCCTTCCCCAGCTGACGCTACAGTTTGCCTTGTCTGTGTTGTGTTGAGAGAAGAAATAGCACATAAGCTGTCACTGCTTTTGAGAGGCAACAGCCCCGCTACGTTTACCTCCGTACCTATTCTTGCCCTCAGAGGGCTGCGTCTTGATGATTTTGAGGCTGGCTTTAGGATCTAGTCAAGTGGCCGTGTCAACTAGGTCCCCTTTGCCAGGTTCTCTAGTTTTAGTTTACTGATAGGTTTTATGCTGCTAAGAGTTCGACCAACAGCCTCACTGGATGGGGTTTTCACTGTGGCTGTGACCGCCAGTCTTCGGCAGGACAACAGCTATGAGAACGTTTGGGGAAGGTGGTCATTCAGAAGGGACCAGCAGCAAGGCAGTTCATCTCGGGTTCCCACGCCCTCCTCCGCAGGGGCAAGATGTCAGGAGCAGAGGGCGCTACTTGCTCCACAGCTCAGATCTCTTGATTGGACAGTGAAAGTCTCTTGGCAGCTAGATCCAAACTGGGGACCACGCTTTCTGTTTAGGTTGGAAAGCTTTGGGTATCCCATGGTGCCACCTGACAGGGCAGCCTGGATGGACGGAAGAAGGGCTCCTCATTTCTCCTCAGTTCCAAAGAAACACGGTTTTGCAGAGTGAGAACCCTGGATGTCAAACCTTCTGTCAAGAGCAGGGAGGACAGAGAGCCACCTCAGTGTAGTCACCTGCCATCTGGCTACCTCCTCAACCTTGCGTCTCCTGGGCACGGAGAGACGTCTCAGACAGCAGCAGTCTTGCCTTAATTTACACCGAGTCTCCCACTCAGGATGGTTTGACCTACGTGTAGATGAGAAGACCGTGTGAGTTTGTGGTGGATCATGAGCCCTTCTGGATTAAAGGAACCTGAGTAACTGGTGGCATATAGCAGGGTGTGCGCTCTGACTGTCCCAGTTGGGTAACTTGTTTACTTGGTGGTAACATTGTGGGAGTTTTGCAGTTCACCTTTGACCTGCTGGAATTATCCTGATTTGTCATTACATCACCCCCCAGGGGGCGCTCTTGGATGGTAGCTGGCTTAGGCCTTCCACGCGCCTGTTTGGCTCCATTCTTAGTCTATGAAGGGGTCTTGCCCAAAGAAGGCTGGAGAGGACCCTTGATCTTGCATACTTATAAGACGGCACTTCAGTAGCTCATACTACCTCACCCTGCTCAGGTGAGCTCTACGAGTCCCTAATTTTGGGCCCAGCCACCGACACTGCCCCCGGTGGGACTCAGCAGCACTCTGGGCTGTTTCATAAGCAAGTGGTTTTAATTAACTCACAAAGCCTTTCTAGACAGTAATATTTATTTTATTATTATTATTTTTTGTTTTGTTTGGTATACATACTACCCAGCATCTCTTTTCGATAAGTGACTTTAGGAAAATTAGTTTCTCTCAAGCAAGGAGCCGCCTTCCAACAGAGGGTTAAAACAGGGGTGTAACTAGGAGAGAGCGTGCCAGGCCTTTTAAGCAGCACAGTTTCTCCAAATATATAGTCTCTAGCAGAACAAACCCACATCAGTCACAGGAAGAATGGTTTTGCACAGTCTTTTATCCTTCCGATATGGGGAGCCTCCTGTCCATAGATATATTAAGACCCAGAGGCAAACCAAAGCACTGCACAGCCGTTCTTTCCCTGGCTGTGAGTTGGTGTCCGGGGCCTTCCTGAGGACCCAAAGGATGTAGCTTGAACAGTTAAGGACACCTCTCACTACCTAAACGTGGCATTTTCACCGGGAAGTCGTTGCCGTAGCCTTTAGTGTCTGACTTAGAGTTTACACTGGGGATGTGTAGCACACTTCACTTACAGATCTGCTGAGCTTCCCCTCCCTAGACTGCTGCTGAGGAGCTGAGTACTGAAGGTTGACTTGAGACAGGTCGCTGAGAGGGGAGAAACCCTTTCCTTAGAGTATAGCATCGTGGATGCTGGGTGGTCTGTATATGTAACCTGAAACTGTGAAGTTTTCCCTTTTTTGCCATAAACCAAAAAGCAGATCTTTGAAGTTTTGCCCTTGAAACACTAAAACACAAACTGTATCTTCTGATCCCTTCAGGTTAATTGATCAGGGAGGTCCAGTTGGTCCCAGTCAGATATGTAGCAGTTGGGACCAGTAGCTCACTGCCCAAACCACGCCTCCTCGGTAGCCCCAGGTTAGTCTGTGTGAAGCAGTATTTGCTTTCCCTGCAGCTGGTTCCTCCTCCTCAAAACCCTGCAGCAGTGACACCTGGTGGGAGGTGTTAACACCTGTTTGATTTCACCCAGCCCCACCCCCTTGGAATCCCATTTAGCACTATCCCCTGCTGTAGCTCCGAGGTAGAGTTCCCTTTGACTTTGGAATACTCCATCTTTGCCTGTTTTCTCCTCCCCTCTTCTTTTGGGTCCGCACTCAGAACCAGCTGTACAATGTTCAGAACTCTCATTCAGCAATTATTAGGAGTGTCTAGTTGGCTATTTGAAGAACATTCAGCCAGACTCGGGGACATCCCTAGCTTGTTCCCTAAGGGGAAATGATAATGTTGATGTGGCACACTGGCATTAGTAGCATGTGCTGCTTGCGGCTGGAGGACAAGATGTGTCCACGCATGCTGGTGTCCCCTGACAGCTTCATGACGCCATGGACGTCAGAAAGCCCTACGGAATGAACCCCAGTATTTGATTCTAAATTTTAAGATTCTGTGGAGTCCCCACAGTTCACGGCTAGTTGGGAAGAAAAGAGGTGTTGGTAGGGTCAGGTGACCCTAAGAAAAACATAGGTGAGAATTATTTTTGACTTTATTGTGACCTCTCCCTAGCCCCTTGTCTACAGGGCAAACCTGTAAACCCCAGAACCTTTTACCCAGGCAGGACTTTGCTACTGATTATCTTCCTTCTCTGGCTTCCTGCTGTGCTCTCTCCACCAGACCCTAGACTACTCAACTTTGACAGAGAATTTAAATCCCTTTCTAGATGGACACTGACTTTGTTGGCATGGGAGTGGGCCCTATGAAGTGGTCTCTGTCTGTCTGGGAGTGTGTTTGCACCCCAGTCACACAGGTGAGTCAGAAAGTGGGTGTGCAGCTTCCATCCCGGTACGATGAGACGTCATGATCAATGTCAGAGGGAAGATGGCGATTCTGACATTCTCCCTCTGTGGGTCCCCACCCACCCCACTGGACTAGCTCAAGTCTCTTCTCAAGCAGAGAAGCCGTTGCTGTCTAACTCCTTCCATTAAATTAAGAAGTACTGACCTCCTAATATTTAAGTGTTTACTATCTGCTGTAAAGTTTTGTATATTTTGTAAACCTTTTCCCACCAAACAGTAGACATCTAAAATCGTACATCTGATTCTTTTATATATTCCATTGTTCAGCACAAAGTGTGGTTTTTATTTAGAATAAAAAAGAAACAGACAGAGGAAAAAAAAAAGAAATTTGAAGTGAGTTATTTTTCCATGCCTACACACGTGTGATTCAGACCCACATCTGGCTCCAGCCACTTCAGGAGCTCACACCAGCCCAGCAGATGCCAGGACTCTTTCAGGGAACACATTATGTTTTCCTGCGGCTGGAATTCCCCAGGATGAGCTTGTTGACTGTTTTTTAGTGAGAAACTAGGTCAAAGACTCAGTGTTTCAGGGAGAAACCTCTGAGGTGATCCGCCAGCCTGTAAAGAATAGTGAACCTCTGAGGCAGTCTCAGCCCAGAGCTAGGAAGCAAAGGTTCTAAGTGGTGGGTCTGAGTGGGATACAGATGGAGAGGGGAAAGAAGCTTCAACCAGGAGGCAGAGGCTTGGCACCGTTTTGTTAGGTAGCAACTAGTATTCTCTCTCAGAGAACATGGGCCTATGGTCCATTTGTCTCAGAGCTCTACTGAGGCCCCAAACCTGGCCAATCATCTGTTGACATTGGTAAATGTCTGCTGAGCAGAATGGGCTTGTAGTTAGTCTGTCTGTCTATCCATTCCATGGGTGCACAGATTCTCAGGAGATTCATTTGGCAATACCTGGTCTCAGGGACGAGGCTTCTGTGGTCACCTATGTATAAGATGTATACCAGAGCTCACATCAGACCTCAGTAGGGACAAGCGAAGAAGGTCTTTTAAATGCAGTTTCTGCATTATTTGGTTAAATTTTTACTGTACCTTAAGCAGCAACTAAGACTTCTGGGTCAACACGCCTTCAGCTGTGCCACTGAGTGGCTGTCTAGGGCTCAAGACCTCCTTAGCTTACTAGTGAGCAGTCGATACTGGTTTCCCTTTCATGTTTGATAGACCAGGGTGCACCCACCATGGAGCATGTGAGGAATTGGTCAGGTAAGTACAGGGTGAGGTTTCTAAAAGCAAAAGTGCTTTCTAGTTGAGTCGTTAAGCTTCCCAGGTGGTTAGGGAGGTGGCTCAGTAAAGTGTCTGCCACACACATGAGCACCCATGGTGGGCATGGTGGTGATATGTATTGTAACCTTAGTGATTGAGGACATGGGAAACAGGTTGGTCG
>CM052707.1:57918804-57935406 GCA_028551405.1 Uromys caudimaculatus | reverse complement strand
TCATTCACACACATGCTCATTCACACACATGCTCATTCACACACATGCTCATTCACACACATGCTACATACACACACATGCTCATTCACACACATGCTCATTCACACACATGCTCATTCACACACATGCTCATTCACACACATGCTCATTCACACACATGCTACATACACACACATGCTACATACACACACATGCTCATTCACACACATGCTCATTCACACACATGCTACATACACACAACCATTCCAGGTGCACTGCTGGCAGGAGAACCAGGGAGACAGAGATCAGAGGAATGTGGGGGGGCACCCATTTGCCAGCGCAAACTGGGTCTGTCGATCTCCCTCCATATGGTTTCCAGAGGCCATGGACACAGAAGGCAGAAGCTAAGTCTGAAGCTTTTGTGCGTATGTGAGTCTTTCATGTTCACAACCTTAGTTTCCCAAGTCTGGTAAATGAGTCTTTGCCAGGGGACTGTTACCAAGAGGATATCTTCTTCCTATAGTTTTAATAGACAAATTGCTGGACAGGGGAACTATGAAAAGGCCTGACAAGATAGAACTCACTGTAGTGTTCTGGAAATCAGTCTTTGGCCTCCTCTCTCCCTGCATGGGAGGTAGTGTACCTGCAGCAGCCCCCAAAGTGCTCTCAGAATGGATGTCTCCTGATACTTGCCATGATCTGGAGAGTTAAGGTGGGGGTGGGATCACTGGTGGCTGTGTCTCCCTAGGAGAGAGAGGTCATCTGTGAGGAGGCCTCTGCTTTGGGGTGGGAGGAACAGGATGGAGGGAGGAGGGGAGGATACCACACGGAAATGGAGCCACATTTCCTGGATGACTGGGTGGAGGGACCACCCTGCTGAGCCAGCTGCCAGGTGCCTGCCCAAGGCCTGGCTTGCTGGCTGGAATCTCCACCCCCTCGACTTATCGAACTCAGGGTTAGGGATGAGGCATAGCTAGGGAACGTCCTGCACAAGCCTCCTGGGTCCTTGGCCTCTGGCCTCTTGTCCCCACAACTTGCACAGTGAGCTGGAATGTCAACAAGCAGACAAACACAAAGAGAAAGTTTTGCAAGGTCCCCCCCCCCCCCCGGTGATTTATGAAACAAGGGCAGCTAGTTCCCTCTGCAGCGCATCCCTTAGCCTGCTCGCCTTCCTCAACCCAGCTGGAAGTACGCAGTTCTCGGAGATCCCCAGCACGGGTGTCTCTACGACTTATTTATTTCCACCCCCGCCCCACCCCCCACCTGTGTGGCTCCCTTAGACATGAGTACCCAAATAGTATACTACCAAGGAAAGACCCATTCTCTGACCTTCCCGAACCTTCTATCCCTCTCCCCCCAACATTTTGATACACTTAAAATCCCTGAACAAGCCAGTCCTTCCCACTCCGTCCCACAGACCTCTTGCTTCCCTCTGTGAACTTTGTTATTGGTGAAAGAAGCTAGAATCTACCTTAGCTGGCTATGGAATTGCAGAGTGTAGGTGAGGTGTTTGGAGGCAGGGTGGACGCCTGAACGTTTCGAATGGGGTGGGTGTGGAGATCCGCTGCAGCGGGCAGGCTGCCCTCTTTGGTAATGATGACCGAGTGCTGGGTGGAGGAGGAAGAGGAGGCTCGCCCGCCGGCTGCCCTGGCCTGCTCCTTGGGAAGGTAACGGACCACAAGGCTCAGCAGTCGGCCCCGGAAGCTCGGACTGAGAAAGTTATAGAGGATGGGATTGGCGACACAGTGCAGCATGGAGAAGCAGTCAATGATTTCGTAGAAGAAGTAGAGAAGGTTAACCAGGTGGCAGTGGAGGAAGATGTGGGTCGCGTGCACAGTGAGCAGCAGCATAGTCACGTGGTAGGGCAGCCAGCAGATGACAAAGACAACTATGTAAGCCCACATCAACAGGCAGTGGCGCCTGCTCTCTGTCTGCCCTTGCCTCCGAAGCCGGCAGGCTGACAGGATATTGAATACTGCGATGAGAGGAAAAGGCAGTAGGAAGCCCAGGATGGTAGCCGACAGGGCCACTGCCAGGGCCCAGGCGCTGTACGTTTCAAAAGGTGCTAGGAAGAGGCACATGGGCTCGGAGCCATCCAGCAGCTGGATGTGCACCACCTCAGGCAGTGGGATGATGGCGGAGAGGACCCAAACGCCTGCGCACACGGCCCTCCGTATTCGGTGCTGGTGGCGCTGCCAGGAGGGAGAGGTATTGGTGAGGGTGACATAACGGTCAATGCTGAGGCACGTGAGGAAGAAGATGCTGCTGTACATGTTGGCAAGGTAGAAATAATGAATGAAGCGGCAGGAGAAGCTGCCCCAGAGCCAGGTGTAGTCCAGCATGACCTCCAGCATCCAAACAGGCAGAGACAGGATGATGCCCAAGTCTGCGATGGCCATGTTGAGGATGTACAGGTTCAGCATACCCACCCGGCCTGAGCGGCGGCAGTTGACACATATCACCAGGACGTTCTCCACTAACCCCACCACGAAGATGGCCAGGTAGAAGACAAAGAGGACCACTCGTTTGGCGTTCTCATTGAGTTCCATGTGGCAATCAGAAAAGGTTTGGTTGAAGAGCTGGAGTAGCTCTGTCCAGTTGTGGATGTCTCTAAAATCATTGTCAGGTGGCAAGGTGGAGAGAGACCTGGGGCTGGGTGTGACTGACATGAGGACCAGCTAGTGTCTGTTGGAAAGAAGAATGGGTCAGAAAAGAAAAAAGAGAGAGTCCCCGAGAAGGCAGCCTCCCCCCCCCCCCCACTCCCCCAACTAAAAGACTCAGGGGCCAAGGGGAACTCTGGGACTGAGGAGATGAGAAAAGCATGTTTAGGACTCACAATGACTGTGTAAGTTTGACTCAAGAGCAGACATTTTGTAGGAAAATTGGTGTTATTTGTACCCAACAAGGTTTCTTCCCATCATTAGTAACCCCAACTTAGAAGCAGCCACAGTGGTCTCTAACTCCGATTCCTTCTTGAGACTTTACTCATTTAGTGCAATCTTCATTAGGGGTTCCTGCTCTGCCTTGGTATTTGGTCATAGGTTTGGGATACACAGACAGACAGACAGACACCCACCCACCCCTCACACTTCTCAGCTGCCCCTGGGGAAAATCTTTGGATCCCACAGGAAAGCCATTTGTCTCCAGTCCCGCCTGTCATCTTCCCAGGAAGAGTACAGCACTCACCTGAATTTCTCTTGGGAGCACCTGTTCCAGAGAGCCTGTGGATGGGGGGCTGTTAGCTGCCAGGAGGCTGCAGAGGCAGCTTTGTGGAGCAGGTTCTGTGGCTGGCTTCAGACAGATGTGCTGCTGGCTTCAGGCAGCTCTGCTTGCCTGCAGGAAGTAGCTGTCACTGGCTAAAGCTCTGTGGGTGAGGGCTAGGTTTTTTCCTGTATTCTTCCAATCCAGTCAAAGGGGATGGACATCCGAAAGACTGACAGTGTGTGTATGTGTCAGGGGTGGGAGTGGGGAGCTGGTTAAGCCACAAGCATTGAAACCCAGACTCAGTAGCTGTACAAATTAGCCTCCTTAAGTCTCAGTTCTCACCTCTGCAAAATGGGGCAACCTCAGTATCCAGTAAAAGGGATGCTGTGAGACCCCAAGGAAGAAACAAAACAAAAAAGCCAAAAGAACAACAACAAAAACAAAAAAAACCCCAAAAAACCAAAAACAAAAAACAAACAAACAAAAAACCAAACCAAAACAAAACAAACAAACAAAAAAAAAACCAGACCTCATGGTAAATTTCTTTTTTCTTTAATTAAAAAAATAATAATAAGATTTATTTTATGTGTGTGAATTTCTTTTGCCCGCACATACATACAAGCACCACATTTGAGCCTGGTCACCGAGGAAGTCAGAGGGACCCTGATCTCCTGCAACTGGAGTTGTGGATGGTTGTGAGCCATCACATGGTTGCTGGGAACCAAACCCAGGTCCTCTGCAAGAGCAACAAGTGCTCTTAACTATCGAGCCGTCTCTCCAGCACCCAGGGCAGATTTCTTATATGAATACAGAAATGCATGCTTTCTTCTCTCCCGGTGGCTTAGAGTCTCACTCCCCTGTGTGTCTGAAGTGACAAGGACAAAACCATTACTACAGTTACTCAGGGGTTCATTGTGGCCCCTTTCATTGTTACCCCCCCCCCCCCCCAGATCTTCTATTTTGGAATCAGAGGTTGGCTGCTATGGGGAGCTTCTCGACACTTTGGGGTCCAGAGTTCGGCTGTCTTACACCAGGCACATGCACATGGCACACGGCAGCCTATCTGGACCTGGGTCTGTGTTTTGTAAGATGCATAGACAAGGGTGTGCTGACTACACAGGATTAAAGATATGTTTTATGGAACTGAAATCCTCATAACAAAATTAGGCACTTTAAAATTTTTCATTTATTTATGTGTGTGTGTGTGTGTGTGTGTGTGTGTGAGTGTGTGTGTGTATGCCATGTGTGTGATGGTGCCTAAGAGGCCAGAAGAGGGTGTTAGATCCCTGGAGCCAGAGTTACAGGCAGTTATGAGTCACTCCATATGGGTATTGGGAACCAAATTCAGGTCCTCTGAAAGAGCAGCAAGTGTTCTTAGCTGCTTAGCCATCTCTCCAGCCACCAAGTTAACCATTTTAAACTGTACAGTTCAATGACATTCTAGCACATGCTGTGCTGGCTAGCTGATCCAAGATAGCGTCATCTGAAAGGAGGGAGCCTCAACTGAGAAAATGTCTCCATAAGATCAGTTTCTAAGGCATTTTCTTAATTAGTGATCAATGGGGCAGGACCTAGTCCATGGTGGGTGGTGCCATCCCTAGGCGGGTGGTCCTGGGTTCTATAAGAAGGCAGGCTGAGCAAGCTACAAGGAGCAAGTCAGTAAGCAGCATCCCTCCATGGCCTCTGCATCAGCTCCTGCCTCCTGGATCCTGCCCCGCGTGAGTTCCTGTCCTGACCTCCTTCAATGATGGACTAAGATATAGAAGCTTAAGCCGAATAAACCCTTTCCTCCCTAAGTTGCTTTTGGTCATGATGTTTCAGAAAAAGAAAGTTAAGACATCTTTCTTGTCTTCTTGTCTCCCTCATTTCTCTCTCTGTCTCTGTCTATCTGTCTTTGTCTCTCTCTGTGTCTCTGTCTGTGTCTCTGTTTGTATCTCTCTCTCTCTCTCTCTCTCTCTGCATGCAGGTGTGTCTTCAGGGGCCAGAGATCAGTGTCAATTGTCTCTATTGCCCTTCACTTACATATTTTAAATGGCTTTATTTTTAACTGTAGGTGTTTACGTGTCTCTGCATGTACATGCCCCATGTTTGTGAGTGTCCTTGAAGGCCATGGAGGTTGTCGGATCCCCTGGAGCTGGAATTACCTGTGGCTGTGAGCCACTCCACATGGATGCTTCCAACCCATCTCCAGTCCCCTGGAAGAGCATTGAGCTCTCTTAACTGATGAGCCATCTTGCCAACCTCACCCTGTTTATATTTATTTATTTATTTATTTATTTATTTATTTATTTATTTATTTTTGACAGTGTAGTTCATTGGACTTGTGACTCCCCTCTCAGATGATCAGCAAGTCCCTGGAATCCTCCTGTCTCTGCCTTCCCCCAGCATTTCAGTTACAGGTAAACTCAGGCTCCCATGGCTTCTTACCCACAGATCACCCTGGTCTTCCCCTGCTGCTCTTTTCCTTCTTGTCTGACTTGTAGTGTCTCCTTGTAGCTTAGGCTGGTCTGGAAAGCAGTATGTAGCACAGGTGGGCCTTGAACTTGTGATCCTCTGCTTCCCTAGTGCTGGGACTATAGCTGTGCACCACCATGGCCAGCCTGAATTTTGCTGTTTTCCCAAGTCATCCTATTTATTTGTAAATGAAGAACTCTACTGTGAGCAAGGAGAATGTGAACTATCTTCTCTTTGCTCTTGTACACCCACAGACTTCATTTCTCTTGTACTAGGATCCCCCTGACCAGTGAGGACCGTGTGAGAATTTTCACACACACACACACACACACACACACACACACACACACACACACACACGCCCACTCTATACTTTTAAGCCACGCAGGTGGGGCCTCTGCTGGACCATGCCTCCTTCCAAGAAAGGCCCTTTCTCTGGTCTTTCCATATGGACCACACACCACACTCCTTGGCTCTTCTGTGGTATTTTAGTGGTGCTCTGAGTTTCCCCTCACAGGCGGAGACATCACCCCCTCAGCAGTCTTGCCTCTCTGTGAGCTGGCCCCTCCTTTCTTCCTTTCTGAATCTTTGCATTTGCAGAAAGAGGCAGACAGACTCTCAGGAGGGACAACTGCTCTTTTAGGAAGGAATGGGCAAGGATTCTGAAGCTTTCAGGTTAGATTTTTTTTTCTTCCATGTGTGTTCATGTGCCTGTGTGTGTGCATGAGCATCTAGGCTTCCTGCCAGCCCGAGGCATGCAGTTTGTCTTCAGCGACAGGAGCACCCACCTTGAAACAATTCCTGGAAATTTACTTTCTTCCTCCCTGCCTAGCTACACTTTTTTTTTTTTTTTTTTTTTTAAAGTATAGACAAGACACTAAAATCAACATTGCAGAGGAAGGAAGGCAGGAGAGGAGAGATATTGAGAAGCATAGATAAAGGTTGGCAGCTTCTCAGGGTTGGCCTTGGCCCTGCAGAAAGGCTGAGACAAGCTGTTACAGGATCCTCCCTGACTTGCCTGGCCTGTGTGGCAGAGGCAGGTATATAGTGGAAAGGTCAAGGCTGAAGAATTTGGCAACAAAGTTACACTATCCAGTGTGAGCTTCTGGAAGTTCGCTGGGTGAAAAGCTAAGGGTGGTCTCAAAAGCTACTTTGTCCTCAGGCTCCCCAAAAAAATGCTACCTGCCTCGGGTATCCTTGGCTTGTTGTGGTCAGCTCTCTCCTACTCTTCAGGAGACAACATGGTTCTAACACTAGCTTGGGGATCAGACCTGATTTCATTAGGACAGTCCCCTGTGCAACATCAGACGTGTTAGCTAAGTTTTCAGAGTATCCATTTGTTTGTTTGTTTGGTGGATAAGATGCTTCCCTTACAGAAGCACAAGAGACAATAAATATAAATTGGCATGAGCCCAGAAGCCACCCTTTCTGGTTTTCTCACTGAGCAGCTACCTTTCCCTAAATCGGATCAATACCAACTTCCTCCTCTAATTAGTTGTCTGAGTTACAGCAGCGCTAGTGTGGAAGGGTGAGAACATTCCCAGAAGTCACAATGTCACCACAGAACAGATGTGACAGAAGCAGCCAACATTAACTGAATAGTCACTTTTTTTTTTTTTTGACACAACTGTAAAGGACATCATCTCATGAAAACTCAGAGCTTATAAGATGAATATTATCGCAGGTGAGACACCACACAGACAGGCCCAGATTACACCACCAGCAGTTCTATAATCTGGTATGGGTTGATGGGTTGTTAGCCAACACAGTGGCTTCAGACACTAGCCCCACAAAGCACTGTCGGCATACATAGATTTTTGTCTGCTGGGTACGTTTTTTATCAGGACTTTCTTAGATTCGCAAAGGGGTCCAAGATGTCCAAATGTTAAAACAAACAAACAAACAAACGACTGTCCATGGACACCAGCTGGGGTGACTCCGCCCTGGAAATCCTGGGAGATCTCCTCCTGTGGGTCTGAGGTGTCTGGAAAGTGGTCTGAGAAAGAGGTGAATTGCTTTACGTCCCTTCAGCATCTCCTTCCATAAGGTGAAGGACATCTGTTTACTTTATATCTCTGCTTCCTGAGCAGGAAAGGGGAGGTGCAACTCCAGGCGAAGGAAAAGGAAGCTTATGATGATAAGAGACCCAAAAGGCACCAGATACCAGCTTCCCCTCTTGATGATACCACCCAGAAATCTCCCAGCATGCTCCACTCTGCCTTTGCACCCTCCTTCCGTTCCCATCCCTCCCCCAGTCTCTGTTTCGTTCTCAGCTTCCTCAACCTCCTCCAGCTGTTCCGTGGATATGTTGACCATCTCTTGCTGACTCCAGAGCTTTTCAGTTCCTGGGAACAGAAGTTTTTCCTGAATTCTCCAGTGCTTCCCGTGGCCTTCAATTTTCTGTTTCCACCATTTTGCAAAGCACACAGTTTTATCGTGTTGGCATACAGGTAATCTCACTCGGCTGCGCTCAGGAACCTAGCACTGGCTTACCTCACTGCTTTCCGCCCCGCCAGGTACAGGTACAACAGATATTCTCTCTCTCTCTCTCTCTCTCTCTCTCTCTCTCTCTCTCTCTCTCTCTCTCACACACACACACACACACACACACACACACACACACACACACACACACCTGGCCCACCAGGTACCCCCCTGGCCGCATTATATTTCATAACACTTTGACTCCCCAAAAGTTAGAGTCGGGAGGACTTGCTGAAGTCATCTAGATTTCTCTTTGTTATAAAGATGAACAAAATGGAGGCTATAAGTAATCAATATCATCAGACAAAGTATGAAACACAGGAGTGGGAGTGGAAAGTCATTTACCTCATGTGGGCAGGTGCTTAAAACATAGGGGATGGTTGTTAGATCTCATCCTCGGGATCTCTAAGTCCATCAAAGCTCTAGTATTTAGCGCACCCAGAATGCCGCCATGCGCCTTTAGTCAATGAAACCATGTTCCAGGTCTAGCTCCGAGGGAATATTCCAGAGCTGTGGGCCCCTGTGAGGTCTTTCTGATGGACACAGGCTGGATAGTTCCCAAGGTTCCACCTGAGGCAGCAAATCAAGGGCCTTTCCTGGTGGAAAGAAAGCCACATGGGTAAAGAAAACTAAAGCACCCAGGCCTCCAAGCCTCCCCCCCCCCCCCAAGACCCTTACCCCCTTCCCAGACCACTTTTCCTAGGGAACAAGACCAGGTATAGTCCAGTAGATCTAAGCAGGAACTGGGGCACAGTCCAGTCATATTGTGTGGCTGCCATGAGACCAAGGCTTCACTCTCCTGTTTTGTTGTCTTGGCTGTACTAACACGAGCCCTCACCAGGTAGCTTAGGCTTGTCTCAAATTCACAGTCATCTCATCTCTGCCTGGCAAGTGCCAGAATGATAGACCTGTGCAGCCACATTTAGCTTAGTTCTAGATTTTTGACTCCTGACAGGAAGAAGTACACAGTTAAGATGTGGGTTCCCCGTCCCTGGCTTAGAAGGATATTGTAACTCTTGAGGGCTAGAAA
Organism: Uromys caudimaculatus; assembly: GCA_028551405.1. Lineage (NCBI taxonomy): Eukaryota > Metazoa > Chordata > Mammalia > Rodentia > Muridae > Uromys > Uromys caudimaculatus. The sequence continues at coordinate 57,926,255 of CM052707.1, read as the reverse complement.
CCGATTTGAATTATCAAGTGTATCCCAGACCTTTACCAGCTTTGGACTATGAAGAATCCCAGGCATGGGGAGGTATATCCCTATAATTGAGAGAATGGACATCTCGGGGAGGGCCTTGAGTCCAGGTGACAGACCCCAAGCTAACAGCTGTGTAGAGACTGAAGTGCTTGAGGCAATGAGTTGAGAGGTATGGCTCTTCCCAGACACTGGTTTCTTGTCTTAGAAAAACAAGATTTAGTTTTCTTTATGTGTATATACCGTGTGGGTACCCAACCAGGTTAGAAGGTATTGCAGGAGTTGTAAGCTACCCAATATGGGTGCTGGCAACTGAATTTGGGTCCTCTGAAAGAGCAGCAAGTGCTCTTCTTAACTACTGAGTCATCCCTCTACTCCCAGACAGTGGTTTCTCACCCCTCATCAAAATCTTCATCTTTCCATAATTAAAGGACAGAATGTTGTGTAAACATGAGCAGTAGAGAAGCCAGTCAGAGTCATAAACTTCTGGCTTCTGTCTCCTCCTATTCCTTTAGCTCCTTGACCCCTCTTCGTTCTGTGTCCTGTGGGGTGTGGCATCCTGTTCCCCATCCCAGAACTCTCCATGGACAGTCCTATGGGATCCAAACCCTAACCCTGTCTCACATCTCCTGAGGGAAAAATGTGTTCCTAAGTGTCCTGCCAGGATGTACACACCACCTTTCCCGCTCTTGGCACCTGGCTGAAGTTCAGGGCCTTGTTCAACTGAGGCTTTCTGCTTTTAGAGTGTCTGAGGAAACTAGGTATGTGTACAAGAGAGTCCCAGATCAGTAAGCAAGAGGACATTAATGGCACCCAAGGTTGATGCTGTGGAACAGCCAAGCCTTAGTTCATGAGGACCAGATCCCAGACACTATGAAGTCTAAGAAAGAAAGGCAGACAGGGTGAGCAGTACTCGAAGTGTGTATTCGTTCCTTCTGTGATAATGTGACCAAAATGCCTTGCAGAAGCACCTTAGGAAGGAAGGGTTATCTTGGCTCACAGTTGCAGGGTGCTCAGTCGGTTGGTGTGGGGAAGCCACGGCAGAGACACCGTTCTTAGTCATTTACCTTGTGGGACACCAGGAAGCAGAGGGATCAAACTCAAGGGTGGGGGCTATAACCTACAAATGCCCACCGCACCTAGGGACCAACTTTCCCTTGCCCGTCTCATCTCCTAAAGATGTCTCAGCTTCCTCAGCCAGCACCAATGGCCAAGGGACCAGTATTTAAAACAAGAGCCGGGATTCAGTCAGGTCCCTGGTTGTAGGAACCTATGGCAAAACTCAACATAGTGCTTGAGGGGTTTGTTAACTTACATTTTCCTGGGAAACTATGCAGGAAAAACTGGCTCATGTTAATCTGAAGCAAACATGGTTCTTAGAGCCCAATATGGTTCAGTCATGTCAAGCTAAACCCATACAGTTGGGGAAGGGCTTATACAAGTCATTCTCTCCCCTCACAGTAGTCCTGGGAGTTTCCTTCATGGGCATTTCCAGATCTTATCCCCTTCCTTTGAGGTCTGATGCCACATTTTGTGAGCTTCACTCCCCAATCCCAGACAAGTATTACTCTGGGAAGGTAACTGATACCTTCTTGCCCTCTCCTGTGGTCTTTCCTGTGATCTGCAAGGAATGACAGTGATTTAGTCTGCTGAGAAAATGAGTGTTGAGAAACGAATTTTGTTGTAAATTTGTCTACATTTGCAAGTGTTTTACCTATGCTCAGATGGGGCCATGGCCACGCAGAGAGTCTTGAGCCTGGACCTTGACTGATGTGGGCCATGAGTCATTAGGCTTAGCCATATCTCCCGTGCATAAGAGGGCAGAAAGGAGTGGACCAATTAGGGAGGTGTTTTTTAAGTAGGAGGTGCCCAAGGGCATTTGCTTATTAACACAGAAAATCAACCTGAGGACTGCGGAAGTGGAACAGGATTAAAAAAAGAAAAGAAAAGAAAGTTCTAGAGAAAGACGCTCAGAGAGGAGTAACAGTTATCTGTGCCAGAAGCCTGGAGGCTTGGCTGCCTACCACAGTCTTTTGCATTCCTATTCCTCTCGTCAGAAAACAGGCAGGCTCACTTTGTCCTGAAAGTAGCTGTGCACGCCATGTGGCTCTACCTGGTGGCACTGATAGGCCTGTGGAAGCTCCTGCGCTTGTTCAGGGAGAGGCAGGTGGTGAGCCATCTCCAAGACAAGTATGTCTTCATCACCGGCTGTGACTCAGGCTTTGGGAACCTGCTGGCCAGACAGCTGGACAGGAGAGGCATGAGGGTCCTGGCTGCATGTCTGACAGAGAAGGGAGCTGAGCAGCTGAGGAGCAAGACATCTGACAGGCTGGACACGGTGATCCTTGATGTGACCAAGACAGAGAGTATTGTGGCAGCCACTCAGTGGGTGAAGGAGCGTGTTGGAGACAGAGGTACCATTGAGATTCCTGTCTGTGTTGCTGGTTTGTCTCTCTGTTTGAAGGGGGCATCACCTGAGCACTCTCTCTTCTCTCTCCAGCCCCTATCTCCTGTCTCCCAAGAGTTCTGGTCTTGGTAAGAAGGTGCCCTGGTGAGGATTCACCCTCTCACATCCCTGTTGCTGCTCTGTCATCTTTTCTATGCAGAAAATCTAGATTGCTGGATGCCGAGTGCCAGGTCAGAGCAGGGTACCTTCTGGAGCAGAGGATGGGACTTGGCCCTGGGCTCTGTGTACAGGACATCTGGAGCCATGCTGGGGCTGTTCTTCTGACTCAGCAGCATACCTGCTCTTACCTGTCAGTTGTGTCCTCTGTGAAGGGAGACATGATTGGTCTGTGTACAGAGCAGGCCAGACCTGTTTGAGGGCTGACTTGGGAGACTAAATACTAGGATGGGGGTTGCTCTTCTTTGAACATTCTAGTAGTTAGAAAAAAAAAAACCAGAGTGGTTTAAAGGAATCTAAGACTAAATAGAAAATATAGTCATTGTTCAAAACACTAGAGAACAGAAGAGCAGTTAACCTGTAATTAACCACCCAGTGGATAAAAACTAGTAATACTTCGACCTGTATGCATTAAAGTGAGTCCATTCTTTTCACTTTAAAGAGGTGAGGAATTTTTACCATCTCAATAATGTTTCTTTGAGTGATAATATTTAATGAACTAGAAAATCCTAACCTTTAACAAAGCCCCACTAATTTAACCTTAGACTCAGAAGCTTCTATGGTTTGGTGCATTTATGTTTACTTTTGCTTTTCTTTCTTTTTTTTTTTTTCTCTGTAAGACAGTGTTTCTCTGTGTAGCCCAGGCTGTCCTGGAACTCACTATGTAGACTAGGCTGGCTTCAAACTCCAAGGTCTACCTGCCTCTGCCTGTGGAGTGTAGGGACTAAAGGTGTATGCCACTACTGCTGGGCTTGAGACAGAATCTCGATACAGAGCTGGGCCTTGACCTCATGATCTTTCTGCCTCGGCCTCCTTTGTACAGCGACTGCAGGTATGTGCCGCCACCCCCGACTTGTTTCCTACATCTATGATCATAAGCAGTATTCTTGTAATCAGTTTTTAGTAAGCATGTTTTAGGATCCTAAGAGTAAAGTGTCTTGGTTAAACAGTTTACATCTCTAGAAGGGCACTGAGGTATGATTTTGGACTGACAGGGCACATGGCTTTTGGACCAATTTTTCAAAATTAACAAGCAGCAGAATTGCCTTAAGTCACTTAGCCCTGGCTGACCCTGCACTGTGGGTGAAAGTGAAGAGGTGATGTGGAGGGCCACAGCACTTTCCAGGTGGCTGCTGAGGATCTGTAGCATAGTGACTAACCAGACACATGTCTGTGTCCTCCGGGCGAGTGGAAAGGGAGAGGGCTGTTATCTGAGGGGGAGGGTGGGGCTATGCTGTAGCATTGCCTGCTCCTTCAGGTCAGACTTGTATTTTGTAAGCACCTCCCAAAAGTTTCTCAGTATCGATGCTGGATGTGTCAAGGTGTGTGGGCCTGAAGACACCCGGGGGGGGGGGTGTTGCTGTAACTTTGTTTGGTTTTATGCCATTTTTGTTTACTTGGTTTTTAGATCTCCCTCCTGTGGTTCACAGATTTATCTAGGCCATTGGGTTAGTAGGTTCCTGTCTGGATTTCCCCAGTTCCGGGATTACAAGCCACCATTTTCAGCTTTTAAGGTAGTTTGTGGGCTCAAACTCAGGTCCTTAGGCTTGGAAGGCAAGCACTATGCACATTGAGGTATAGCTCCAGACCTTTCTCCTAGAGAGAGTAGTGTGTTCAACTGCTCAGAGAATTCTGAAGATACAACTGAACGAATAGATCTCGGCAATGATGGCATGAATCTGCAAAACAAAGTTTCATGGTTTCCAGATTAACAAAGGTGGCCATGTCTTCAACATCTGTTCTTAGATTTAGCAAGAAGGGACTATTTGTTGCTTCCCAGGCAAGGAGCTGGGTCATGGAGACTTCAGGGATGAAGGTGTCCATGCTGTGAGCCAACAGTCTCAGGCATGAGTTCCCTGGCCATGTGGATACCCTGTTCTTATTCATTGCTTCCTATTTTCCAGCAAACTAGACTCGCAGTGGTCTTACCTTTTTGAATGTGCTTTTTTTTTTTTTTTTTTGGTTTTTCGCGACAGGGTTTCTCTGTGTGAATGTGCATTTTATCAACAATTAAACCTCTGTTGTGTCACTCTCTCTTCCCATTGTCCCTAGGACTCTGGGGCCTGGTCAACAATGCTGGCATCTCCATCCCCACGGGTCACAATGAGTGGCTGAAGAAACAGGACTTTGCAAATATACTGGATGTGAACCTGTTGGGCATGATCGAGGTGACTCTGAGCATGCTGCCCTTAGTGAGGAAGGCGAGGGGACGTGTAGTCAACGTCTCCAGCGTCATGGGCCGAGTGTCTCTCTTTGGCGGTGGTTACTGCATCTCCAAGTATGGTGTAGAGGCCTTCTCAGACTCCCTCAGGTACTGGAAGGGAAAGGTTCCCTGAGGGGAGCTTTGACAGGGTTTTTATTTAATCACAGTCTTTAAGTCCTTATCACAGGGTTGGAGAGATAGCTCAGAGGTAAAGAGAATTGACTGCTCTTCCTGAGGTCCTGAGTTCAAGTCTTAGGAACCACATGGTGGCTCACAACCATCTATTATGAAATCTATCTTAAAAAAATAAATAAATAAAAGAGCCTATCCTGTTTTGTAGATTCTCTTACCTTTCCTTTGTTGGAGGTAGGAGATCACTCACTGGGAAACACCTTTTCATGTGTATGGCTGGGACAGGACTGAGACATGAGCTCAGTTATTCTTTTTTTTATTTGTTTGTTTGTTTAGGACATGGTCTCACTATGTAATCTTGGCTGTCCAGGAATTCACTAGGTAGACCAGGCTGGCCTCAAACCTTTACAAATCCATCTCTGTTGGGCTGCATTCTGGGAGCCTTCCTCGAGGTCTCTGGCCCAGCTGAATTCGAGGGTTTCGGCAGGGGAGGGAGCACGAGCTGGGATGGAGTTTCCTCCACCTCGGTCCCTGCAGCTTCCACCCGGCTGCACCAAGACGCTGCACTCGCCCAGACGCTGCACTCGCCCAGACGCTGCACTCACCCAGCACTTGCCGCCCCGTGCTGAGTCGGCCCCGGGGCTGAGCCCACGAGGGGCTGACTAGCCTGCGGAGTACAGGAAGCTTCTGGCGGTTCTCGGGAGAGCAGATCTCTTCCCGGGCCAAAAGTGTTACAGCTCTTATGATAGAAGTTCTCAGACACTGGAGTAGTTCTCGAACCTTTATTCCTTCTGGGTGGTGGGCGGCGGGCTGGCGTGCTGGTGGCGTGCGGGGGCTTACACAGGTTAGGATGGTCTAATATATTGTTTGGGAGGGGTCAGGGGTTTGGCAACCGATACTTCCCATTGGTTTGGTATAGGGGCTTTGCAGTACCTCATTTGCTTGTGGGAGGACTCAGAGTTGCTTTCTACGTGACAAATCTCACATGCCAGGCCTCTCTTTATATAGGGGTTGTAAAGCTGTAGCTGTTTTTACAGGAGTCTTTTGGGAGCATCAGCCAAAAACATGTTCTGGTCCCTTGTGGATATTCCACTGGGTCTCCCAGAGTTTTCAGCCTGTGCTCACCGAGTGTCAGATTGCCTGCCACAGATGTGCCCCACACATCTCCTGAGTGCTAGAATTAAAGGTGTGTGCCACCATGCCTGGTGAGGTCAGTTAATAATAGTCTGGAGGAGGATGCACAATCGGAAAGTTTTTTTGAGGTAGAGTTGGACCTGAGGTAAATTGGGCAGAGTCTGGACCCTTCACCTTTAGTCATGTTCAACTTGAGGATGTCCTTGAGGCAGGCTAAGCATTTCATTCCATCCAGTAGGTATTTCCAGACTCACAAGAGTCCACCATCAACTCATTGTAGAATCACAACAAGGTTCTCCCTCTGACCTTAAAATCTCTGGCAGCTGAGAACTTGAAAGTCTGGGGTTGGGGATCCTGTGGCCATCCTTTGAAGAGGTTATCTCCAGTTAATCATTGGTGAGAGAGGAGTCATCAGACTTTGGGTCCTACAGTAAGGGTGCAAACAGGAACTTCTCCTTAGGAAAGCTGCTGGGAAAATATGTACACCTCAGGCTCTGTGTGAGCATTAACTGATAAAGAAAGCTGCTGTCCCCTACTCATAGGGAGCCTGAGGGCCATGGGCAAGGATGTATGTATATTCTGAACTTGTCCAGGCAGATGGAAGAGGTTGAGTCATTTGGGTCAGGTAACTGTCAGCTGCAGAGTGCAAGCTGACTGTGGGCTGAGACTCTAGGCTGATACCAACAAGATCCAGCAGGGAACTGGCCTGTGAGCTTCTGGGATGGGTTTGGGGAAACCAAGAGTGAGAAGGAGGTACCTTGGGCAATGTTGGGGAGCCTTTGCATCTGGAGTTCATTGAGAAGTCTTACCTGGAGTCTAGCTTTAGGCAAGTGAGATGCGCATGCCACATACTTGTGTGACATTCAAAGCAGAGGTGGTGCCTGTACTTCATCACAAGCTTCATCCGTATTTGTTGCACATCTCAGATGCAAGCTGGTGACCTGTCCTCACCAGAGACTCTTATTGGCATGCTAATGTACTCTTATTGAGAGTTTTCTCATGGGAAGATCTCTGAAGTCCTTCACATCTGTCTGTCTTACAGGAGGGAGCTCTGCTACTTTGGGGTGAAGGTGGCTATTATAGAGCCTGGATTCTTCCTGACTGCTATGTGTGATGGTGCCAGATTCTCATCAAGCATCCAGATGATGTGGGACCAGACCAGCTCAGAAATCAGGGAGATCTATGGCGAGAAATACCTGGCATCCTGTAAGTGAACTCTGAGGACCAAAGCAAAGTCCAGTCCTGAACAGTTAACTCCTGATCATATTAGCAGTGCAAATGCCTTTCTCTTCATCCTCAAAGAACAGGAATTTAGACCCATTTCCTTGGGGTGGTGGTCCATTT
>CM052707.1:57853962-57918304 GCA_028551405.1 Uromys caudimaculatus | reverse complement strand
ATAACCCTATCAAAAAATGGGGAACAGAGCTAAACAGAATTCTCAACTGAGGAAACTCGAATGGCTGAGAAGCACCTAAAGAAATGTTCAACATCCTTAGTCATCAGGGAAATGCAAATCAAAGCAACCCTAAGATTGCACCTCACACCAGTCAGAATGGCTAAGATCAAAAACTCAGGTTACAGCAGATGCTGGCAAGGACATGGAGAAAGATGAACATTTTCTCCATTGCTGGTGGGATTGCAAGCTGGTACACCCACTCTGGAAATCAGTTTGGCGGACCCTCAGAAAAATGGACATAATACTACCTGAGGACCCAGATATACCACTCCTGGGCATATACCCAGAAGATGCTCCAACATGCTCCACTATGTTCATAGCAGCCATATTTATAATAGCCAGAAGCTGGAAACAACCCAGATGTCCCTCAACAGAGGAATTGATACAGAAAATGTGGGACATTTACACAATGGAATACTACTCAGCTATTAAAAACAATGACTTCATGAAATTCGCAGGCAAATGGATGGAACTTGAAAATATCATCCTGAGTGAGGTAACTCAGTCACAAAAGAATTAACATGGTATGCACTCACTGATAAGTGGATATTAGCCCAAAAGTTCAGAATACCCAAGATTCAATTCATAGCAACCGTTGGACTGAGCATGAGGTGCCAGATGGAGGAGTTGGAGAAGGGACTGAAGGAGCTGAGGGAGTTTGCAGCCCCATTGAGGAAGCAACAGTGTCAACTGGCCTGACCCCCTGGTGCTCCCGGAGACTGGACCACCAAACAAAGAATACACATGGAGGGACCCATGGTGCTGGCCACATATGCGGCAGAGGATGGTCTTGTTGGCCATTAGGGGGAGGAGAGGCCCTTGGGCCTGAGGGTTTAGAGGCCCCAGTACAAGGGAATGTCAGGGAGGGAAGACTGGAGTGCGTGGGTGGGTGGGTGGGTGGGTGAATAACCTCACAGAGGCAGGGGGAGGGGGAGGGAGAGGAGGTTTTCAAATGGGAGAACTGGAAAGGGGGAAACATTTGAAATGTAAATAAAACTTCAAAAAATAACACATAAATAATTTTTAAGTCCACATTTTACAAATCAAGCACATTAATTTTTTGGCACTTTAAAATATCCAATATCTCTAAAGATCCAAAATCACTTTTAAAGGGTTAAAATCTTTCAGCCACGGGCTGCTAAAATTTTTTTAGTTCAAATAAATACTTTCTTACTTCAAGAAAGAAGAACCAGAGTACAATCACAATCAAACCAAAGCAAACCTAACACCAGCTGTTTAACAACACCATGTCCAGTGTCTGAGATCTACTCATATTCTTATGGGCTTCTCCAAAGAGCTTAGGTCACCTCTCTAGCTCTCAGGCACACAGCTTGTCTTCTAGGCTCCAGTTGGCTCCACTCTACTGTTGCAGCTGTTCCTGGTAGTCAACCCATATTACTGGCATCTCCAAAACAGCTAGGAAACCTTGCTGCATCTGGGCTGCACATTCACCATAGCACGTGATAGACTCTCTTCCTGGGGTCATTCCTCAACTTCTTTGCATGACTCCTTCAGTCCTGACCTTCAAGTGCCAATGAGGCTGCACCTTCACCAATGACCTCTTCTGGCTTCTCACAGTGCCAAGCATCAGCTGCTCTCCATGACCCCTTCAAAGCCAGTACCACCTGGTTCACTCTTACACATGACCAAAGGTGCCTGTCAACATGAGTTACAACCTTGGCCACTTCTGGAACTCATCTTCTCTGTGTTCTCAGGAAATACTTCTCAGATTTTTCAACCTCAGTGATGCTAGTCTCCTTTGAATCACTATTAATTTGTTTGCTCCAGCTGACGAGCATCAATTGTCCCACTGACTCAAAGGTTTCACTTCAATGTTGCTGGTCTCTTGTGAACCATGGCTGCCTTTTCAGCCCCAAGTGAATAGAATGGTAGAATTATGACTCAAAATACCCAATATCCCTGTGAGAGTCTTCTAAGCTACTAAAGACCATCCCACTGAGGTCACAGTAATCAGTGGCTTTGTAGCCCAAAGTTCCAAAGCCTTCTACAATCCTACTGAAAACATGGTTAGATCTGTCACCACAATACCCCATGGTACTGGTTCCAACTTGTCTTAGTTAGGGTTATCATTGCTGCAATGAATCACCATGACCAAAAAGCAAGCTGGTGAGAAAGGGAGTTATTCCGTTTATAATCCCAAATTGCAGTTGACCACCAGAGGAAATCAGGACAGAGTCTCAAACAAGGCAGGAATCTGGAGGCAGGAGGTGATGCAGAGGGCAGGAAGGGGTGCTGCTTACTGGCTTGCTTTCCATGGCTTACTCAACTGCTTTCTTATTGAACCCATAGACCATCAGCCCAGTGGTGGCACCACCCACCATGGGCTGGGTCATTCACCTCCTGGAGCCATTTCCTCAACGGAGGCTCCATCCTGTCTGATGACTCTAGCTTGTGCCAAGTTGCCACTAACTAGCCATTACATTGTTTTCTGTTAGTGTCTGGGGAGAGTTATCAATATTGATTTTCATCAATATAGATGTTGAGCGATATTGATCTCAAGACCAGTTTTATCAGAGCCAAAAAACACAGCACTGTTTTTCAAAATCTCCTCCAACAAGTTTTCAATTTTTGGCTTCTCAATGAAAATCTCACTCACAGATTAATTTTTTCTTTTCTTTCTTTTCTCCTTTGTATTTTTCTCTGTGCCCTATTTCTCCTTCCTTATTAGAATACTAAGGAATAAAAATTCTTCCTTACTACTATATTTCGTGGCTATATTCCTTCGGAATAGGCAGCAGTGTGTAAACTGCTCAGAGAAATCTGAAGATACAGATACCTTATTCAGAGTTCTATCTCTGTGAAGACATGCCATGACCATGATAACTCTTATGAAGCATAGCATTTAAATAAGGCAGAAATATATGCAGAGGTTTAGTCCATTATCATCTTATCAGGAAGTGTGGTGGGTTGCATGGTGCTAGAGAAGCAACTGAGAACACTACATCCAGATCCACAGGTAGAAGGAACAGCAAAATTCTGGGATAGCTGACTCCCAGTGGATCACATAATCCAACAAGACCACACCCACTTCAATGAGGCCTCATGTCCTTGAGCCAATGGCTGCCATTCCCACTCAAGCCACCATAACAAATAAAAGAATAAAATTTCTGCAAGAATGGCATCAACTTGTAAGTCACAAACATACTTTTATGGTCTCCAGAAAAACGAAGGTGAGCCATGTTTCCACCTTTTGTTCTTAAACTTAGCAAGTAAGAGTGGACTGCTGGCTGATTCCCAGGTGGAGAGCTGGTCTATGAAGTCTTAAAGGATGAAGGTATCCATACTATGAGCAAGCAGTTTCAGGCATGAGTTCCTCAGCCCTGTTTATATTTTGCTCTTATTTCTTGCATCCTATTCTCTAGTAAACAGGTGTCACAGTGGTCTTACCTTGTTAAATGTGCATTTCATTCATAATTAAACCTGTGTTGTATGACTCTCTCTTCCCATTGTCCCCAGGACTCTGGGGCCTGGTCAACAATGCTGGCATCTCCATCCCCTCGGGTCCCCATGAGTGGATGAACAAACAGGACTTTGCAAGTGTACTGGATGTGAACCTGTTGGGCATGATTGAGGTGACTCTGAACATGCTGCCCTTAGTGAGGAAGGCGAGGGGCCGTGTGGTCAATGTCTCCAGCGTCCTGGGCCGAGTGTCTTTTAATGGCGGTGGTTACTGCATCTCCAAGTATGGTATAGAGGCCTTCTCAGACTCCCTCAGGTACTGGATGGGAAGGGGTGCCCCAGGGGACCTTTGGGGGGGGTTATTTAATCACACTCTTAAAGTCCCCATTATGGGGAAGACACTCAGGTTCTGCGTCTCTCACACCTTCCCCTCACTGAATCATTCACTGGGCAGCACATTTCCTTATCTCTGCAAAAGGCCATGACTGAGACATGAGTTGAGTTCACTTTGGTATTTTTACAGAGGAAGGGCAATGGAAGATATTACCGGATAGGATTGGAAATGTGATTTTGGGGGGTCAAGAATGCAGATCCCTGATTTCTATATGCTGAGCATGTTTTTTAATTGGGGTGAAATCTCAATTCCACAAATAGATATCAGGCTCCTTTTAGAGCCCACAATAAACACATTCTAGCATAACTTATGTGCTTCTATCATGACCTAAAGAATATGGCAACTAAGAGAATGAGAGAGGAGTCAAAGAACTCTGACCTTCCTGTGAGATTTTGATGTCCAATTATCTGTATTTACCATGCTTGCTATCGGATTTGTCTAGGATCCTGTAGCAGGATTAGAGTACATCACAGTAAACATGAGATCCTGGAACCTGGAGCCTGTATGTGTAGGTGCATTCTCCTTTTGAGAATGGACAGGCCAGACATAGAAGAAGGGTGGTCACCAGGTGGGCAGAGGTAGACTTGTTGAGAACTGGAGGGTGCAGAAGGCTATTTATTTTGTGTTGTTGGCAATGCAACCCTTCCAAGTAATGGAACCAGGGCAGCCATTTGGGGCAGGGAACAGGGAGCCTGCCAATGTGAGGGAGTTGGATGCAGGGGGATTGCTCTCTAGAGACACCTGCAGGAAGAATGTGGGGGTGTCCTGAGAACCTCCTGGGACAGATGTGGGGTAGATGGAGACTTACTAGTGAGGTAGAGGTGACTTGGACAAAGATGAGAATCCTTTGCATCTACACTACTTGGTGAAAGGGGTTACACAGTGCCATAGACCAGAATGTCTAGTTTTAGGGCAGTGAGCTACACACAACAAATACATAGTGTGAAATACAAGAGCACAGAGGCAATGCCCTTTCAAAAGATTCTTCCCCATTTCCTGCACATCCCAGATACAATGGGTATGACATTTCCTCCCCACAGGCACTATTGGAATGCTCCAGCACTCTTATTAAAGTGTTCTCACTTAAAGACCTCTGAAGTCCTTGACATCTGTCTGTCTTGCAGGAGGGAGCTCTCCTACTTTGGGGTGAAGGTGGCTGTTATAGAGCCTGGCTTCTTCCTGACTAAAATGACCAGTAGTGCCATATTATCGCCAAATCTCCAGATGCTGTGGGATCAGACCAGCTCAGAAATCAGGGAGCTGTATGGCGAGAAATACCTGACATTCTGTAAGTGAGCTCTGAGGATGAAAGCCAAGTCCAGTCTTGAAAGCTTAACCCCCTGCTCATTTTTGCAGTTTTAATATCATGCTTCTTATTCTCAAAGAACCTGCATTTAGACCTATTCCCTTGAGATGGTGGTCACTTTGTGTATGAGGCCAGAAAGGGAGTTCTTGTCTTTCAGACCATGTTACTCTGTTCCTTCTGAACCTCTCATGATCATGGGACTATAAATGAAGTCAGGGATGGGAGGTGGTATGAGACCAGCATTTTCCATGAGGTACAGGTGACTTAGTGCACAATTTTCCATGAAGATTGATTGTGGTCCTTCTGATGAACTGGGACAGGCTAGGCTTGGGTTTCAGACACATGGATTCTCCCACATAGATAACAGAAGTTCTCCTCTATGCTGGTATCCGACAGGAGTGTGGGAGTTGAATGACCAACTGAATCATTCCTCATTCTGTATAGATCTGAAAATGATAAACAGATTGCAACAGATGGGCAACAAGGACCTGTCTGTGGTGACGGACTGCATGGAGCATGCTCTGACTGCCTGTCACCCTCGCACCCGATACTCAGCTGGCTGGGATGCCAAGCTCTTCCACCTCCCCATGAGCTACCTGCCCACCTTTCTTGTGGATGCCCTTGTCTACTGGAATTCTCCAAAGCCTGAGAAAGCTCTCTGAAATCTACCTATGTGCATATTTGGGGAGATGTAGGTACAGTGTGAGGGAGGGATCTTCAGGGGAAGGTGGGAGGGTTCAGGGAGGGAAGTCTTTACTCTGGGGTTCTTAGTCCACACTCTTCATCTCATGAATTCTCCTGTGATACTACTCAAGACTGATGATGACCAAAGAAATAGCCAAAGAATTCTACCACGGGATTCAGATACAAAATGTTGGCTGATGCTCAGGCTCTGAGCATCATGGCCTACCATGAAGATTCACACAATGAGGAGGTTGTGACCAGCTTGTGCCAAGCACTGCCCTGTGTCCTCCTCTGAAGGAAATGCCCATGCCCTGGCTAGTTTACCCCCAATGCAGCATGGAAGTGCCCCTGCTCTGAAGTCACTTGTGACCATGGTGTGAGGTCTGAGAGGAGTCACTAATAATGCCAGCACTCATGCCCTGGAGTCAGGTCAACAGGCTCTGAATGGGAGGTTGAGTCCCTGACAATGAGAATCCAGCAGAGGATGGAGACACCAATTTTTAATTTATTTTGAAATCATGGCTTTTTTTTTTAACTCTTTTTTATTTTTTATAGCAAAGTATGTGGTGATTTCCTGCACCCTGTGATTTAAACAATGGCTTTGCTGGTTAGTGAGGTTTGGATCACAGGGTTAAGGAGAATGACATGAGAAGGGTTTATACATAAGGCTGGCTTCTCCTCGACTGTCACAGCCCTTCTAGGCACTGATATGGGAACAACTGCTCTCCATTCAAAACTTAACATCATCACATAAGGCAAAGGACCGTGCATGCAAGTCCATGAACAGAATTTACCTGTAGGCCTCAGCTTCACCCTCCCTGCAGAATCACTAAGTGATCATATATTCCCCGCAGAATCAATAAATGATCATTCCTTCGTGCAGACTCACTAAGTGACCATATCTTCCCTGTAGACTCACTAAGTGACCATATCTTCCCTGTAGATTCAGAAAGTGACCATCCCTTCCTGCAGACCCACTACGTGATCATCAATTCCCTGTAGACTAAGTGTCCATCCCTTTCCTGCAGACTCACTAAGTGACCATTCCCTTCCCACAGAACCACTTTGTGATCCTCAATTTCCTGTAGGGTTACTAACCTATTGTCCCTTCCTGCAGATACACTAAATGATCATCTCTTCCCAAGGGACTCACTAGGTAACCACCCCTTCTTGCAGACTCACTGATTGACCACCCCTTTCCTGCAACCCACTAAGTGACCATTTCTCCATATTAAACTAAGTGACCATCACAACACAACCCTTCTGATTTTTAGTCTGTCCTTGTCCCATGCCACTTCTCATGTCCCCTCCCTCTGTTTTACTGCCACACTCCTCCAGCAGCATGCAGAGAGTGTCCCTCCTAACTCTGGTTTTCATTTTATGAACAATATTTGCAAAAGAGCAAGGGTCTTGACCTCGCCATGGCCTCTGAGACCTGGCTCTGCCTGCTGCTACATTGGTGAATCTCAAGAGTAGGCTGAGCAGGGAAAGCAAGTATGGAAGAGACAGAGAATCCTGGGCTCAGTACAGAATTGCCCTTGGGTGGGGCTTTCATAGATGCCTGACTTCTCTTCAGTAGAAATCTGGAGGACGAGAAATCACAGGAGACACTTGTAAATGAATAATAATTTCTGGTTCAATGAAAATAGAAATTCCTCTACCCTAACATGTGTCTGGTCATCCATTTAACTTATGTTATTTTGAAAAGATCTCCTTAGACCTTTGAGGGTATGTGTATGTTCTTGTATGCCATGTTTCTGGGAGTACCCTCAGAGGTGAGAAGGATGATGAGGGCTGCTGAGACTGAGTTACAAGAAGTTGGCAGCCATTCAACGTGGGTGTCTGGAATTGAATCTTGGTTCTCCATAAGAGCAGAAAACATTCTTAATGCCTGACTCATTTCTCCAAAATGTGTATTTATATTTTAGATTTTTATTTATTTTTTGAGATGTCTCACCACAAAACAGGTTTACTATAACCTTGCAATCTCTAGTCCTACTGTCTTTATCATTACATAAATCACACTGTATTAACCCAACAGCATCTCTGCACATTGTAGCCTCTGAGGAGGCTGGTCATGAGGTTAGATCAATCTCAGTCCTCTCTGGAGCACCATGCTGGCTCCACAGGGAAAGGGCAGCACCCAGGACAGATCTACAGCCCTAAGCATGGGTAGAGGCTCAAGAACATCATAAGACTGAAAAACGTGTAAGTAGCTTGAAGTGCCCTGTAAAGTGGTCCAAGGCTGCATGCCCATCCCTGGAGGAGCCCCCTTTCCTCCTCACCCAGGTTTCTATGTTGGGAGAAGCAAGTGTGAATAGAGGGACTCAGAGGGACTCCAGTTGCCACAAGAAGCTCTCTCATTCATGCATGCATGACTACTGCATTGTAAACAACCCAATCCCATGCCTCCAACCGTAGATCCTCAGCCATTAGAATACAATACAATTACTGGTATTGAGTATTGAGTAGGGGCTGTGTGTGGCCAAGTCAAGAAACAGGCTTGACAGTGGGCCTGTTTCCACCCTTTGCAGCACTGACTCTAGGCTCCACCTCTCCCCTTTTTACATGAAGAAGAAAGGTGGGTTGGGTGGGGTGCACTGCCTTTTGGGAGAGAGTGCTTTGCCCTGGGCTGAACTGGACTCCTCACCCTAGTAGATGGCTCAGTTCCCATCTACCTCAGCAGATCAGAGCAGCCCAGAGATCAGACGAGCTGCAGTGTCGGACACGCCCAGGGTCAGGCCTGGAATGGGACTGACCCACCCTATCCAGGACAGCGAAGGGGAGGCCTCTATCCTTGTCATGGTGGTGCCTGGTCAACAGTACACATTCACCCAGGACTACACTCATGCAAGGCTTCCTCTGCCTCTTCGGTCTTCAGGGGTGTATTTGACTCTTTGATACCAGTTTAATGTAAACAAGGTGTCTTTCCACTACACTTTTTTCTCTTATCTTAAATTTATTTATTTATGTATATATATATATATATATATATATGTCATACATGTGCACACACACAGAGACATACACGCACATGCACACACATGTCCTCCTCCCTCTTATCCCCTGCCCCCCCCCCCACCTAACCTCTTGTCTTCTGAACAAGTCCATGGCCTATTTTCCTGTCTTATATGTACTTCAGTCCCACTGCATTACTTCGGGCTGCCTGTATCAGCATGGGGGGGGGGGAGTTATTTACTTGAACAAGGGCAACTTATCAGTTACTACCCCATTTAGGAATTTGCCTCCCCGGCCCCCAGCAATCATGAAATCCTATAGCTCCTCAGGGAGGGGTGTGGCCTTATGAGCCCACACCCCCACCCCCTCACACCAGTGATGGGAGGAGCTGATGACATCACTTTTATATACAACCCTCTTCCTCATCCAGATTGCAGAAATCCAGGTGGCTCTATAGCTGTATATATATATATATATATATATATATATATATATATATATATATATATATATATATATGCCCCCAAGATTACACTTCCGTCAGTAAATTCTCCCCAATTCTCTGTGCTCCCCTTGACCTACCTGACCATCTTCTTAGAACTCATAGCACCTTGGGGTTGTTGATTCTCCTATATCTAGGTCACATTGATGGAGAACACCAAAGCAGGAGTAGCCTGTTTCTCTCCTGTGCCCACACCGAGACCCTAGACTCCTCAGACACTGAGGATCTGAATGAAGCAGACTCTTATTGCATAAGGACTGTAAAGATAGAAGGATGCCTTGCAACTCAGTCAGACCCGGAGGCCCTTAGCCCTACCCACTGGAGAGGTCTTAGTTTGATGTACATTCTGGACAGACACTATCCTTCTGGAGATCTAAGGAGGTGCCAGAGTGTCACCACATGACTGTCCATGGAGCACTCCAGGGTGAGTACAGGATGCCACTTCCCACAACAGTTGGGGGGATGAAGAAGCATGAGAAGTTAGGGGAGAGAAAGGATAGAATAAGCCAGAGTCCATAGCTCTGGACAACTTTTAGTTTGCTATCACAGGGTCAAAGGGTGCTCAAATGGACTCCATGCAAGTTCTCTGTGGAAACCAGAGACTCGGCCATATGCTTGACCCAGTGAGATGGAGGGAAAAGAGTAGTGAGCATCACCTAGCTCTGCCTTCAAGGGCTGAGTACTATGTATCAGCGAGGAGCTGACTCTACCCAGAGCTGAAGTTCTCAATCCCCAAGATAGGGCCTCGCCATCCTCTGCTTCTTGTCCCTCCTCCTCCTGCTGTTCCTCCTGCTGCTGCTCCTCCTCCTGTTCCTTCTCCTCCTCCTCCTTCTCTACTTCCTCCTGTTCTTCCTCCTGCTACTCCTCTTCCAGTTCCTCTTCCTCCTACTGCTCCTCTTCCTGCTGATTCTTTTCCTCTACTTCCTCCTGCTCCTCTTCCTGCTGCTCCTCCTCCTGCTGCTGCTCCTCTTCAGCTTCTTCCTGCACCTTTCTACCTCTTGCTCCTGCTCTCCCTCCTCCTTCTCTAGCCTTGCTCCTCCTCCTGCTGCTGTTTCACCTCTATGCCCTGCTCCAGCATGTCACCAGCCTCCTGCTGCTCTCCTCCCTCTGGCTCCTGCTCAGGCTCCCACTTCTGCAGAGGTTGCCTGGACTTTCTTTCCTTGCCTTATTTCAGTGATGGAGAAGAGGGAAGAAAATTGTCTGCAGCCAACAAGTCCTAAAAATTCTCATCCTTGCCCACATCCAGCTAACAGAAGACCCAAGGGCTCCTGGGCTGGACAAATGGCAAGCCTGTTTCTAGATTTAACCACATGGAGCTCCTACTCAGTGTTAACTGGGGTCCCAGAAATGAAGGGACATTTGTGCTCTAATAGCTGAAGGTCTGAACTAGTAGCCCCCAACCTTCCTAATGCTGAGGCCCTTTAACACAGTTCCTCATGCTGTTGTGACCCCCACCATAAAATTGTCTTTATTGCTACTTCGTAACTGTAATTTTACTATTTTTATAATTATGAACATAGCTGTAATTGTGAATCGTAATGTAACTATCTGTGTTACATTACAGTAGTCTTAGGCCACCCCTGGGAGAGGGTCATTTACCCCCAGAGAGGTCGAGACCCACAGGTTGTGAACCTCTGGTCTAGAGGTTGGGACTTAATAAGGCACTCATCTCATAGAAGGTCATGACAACAAAGGGAATAAATAAAGTAGCTTCTTGTAGCAGATGAGGAGGAGGAAGAAGAAGAGGAAGAGAAGGAGGAAGAAGCAGCTAGGAAGATGGCTTTGTGAGTAAACTACTGGCTGCCCAAGAATAAATACCTGACTGCAATCTACAGATTCGTGAAGCTAAGAGCACTGTTGCTTCTGCTCCTTTTAGTCCGGTGAGGTGGGGATGAACTAGTCAGGCAGCATACTCTACTGGTGAGCACTAATCAAATGATAGACACTGTCTCAAAACACAAGCACATGAACAAATAGCCGGGCAGTGGTAGCATACGAGGTGATAGTACACACCTTTAATCCCAGTACTCAGGAGGCAGAGGCAGGCAGATCTCTGTGAGTTTGAGGCCAGCCTAATTTGCATAGTGAGTTCCAGAACAGCCATAGCTGCACAGAGAAACCCTGTCTCAAAAAACCTAAAACAAACAAACAAACAAAAAAACCCTAACAACTAACAAGCTAAGTTGGGTGTGTGACATATATCAGGAATGCCAGCCACCCAGAGGCTGGAGCAGGAGGATAAGAAAGTCAAGCTCAGCCAAACTCATACACTGTCTCAAAACCAAAACAAGTACAATTTTAAAATGAACAAAATAGATGGCCCTGTAACACAGGGTCTCAACTTCTGTCTTCTCCTGTGTAAAAGTACCTTTTATTCACCTGTTGTAATTGTTGTCTCTGAGGTTTACTGCTTCCGTCTGCTAACCTAGGCCTAGTCCTGGAAGCTGCTAGCATCCGTACAACCTAATCTAGGCCTAGAATTGTTGGCTCCTTGCCAGCAGGTCCAGGTGAGAGGAGAGAACTCAGTCCAACCAGGTCTGTCTGGGGCTGAGCAGGATGGTGAGGGTCTGTCTGGGGCTGAGCGGGATGGTGAGTGTCAGCAGCCCAAAAGAAACACACCAGGCTGGGAGTCTTGTCAAAACAGGAACTCAACTCGACTGTATCAGCCCCTCGATTATACAGAGAAGGTAAAGGGGGTGGACACTTAGGTATGGGAAGAGATGACATAGGAGGCAGGGAAGGGTAAGGGGTAACTGACAGGGCCAATAGCAAAGCTCCACATCAGCAACAGCGGGGGAGGGGGGGGCAGAGGGAGAGCCAAACGGATCTTGCTGAGTCACCCCTATACAGAAGTGACTGAGACAGGTCTTAGAATTTGAGCCAGGCTCAGGTTTGTCCTCAAGGCTACTGTCTTCCTGTTCTGTACTCTCTTCTTCTGTACTGTCTGTCTCTCCCTTAAGTAGTTCTCTTCTCATGGGAGTTGGGCGTATCCTATTCTGTCAGATCTCTCTGATTTGTCACTTTGTCTGCCACTCATTTAGACATCACTTTCAAACATGGGTGCTTCCTTCTACAAACCACCTTTACCTTCATTGTTTGGGATTAAAGGTGAGTACTAAGGGCATGTCTGTATTCCAGCCAGAGAGATTAAAGCGTGTTCTAAGGCTGAGTCACACCCTAACTAGAAACAGGTTCAAATATCCTGTAACACTCCTGAGACTTAAACTAGATTCACCGATGATGACATGGTCTCCATTTCCATTCTTAGGGAAGACACTAGAACATCTGGAGAAGTCGCTCACAATGGCACTTTTGGGTTGAACCCAGGACTCTGCCACTTCCTGGAAATGTTTTCTGTGCTTATCCCTTACGTGAGAGAATCACCACAAACCTACAGACATACAAAGCAAGATCTTGGTAAGACAAGACAAGTCCAAGAGCCTCTCTGACCCAGCACCACAAACATTGAGCAGAAAAGTGAAAGACCAGGATCCAGACATGGCACTGACTTCATTCACCAAGGGGAGCAGAGCTCAGAGGGCATGAGGAGTGGTACACAGAAAATTGAGATGGTCAGCTAATGTGACTGCAAAACAAGACCAGAGTCCTGCCAGTGTCTCCCAGGCATCTTCTGGACGCCTATTCTTCTGCTTTATCCTGTGAGCCAGGGTACTTCAAAATCCTGGGAGGGAAGCAATGACCCACTGCCTCCATGGTGGGAAAAGCTGAGCAGGTGCAGAGGTAATAATCCACCTCACTTGTGCTATCCCTCCCCAGGACAGCCCCCTCTCCCCTAACTCTTGTCTCCCAGTGCTCCATGCTGCTCATCTAGTTCAAAGCACAGGACACAAGTAATCTTTTCAACTTTTATTCTGACATGAAAGGAAGCCAAAGAAAGCCATGGTTTTAAGACAAATTAAAAGAATTTTTTCTATCTTTGCCAGACTCTATCCCACCAGCAAAACCATCTCCTAAGCATAGCCCGCTGACATGGCATTTGGGCATGGAGTGCTGGTGGTGGCCCTCTCACCTGACACCATGGAGAAAGGTGATTGTGAAGTGGATTCTTTCGATCTCCCATGATGGTATGAGCAGCCAGGCCCATGCATATCATGAGGAAGGGGCCAGAGGCAAAGCACATCCTAGGTGTTTACAATCTCTGCAGTTCTGTGGGTTTTCACTTCACAGGTCATTGCCAGCCCCTTCGTATCACTACCCCTTGGCAGAATTCTTTGGCTCTTTCCTCTGAACTTTACTGAGTAAAGTTTACTTTTGAGTAGCATGGAAGCAGAATTATTTTAATGAGTATCATGAACAATGTACCCCTGCGCTGTTATCTCCCTCCACCCGCCCTACTTCCCCAAGTCTGCATGCACGTGCAGATTCACAGGGCTTTTTCAGGCTTTGGATAAGTCCAGTAGTGAAAGGCATCTGCCAGGAAGGCGGGCATGTAACTCATGGGGATGTAGAAGAGCTTGGCATCCCAGCCAGCTGAGTATCGGGTGCGAGGGTGACAGGCAGTCAGAGCGTGCTCCATGCAGTCCGTCACCACAGACAGGTCCCCTGAGCACGTGTTCGTCAACGACTTCAAGTCTTTCACATCTGTGTAGAATGAGAAATTATTCCAGTAGACTCCACATCCCACTACCGCTATTATGTGACCAACTGAAGAGGGCTTCTCTAGAATCCATGTCTCCCACACTCAGAAGCTATGCCTAAGTCTAGCCTGTCCCAGTTCCTCAGAAAGGGCCACAACCCAAACCAACAGTTTCAAGGAAGAGCTGTACGAATTCAGCCTCCTGTGTCAGAGAACTATCTGGCAGAATAGCTGGAGGTTCTCTCCTGATGGTGGGAACAAACCCAAGCTCATGGAAAGTGGTGGTCTGATACTTCCATCTCTGGCTTTACCTTCATCATTAAGATAATGACAGGTTCAGATAAAACAGAATTCTAGAAGCCAGAACCTCTTTATGTGAACAGAATCTCATAGATTCTCAAGAAAAGGGGACTAATGAAGAAAAGTAGCCTGGGGCAAACTTTGTACCAGTAGCAGAAAAGCACAGGAGACTCAGGGTGTAGGACGAAGCTTTCCTTTGGGTCCTACAAGTCACTTACAGGAGTCCAGAAATGTCTTGCCATAGATCTCCTTGACCTCTGAGGTGGCTTGGTTCCACAGCTTCTCTATGTTGTGTGATAGCCTCTCAAAACTGGAGACATTGGTCTTGAACCCTCCAGGCTCTATGATAGCCACCTTCACCCCAAAATAGGAGATCTCCCTCCTGTAAGACAGTAGTCAAAGGTCAAAGACGTCAGAGGTCTTTTGAGGAAAATAATACAATTGACAACAATGAACCACTGGAGAGAAAAGTTCAGAAGTTTTGGGGGTCTGGGATGTGCAGCAGATGGGGATGTCACCTGTGGCAAGGACATTGTCTCTGTGCTTTTGAATGTCACTCCAATGTCATGCAGACGTGGCTCACTGGTCTAAATCTAGATATTCAGTTCTGTGACACAGGTAGTTTGTCTGTATAGTATACACACGGGCTCACTAGACTTACCTAAGTCAGTTCCCCCTCACTCCTGAACCTCATCTTCACCCACTACTGCCTAAGAAAATCTCAGGCCAGTTCCTTTTTGGATCCCCCAGATGTCTTCAGGAGCTACTCTGTGTAGGCAGTCATGGTACCCCACATTTAGAAACTGTTTTGCCTTGCTAATTCAGTTTGCTACAATGGTACAATGCAGTGGTATACTGTATACTGTATAATGATGTATAAGGTATAAGATAAAGGCTACAGATTGGCTTGTCATCAGTATGGTATACAAACCTGTCTAGAACCCTCAGACTCTCCAAAAGTCACTCTGTAACAATCTGCCCAGCCCCATGACTGCCAGAGGGCAGTTTGACCTGCCCTTTGCTCCAGGATGACACAGCACCAAAGGCACTCTGCAAACAGCCACACTGGGCCCGGGCTGTTAACGTTTTCTTACCCAGGGTGCCTTGTTCTCAGGTTTAACCCTTACCTCAGACCCCTGCTGCAAAGCCCTCCAGAAATCTGACAAACAACATGATCACTACTGCTAATAATCTCTCAGTTTTGACCTCACTCTCAATTTTCTCTCCTCTTTTGCTCTCTCGGTTGTTAGGATTTTTGTTGTTACTGCTGTTGGGTTTTTTGTTTATTAGGGTTAAAAATTGCCATGCCAGAATGTGGGAATTATAGACTTTAAACAAGAGCTCGATAAGCACCAGGCAGTGAACTGAGTGTGATGCTCACATCCCCAGGGCATTCCCTACCTGAGTATCACAGAAGGTGAGGAACTGTGCTCTTGGCCAAGTCCAGTGATACCTCAGGTGCTTCCACAGGGCAGGCCTCCAGAGCAGGACAAGTTTAAGTGAACTCAGGCCTCAAGCACTTGACAAAGGCATGGAGAGTGGTTTCCCAGCAAGTGACTACCTTACTACAGAGAGGAGAAAGTAAAAGAGTCCTCCCAACCAGAAAGAAAGACTGTTTGTGAGGGGTTCTCAAAGGTTGTGATTAAAATAAAACACCTTACTGAAGAGTCTCCTGTGGGGACCCTTCATAACCATCTAATACCTGAGGGAGTCCGAGAAGGCCTCTACACCATACTTGGAGATGCTGTAACCACCACCACCAACAGACAATCGGCCCATGGCACTGGAGACGTTGACCACACGTCCCCTCGCCTTCCTCACTAAGGGCAGCATGTTCAGAGTCACCTCGACCATGCCCAACAGGTTCACATCCAGTACACTTGCAAAGTCATGTTTGTTCATCCACTCATTGACAGCAAAGGTGCAGATGCCAGCATTGTTGACCAGGCCCCAGAGTCCTGGAAACAGTGGGAAGAAGAAAGAATCATGGGTCTAGTTTTGACTAAAATTCACATTCCACTGGGTAAGGTGAGACCATTCAGACAGGCATTGGATGGAGAGTTGGGAAAAATAACAGCATACTATCAACAGAGCTGGTGTGTCCCATACGGGAAGAAATGGCTCACAGCACAGATATCTTTCTATTCTTTTGATTCTTGACAGGTTGGCTCACTTTCTGAGAACCACTCGCGTCACCCTTGCTAATAGTAAGAATGGAGGTCCAAGACATATTATGCCTCTGTTAATCTGGACATAGGGAAAGTACATTTACATCTTACAGATTAATAATATCCTTGCAGTTGAGGAAGCAAAGGAAAAGACAAAGGAAAACAAGGAGGGGGGATAAGAGGCAAAGCTAATATTCTAATGGGGTTGCCGGTGATTTTGGAAAGTCATGCTGCATTTGTACTTTGAAGAAAGTTGGCCTTGGCAGGCTCAGTATCAACACTGAATGGTTTATCAAACTTGATGCATTATGTTCTAAAAAGAAGACAAGAAGTTGAGAGAAGGGTGTGAAAGAAGGGTGATGGAAGGAGACAGGAGAAGGCGGGGCTGGGGAGAAGAAGGCAGGGCTGGGGAGAAGGAGGCGGGGCTGTAACAGATACATTGTACTTGTGTATGAAATTACCAAAAATTAAATAAAAGTTTTAAAAATATATTGAGCAACTTTTCTGAGATGCTTGCAAAACACAAGGCCAGGACGACGGGGGAGACAATTATACAAAAAGTAATAATGAAAGAAAAGAAGGAAGAATGTGCGGAGCATGCCGGGACACAGTCCCAAGATACATTTAAATTCTTGAAGGTTTGTTAAGGTTGTTCCTAAATCGCTGAATATCATTATTTGAAGAAATGTTCTTGAGATAGTAAAATTGATCATTTTTTAAGTGAAAAGAATTTACATATTTTAACCCTGTATAGAATCAAAATGTTTGCAGGTTTTGTGTCAGGATAGTGAGAATATAGGTTAATTTTGTTTTAACTTTACATTCCCTAGTGTTTTGAACAATAATCATATTTTCAATTTATTCTTTATATTTCTTTTAAACCAAGGTTCTTCCTTTGCCCCATAATAATTAATGAAGGAATAGCAACCCCCATCCTAGTATTTAGTCTCCCAAGTCAGCCCTTAAGCAGGTCTGGCCTGCTCTGTACACAGACCAATCATGTCTCCCTTCACAGAGGACACAACTGACAGGTAAGAGCAGGTATGCTGCCGACTCAGAAGAAGCACCCCAGCATGGCTCCAGATGTCCTGTACACAGTGCCCAGGGCCAAGTCCTATCCTCTGCTACAGAAGGTACCCTGCTCTGACCTGGCACTTGGCATCCAGCAATCTAGATTTTCTGCATAGAAAAGATGACAGAGCAGCAACAGGGATGTGAGAGGGTGAGTCCTCACCAGGGCACCTTCTTACCAAGACCAGAACACTTGGGAGACAGGAGATAGGGGCTGGAGAGAGAAGAGAGAGTGCTCAGGTGATGCCCCCTTCAAACAGGGAGACAAACCAGCAACACAGACAGGAATCTCAATGGTACCTCTGTTTCCAACACGCTCCTTCACCCACTGAGTGGCTGCCACAATACTCTCTGTCTTGGTCACATCAAGGATCACCGTGTCCAGCCTGTCAGATGTCTTGCTCCTCAGCTGCTCGGCTCCATTCTCCGTCAGACATGCAGCCAGGACCCTCATGCCTCTCCTGTCCAGCTGTCTGGCCAGCAGGTTCCCAAAGCCTGAGTCACATCCTGTGATGAAGACATACTTGTCTTGGAGATGGCTCACCACCTGCCTCTCCCTGAACAAGCACAGGAGCTTCCACAGGCTCACCAGTGCCACCAGGTAGAGCCACATGGTGAGAAGACGAGCAGAGAGAGAGAGATACTCTTGAGTCAAAATGAACCTGGAAGCCTCAAGCAGGAAGATGTAGGCACTGAGGTCAGCAGGCTTCTATCATGTTCCTTTCTGATCACTATTCCTAGGCTTTCTGATATCTCAGTGCCCTTTGGCTCTTCCTATCTTGCTGCCAAAGAAAACACCTCTGACTGTTCAATAACACAGGTCTATTCCCTTACGATCTTTGCTTCCTGGACTCATGTGGGAACACATGTGTGTTTCATTACACAGGCCCCATGGTCCAGTCCCAGGCTCACCTGGTGTCTCTGCATCTTGCACGCTAGAACCACAAACCAGGATGTTGTGAGCATAGTTTGAAGCTATTGCCAACCTGCACTTGAACTGAGGACAACTTACAGGAGAGGACAGGGAGAGCTGGTGCCATCCTAATACAGCAGCTGCCCAGGAAGAAGGAAGGGCCGTCCCCAAACACGGAACACAAGCTGGGATCCCAGACACACAGTGACCCCCAGAGTTGATGTGAAGAGGAAATGGTTTTCCCCTCAAGAGGCCCTCCTTGTTAGTTGTTACTGTTATTTGTTCTTGTCAACAAACACAAGTGAAGATCAAATGGGAAGAACCTCACCTGAGAAAATGCTTCCATTGGATTGCCCATAAGCAAGCCATCCACGGGTGTAGGACCGTGAAAGGCAACCTGGTTCCTGGTTGAGCTAAGGTTGAGGGACGGCAGGCGTTTAGCCTGGTTCCCAGACACTAGGCTCCTGGCACAAGGCCGCAGCCCTCCATAGATTCCTCACATAAGGGCAATGCCCCAAGCCCCTCCACAGATAGAGAATGTGACCACAGGTCACGTAGCCTCAAGTCAGATCTCCTTTTTTTTTTTTTTTTTTTTTTTTTGGTTTTTCGAAACAGGGTTTCTCTGTGTAGCCCTGGCTGTCCTGGAACTCACTCTGTAGGCCAGGCTGGCCTCGAACTCAGAAATCCTCCTGCCTCTGCCTCCCAAGTGCTGGGATTAAAGGCGTGTGCCACCACTGCCCGGCATTCATTTTAATGAGGTACCTAAAGGCCTGAAGGGCTTAGCCAAAAAACTCCCCTTCCTAGACAATCCTCCCTGCAAAAGGTATTTAACCTCAGGCCCCGCCCCAAGAAGTGGGGTAAGGTTTTACTCATCTACTTTCTGCCATGACAATAAGTGCCTTAAAACCATGGACTGCCTCCTTTTCATCGGAATCTGCCATGGGGAGCAATGGAGCAGGCCTTTGCCTAAAGAGCCGGCCATCTAATCTTCCAAACCAGAGCTCTCTACACTCCCAGCCACCACCAAGCCAAGCCAGCCACCAACAAGCCAAGGACTCTCTATCCCCGTGAGCCCCCACTCCATTCTCAGCTCTTCCTAAGCATCCAGTGGCGCCTGGGTGTCCAAGAGCCTGAAAACCAGACAGCCTCTGTGAATGTCCAACACTGCAGCTCTTCTGCTCTCTAGGTTGCTCTGATCTGTTGAGGTAGATGGGAACTGAGCCATCTACTGGGATCAGGAGTCCAGTTCAGCCCAGGGCAAAGCACTTTATCTCAAAAGATAGTGTACCCCACCCAACCCACCCTCTCTTCTTCAGGCAAAAATGGGAGAGGTGGAGCCTAGAGTCAGTGCTGCAACGGGTGGAAACAGGCCCACTGTCAAGCCTGATTCTTGACTTGACCACACACAGCCCCTACTCAATACTCAATACCAATAACTGTATTGTATTCTAATGGCTGAGGATCTACAGTTGGAGGGAGGAGTTTGGGGTATGTACAGTGCACTCCTCATGCATAGATGAGTGACCCGCCTCTTGTGGTAGCTGGAGTCCCTCTCAGGCACATCTGAGTACACTGTGGCATCTCCCAATGCAGAAACCTGGGTGAGGAGGAAAGGGGGCTCCTCCAGGGATGGGCCATGCAACCTTGGACCACTTTACAGGGCACTTCCTGCTAATTACATGTTGTTCAGTCTCATCATGATGCTCTTGAGCCTCTACCCATGCTTAGGATTGTAGATCTGTCCTGGGTGCTGCCCCTCACCCTGTGGAGCCAGCATGATGCTCCAGAGAGGACTGAGATGGGTCCAACCTGCTGACCAGCCTCCTCACAGGCTACGATGTGCAGAGATGCTGTTGGGTTACCAAAGTGTGATTTGTGTGTGAAGGTGTGAGTGTGTGCATGTGTGTGTATATGTATGTGAATGTATGTGGATGAGTTTGTGAGTGCATGTATGAATGTGTGTGTATGTATGAGTTGTGTGTAAGTGTCAGAGTGTATTTGCTTTTAGTGTGTGAATGTGTATAGGTGCGTATGAGAGAGTGTGTGAATGTGTGAGTGTGGGGGGTGGGGGGATGTAAATATGTCTTTCTCTCTTCCTCCCAACCTCTATCTCTCTCTTGTAATCTAGGACCTCATTTTTAGTAGTCCAGGTTTACCTTGAGTCCATAGTGTTCCATCTGCGTCAGCTTTCCAGAATTCCTAGGTTACAGGAGTGACCTGTCATGAATAGATCTTGCTCTGTTTGAAAGAACATGGAGAATGTACTTCAAATGAACTACACAGGAGCATCTGGAGACTCTTAGCTCCTTTACATCTTTTCTTGGTCATCCTGTTCATTTACTACTCCAGTGCTGGAACTAACACTCATTGTAAGTTTTACAATGAATTACTTGAAGTGTTGTGTGGTATTCCATTTCATGTGTAATATTGGTGTTTGTATATAGTGTTCAAATAAAAAATGACAGCAAGGCATGATAGCACGCCCTCATGCTGCCAGTGCTGGAGACACTGAAGCAATATAGGGAAGGAGGAAGCCCTGCATGAGTGTAGTCCTGGGTGAATGTGTACTGTTGACCAAGCACCACCATGACAAGGATAAAGGCCTCAGACCCATGGAACTGGCAAAGCTTTCTCTATACCGGTCAGGCTCAGCATTGGCAAAGTCTTCTTCCTCTGGCCTAAGTTCAGGTGTTTGTGGATGATTAACCAGTGTGTAAATACTAGCAACTGCAGCTTCCTTCTTCTGAAGGTTTCCAGCCTGAGACAGCTGTCTTCAGATAGGGCTAGCCAGCCCCTCCCCTTGCTGTTCATGATAAAGGAGCTGAGGTTGCAGGGAAGGGAGCTGAGGTCCATCCATCTTTTCTCTACATGTGTCTGTGTGTCTGTCCTTTCTCCAGTCCCTCCCCTCCACTAATCAGGTTCAAGATGCCAGGCCTGTCACATAATGGCAGAGAACAGTTCCCCAAATTCCATTTGATAATTTTGTTTTCTGGGAATCTGTGTAAAAAAAAAAAATCTAACTAGGGTTAGTCAAGCTTATTTATGGTAATTATAACTCAAGATGGCTGTAGTTATGACAATCTGAATTTATACAGCAGGAAAAGGGGAAAGTCTCTATTCTTCCCTTCCTTTCTCCTTTCCTTGCTCATTAAGTCAGACTTCCTGTCTGGAGACTCCACTTTCTCTTTCTATGAAGTTATTCTGCTTCTAGGCCACCAAAGCCTTCCTGCCTTCTCCTTTGTCTCTCCTGTAGTTCTAGGGAAAATGATGGGTTTCTGAGAAGAATTCTAAGCCTAATGAGAAAAAATCTAGATTCAGAGAGGATGTTTTTTCTCTTAAATGTGAGTTTGGGGGTTGGGTGAGGGAAGGGAACTGGGAACTGAGCCCAGGATGTCACTGATAAGCTCTATCACCAGATTTCTAAAAAAGAAAGAAAAAACTTCATTGTGAGGCAAGGTCCTGCTGTCCTGCAGGCTGACCTTGACTTTGTGGTTCTTCTAGGTCCATCTCTAAAATGGCCCACATTACAGGTGTGCCCCACTAGGCACAGGTGGCTGTAAATGCACTTTTATACCGCATCCTGGTTATTAATAGCAACTGCCCTTGTTCAGAAAGTACCCGTTTCAAAGCTGCTCGCTAGCCTCTGAGACGTTAATCAGAGCCTGTAACTTGGTTAGGGTGGAGAATGTGTCATGAAATATGTATGTATGGATTCTCAGGTGGGTGGAGGAGGTTTGAGAAACCAAGGTTTTGCTGCATAATGAACTGTGTTTCCTTCAGGGGCAAGACAGGAAATAGCCAAGAACATTTGTCTATCAGAATAGGAAAACAATTCGAAGAAACGAGATGGGACAGAAATAAGGTCCAGAAGGCCAGTAGCTGGGGAGGAAACTGAGGACACCATGCCAAAGTCTACAGGCTGCCTTGCCTACCACAGCCCTCACTGCCCCCAATCTTTCAAGTCTGAACAGCAGTCCAGCTCATTTTGGTTCAGAGTCTGGTGCCTGTTCTCTTTGAACCCTCTGGCTGTAGCTGGTGGCCATAGTGGACCTGTGGAATTCATACAGGGAGAGGCAGGTGTTGGTGAGCCATACCTAAATAAGCAAGCCTTCATCATGGACTGGGACCCAGCCCTAGGATCTGTAGGCCAGACAACTACATGAGGGTGTGGACTGAACATCTAATCTGATAGAGAAAGGAGCTGAGCATCGGAGGAACAGGACTTCAGACATACTAGAGACTGTGACCCTGGAAATCAGCAAGCCATAGAGCATGGCTGCAGTCTCTAAAGGGTGAAGGATGGGGGTGCAGTCAGAGGTACTACCCACATTCCTGTCTGTTAGCATTATGTTTAAGCCCCGCCCCACAGTTACCTGGCAACAAGCCAAGTATGCCTCACTCACTATAAAAGGGGCTTCTTGCCCCCTCAGCTCTCTCTTGCTCTTGCCTTCTTGCTCCCACTCTGTCCCCTCGCCCCTTCCCCCCTCTCTCCCCATTCCCCCTCTCTCCACATGCTCATGGCTGGCCTCTCTACTCCTCTATTCCTCCTCCTCCTCCTCCTCCTCCTCCTTCTCTCTCTCTCTCTCTCTCTCTCTCTCTCTCTCTCTCTCTCTTTCTCTACTACTCTCTTAGCTCCTCTCCCCATGCCCTGAATAAACTCTATTCTACACTATACCATCGTGTGGCTGGTCCCTCAGGAGGAAGGATGCCTCAGCATCAGCCTGCGGACGCCCTTCCCTCACCCTGACCACACCTCCACCAAAACATATCCCCTCTCTCTTTCTTTTTATAAGCACATCACTGTCTGCATCTTGTCTCTGTGTGAAGGGAACAATCTCTTTACTGGCAAGATTCCTCAAAGATCTGGGAGGCGGGGGGGGGGGGGGGAAATAAACCACAACAGAAAAACAACAAAAATAAAATAAAATAAAACAAAATAAAAACTGCTAGCTCCCTTTCTCACCCACAGGCTGTTATGAGCCTGGGAGGTGGGAGGCTGGGCAGGTGGGCACAGTTTGAGAGCCTTTCCTGCTGAGGAAGAGAACCGAGGCGTGAGGAGACACCGGAGCAAGGCCTGCTGCTCCACCAGATGTGTGTGACATATAGAGAGGTAGTATTGGTGCCTTGGGACAGACCAGAGAGCAGGAATAAGCCAAATCTCTGAAGCAATACTCAAACGCTCCCCCGGAGGGCATCACTGTGGTTTTCAGCCTCAGGGGCCACACTTCCAGGCTTCCTAGGCTTGCTCATCGACCCAGGTCCTGCCTTACGTGTGGATTGGATTTTGTTTCTTCTTCTGAATTCTCCATAATGCCTCGCTTTGCTCATATACACCACAGGACAGGACTCTCCCTTTGAAGTACATTTGTGTTGGCTGTAATGGAGCCTGGCTTCTTCAAAAAGGACAGTGAGCCATGTGGGGACCTTCCAGGATGCTGGGGACAGGGTCAGCCTAGGAGTCAAGGGATCTCTGGCATTTGTGACTGAGCACAGTGGGAAGAGAAAGAGATCTCTGACCAGAGTTCTGTCCAGAGCCCCATTGTCATCCTCATCATTACTACAGTCCATCCTTCCAGCTCTGCTTATGTCCACAAAACATGGGTGTTTCAGCCTCCCAGTACAACATGGCCATGGTCACTTCTTAAAAATGTCCAGGCATATCGGAATTAGGACCACTATTTTGTCCAAGACCTACCTCTGATTTTTTAAAATTGCATTTTATTAGTCTAAATTAAAACATTTTAAGACATTCTCTTGTATCCACTCTGGTTGCTGTGATAGGTAATATGTGGGTGGGGAATGGAGTGGTAAGAAGAGCCTTCCAGGATCATGTGGGCTCGCCACCTCTCCATGTCTGCCCCAGGGTTTTCCTGAGATATTAATCTTGATCCTGGGGAATATAAGGAATACAAACTATGTTTTTCAGATGAGGAATTATATATGTGTGTGCATGTGTGTGCATAGTAAGCCACTGTTCAAGGCTGTAAGGCCCTGTCCTTCACCTGCCCCCAAGTACTTTGCTTTTTGAGATGGGGCGTGAGCAGGAGCAAAGGAACTGGACTCAGTTTACTGTGTTCTATCTCCCTCCTACCTCCTTAGGGTACATTTCAGTGTGGCCAGTCCTTGCCCTCTTATAGGTTGGAAATGAGACCATTTTACTTCTGAAAACTCCTGTGGACACTAAGTGAGCCTGAGCAAGCACACAGGTGCCTGAACTCTCAGGCCTCACTGGCTAGCTGGGTGAGCAGAGTTGGCATTTGAAATCAGGAGTCACTAACCTTGTATTTTGACCCTACAGCTCTCAGCCAACATTTTTATTTGAGTCCAGGCAGCCATGGCCTTAGCAAGAGTCAATAGAGAACCCTAGAGGGTGACTGGATCCAGGTCAGTTCTGAATTATTCTTTTCTGGAGCCAGATGCCTCAGACATACCTGTGTCCCCAAGAACTGAATACCCACTGCCCCTGAGCCTGCTCAGCGCTTAAGGAACATTGCCTTCTCCCCAGCATGATGATGTCCTTGTTCACTGACTTACCCAGGAGGCCAACAGAGATGGAGGGGCGACTGCCAAACCTGTACAGGATATGCCACGGCCTCAAATAAAATATGAAGCACATAGGTTTGTCATGTACCACTGCCCACCTCCATCACCCATGGCCTTTGGGTCTGCCCTTCAGAGTTGGGTTGATGAACTTATTTCTCACCCATACCTTTGGTTACAGAATGACCTAGCCTTGTGTGAGGACTAAAGTTATGTTTTAAGTTCAAATTACTGTGCTTAAGAGATCTATTTAAAAAAATGCCTCCAACCTGTAAGCTGCACATACCCAAGGACAGATAACTCCCTGGAGCGTTGGGGTCTGTTGCTCATGTAAGACAAGCCACTTGCTTGCACTTCTGTAAACAAGGTTGGTTGCCCCAGCTGCATAGGATGTGCTTGATCGCACGGAGGCGGGAGGTATGTCAGGATGTATGCTTGCCCCCAATTGGATGAAGATGGGACGTATACAGCCTTGTAGATTTTGCCTTTATAAGCAGCTAAGGTAATTCATGGCCGTTCTCCAGAAAACATGGGTGTCAACCTAGGTATTGTCATCATCCTGGCCAGTGTTTAACAAAATGTGCTTCAAATTTGGCTCAAAAATTATAGTAGTTATTCTCACCTGGGGGATTAACACTAATGTGATACTCTCTTTACCTGCCTTCATTGGGAAATAGTAGGGCACAAAGATGTACCCCTTGTTCCCCCTCTTTAGGGAACTTTTGCACTCAATTTCTGTATCAGACCCTCTAAACAAGGATGAGGTAAGCTAGTGACTTTTCTTATCGTGATGGCCCTGGATATCAAGCCAAGAAAGCTCGTAGCATTACCAGGTCCCTGCAATCTATGCAATGCTGGGCGTGGCCCCGAGAGACTCACACCCAACTGATTTCCTTCTTTTCTTGGCTTCAGCAGCATCCCTGCCTGGCTTTCTGCATGCTCTCTACTCACTCTCTATAATCACTCTGTAAGTGCTGTCCCTGATACCTTCCAAACCTTGGCCTTGCTCTCCCCATAAATTATCTCCCTTGGACCCAGGACTCTGCCCGAGCTCTTCCCACAGTTTCAATGAGTTCATTGTCAACCTCATCTAGTCTGGCTGCCTGTCAGTCTCAGAGAACCTCAGGTCAGAGCTATCCATTCCCTAACTTCCCTCAATGCTGTGTCTTAGCTCCTGACTTCTCTTGCTGTCATCTGCTGTTTCGTCTGTCCTTGGCCCCATACCTTCTAATCATTTTGACTTCTGCTCCCCTCTCCTCTTGCATATCCAGCTAGCCACAGTGTCACATGGTGTGTCACAGTCCCTCCCTTGCTCTGTCGCCTTCCCTGCCTTCAGTCTCTCCAGCTCATTGATCCAAGATGTGCCTGGTCCTTGGGATAGAAGGAAAGGAACCTTCCCTGAGAGCCCTCTCCTCAGGGAGCCAATGGGCTCTTACAATGGCCAGGTCACCAACAAGTAGGATGGGTGAAATTCTGGATTGGTATCCAATATGGAGATTTCTTCCTGGTAACTTGAATATCACCTGCCCTCCCACCACCAAGGTTCTGGTTGGTTTGCAGTGTTTGTTTGAGACAGGATCTTCTGTATCCCAGATTGGCCTCTGGCTAGATATGTAGCTGAGGATGACCTTTGAACTCCGGATCCTCCCCTTTCTACCTCCCAAGCACTGAAATAAATTGGTGGAACCACACCCAGCTGTTGGAGCCTCTCTACTTTTTAGAAGTTGAAACTCATACCTCCAGCCTCCCCTAGAGAGACTCTGGAGTCAGCACAGTGGAGTCACACCCAGCCTGGGAAAACCCTGTCTTTTTTATAATCTCTCAAGATGGAGACTCACTTACCATCTCCAGAGAACACGGTCATGGCGGCACCTGTCTTAAATCACAGCACCTGGTAGAGGCAGGAGGATTGTCACCCGTTTTAAGTCAACCTGGCAAGTTCAGGCTAGGCCAGCCAGGGCTGTTAGGGAGACAACAACTAAACTAAACTAAATAAACTAATTAAAGATCTCTAAGGGCTGATGAGCTGGTATTCATCCCTACTTGATACTCACAATTCAGCTTTTGTTCATTTTGTATTAATAATTTTTTTGTCTTCTTTTTTTTCCAGATAATAAAAACTAAGTTTATCAACATGCCTGAATGCATGGCAGATGGTTTTGATCCCTAGGTAGGCGGTAGAACTGGGATGGGGTTTTCTTAAGAGAGCTCGGATCAGATCTGAGCCCTTTTTGCCTCCTGTGCCCCTTCCCAGAATGCACTTGAGTTCCCACGACTATGTATCTCCCCATTTCTGGATCCCTCCCTGAAAGGTCGAGAGGAGAGATGGAGAGGCCAGGGCAGTGGCTTTGTCAGAGTGACACACACTGCGGGTTGGACTTGAATTTCTTGCATCTGAGCTAATTGCTGTGGCAATGCAGCCACCTATAAAATTACAGAGCGGCTCACCCAGATACCCGTATCTGTCGCAAGTCTCAGAAGCTCTCCTTTCCTGTGGGTTCCGGCAGGCTGCCTGCTGGACTCAGGATCCGCCTATCCTACTCTCTCCTGGGCCCATCCTCGGACATCAGCTCCAATGGAGGCCCTCACAGACTTTGCTTTCATGTACCGCTGGTTCAAAAATTGCAATCTGGTGAAAAACCTCTCTGAGAAGTATGTCTTCATCACTGGTTGTGACTCCGGCTTTGGCAACCTGTTGGCCAGACAACTGGTTGATAGGGGCATGAAAGTGCTCGCTGCCTGCCTCACTGAGGAAGGAGCTCAGAAACTCCTGCAGGACACCTCCTACCAGCTGCAGATCTTCCTCCTAGATGTCACCAAGTCCGAGAGCATCAAGGCAGCAGCCCAGTGGGTGAGGGACCAAGTGGGCGAGCAAGGTGGGGTGAACTGCATTCTTCAACATTCTCTCTCTCTATCTCTCTCTCTATCTCTCTCTCTCTGTCTCTCTGTCTCTGTCTCTGGGACCCTGGTGTTTAAATGGGGTTGGAAAGATGAAGTAGGAACAGGCTGAGAGGCTCTGGTCCAGTAGAATCTGGATCACTGCATGGTTTGGCCAGCTGACATGAGAAAGAAACACCCTGAGGAAATTTTCTCCCTCTGAGGCAGCAACTAGAACGTTCTGAATGCCCAAATCTCTAAAGTGGTTTAGAGACTTCAGGAGTCCCACTATTGGCTCCACGTTTCTTGGCGGGCTCAGGCTAGGGACAACTATAAAGGGGCAAAAGGTAGAATTCTGTGGGTGGAACAGGCTAGCCTCTTCTGTACACCTCCGTAGGTGCTGTTGCCTTTGACAGGGGCTTGCTCCCATGGGGAAATGAGCCTGTGCTTGACGACTGTAACAAGAATGTGTGAGGACTTGCCTGGTGAACGTGTAGCATGCAGGGTGTGGACACAAGATTGCTTACTTACAAGTACAGAAACTTGGAGAAGTACTGGCTCCTGAAGAGTTGAGGCTAGACCTCTGCCCAGGTCAGGCCAACAACTCTAACTCTTTGCTGATTTTCTCTTTAGCCCTATCTAGTATATAATACATTTTAATTTTTTTAAAACAATATGTTGTTATTGTTATGGGGTGTGTGTGTGTGTGTGTGTGTGTGTGTGTGTGTGTGTGTGTGTGTGCCAGAGGATAACTTTTGGAAGTCATTTCTCTCTTTCCACCATGTGAGCCCTGGGCATGGAGCTCAGATCTTCAGGCCTCTGCTGCAGGACTTTCTGCTGAGCTATCTTGCTGTCTCTCTCTTTCTTTACCATGTTTCTCTGCTGGTTTAAAGCCTCCTGAGAGCAGGCTTTGTGTCTTTTTTACTCACCCCGTGTCCTGAGTACTGAGGATAAAACCTTGCACTTCAGAAGGTGCTCAGCAAATATATTCTGAATGAGTTAGTTAATGAATAATTCAGCAGGGGTGAGCCTCTTCCACCAAGCTGTCCCAGCCTGTTTCCTGAATCCAGCCTCCTCCGGCCCTTTGTGTTCATTACTCATTGGGTGTATCGGTCTCCTGTCTCTGCTGCAACAAATTCATGCAAATGAATAGATTAAACTACGCACATTTATTACCTCATAATTCCTGAGGAAATGAGTCCAAAATGGTTCTCGCTACTCAAGGGCCCAGCAGAGCTTTGCTCATCTGGGGGACTCTAGGGCAGAACTCACATCTAGGTTTTCCACCTTCAGAGGCTACCTACATTCCGACAGGGGAGCCTCAGATCCTAACATATCAGTGGTCTATGCTCCAGAGAGGACTATACACTGCTGGTGCCTCTGAGAGTATGCCAGAGAAGCACACTACCATCCCTCAGCTCGTGGCTCATTCCCTCTTCCAGTAAGCTTTTAAAAGAAAAAAAGATTTATTTATTTTATGTATATGAGTACACTGTAGCTGTCTTCAGACACACCAGAAGAGGGCATCAGATCCCATTACAGATCGTTGTGAGCCACCATGTTGTTGCTGGGATTCGAACTCAGGACCTCTGGAAGAGCAGTGAGTGCTCTTAACTGCTGAGCCATCTCTCTAACCTAGGCCATGTCTTCTTGAAGGTTCTTCATTTCTCTGGTTCTTTGGCTCCTATGGTCTTTTCCCACTTAGGTGTCCTGTGGTTGTCTGGGTTTACCCAGTGAACTTAAGATAATGTCTCCCAGCTGAAGGTCAGTTGATTAGCTGTCTTCCTTCCACCTATAGCTTTTTCCCATACAACCTAACAAATTCCTAGGTTCTGAGAAGGTGACATCTTTGAAGGACAGTTATTCTTCATGTGCGACCTGACAACGTCTTCTGTGTGAGAAGCACTAGGGATTGTGTGAGGTGATGCACACCTGCATCTCAGAACAGAGAAACAGAGGCAGGAGGATGGAGAGGCTCCTGTAAGCACAACCCTAGAGCTCCAACTATCATCTAGTTATTCTTTATTAGGAAACAAACAAAGATAATACATTCCACTTCCCCGGCATGCTGTTGGAGGCACCGGTGGTGCGTGGCCCTCTCTGGAGCACAGACCACTGATGGGACAGGGTCTGAGGCTCATTTTCTCTTAGCTGGGAAGGTTCTAAGTCCTGACTGCCTGTTATTCCCCCACCCATAGTCTCTCTAATTTGAAGAGGGGCTAAGATGGGGCCAGGTATGGCTTAGGTGAAGAGCCCAGAGCTAGGAGAAAGATGGGTCAGAATCGAAGCATGCATCCTGATCTGCCCTTAGGATAGAGTGCATGGTGGCAGCAAGAGGGTCTGTGTTAACCAGTGGGACTGCACCAGGGAAAGGAACGGGGGGGGGGGGATCAGGAGATGGGTTCATGGGATCCCTGAGGAAGGGAGAAGCTCCCACTGTCTTTACCATAATCTCTCCTGGTGGAATTTCACTCAGAAGCTCAATACATAAAATAAGCAAAAGGAACTTTCCCCCACAGCCCCCTCCCCTGGTAGTTATTAAGTATTCTTTTGCATTTATCGATAAATATCCTTACCACACTTTTCTTTCTGGTGTCTAAGCTCTTGGAGATATAAGAGCCCGACTTCTTCACTGTATATCTCCTTTGCTTAGTAACTGGCCCAGGGTAGACATATGAGTGAGTGAGTGAAGAATGGATGAATGAAGTTTGCTAGATGAATGCACAGATGGACTGATTTGGTAATAGTGAACTGGAACTTGTTTCTACTTAGAAGAATAGAGAAAAGAATGCATAGTGAGAGAATTCCAGTATTAACCTGTTTGTATGAAAGTGCTATGTCTCTTACTCTGTATCCCATGCCTTCCGTTTGCACAGCTTGGGTTACAGCTGCTACAGAACCCGGTTTAGTTGGCACACCATAAGAATCAGAAACGGGGAACACTTTCACCTTCAGTTTGCCATAGCTCCCATGGCTGTCCCAAGCCTCGGCACCCTTGAGTGTATCTGCACACTGTCCTTGTGTGCTGTTCACCTGCTCAGCCATCCTTGGGCACTGAGCTGTCGGGTAGTGGTCCCTGGAACTTTCTCAGAGATTTTGCTGATTCCTGTGTGATTCTGTCTACCTATCTCTCTTACCCTAGGCCTGTGGGCCCTGGTGAACAATGCTGGAGTGGGCCTGCCCAGTGGTCCCAACGAATGGTTGACCAAGGAAGACTTTGTGAAAGTGATCAACATAAATCTGGTGGGGTTGATTGATGTCACCCTGAACATGCTGCCGATGATCAAGAAAGCCCGGGGCAGGATAGTCAACATGTCCAGCTCTGGTGGCCGTGTGGCTGTCATTGGTGGCGGTTACTGTGTCTCCAAGTTTGGTGTTGAAGCCTTCTCTGATAGCATCAGGTGACTGGGTCCTGGTACCAAGCCAGGTGGGGATCTTGGGGCTTTACCACTCTGTCTCTACTTCTCTCCTGAGAGTGATGACGGTGTGTGGGTAGGGTAGTTGGGGGGGGGGGGGCTCAGACAGTTGCTGGTGCCCTCTCCAAGGACCAAGAGAGAAGTGAGGAGGAAACTGTGTGGGGTGAGGATAGAAGACAGCGGGTGGATCTTCCCTTGGGTGAACCCAGAGTGAAGAGAGAGAGGAGTGGGGAGAGAGGGAGGGAGGGAGAAAGGGAGGGATAGAAGGAGAAAGAGAGGGAGGGAAGGAGAGGGGGAAGGAGAGAGTGAGGGAGAGAGAGGAGTGGGAAGGGAGGGAGAGATGAAGGAAGGAAGGGGAGAGAAGAGAGTAGGGAAGAGAAGGAGAGGGGGAAGGAGAGAGAGGGGGAAGAGAAGGAGAGGGGGAAGGAGAGGGGGGAAGGGGAGAGAGGGGGAAGGAGAGAGGGGGAAGGAGAGGAGGAGAGAGCAAGAGGGAGGGAAGGAGAGAGGAAAGGGAGGGAAAGAGGAGGGAGAGAAAGGGAGGAAAGGAGGGAGAGGAAGAGGGAAAGAGAGAGAGAGAAAAGGAGAGGGAGAGAAAAGGAGGGAGAGGGAGGGAAGGAGAGAGGGAGAGAGGGGGAGAGAGAAGGAGGAAGAGGGAGGAGGGAGAGAGAGGAAGGACAGAGACAGACAGACAGACTGACCAACTTTCCAATCAGAGGGAGGCCTGGAGCATGCATCCTGAAGTGTTCAGAAGATGCAGGCCTTTTACAGGTCCCCTATTCCTTTTGTCACGTGGGTGATGTAGGGCAGAGTGGGAAGAACCCTGGAGGAGGCAGGACCTTGGCCTAGATTCTTCACTGGCTTCCTCTTGTTTTTGCCTAATGCAAATTGCCACAGACTACTGGATCAGCTGGGGAAAGGACTGGAGCCTAAGAAAGGCTTACTTCCATGAAGGCAATATTGAAATTAGCTTTTATGGTAGGATGAGCACTTCCAGGTTCCCAGAGAGACAGGTCCTTCCAAATGTGTCTCTGAAAATGTGTCTCGTTATGAGGCTAAACCAAATGCAACTCTTAATCTCAAAGGCGCGAGCTTCATTTCTTCGGGGTGAAGGTCAGCATCATCGAGCCAGGAAACTACAAGACATCCATTCTGGGCCAAGAAGCTCTGGAATCACGCATGAGGAAGCTGTGGGATCGGCTGCCACAGGAGACCCGGGATAGCTATGGAGAGGAGTATTTCCAAACCTGTGAGTCTCCAGACAGAAGTGGGCTCTCTGAGGAAGACCTGGAGGTTTGGGGTCACTGGGCTGGATTCCAAGTTCACAGATGATGAGGTGCAGGCTCCAAAGATCATACATACAGTTAGTAGCAAAGCCAGAGTTTAAGATTAGAACCCAGGTAGCAGAGCCACAGTGTGGGGAAAGGTAGGGTGTGTGGAGGGATGCTGCCTGCTCCTGGCACTAGTCCTCCAAACATCAGGTACAAGCACTGAGAAGAGAATTAGCAAAGTGGAAAAGAGCGTGTGTGCAGGAGCCAGACTGCCTACTTCCGGGCTATCTTAAAACCTCATAGGTAGCTCAGGATGACCTTGAACTCTGGACCTTTCTACCTCTGCTTCCCAAATGCTGTAATCACAGGAGTATACTACCAGGCTCTGCTCCACTGGTCATCTTATGCCCTAGTTTTTCATCTGTACATGGAGCCTATGGAGCTGAGGAGATGTTCCAGTCAGTAAGATGCTTACTGAGGACCTGAGTTTGTATTCCTGACACTCACATAAAAAGCAGGACATAGTAGCTCATAACTCAAATCCCAGAAAGCAGAGAAGGATCCATAGGGTCTGCTGGCCAGCCAGTGAACTCCGGGTCTTGTGAGGAACTGCCGAGAGAGAGAGAGAGAGAGAGAGAGAGAGAGAGAGAGAGAGAGAGAGAGAGATGAGTAAACCACTGGGCATGTCACCCCAGGCAGGCCTCCACATGCCTCTCCCTCAAGATGCTATGAGTGTTGCTCCGTAAGCACGGCTTGCTAAAGAGGATGGTAAGCATGTGGAGCTGAGCCAAGATGGCTCCCATTCTCTCACCAAGTCCAAGTTGACCACTGTCTGTGACCTTTGGAGCTTAGAGGGTTGCAGAAGGCAATCTCAGCAATGCCTCTAGTCTAGGGACATACGAACCAGTGAGGCCTGTGAGTGAGCATGGTGAAGGAGTAGCGGAGAAGAATTGCCAGTGGTGGACATATCCTAGTAGGAGGGAGAAAGCCAGTCTGAGGACCAGAGGGCCCCACATCCCCTTGGAGCATACTGAAGCAGAGGTTTGGGGGGGGCTGCCATGAGACTTCCTTCTGTGGTGTCTCCTTGTTGCAGCTCCCAGGACCCTGGGGGATAAGTCTCCTGGGAGCCTCCTCCGTAATTGCTCTTTGGGAGGGCAACTCTTGATTTTTAGAAACACACCGTGACACAGTTAGCTGGCGCGAGTCCTCTGGCTGCCTGCCAAGGAAGGCAGAGCTGGCTCTATGCATGTTCTTGAGGGAAGCAGCCATGTGCCCAGCCCTATTCCACTCCCTCTAGATGTCAGCAGCTTGGGTCCCTGTGGCTGAGAGGCAATTTTGGTGCTATTTAGGTCAGATCTAAGCTATCCAGGTGCAGGTTTCAACTGTCTGCTGGAAGGTTAGTTAACCTCTTAGTTTTTTAGTTTGTAATGAGTTATGGTGAGAATTCAGTTCACACACACAGACTCACAGAGAGAGACATACACAAAACACACATACACACACAGACATACACACACATACACCTACAGACAGACACACAGACACACACTTGCACATACACATACACCCACATACATATACACAGACACACACAGATACACACAGATATACACACATATATACACAAGACCCACATACACACATACATACACATATATACACAGACACACACATATACACACAGACACACACACAGACATACACACACAGATACATACACAGACACACAGACAGACACACACACACACATATACACACAAACACACACACAGACACATACACACACACACATATGCCCACAAACAGACAGACACACACACACATATACACACAGACACACACACAGACACATACACACACACATATGCCCACAGACAGACAGACAGACAGACAGACACACAGATTTGTAGAAATGCTCGGTCCCTGTAAAAACAATCTGAATTCAAACTTTGTGATTATGGTCATTCTCTTCCTTTAGATTGAATATGGCCTTCTTTCCACCATTACACTGGTAATGTAATGTACCTACAAGCTATAAGCTTTTATCTTACAAAGAGAGAACTTTAAGGAATCATTATTCAGTCAGGTAGTGATGGCGCACACCTTTAATCCCTGCACTCAGGGAGGCAGAGGCAAGTGGATCTCTGTGAGTTCAAGACCAGCCTGATCTACAGTGTGAGTTTTAGGACAGGCAGGGGACACAAAGAAACCCTCTCTCAAAAAACAACAATAGGCTATTCAAAGGTGAAGGGTGGTACAAGCCTGCATTCCCAGCACTCAGAAGGCTAAAGCACAGACTACCCTGAGCTACATAGTGACTCTGAGGCCACCCTGGGCTACAAAGTGAAACTTTGTCTCAAAAATAAACAGAAATGATCCCACTTGTTGCTTTGGGCCTACAGCCATACATTGTATCAACTGCTCACAGCAGAGCAAAACTCTTTATCTCCAGGCTGGGAGGCAAGAGAGAAAAAGGGCCTGGGGCCACACCAGCATCCCCTTCAAAGGCTCCTAAAGATCTAAAGACCGCTTACCTCACTTTCTAGAGTCCTAAGATTGCCTAATAACACCACGTTGGGACCCAAGCCTTTAATGCATAGGTCTTTGGGGAACACCTAAGATCCAAACTACAACAACGTTTGTCACTCTGCCAGTCTGAAACTGCCCAGGAGTGGGAGCGTCTCAGGGACACATTTTCCCGGAGCAGGCTCCTGATTTCTTGGCATTACTTTTAGCCATATCTGGGGTAGAACCATTTTAAAAGGGCACACCATCACCAGAACAGGCCAGCGAACAGAGGGCAATGTCCTTGAGCTGATGGATCCCAGGATGAACTGCAGCCAAATGGGTTAAGGAGGATCTGAGGTGGGACAGACTATTTATTAACGGGGCTTCTTGTCTTATCCTCACCCTGCTGGGAGGCCATCAGAAGTTCCCCTTTCAAGTTCCTTCT
Source organism: Uromys caudimaculatus (assembly GCA_028551405.1). Classification (NCBI taxonomy): domain Eukaryota; kingdom Metazoa; phylum Chordata; class Mammalia; order Rodentia; family Muridae; genus Uromys; species Uromys caudimaculatus. The sequence goes on along the minus strand of CM052707.1, from coordinate 57,882,877 downwards.
TAGGGAGCGTCTACATGAAGCACAGGAGAATCGAACAGAAAGTTGAATGTTAGGACCAAAGTGGGAAAGTTGAGTGTGAATACTTCCTAGAGAGTCGAGTCTCAATGATGAAAACTCTTTCTCCATGACCCAAATCCAAATCCTACGTTCCCCATTACTATCTAGGAGAGCAGAGGGTCAGGCAGGAATCTGTCTCTCTTACCATTCCACGAAAAACTGGAGCTAACAAGTATGTCAAAAAACAGTACAAGAACCTACCACCTCTGTATCTGGACACCTCCTTCCACATGGCCCTGAGGACCCTTGCTACCTTCCAAGGCCCAGCCCCCATTTTCCCTCAGCCTGCACAGGCTCTATGTCCCTGAGGGAGGGAGTGTGCAGAACCCCGAGTACCTCCTCACAGTCACCCTCCTGCCCAGGCCTAACTGGTGGGAGCGTCACACAGGTACTATGTTGGAGGTGTCTGAGAACCGCATCAGTAAAAAGACAGCCTGCCTTGTGAGAATGAGCGTGGCTCTTTGAGGGGCAGGGGTAGCAATACATAGCTAGAGTTTTCTACAGTTTTCTCCTCAGGAAGCTCTTTAGAGGCTGGCTAAGGGCTCTTGAGTGCCCTTGTCCAGGCCCACCAACTATCTCCAAGCTTCCTGGCCCAGAGTTAATGGATGATTTACTTGCTTAGAGCAAGTCAAAGTTTCAAAAACAGCTTTGTTGCTGTTTCCCAGCTTTAATGCCTGGTCAGGGACATCTGACCCCCAAGTCTACCTGCTTTGGAGCCCTTACTCTTGCTGAAGTTTGAATCCTACCCCACCCCCACTCTACCACACCTCCCTCTGTCCCAGAGTCCAGGAGGAGGGGCATGGTGAGGTACCTGAGGCCTGCCTGCTGTGTATGTCATGAACCCCAACAGGCTGGAAATTCTTAGCCACCCATGTGTCTCCACACCTGTGTGCAGAATCACTAATTTTAATACATTTTTTCCCAGATGTTTTTATAGACAACAGAACTCACAGGAGAAAATTAACAACAGTAACTAGGCATTCCACTAGCCAATAGTTTCACTTAGTTTCTATTTGTGTGTATGTATGTATGTGTATGTATGTAAGTGTGTATATGTGTATATGTGTTTATATGTGTATGCATGTGTGTATGTGTGTATATATATGTGTGTATGTATGTGTGTATATATATGTGTGTACATGTTTATATGTGTTTGTATGCATGCATGTATGTGTGTATATATGTGTGTGTATGTATGTGTATGTGTGTGTATATGTGTGTATGTATATGTGTATGTATGTGTGTATATATGTGTATATATGTATGTGAGTATATGTATGTGTATATGTGTGTGTGTATGTGTATGTATGTATGTATGTGTGTATATGTATGTGTGTATGTGTCTGTATATATGTGTATGTATATATGTGTGTGTCTGTGTGTGTATGTGTATATGTGTGTATGTATGTGTGTGTGTATGTTTGTGTGTGTGTGTGTGTATGTGTGTGCGCATGAATGTGTGAGAGACTATGTCTTTCCATATCATCTACTCTGTTATTAATCACTGTTAAGGTTTGAATTGTAAATGTCTTCTGAAAGGCTGGGTCCCCAAGACAGCAATATTCAGAAATGGGTCCTTCAGGGAGCCGTTGAATCACAAGGGCTCTGATGTTATCAGTGGATCAAGCCTGCTGGGCTATAGTTCAGTGGTAGAGTACTTGCCTAGTGTGTCTGGGACTCTGTGCTCAATCCCCAAGACCACACACACACACACACACACACACACACACATGCATACACACACACCAGGAAAGATTGGGGGAGACAGGTGTGAAGGCTCACATTTATAATTACAGTATTTGAAAGACTAAGGCAGGAGAATTGCCATGAGTTTTGAGGTCAGCCTGGGCTATATAGTGAGTTCCAGGACAGCTTAGGATACAGAGTGAGACTCAAACAAAACCAACCAAAGGATTAATCTACTGATGGTTCATACTTCCCCAGCCTGTGGGAGATAATGCAGACTTTATCTGGGCCCTAGTTGAAACAGTGGGTGTGTCCTTAGGAACACAAATTTGGGGACTGTATGTTACCCTTGACTCCATTCCTTTCGTCCCTCTGTCCTTCCTTCCTTCTCCACCTCTTTTCCATCCCTTGCTCCTTCTTGAACACCATGAGGAGAGCACTTTTCACGCAACCCCTGATGTTTGACCTCATGGCAGGCCCAGAACAGCAGAACTAAGTCAAAATAGCCCTTCCCTTTACGTTTTCCTCTCGGGGACAGAAAGATAACAATCATCTTTGCTATTCTCTAGGGTTCACATTATTTATAGATAATCAAAGCTTATGCTCCAGGTCAGACAGTTACTGAGTGATTTATTGTTGAAGAATTGGGCAGAATCTTTTTGTTGATCATCTAATAAAACAGTGAGATTTCAGGACACAATTCTAGTGTTTAGAGAGAGAAAACAGTAAGATATTATAATGATCCTGTAAATGAGTGCTTAGGTAAGGGACACTGTGGATTGTGTGGAAGACTTGCTTTAAATGCTGAATCGAACTTCTGACAGACAGGCACCTTGGACAGAATTTGGGGTGGGGGGAGCACATTTTAAAATAATAATAACAAAGGCTTTTGTTCTGTCTTCCTTTCACCCCCAATGTCTCAAACAGATACTGAAAAGTTGGCTAACTTGATGCGGACTGCAGAGCCAAGAATCAGCGACGTCACCAACAGCATGGAGCATGCCATTGTCTCCCGGAGCCCCCGCATCCGCTACAACCCTGGCCTAGATGTCAAACTTCTCTATATCCCCCTGGCTAAGTTGCCCACCCCAGTGACAGATTTCATCCTTAGCAGATACTTGCCAAGGCCAGCAGACAGTGTTTGAGCTGGCGAGCTCAAGGGGTAGCCAGTGGGGTATAGCGGAGTGGGCAAAGGACTATGGGATTACAAGAGGTGTTATTAGATATCTCGTGGGCAGAGAACAGCATGCTCAGCACACTCCCACTGCAGGCTGTTGTCTCCTCCCATCTGCTGGGGCCTCCAGAAACCTGATGTGGCCCCTGCTGATTTAGAGAGTTTCAGCATAGGCCCCAAGACATCTCTCACCAAAGCAGGTACTAGTGGTCCTGGCCCTGGAAAGGTCAAGGAGAAGAAAGCTGGCTTCTATTGAATGACAAGCTGTCACCACCTCCGTAAAACACCATGGGACAATCTAGCCCACAGGAGAATCTCGGCCCCCTCCCCACAACTCTCTAAGTAGGCGCTAGTTTGTGTGTATATGAAATATGAAACCTGGCAGCAAGAACTGCCAGAGTGTATTCAGAGAAGGTTTTAAATAGTTTTCTTTTCTTTGCATTCCTCTATCTGTAGGTGATTGGGATCCATATAACACTTGCTTCTTTAATCACCATTGATTAATGTTTTAAGTATTTATTGAGCACTTACTACCTACCAGCACCAAAGCTCTGGGGGTATGTGAGGATGATGAAATCATGAACTTGTTGGGTTTTTTTTTTATTGTTTATCTTGTCATTTAGTTTGTTATAATAGCTAGCAGCAGAGATAGGACAGTGATGGAAGGGACAAAAATCAGAGAAAGGAAATTTGAAGGACCCTGGAGTTCAATAGTTCCCAAAGATGGATGTTAATCACGATCACTCAGTTACTTAAAATGCATATGGAAGCTGGAGAGATGGCTCAGAATCAGGCTCAGAGATGCCTCACAGAATCTGGGTCAGATCCCCAGTATCCACACGGTGTCTCACAGACTCCATAATTGCAGTTCCAGGGGATCTGATGCCCTCTTCTGACCTCTACAGGTACCAAGCATGCATGTAATGTGTAAAGATATATTCCTGCCATTGATGTGCATACACATAAAATAAGATAAATCTTTAAAAAGTAAATGTGTAAGGAAGCTGGGCATGGTATCTCATGCCTGTCATCCCAACACTTATGGGGCTGAGGCAGGAGGATTTTTGTGAGTCCAAGGAAAGACTAGATTACAAAATGAGACACTGTCTCAAGAAACAAACCTCAGGAAACAAACAAAAACTTCATAGGGACCCTAATGTTAGAAAATCTGATTCAATAAGCCTGAGGCAGAGCCCAGGACTATGAATTGTGTACCAATGGCCTAAATGCTCCTGCGCACCTGGGAGCCAGTGATAGTCCTGCAGGAGAAGCAGCCAGTGTGCTCAGAGTGGGAAGTCATTTTCCCAAAGGTTCCCAGTTAAGTGGCCAAACAAACAGAACCCTTTTCCAGCAGCAGGGGATGAACCGTTTATAACATCTTCAAATAAGTCATAGAACTAAATAATTCATATCTTTAAAAATAGCTACAAACTTCTGGCTTAAATGAGCTCTTGATGAAAAAAAAAAACTTTTTTGATCAAGTTGAAGTATCGAGTATCGAATCCAGAGCCTGAGAATTCCAGGCAAGCACTCACCATTGAGCTACATTCCCCAATTAGCTTACTCAGAAGCTCAGGCTGGCCTTGAATTTGCTATAGCTTTCAATATTTCCTCAAACTCATCATCCTCCTGCCTCTGCTCCCAGAGTGCTATGATTACAGACATGTGCCCCCAGTCCCAACAATAAGAGTGGTTAAATAAATAAATAGAAATGTTTAAAACGTTGCTGACTGTTCATGCAATAAAAGTCAAATATGATTATTTAAAATCAAAATGTTTTTCATTTATGTTTCATCAACTTCTGGCTGAGGTTGAAGATAGCTGTTTCTGCAAACTGTCACAGTTTCTGGGGATTAACCTGAAAATACACCTGGACCGGGAAGGGGACACACTATATAATCCACTACAGTCTGTTAACTTCTATTCCTAGCACCAAATTCAGGCATGGGTAATGGAGCATATCTTTAATCCACAGCTCTGAGAAGGTAGAGGCAAGAAGATCCAGAGTTTTAAGTCACCCTCTGTTACATGTGTTTGAGGCCAGCTTGGATCACATGAGACCCTGTCACAAACAAATGACACAAAAATTGCACTGTAAGGAAACTGTTAGACAATATTCTGAGATGTTCATGTGTATACTCTCCCAGGCTCCTTTCTATTTCCCCACTCAAGTAGGTAGCTAAAGTGATACTTTACTTAGGGCACAATGCTTGACAGAACACAGATTTCCCTCTTCGGTTTTTATTTTCCCCAACTCTGAGGTAGTAAGAGAAATTATAGACTTTGGAGAATGAAGTACAAGTAATGATACTTTTGAAAAGTTCCTTCTCTCCATGAAGCTGTCCTTCCTCCAAGACATGGCTGGTAAGAGAAGAGGGCTAAGGCTTCTGGGGGAGTTTCTGGAAGCACTCTGGGAAGTGGCAAACCTAGAAAGAACCACTGCTCGCTAAGTGCCTATGTTCAGGTATGTCACAGCCTGGGTAACATCAGAAAATATTCATATGTCCCATTCCACACAGCAGGAAGGCAGCAGGGGTAACCCAGCAGAGGGAATATGCACTGCCACAGCAGACATCTGAAAAACCTATGTAGGTGGGAGATTTCATTATAGAAGCTGAGAATGTAACTCAGTGGTAGAGCACCTGCCTAGCATGCAAGCAACCTGGGTGGGCCTCAACCTGAAGCACTTCAGCAAGAAAAAACAGTTCGGTGTGCTACTCCTCTGTGGGGACCAGTATGGGACTGTAAAAGGCCTGGTTTCTGGTTGAGCTAAGTCTAGAAACCCCGGTGACCCTGAAGGGACGGTAGGTGTTTCGCCTGTTCTCAGGCACCAGGCCCCTGTTACTAACCACAGCTCCCCATAGATTTGTGGCCATCACTCATGTAAGGGCAATGTCCAAACCCCTCCACAGGTAGAGGATGTGACTTATGGTCACATAAGCTCAAGACAGATCTCTATTTTAATGAGGTACCTAAAGGCCTGAAGGGCTTAGCCAATACGCTTCCCTTCCCAAACACTCCTCCCTGCAAAAGTATTTAACCTCAGGCCCACCCTGAGAAGGGGGGTAAGGTTTTACTCATCCACTTTCCACCATGACAATAAATCCCTTAAACTATCTACGTCTTTTTGTTGGGATCCACCGTGGGTTGCCATGGAGAAGGCCTTCACCTATAGAGCTGCTGTCTAATCTTCCGTAGAAGGCCTCTCAGCACACCCAGCCATGGCCACCACCAAGCTCAAGCCTGCTACCACCCAGCCAAGAACTTCCCCACCACCAGTAGCCATAGCATCACCCCCCCTATCCCCCGGGTCAGATGCAGCCTTTGGGCCCCCACTCTATTCTCAGCTCTTCCACGGCTTCCAGCGGTGCCTAGGTGTCCAAGAGTCTGAGAACCAGATGGCCCCGGCCTCATCACAGGCCTGGGTACCCTGAACCAGCTCCGGCTGTCCTGCATCTCAGACTGTGCTTCCCTACCCCCAGAGTGGTGTCCCTATAGCCCTCGTGGGGTAAGCACAGTCAAACCTCCCGTGTCCTGCCTCCTCAAGTGGCCAACGATCAGAGGATGCCTCCAGTGGATGCTAAAAGTATGGACAAAGTCCTAAGCAAACGTGTATTATTGATGGGGACCAATGCCTAAGAACCATGGGAATTGGCAAAGCCTTCCTCTGGTCCATGTGGATGTTGAAAGCTTGTGCAAAATCTAGAGACTTCAGCTTCCCTCTCCCAATGTTTACAATCTGTACTGGCTGGCTTTGTGTCAACTTGACACAAGCTGGAGTTATCACAGAGAAAGGAGTTTCAGTTGAGAAAATGCCTCCATGAGATCCAGCGGTAAGGCATTTTCTCAATTAGTGATCAAGGGGGGAGGGCCCCTTGTGGGTGGTGCCATACCTGGGCTGGTAGTCTTGGGTTCTATAAGAGAGCCAGCTGAGCAAGTCGGGGAAACAAGCCAGTAAGAAACATCCCTCCATGGCCTGTGCATCAGCTCCCGCTTCCTGACCTGCTTGAGTTCCAGTCCTGACTTCCTCTGGTGATGAACAGCAGCATAGAAGTGTAAGCTGAATAAACCCTTTCCTCCCCAACTTGCTTCTTGGTCATGATGTTTGTGCAGGAATAGAAACCCTAACTAAGACACAGTCTGAAGACTGCTCCCCTACAGAGACCTCTACCCTGTCTAGCTAACAGCTCCCTGTGCTCTACAAAGTAATAGCTTCCATTCTGGGGTTGTTACATAGTAGCAGGTGACACTCCCATCCAACACCAGCTTTTCTGTATTTCCATCTCTGTTCCTTTTCTTCTCTTTCATGCTCCAGACAAGTTCCCAGGACCAAGCAGTGCTGGAAAAGATAGTCATCCACCTCATAGTAGCTGAAGTTTTTTGGTTTTGTTTTGTTTTGTTTTTGAGTTTGTGGACTTTCTGACTCTTATGTTAGATTTTACTTCATCTCATGTTAGGACTATGATCTTTTTTGTAACTATTTTTCTAGATTTAAGTGGTCTTTCTTCTTCTTGGTGCTTAGTATAATTTTTATTAATTGTTAAATCAGAATACGAAGTAACAGGCTTTTTTCCCATTAAAACAATTATTATTTCTTTTAAACATTTTTTAAGGCTGGGTGTAGTGGCCCAGCCTTCACGTCCTTAATCCTAACAAGTCAGGAGGCAGAGGCAGATAGATCTCTGTGAGTTCAAGGCTAGCCTGGTCTACATAGTGAATATAGGACAGCCAGAGCTACATAGAGAAGCCCTGCCTCATAAAAAATTACTGTTTTTATTTAATCTTTGAGAATGTCATACAGTGTATTTCAATCATACTCATCTTGTCCCTCGGTTCCTCCCAGATCATCCTTTTCCATCTCTCTACCCAACTTTGTATTCTTTCTCTATCTTAAAACAAAACAGGAATTCTGTTTGTTAGCAGACTACTCATGGGATAAGGCTTGCCCTGGAGACTGGTCAATATACCAGATGTCACTCCTTGAAGAAAACTGACTCCCTGTCCCAGCTGTGATCAGCAGTTTCTCAGCAAGTCATGCCCACTTCCCCTACCCTCACACAGGGACTTCATCTGACTTGAGCTTGTGCAGGTCTTGTGCGCTTGTATGCACTCTCACAAACTCTGTTAGTTCATATGTGCGCCTACCCTGCTGTCTAGAAAAGTTTCCCTGAAGTTATCTACACCTCTGGCTCTTAAATCTTTCTGCCTTCTCTTCCTTGTGGATCCCTGAGCCTTGGAGGGCTGAGCATTTCCATGTCTTTTCTCTGTATATTAACCAGTTGTGAGTTTCTGTGAATTGCCTTCTCCTGAAGGAAGAGACGGGGTAAATGATGCACTGGTTTATGATCATTGCAATAAGTTTTTAAGAGATGCTTTATTGGCTTTGTCCACTTAGCAGAATAATAGTAGATTTCCCCTAGGGACCATGACCTATCTAGTCACAGATTCATGGCCTCATTGACAGTGTCAGATTTGGGTTACATATCATAGAACAGGCCTTCAACTCCATTTGAAAATGACATTTGTGCCACTATTTCATCAGGGGGCATATCTCTCCAGACAGGCTGTTGTTATAACCTGTAGGGTTCAGAGCTGGGTGAGATTTGGTGCTGACTTTTCTCCTCTGGTTACCTGCACAGCACTATCCAGCACTCTGAATGCTAGCCATTAGGTACCAGCTGAATTTCTCCATGTTCTATGACTCAAAAAGGTGGTGTCTTCAGCAACAGGGTCTTGCCATCAGATTCTGTAGGTGACCAACAGCATTGCCACTAACTTGCAATGTTTGGGATGGGGCTCTATGGGAACCTACTGGCCAACAATTCAAAAAGCGGTAACCCATTCTGGATACTGGAGGTTTTATTTGGTAATGTATAGTGTCTAGCTGAGGTATTGTCATCTGTCTTAGTTAGGGTTTTACTGCTGTGAACAGACACCATGACCAAGGCAACTCTTAGAAGGACAACATTTAATTGGGGCTGGCTTACAGGTTCAGAGGTTCAGTCCATTATCATCAAGGTGGGAGCAGGGCAGCATCCAGGCAGGCATGGTGCAGGAGGAGCTGAGAGTTTACTGCTTCATCTGGAGGTTTTTAGGAAAATACTAACTTCCAGGCAGTTAACAAGGGCATTAAAGCCCATGCCCACAGTGACACACCTACTCCAACAAGGCCACACTTCCTAATACTGTCACTCCCTGGGCCAAGCATATACAAACCATCACATCCTCCCTGTATAGTGTAACTCCACTTAAAATATTTGATTATATGTAATAAAATAAATGTTATAAATGTATATTAAGAAGCATTTACAGCAGTAAGATTCCACATGGCTTTTTCAAAGGCCCTTAGTGCTAGTTATTCCTTCCCCAGACTCGTTTTTACTAATTAACTTTGTTCTTTGACATTTTCATACTTGTTTGAAGTGCATTTTATACCATTCTCACCTGCTAGCCTCACTCATCCCTACAAATGCTCTTTCATGTTCCAGTCTTAAAAGTTCACTTACTCGGCATTCTCGATACTTAGCACTTTGTCACTTACTCAGCACTTTGTCACTTATTCAGCATTCTCATCACTTACTCAGCACTTTCATCACTTATTCAGCATTCTCATCACTTACTCGGCACTTTCGTCACTTACTCAGCATTCTCATCACTTACTCAGCACTTTCTATCAATTAGCATTCTCATCACTGCACCTCCCAAGCTTTTAAAGCAGGGAGTAATATGATCTGATTAACATTTTGTATATTCAAATTAATTTATTTATTACCCTTGGTTTGTTGTGCAACATAATAGGTTTCATTGTGACATTTTCATACAAAAAATTCCACACAGGAAAAAAATTACATAAAAACATATATATTCATTTAAGTATTTAAGATTTAAGTATTTAAGTTTTTATGGGGCTTTTTGTTGTTTGGTTTTTTTGTTTTTCTTTTCAGTGCTGGCGGTCAAATCCAGAGCCTTGCACTCATGTTCCACCACTGAGCTACACCCCAGCACCCAAGTCTTGAAATATAAAAACACCTAGCAACAGCACCTATTGGAATGCAGGCTGATTCTGTCATTCTGGAAATTTCTTTTGTCCACCTTGGGCACTAATCTCCTTCCAGGTTTGCTTTGAACCAGCTTACCATTAGGAAGGTCACTTTCTACACAGAGTGGATGCGTTGGAATGAACTAGAGAGACAAGGAAGTTCAGAGCTAACAAGAGACATGTCACGATTAGAAAAATAAATAATAGCTAGCATTTATTGGACAGAGCCAGTCTCAAGCACCAGGTTGTTTTCCACACAACCCATTAAAAAAATTTTTTTTTTAATCTCTGCAACAAGTATCAGGACCCTGCTCCTAATTTACAGAGGAGGAAACCGAGGCTCAGGGCCGTTAAGAGATCAGCACATGTTTACAGAGTTGGTGAGCATAGTCAGATCTCTAGCCCTGTGGAGTCTGAAGTCCCAATACTCTACAACAGCAAGTCCTCCCAGAGTGCTCACCTCATGCCAGGAGGGGTTAATGTTCTAGTTTTGATGAGAAAGAGCCTTGGCCCAGAGAGTGTCATTAGCTACCCTACAAGGACAAGCAGAGCAGACTCTGAGTTCTAGAGCACCATTCTTTACCACACACCTTGCTTTCTTTCTTCTTTGTCCACCTGTTTAGGACCAGCAGGGAGTGATGGGGCTTGCTTCTATTTCCACAACGCCTCCCCTTACAGCTTTTCTTTCAGTTCATTCCTAAGGAGCCCCTGCCCCTCCAGGGACTTCTCTTTCCTGGGGATTATGAGGTCCCTTTGGAACCTCAGCAGGTTCCCAGACTCTTCCCCAACCTCGAAGTGGAAGGAAAAAATAAGAGCCCAGGTGCCCCAAAGTGGCTGCTCCTGCCTGGACAGCTTGTTAGAGACTTCTGCACAAGGACAGGGAGCTCATTGCCTCTGCACTCAATCAAACGCATACAGGGTGTTAATGGCAAACTCAGAATAGTGAGCAAAATGTTCCTTTTGGGATTTCCCATGTGGTACAGGAGATGAAAATGGGCTGCAAGTAAACAATTTCAGGGCCAGAACTGAGACCCTACTGACAACCTATCAGAGGGCTTTGTACATGAGGAGCTGACAACCTATCAGAGGGCTTTGTACATGAGGAGTGGTGACAAATCTCTCTGATAATAATTCTTTTTAATTCTGCTGGAAAGGAAAGATCTAAAATTTTTATCTTTATTTCTTTAAAATTAAAAACTATTTATTGAGTGTACTTGCATGTATGCATGCGTGTGCGCGCGCGTACACACACACACACACACACACACACACACACACACACACACACACTGGGGCACCCTCAGGGGCCATAAGACAACTTGCAGGTGTCAGTTTTCTCCTTCAACCATGCAGGTCTCAGATATTAAACCCAGATCCAAATGTTTGGTGGCAAATGCATTTATCCGCTAAGCCGCCTCACCAGCCCTTTTGTGGATCTCATTACTGAAGGAGAAGCAGCCCAATATGGCGCTCTAGCACATTGGGTGTGGAGGCATGTGCCAGTGAGCCATCTCAGAGACACTGATGATTTAATGGTGAGATGCGACTCAGCCTTTGGGAACCTGCTGGACAGAGCTGAGCGTGTAAGGCTTGTAGCTGCTGGCTATGAGATAGTGACCGTGAATGTTACCAAGACAATGAGCTGCAAGCACTGTAGCTGTCCAGAGACCGAAGCACAGCAGAGAGAACTAGATACGATGTTGGTTTGCTTTCTCCTAATCTGCATGCCCTCTTATTCCAAACAGTCCCTCAAGAAGATAGCACCAATGTTCCTAATAAGAAAGAGGCATCAAAATAGTAATTTGGTTCTTGCCCCATACTTAGTGTTGAGCCCTGCACCTCGCACATGCTAGACAAGTTGTATCACCGAGCTACAGTCTCTGCCTGTGAGTTTTGCTCTTATTGCATGTTGAAGAAACAATGCTTTGGATCCAAGAGGAGATGTAATTCCAGTTAGTCACTCTCTGTGGGATGTGGCTGCAACTGTGTGCTGTATATAAGTATTCTGTAATATATACATCTGCAGAACATCATAGTTTAATCAAGCGCCTCTGTATACAGCATGCATGTCTTACTGAAAGAAACTTGATTTCATGCTAGATCTCTTTAATATTCTGTTGATGTTTGTTTTGTGAGAGAGAATCTCACTCTGTAGCCCATGCTAGCCTGAAACTCACTGTGTTACCCAGGCTGCCCTCAACCCTAAGGCAAACCTCCAGTCTTGGCCTCCCAAGTGTTATGATTACAGGCGTGAGTTGCCACACCCAGTTAATTTGAGCGTTTTTGAATGGGTTTTACCTCCCCATTCCAGGTCTTTGCTCATAGCTCTGACACATGCTGTTGCAATCATATATGAGAGTTGAAATCCAGATAACTACAATAAGATTCTGTGTGCTCTTGGTCAAGTTATTGACCTCCTGAGTCAGTGCCTTTTTTGGTGAAATAGGAATAACAGTGCCTCCCCAGGAGGCAATGGTAGAGTTCACATGCTATAATACATCACAGAAAAACTTTGTAAAAGAAGAGGGGAGACGGCTCAGTTTAGGCAAGTGCATAAAGCTGAATTCAGATCCTACACACACACACATCAAAAGCTGGATAGGGCTACATGCATCTGTAACCTAATTCAGGGGTGGACAGGAACAGGCAGCTCTCCAGAGCTCTGGGTGATTCAGTGAGTGCCCTGGTACAGTGAGAAACTCTTTCAAATGAGTAATGAAGGAAGACAAGGAGGACACTGGACATCAACCTTTGGACTCTGCATGAATGTGCATGTGTGCATACAAGAGAGAGAGAGAGAGAGAGAGAGAGAGAGAGAGAGAGAGAGAGAGAGAGAGACTGGAACTCACAGGCTAGGATCAGCACCTTGTCTTCTGTGCAATAGGGAGCCAGTTTATGTGGAGAGGAAACTATTGTCCTTACACACACACACACACACACACACACACACACACACACACCCCACAATTTCCCTTCTCCATCCTAAAGTCATCTGATACCTGGATCAGCAGCCTGCATGTTAGTCGGACAATTAGAAAAGGAAGAAGGCTGTGGGCAATGGTGGTGGCCCCAGACTTCACAGGAGGCAAGCGTGAGAGGCAATTAGGGAGGATTACATGACTAAACACTTGGAACCACTTCTGCAGAGCAAGCCACACTTGCCGTTCAAAAGATACCTTAACATTACAGTCATGGAAGAAGACTTCCTGGGGTTAAATCTCCCTCTGCCATTTATTCACTGTGACCTTGAGCAAAGTATTAACTGCTCTGTGCTTCATTTTTCTCTCACACAAATCAAGGATAATGATAGTGTCAATTTCACAGGGTTATTATAAAGATTAAAAGCTAATAATGAGTAAAGTAGACAGAACAGGGCATAGCCTGCAGTCGATGATGTTATGTGATCAGTACTCTTATCCTCAAGTGTTGCTTGTCTTGCCTCAGGGTGGCTGAGGAGACACTGAAGAGGGCTGTGATGGACAGACCCTCAGGGACGCAGACACCACCATGGACTAGGTTTGTCCCACTGTAACGCTTCTGCCAGCTGAGGCTCCATATTTCATCTCTCCTCATCAGATCATTTCTGTTCTGTGTCCCTCGTTGCTATTCCCCCAACCCCCAGCCCCTAAAGGTGGGAGGGAGAACTGGAGTTCCTGAGAATTCAAAGCTCCTTCTGACAAGAAACAGAGAAGTAGAGTCAAGAGAATCCACTCACCAAGGCTGAGGAGCTAATGCTGTCTGTGAAGTGCTTGTTTTGACAGCATGAAGACCCAAGTTCAAGCTCCAGAACCCAAAGCTGGGTGAAGCAGGCATGGTGGTATTCACCTTTAACTCTAGTACTCAGGAGGCAGAGGCAGGTGGGTCTCTGTGAGTCCAAGGCCAGCCTGGTCTACATAGTGATTCCAGGACAGCCAGGGCTGTATAGAGAGACCATGTCTTTTTTTTTTTTTTTAATTTTTTTAAATTAAAAATCTGGGTGTGATAGCTCGAGCTTATAAGCTGGGGAGGGGGTAACAGGTGATTCCCTGGGGCTTGTTGGCCAGCCCAGTTGATGTGTTCCAGGCCAATATGAGACATAGAAACATTGTTCCAAAAGACAAGGTGGGTGGTTCCTGAGGAACAACACCCAAAGTCGTCTAGCCTCTACTCATGTGTACATGCACACACAAAGATGCAGAACGGACATACAAGAGACACAGAGAGAGGGAAGGAGGCAGACGGATGGACAGACTGATGGATAGACCAACAGATGGACAGAGGCAGAGAGAGTCCATTTATTGTAAAGATGAGAGCAAATACTTGAGTAGAAAAAAATGTCGCAAGTGGGGCTTTGGCTCCTGTCTACTCCTTAATCTCCTTCTAAGACCGATTGCCTCTTCAGAGTGGCACCAGCCCACAGGTTCCAGCTTTATCCATTTTCTGTTGCTAATAACAAAATCGTTGTCCTAGTTGGGTTTTTTTGGTCTGGTTTGGTTTGGTTTGGTTTGGTTTGGTTTGGTTTGGTTTGGTTTGGTTTGGTTTGGTTTGGTTTGGTTTGGGTTTGGGTTTTGGGTTTTGTCAACTTGGCATAAGCTAGAGTTATTTAGGTAAAGGAACCTTAATTGAGAAAATAAAATCAAATTGCCTGTAGGCAAATCTGTAGGGCATTTTCTTGATTAGTGATTGATAAGGGAGGGCCCAGCTGTGTGTGGTGCCACCTCTCTGGCAGGTGGTCCTAGGGTGTATTAGAAAGCAAATTGAGCCTTCGCCTTGCCGTCTGCTCTCTAACCAAGCTCCAGCCGAAGAAGAAAGGGAGTAAGTAAGGAGGCGCCCATACCATGGCTCGTACAAAGCAGACTGCCCGCAAATCCACCAGTGGTAAAGCACCCAGGAAACAACTGGCTACAAAAGCCACTCGCAAGAGTGCGCCCTCTACTGGAGGGGTGAAGAAACCTCATCGTTACAGGCCTGGTCCTGTGGCACTGAAATCAGACGCTATCAGAAGTCCACTGAACTTCTGATTCACAAGCTCCCCTTTCAGCGTCTGGTTCGAGGAATTGCTCAGAACTTCAAAACAGATCTGCACTTCCAGAGTGCAGCTATTGGTGCTTTGCAGGTGGCAAGGGAGGCCTATCTAGTTGGTCTTTTTGAAGATACCAACCTGGGTGCTATCCATGCCAAACGTGTAACAAGTATGCCAAAAGATATCCAGCTAGCACGCCGCATAGGCAGAGAATGTGCTTAAGAGTCCACTATGGAAGGAAGACGGCAGAGAATGTGAACTGGCGTAGCGCCACCGTTATGATATCATAAAGGTTAGAATTTTGGGATAATTTGTCTAATCTAGGAGGGCAGCTTTTATCATTATCAATTGGCTCTGAAATTATTGTTTTGGCATCTTGTAAATTGTGTTTTTATTGATAGATAAACCTGATTGGTTAACTATAAAAAAAAAAAAAAAAAAGAGTCCACTATGAGGGGAAACATTTCATTCTCAAAAAACCTTTTCCTCTTCTTCCTGTTATCAGTAGTTCTGAATGTTAGATTTTTTTTCCATGGGTTCGAAGGTACCTAAGTATATGATGTCGAGTGGAAACCCAGGAGACAGAATCAGGTATTGGCAGTTTCTCTACATTCATTTGTGTGTGAATTTTCAATATAAATGCAAGATGTAAAGCATTAGTGCAAGCAAAATGTTTCAGTGAAGACATTTCAACAGTTCAACTTTATAACAATTATAAATAAACCTGTTAAAATTTTCTGGACAGTGCCAGCATTTGGATTTTTTTTTTTTTAAATAAGTAAATTTCTTATTGACGGCAACTAAGCGGTGTTTGTAGCGTTTTTATCACACAGTAGATTCCATCGTTCACTGTATTTTTCTGAGTTGTCCTACATGCAAGTACACGTTTTTAGTGTTGTCTGTCTTCTGTGATGTTCCTGTAAGTTTGCTATTAAAATACATTAAACTAAAAAGAAAGAAGGGAGGGAGGAAGGAAGAAAGGAACGCAAATTGAGCGAGCCATTTACCAATACCCCTGCATGGCTTCTACTTCGGTCCCTGCCTCTGGCTTCCTGCCTTGAGTTCCTGCCCTGATTTCTCTCAGTGATAGACTTACCTAGAAATACAAGCTGAAATAAACCCTCTCCTTCTCAGGTTGCTTTTGGCCATGGTGGTTTATCACAGCAGAAGAACCCCTAACTAAGACAATCAAAGACTGGATAAGTTACAAAGAAAGAAGTTTATTTTGGTTCACAGTTCCAATCCAAGGTCAAAGGGTAGCATTGCTGATGACCTCAGAGGCCTGAGGTGGTGCTGTGCATCGCCCAGCAA
Organism: Uromys caudimaculatus; assembly: GCA_028551405.1. Lineage (NCBI taxonomy): Eukaryota > Metazoa > Chordata > Mammalia > Rodentia > Muridae > Uromys > Uromys caudimaculatus. The sequence continues at coordinate 57,866,608 of CM052707.1, read as the reverse complement.
GAGACTAACCAAACTGGTTTTAGTAGCAGGCCCACTTTTCAGGTAGCCCATTCAATCATTAATCCACTCACCCATTAGTCACTGGATGGATCAACCCATTCAGGAGAGCAAGAGCCCTAGTCACCAAGAAGAAGTTCCCTTGTCTGACCTCTTAATGTTTCACAAGGGAAAATCCAACATGAGGCTCAGGGTGGGACAAACCACAGTAGTTTCCAGCTCAGACCTCATAGCTTTCATCACCCTGGAGCCCAGACCTGCCCCATTAGAACCAAGCTCAAAAAAATATTATTTTGTGTCAATTCCCAAAGCCATTGATCCTGATCAATACACAGTGGTTCAGGGCCCAGGGACTGTCCTCGCCTGGGTGAGAAACTGGTTCCTGATTAATCACCTCAGGTTAATAGCAGGTGGAATCTCCAAAATGACAGCATCTATCACTTAGACCATGTGGTAAGAGAATTTCCCAGAAAGACAGACAGGGATGCAAATGGTGTTTCGGGCCCACAGTGTAAAGCATGGGATTCCCAAATTGCATGTTATGACACCAAAAACGACCAATGAAAACATATATGACAATTGTTTCTTCTTTCACCTGAAAATAGAAGAAGGACTGGAGAGATGGCTCAGCAGTTAAGAGCACTGACTGTTCTTCCAGAGGCCCTGAGTTCAATTCCCAGCAACCACATGGTGGCTCACGGCCATCTGTAATGGAATCTGATACCCTCTTCTAGTGTGTGTCTAAAAATAATTACAGTGTACTCATATAAATAAATAATATTTTTAAAATAGAAAAGTTTTCTATGAATCTGCCAGAGGCCCTGATGTCTTGTGTCTTTTCTCTCTGCCATTCCACGGTCTAAGATGGCACCAGCCAGCTGCAATGAGAAGATGAAGGATAGATTTCTGCTCCCTTAAGGCACAGCATGTTTTGCACAACTCACTTGGACTCACATGCACTGGCCAGACCTCAGTAACACCTTGAGAAAGGCAAAAACTGGTCTGCCTTCTAGACAGCCACATTCTCAACTAGAAGTTGCCGTATTACAGGGAAGAGGGTGGCAGTCTCTGCCCCAGAGAGGATGTCAGGCCTTTGAGAGTGTGGGTATGTGGTCAGGAAAAGTATCTTCCTTCATAGCTAAATCCTTGCTGGTTCTTTGGTTTCTTTTTTTTAGTAGTCTTGTTGAGGTATAATTTTTGTACCATTAAATTCTCTGAATTTGATGCAAGTATTTAGTTTGATGATTTTTGTTAAGTGTATGCAATTGTATAACTATCTAAACCTAAATCTACTATATCTAAATCTACTTCCTACGTCAGGGAACATTCACTGCTAGAAATCTCATATAAATAAATCACGCTATAGGTAGCCCTTTACGTCTAGCTTTTTACTTAGTATCTGGGGATTTATTCATGTTATTTCATATGTTTTTGATGGTCATCTTCTCTTAGTTGTTGAACTGTCTCCATGGCATGACAATACCACTTTGTGCTTATCTATTTACCAGGCGTGAATAACCACTTGTTTCTAGCTTAGAGCTCCTATATGTGATGTTACTAAAAGCATAATCCCAGCTTTGATCCTGGTGTAGCAGTACACATCTCAGCATTTGGGAAGTGTATATAGGAGGATTAGTAGTCCAAGGCTAACCTTAGCTACCTATTGCAAGTTTAAGGCCAGCCTGAGCTACATGAGAGCCTATAGGTACCTAGGAAGTTATATAACTGGGTCATGGAGTGTCCCTAACTTCTTAAGAAATTTTCCAGTTGAACTATACATTCCCATCAGCAATGTATGCCGGCTCTACCTTCTCTATGTCCTCACCAGCACTGGGCACTGTTAATCTCTTGGATTACAGTCACCCCTGTAAGAATGTTATGTCATCCTGTGATGATTTTAATTTGCATTTCCCTACTGAGAAGCAATGCTGAACACATAATGAAGAGGTCAGCTAACTAAAGAATGTTGGAAAAATTCCACCGGGCCCCAAAGCACATAGGCACCCCTCCCCTCCCAGAAGGAAGAGGTCGATGGAGCACATAGGCTGGAAGAGAGAAGCTGATTAAGCCCCTACTACCTCATTCCCTAAAGACCAATCAGTTTAAAGGGCGCACTGTTCTGCCAATCATATTGTGCCTAGTTGCTGATGCTCTATTCCATCCCTGGAAACTGTATAAAAACTCACCAAAGGGCCACCTGAGGTTGCGGTCTCTCCTTCGGGTCTGGGACGACCCTAGCACACTGGAACAATAAATTCCTCTTGCTTTTGCATCGATCCACAGCTCCACGTTGTTCACTGGGGGGGGGGGGTAATTAAGGCTCATCAGAGTCTTACAATAACAGGCTGTGAAATTCCCCTGAAGCACTGCTTTGGTTTCAACTAACTGTGTGTCTCTGTGTGTGTGTCTATGTGTGTATATGTGTGTGTGCATATGTGTCTGTGTGTGTGTCTATGTGTATGTGTGCATGTCTATGTGTGTGTGCCTGTATGTGTGTCTGTGACTCTGTGTGTGTCTATGTGTGTGTGCATGTCTATGTGTGTGTGTCTGTTTGTGTGTCTATGTGTGTGTGCCTGTATGTGTGTCTGTGTCTCTGTGTGTGTCTCTCTGTGTGTCTCTCTGTGTGTGTGCACTGTACATGCCTAAGTGCATACACAGATGGACTGGCAATTTACTTTCTAAAGCAATCCATCTCTAGCTTCTGTGGCCAGTAACCCATATCCAAGGTGTTCCAGTGAAGGTTTTAGATGAACCTACTGAAAATATTCTCCATGTCAAAAATTAGAAGCCATCCCATACTCAGTCGTTCAGCTGACTTATGTGGCAACATCTGACAGGAGACAGCAGCCTGCCTGGGGCTGGGGACATGTGCTGAACATGCCACAGCTCTCCCACTGGAGAAACTTCGGATACTAGGGAAGGACATGGTTGAAAGAGCAGTTACACAAGTGGTAAGTACCATGGAACAAAGCAAACAGGCTGTTACAGGAGCTGGTGTGCAGCAGGGACAGGTAGTCTAGAATGGAGGATCAAAGGACTCTTGGAAGAATCAGTCTGGACTTAAGACTGAGGGGGAGTCAGCACTGACCAGAAAATTAGCAGGCTTGCACTGCATATTAACGATGGCTGTTCAAAGTTGAGAGGGTTATGCTTGGCCCCTCGCCTACTTGTTCCTCCTCCCCTCTGCTTCCTCACCTCCCCCATCTATGGGATTTGGTATGACCCTCTAGAAAAAATGACTCTTTATTGGTTTGTTTTCTGTAGCCCAAGCTGGTCTCAGTAACTATGCAACAACTGAGTAACTATGTAACTATGTAATTGAGTAACTATGTAACTATGTAACTAAGGAAGCGCCTGCCTACACTCTGAATTACAGGCCCGTGCCACCATCCCTGGCTCATTTTCAGATTTGTTTGAAACAGATGGATTTAGACAGTTGGGTATGTGGTAACACCAGTAATACCAGACCTGATGATGAAGGAAAGCCCTGAAATTCCTCGCAGCTTCCAAGTGTAACGTGTTAAACCAGCTGTCTGGGTTTCTCTAGATAAGCATCATATACCTCACGGGACTAGATTTAGAACCCTAACTTCTAGTCCCTGGTCAAACTATTGAGTAAATGAGGCAAATTCTGTCTCTGTTTCATGTCTTTGTTAATAGCAGCAGTAGTGGCAAGGAGGGGTACACCAGCCTGCAATTGTGTCTTTCCTCTAGTATAATAAAAGGAATTTTTTTTTTAATTCAAAACCAAGTGGAAGTGATTCTTGAATGGGAGGTGCCACAGAGAGCAAGCTCAGATCCTCACTAAAATGAATGAGACTTTATAAAACAAGCCAGTGGAGCCCACACCGGCCTCAAAATTCACTAAATAGTTGAAGGTGACCTTGATAATGACTGATCTTTCTGATCTCTGTGTCCCAGGTACCGGAGTCACAGGCGTGTGCCACCAAGCTTTGGTCCTGGGCAGAGTTTAGGAATAGAGCTGGAGTCTTGGCATCTCTGGCATCTTTCTCAGGCTTACTCTATCCTCTTTCATTGGTCTCTTTCATCCATGTAGCTAAACAAAGCATTCTGAACATCTAATAATCCACTCACAATGTACTACTGACTGAAGCAAACCAGATCTGTCTGTAGACAGCAAGGGACACTTGTTGGTTGTTGTATATCCCACACTTCTTCCCTCATCTGCAGAAATATGTTCTGGTCTTCTCTATCTTCTTTTATTTAATGTGTTTGGCTGTTTTCCCTAAATACATGTCTGTGCACCAGATGTGTGCTTAGTACCTACTGAGGCCAGAAGAGTGCTTCAGGTCTCCTAGGACTGGAGTTACTGACAGCTGTGAGCCTCCATGTGAGTGCTGGGATTCAAACCTGGATCCTCTGGAAGAGCAGCCAGTGCTGTTAGCCACAGAGCCACCTCTCCAGCCTCACAGGGTTTTTTTGGGTTTTTTGTTGTTGTTGTTGTTGTTTTGTTTGTTTGTTTGTTTTTTGAGACAGGGTTTCTCTGTGTAGCCCTGGCTGTCCTGGAACTCACTCTGTAGACTAGGCTGGCCTCGAACTCAGAAATGCGCCTGCCTCTGCCTCCCAAGTGCTAGGATTAAAGGCATGCGCCACCACTGCCCGGCCAGTCTCACAGTTCTAATAAAGAACTATTAAAATGAGATTCTAATGAGTGGGATTATTTTATGGGATTTTAAATTTTTTGTCAACTGCCAAATGACTTTAAATATTGTAAGGGTGGAGCGAGAGGTGATACTTTCCCTGCCTATTATAAAGGTTATAACTAACATCCCTATAACAAAAGACAGGTTGACAACTGCAACAATAGACAACAAGGAGCCTGTAGATTGAAGACTCAAAAACTTACAAGTTGAACGATGTTTCAATGCTTGGGGCCAATGGAGCAGACACAGCCACGAATGTGTGTTTGTGCCGCTGAAGACAGATGGAAGGGACCTTGCAAGACACATCTGTTTTGATTCTTTTTGGCCCCTTCTTGTAGCATCTCATTCTTAGGGATAGGGCAAGACCCTCTGGAGTGCAGAGCTTTATCTCTTTCTGGTCAACCCATCAGCAGGAAGGCAGAGATTTTTATGGCTGGCCCTAGACAAAAGCAAAGTTCTGGTTTTGATGACAGCCTGGAAGAAGACACGCTGGTTTCTGTGGCTCACCTTGGGGAAGAACAAGGGATGGGAGAGGAAAGGGCAGAAGAGGGTCAGGGAGAAGCCTTGCTTCTAAGAGCTTCACTCTGGGGTGTCAGTTTCTAAACATCAACATTCTCTAATCTGAAATCTACTCCCCTACCCCCTTACTCCGACATTGGACCAAATTCCACAAAACAGGCTAGTGTGATCACCCAATCCATAGCTGCATGTCTCCTTTCAGGGTCCTGGGTGCAGCCAGCTCCATCAAGAGGAGGCCTCTGCAGGGCTCAACCCAGTAGATCTCCAATTATTTTTTCTATAAACTCAAAAGAAAACAAGGAGCAAAGACAAACTGTGAACTTAGTTTTACAGTCCTAGCCTTTGGTGGAAAAGATCCCATTTGGGTTCCAGCATGTTCAGCTATAATGTTTTGTGTTGAAGGATGATTTCAGAGCCATTCCTGAGAGGCCCAATCAGCAACATGAAGGACAGCAAAGCTCATGGTTATTTCTTACAAGTCTTCATCCATTACCAGCTGCTTGCAGGGCTTTAGGACATGGCGGCTTTGACATCGGTGATTCTGAACTAGAAGGATGGGGGGGGGGGGGTCCTGATAGTAGTTAGGAGAGTCACAGCCTGACACTGGAGGAAAGGACAACAAGTGGGCTCTAAACCTGAAATGGTGGTGCTTCCCCTTAATCCCAGCACTCAGGAGGCTGAAGCAGGCAGATCTCTCTGAGTTTGAGGCTAGCCTAATTTACATAGTGAGCTCCAGTCCAGCCAGAGCTACATAGTGAGACCCTGTCTCAAAAAGAAGCAGTGCCGGGCAGTGGTGGTGCATGCCTTTAATCCCAGCACTGGGGAGGCAGAGGCAGGTGGATTTCTGAGTTTGAGGCCAGCCTGGTCTACAGAGTGAGTTCCAGGACAGCCAGGGCTACACAGAGAAACCCTGTCTCAAAAAACAAAAACAAAAAAAACAAAACAAAAAAAAGAAGCAGTGCTCATGAGGGTCGGGGGTTGGGACTGTTGAAGGGTGGGATGTCTAGCCCAGATTGCAGGTAGATACAACACTTCAAAACCAATGAAGCAAAGTCTAAGAACAAATGCATATATAAGTTTATTTTTAAACAATATTTCTTTCTTTAGTTGCTCCACTTGCAGAGATAATAACAGTAAGGCTGACTAATCCACAAAATATGTCTAACTTTGGTCTGATGCTTTCTGGAAGCGGTGACTGATTGCATGGCTGTTTAAGCTCACATTGTGTGCAGCAATTGTGATGAATGGGTTCTGAGCTACAATTAGAAACAAGAAGATACAGGCTGCCGGTGCAGGGTGGCTACAATTTATAACAATAATGTATGAAAGTTCTCACCACAAAGAATCACTGAAGAGATAAATATAGTTAATCTTATTTAAACATTATGCAATGTAATCAATGCATCAAGCATGACATAATAGCCTATTATAGAATATTCTATTTCATGCTCTTATGGATCAGTTAAAAATAAAACATATACTGGGGATGGTGGATGGTATAGACCTTTAACCCCAGCACTTGGGAGACAAAGGCAGGCAGATTGCTGTGAGTTCAAAGCTAGTTTGATCTACATAGTGAGTTTCTGGACAGCCAGGGCTACATAGATAGATACTGTCTCAACAAGCACCCCCTCCACCACCACTGCCCAATAAAAAATAAATAAGGATGAAAAATATCATGGGCTGAGGAGATGTCTCAGTCAATATGTGCCTGCCCTGAAGGCACACGGGCCAGAGTTCAGACCCCCAGCATTCACACAAAAGCCAGGGGAGAAGTGTGTAAAAGGGGACAAAGACAAGTGGATCCTCCCAGCTAGTCAACTGGTGAGCTCTGGTTTCAGTGAGAATAATAAGGAAGTGAGTGATGATGACCTCTGACGTGGCTTCTGTCCTCCACATGGATATGCACACGCATGTACACGCATGCACACATACACAAATATGCACAGCATGTACACAATAGTGAGCTAATTAATTATAATAATGATAGGCCATATAGCAAGGTCTTGACTCAAAGCACTGAGACAGATAGATAGGTAGGTAGATAGATAGATAGATAGATAGATAGATAGATAGATAGATATCAATAGCTAGATAGATGATAGATAGATGGATGGATAGATAGACAAATAAATAAATGTGCAGTGTGTACCCTTTGCATGAGAATCTTGTAACACTTTTGGGTTTGTTTTCTTGCTTGTTTCCAGACAGGACCTCGTGCAAGCCAGGCCAACTCTGAAATCACTTTGTACCTGAGGATCAACTTGAACTTCTGATCTTCCTGCCTCTACTTCTGAAATGCTAAGACTATAGACACATGCCACCATGCCTGGCCTAGATTAGACTTATAAAAAACCTCCCCAAGCTAGGAAGCCAAGCCAAAGACTCGGCGTTGGACTATGCCTCTGGTTGCTGTACCAAGGGATGAATGCCTCTCTCGTCAAGGTCTCCCAATACTGAGGTTTCTGGGCCAGACAGAAAGTGAAGTTCTTTACCTCCTGACGCACCAGAGCTCTTAAGTGAACAACAGAAACAAGGTAATGGGTCAGTTTTTCCAATGAAGAGCTTTTAAGTACCTGGGTATTAGCTCAGCTCCTTAAAGCAGGCAGTCACACGTGGCAATGTGACATTCCAGTCACAGTCTGAGTAGTGTGAGCTTACCACCATTTCTATTACAAAGAACACAGGTCTTATTGAGCCTATGAATAGAACAATAAAGTGAAAACAACACATATTGCCCTAAAAATAAGAATATTACCAGACGCAGAAGTACATGCCTTTAATCCCAGCACTCGGTGGCATGTGAGTGGGGTCTCCAGGAGTCCCCAAGCCAGCCAGAACTCTACAATGAGACCATGTCTATAAATAAAGGAAAGAAAGGAAGGAAGGGAGGGAGAAAGGAAGGAAGAAGGAAGGAAGAAAGAAAGAGGGAGGGAGAGAGGGAGAGAGGGGCTGGAGAAATAACTCAGTGGGTAAAGCATTTGCCATACAAGTGTGAGGACTTGAGTTGTATCCCCCAGAGCACATGTAAAGCCAGAAACAGTAGCACACACGTACACACACACAAACACTAACACACACATACATCCATGCTCACACACATATACACACACCTTCACACACGCACACACATACATATACACTAACACACATACATACATGCTCACACATGTATACACACACATACACATAAACACACATACATACACGCTCACACACATATATTCACATATACACACAAACACACGCACGCGCACACACACACACACACACACACCAGATAAAGGGGTTTTTTAAATTAATTTATAGTTTTAGCATTTCAGAGGGCTCAAGTAAGAGAAAAGTAAGCTCTTCATTTTTGCTCACAAAGGTCTCATTCACAAAAATCTCCACAGGCTATAGTTGTCTGGAAAGAAGGAAAATGTCCCCTTAAATCTGGAAAATATAATGACTGAGCAATGTCATAAAAATGATCACAAAAAGGACAGTCCTTCATCAGCTCAGACTCTGCAACTGTTTCTCAACCTCCTGCATGACAGCTTAATGATTTAATGAGCTGATTTCTTCCAAAGAGTTCTGGGAAACTCTGTTTGGTCATATAATATCAAGATTAAAGAAATTTGCCTTCAGTAGTATAGTTCAGGTGACTCTATCCCTTATGTGGGGCTTCTGAAGACACACTGAAAGTTACAGCTGCTTATAAAAAGGAACTTCCAGGAAAAAATTGTCATAACAAAGTAATTCATTGTGGACTTAGAATGGCCACAACTAAAGGTCTGATGAGAATAACAATAATATACCATGGTAACCAAAGATATGACTACCGGTAACATGCTGGGCCTAGGCAATTCGTACAAGTTTGCAGTTCCTAAAGCAGGCCAGTCCTATGTGGAGCTATCAATGAAACTCACCCAATTGTACTCAAAGGAGGTTAAACATCATTTCTTGTTTAACAACCCCCCTCTCAAAGTCAACTTTTTAACTCTTGAGAATTTTGTCATATATCAAAGGTTTAAAAATCATGTTCAAACTAAAATCATAGGGGCTGAGAGATGGTTCAGCAGTTAAGAACTCTTCCTAAACCAGGCATGGCTGTGTATGCCTTTAAGCCTAGCAATTGGGAAGCAGAGACAGGTAGAGCTCTGTGAGTTTGAGGCCATCCTGGTCTACAAAGAGCTTCAGAACAACCAAGGCTATTACACAGAGAAACTTGTCTTGAAATACAATAAACAAACAAACAAACCTGGCTGCTCTTTCAGAGGCCCTGGGTTCAATTCCTAGCACCCACATGGTGACTCACAGGCCAGCAGACTTGATGCCTTCTTCTGGCCCCCGTTGGCAGTAGGCACACAAGTAGATACACACACATGCGGGTAAAACACCCATTTACATAAAATAAAACAAAAAATTTAACTGAAAAATGTTAGTTCATGAAACTTTGGAAATGAGTCATTCAATTAATCAGAGCAAAATAAAAACAAATAAAGGCAGTTATCAAAACAAAACAAACAGAAGAGACTCATGTTTCCACTAAGAAAGACAGCTTGAGGCATACAAAATCTAATATATTTCTCCTAGCCTTCCTGTGTCTTCTTTTTCTGTAATTCCAGGTCAGTCATCACTCTAGAGGTGGTAGGACCTGGGAGAATGGAGCTGATAATTGAGGTTCATTGAGTATCATGCAATAACCAACTTTATTCAAATTCTCAGACAATTTATACTCTGAGAATTAAGAAAGGTCACCCAAGGAAAGTTCTCATGGGTTCAGGCTGTATACAATCACAAGGACAAGCCAAACATGGCAAAAAAACATAACATGTTTTTCCACAGAGGCATACAAAGGATTGTTTAAACAGTAATTGAATAATGGCAGCAAGCAATAGTGAGTGATCTGAAGCAAACTCACTCCGCTACATCTACAAGGACATGATAACACATTCTAAGAGCAATTCTGTGTTTTGAAGAAACCGAAGCCACAAGATGCCTGTTTTCTTGGAGTGTTCTCACAAGCACTCAGAATTCTCACATGACTCCATTCCTGGACTGTGTTCTGACACAGATCCACAGAATCAATGTCTTCCTCTTCTGACATCCTCATGTACTGCACACACACTCTCTCTCACACACATGTGCGCACACACACACACTCACACAATCAAAAACAAAAATTTAATTTAAAAAAATATGATGAAGGGCTGGAGAGATGACTCAGTGGTTAAGAGCACTGACTGCTCTTCCAGAGGTCCTGAGTTCAATTCCCAGCAACCACATGGTGACCCACAATCATCTGTAATGGGATAGATGCCCTCTTCTGGTGACAGCTACAGTTATTCTCATGAAATAAATAAATAATTTTTTTAAAAATATGAAGAAAAATATTTTATTATCTTATATCAAAATTATATATAAACAAGAAACATAAACTATATATTTGATGAATGTATTTTACATATTAGATCAATAGAAAAGCTTACATGCAATTTCAATTTAATTTTAGTGAGCCTGATCACATTCAAATTTTCTTTTTTGTTGTTGTTGTTGTCTTGTTTTGTTTTTCTTAGGACATGTATCCCAGGGTAAGTTATATTTCATATTACTGGTTGAGAGACACCTGGAAGCTGACTGTCTCCAATGCTTGCCCAGGTGCCTAGCCTTGGTCTTCTTAAACTGTCCCCACTCAGAGCCTCTTTCATCAGAGAAATTTTTATAACACCCTAGCTATATAACCAAACTGTTTTAGTTATGGTTCCATTGTTGTGACACCATGACCACAACCACTCTTATGAAGGAAAACATTTAATTGGGGCTGGCTTACAGTTCTGAGGTTTAGTTTATTGTCATCATGGCAGAAAACATGGTGGCACACAAGCAGACACGCTGCTGAAGGAGGGGCTGAGAGTTCTACATCTGGATTTGCAGGCAGCAATCTGGGCCTGACTTGAGCATCTGAAACCTCAAAGCCCACCCCAGTGACACACTTTCTCCAGCAAGACCACACCTCCTAACAGTTAACACTCCCTATGAGCCTATGGAGGCCATTTTCAAACCACCACACAAAAATGCGCTGATGTAAATAATAAAGAAACTTATTTTATAAGTTATTAGATTTGACTACTAATGATATGGATGAGCTTATTTATTTTCACATAAAAATTGAATCGTGGCTATACTGCAGATGAAAGGCATCTTCAACATTTTTCAAAGTTCACCAATATTTTGATTTTATAATTGTCAATTCTCAGACTATTTCCTGGATAAATGTGTTGTACAAACTATCAAAAGCAACAGAAATCCACAGAGTATCATTTCATTATTATTAGATTTTTGACTAAGAGACATGTCCGCTCCTGACAGTCCCCCTTCACAGTTCAAAGAGGATACTGAGCATCATAACCTCCATATGGAGTTGCTCCAGCTGTGAAGAGGTGACCACTGGGCAAGAATTGCCCTCATTCATCTACAGACAAAAATACTGTCCAGGAAAGGACACACAATGTGGGATAGACAACAGCTTAACTCTGCCAAGACAGAGTAAGCTAGCCCCTCATAATTCCTGCTACGCTTAAGGTCTGTCAGATGGTTCTGGGCCAGAAGGCTGAAGACAGCTGCTCCAACATTATGAGGAATATAGGGGACTGTCCAGGTATCAGCTGTCTCTGCAAATTAGTTAAGTTTTGGAAGCTATGTTTTTGTGCTTCCTATATATTCAGGGAATATTTAATTCATTCTTGGATCTCTGACAGGGTTGAAGACTAGTTACAGTCTCATAATCAAACTTGTTTATATTGAGGAAGATGATATAGATTTGAAAGGATGGTTTCCAGATGGTAATCTAAGTTAAAATCAAAACATAATTCAGGTATAGAATTGTAAACTCTTTAAGTTAGAATAGATGTTAGAGTAATGTACCTAAATTGACAAAATTTATGGAATGAACTTTATTAGTGAATATTATACATTGTAGTTATATATGTATATGTGTGTGTGTGTGTGTGTGTGTGTGTGTGTGTGTGTGTGTGTATTATATCTGAGAGAAAAGGCCTTTTTAATGGATGAAAAGGTGAAGTGCTGTGGTTTTGGTTTATTGCTTATATTGTGTTTATTGGGTTCCCAAATTACACAGGAATTTGCACATCTGTGTGTGAGTCACTGATCCCTGCCCCCAGATGGCTCTAATTAGTAGATAATCGACCAATGGCTGGGGAGAGAGACAAAGGTGGAACTTTTTTTTTCTTTTTTCTTTTTTTTTTTTATTTATTTTTGATATTTTATTTACATTTCCAATGTTTCCCCTTTTCTGGGTCTCCTCTTTGGAAACCCCCTATCCCCTCCCCCTCCCCGCCTCTGTGAGGGAATTCCTCCTCCCACCTACCCGCCCACCCATTCCCATATTCCCACCTTGACATTCCCCTTTACTGGGGCCTCTAGCACCCTCAGGCCCAAGGGCCTCTCCTTTCTCCCTGATG
>CM052707.1:57794343-57853462 GCA_028551405.1 Uromys caudimaculatus | reverse complement strand
TTCTGTTCTTTATGTTCTTGCCCTTGCCTTTTGCCATCTTGTTGACTCTGTTGTTAGCTGATCTTACTCTGTCTGGTTGTGGCTTGCCCCTCCTGCAGGTCTCTGTGTCAGTACTCCTTGAAGACCAGCTCTCTCTGAGAGGTGTTTGGGTTTGGAGAGCTGTGGCACCGGGTCTGATCTCGGTCCCTGTGTCTCGCGGTTTGGGGCAGTTCCTGGTGAGCTGTGGGGCGTGTCTTTGGCCCTCTCCTGGCTTTTCCGAGCTCCAGAGAGGGATCTTTGTCCTGGTGCTAATTTGCTATGGAGCCCTGTGGCCCAAGCTGAGGTTCCCGGCCACCGCCCCAGAGGTGGAACTTTAGATTTCCTGGGCAAGAGAATTTTAGTTTTCCTGGATAAGGGAGAAGAAGGATTTAGAATCACCATGACAGGGAAGCAGGAAGATAGGGCTTGAGAGCTGGAGAAGCAGGCGTGTATAGCTATGTAAGAAGGGGCCCATTTGGGTCTAGGGTAGCAAAAATGGATTTTAGATTTTAGTAAATAATAATTCAGGAGTATCAGAGGGAAGGCGTTAGCAATGTAGAAGTTTGGAAGTGGCCCAGCCTTTGAGCTCCTTAGGGCATATTTAAAAGTGAGACTGTGCGTGTGTGTGTGTGTGTGTGTGTGTGTGTGTCTTTCATTCGAGGATCCAGAGCATTTTGGCGGGTGGCGAGAAACTCAGGCAGCTGCTGGGGGGGGGGCAATTTGAGTAGCGTTAATTAATTTATGCAACAGTAACCCTCCATCTCTGCTGACCCAATGATATGGGCGTGACATAAAAGCAACACTTGCAACATCCAGTAGATCCGGGAATTCAATTCAAAGGAGAGTGGAGGAGATCCGACCCAAAAGGAGCCCCAACACATACAACCTTAGCATCTGAACCCAAGAAGGGGATCTGTGGCTCTTCTAATGGTGTCTAGCTCACAAGAGAACAGAATCAAATGGAGAGATTGGGTTAGAGATGGCCCGATTGGGGAGAGAGATTTTAGCTTTTTCAAAGAGGCCATATTATCTTTGGCAAAATCATGTCAACAGGAAAGGAAGTCAACAGAGGACTAAGCATGGGGTTGGCAAAGCTAGAAGAAAGAAAAAGCATGTCAGTTGACTGGGGAATTTTCAAGGGGGAGGGGGTAAGCGCAAATGGAACTGGAACAGATAGGGTTGAAAAACATAAAAGCCAGACTGTCGTCTTTTCATTAAGCTGAATGCTGACTCTAAAGCTCTTTGAGAAATGAAATAACCACGTTTTCATATCACTTCCTGGTTCTTTTTTTCCCAAAAGTACTCACTCAGAATGATTGAGAACTGAAACGAGTAAGAAGCTGGGCATCATGGTACATGCCTGTAATCTCACCATCTGGGAGGATGAAGGAGAATCCTGAGCTTGGGGCCAGCCTGGGCTGCATAGTGACACCATGTCCCAAAACAATAACAACTACAAAACCAAAAGACTTTCATGGCAAATGATAAGCTAAGGATGGCGTGCAGCTGCAGCCCCCTGGAGACGCACAGCGACCCCTACACACAGCTGAGGGCGACCCCGCCCACAGTATGTGAGCACCAGGTCTTTGAAGTCTTGCCAACCCTGGACACTTGAGCTGACAAAGCAAACAGCCCCTTGGTTATTGCAAATTCGTTATTGTTTTACTTGGCATTTCCTTAGTCAGTGGCTCAACCACATTTCATTTATTTACTGGTATTTCTCTCTTTTGTAAAGTGAGTAACTAGTCTTGTGTGGTTTTCTAATTGAGCAGTGAAGTTCCCCACTCCCAAAAAGTTTTTATAAAGATTAATTCTACTCACAGAAAGTGAAATGTCCTCACAAAATTATGACTTTATTAACCAAGGACTATTAGCTTGATTCTTTCCAAACAGACTCTCCTTGGAGCTTCTTGCCTAAGGCTGGATACCCTCCCAGTCACTTGCTGTGTTATCTGGAGATATTGCTCACAATTGCTAAATACTCACTAGTGTCAGTACAAATACATTTTTGTAATTTAAAATTTTCTATTTCCAGGGTAAAGTAAAATAAAATAAAATAAAATAAAATAAAATAAAAAGTTTATTTTATAGAACTTTGACCTGTACACTGACTGCCATTATACAGTTGGAAAGTGGCAGAAAAAATAAGACAGTGTTTAAACATTGCTCTGATGAAGTGTGAATTGGATGTTGTCATTTAGGTTTCCTACTGTTTGGCCCTCCGTATGCCAATGAGGGCCTTAATGGAAAAGCCTGGGCTTTCTAAGTGAAGACTTCGACAGAAGCAACTACAGTTCAGCTTTCACCCAGATGGGAATTTAGAGGGTTTTATTTTCATTTTTTTCTGTGTGCATGTGTGCATGTGGTGTATTGGTGTACATGTGTAGTGTATGTGTGACATGCTTGTGGAGGCTTGAAGGTGACATCTTCTTGAATCACAGCTTGCTGACACCAGCTAGTGTGGCTTGCCATCTTGCCCCAGGGATTCCTTGTCTCCAACTTCCAAGTCCTGAATTACAGGCTTCAACACCCACACAGCGTTTATGTGGGTTCTGGGTATGCCAGATCTGAACCCTGATCATGTTTGTGTGGTGAGTGCTTTATCCACTAAGCCACCTCTCCACTTCATTATTTGTATACTTATTCCTATGTACATGTGTGAGTGCATCTGTCCCATGGCAAGCCTGTGGAGATCAGAGGATACTTCCTGGAATCAGATTTCTCCTTCCACCATGGCGATTGACCTCCGGTCATCAGGTTAGGCACAGGCTCCTTTACCGATAAGCTGCCTCACCTGCCCTGTTTAGGTTTTTTTGTTTAAGACAAGGTCATAAGCAACCCAGGCCAGGCAAGAACTTGCTGCATGACCAAGGCTACCCTTGAACTCCAGTGCCTGCTGCATCTGCCTCTAAGTGCTGGGCTTACAGCCATGTGCCACAATGCCCAGCTGGCACTCAGGTTGTTTTAGCATTCTTAATTGTAGTTCTAGATAGATTTCCTGCCCCATAACTGCTTTTTTAATTTACATACTTCTTGTTATTTGTCCTAGTTGCTTTCTATTACTGGGATGAAATGCCTGGAGAGGAAAGGGTTTATTTTCATCTTATTCCTTATTCATCATGAAGGGAAGTCAGGACAAGAACTCAAGGCAGAAACCTGAAGCAAGAGGCCATGGAAGAACACAGTTTATTATTGGCTTGCTGCTCATGTTTGCTTGCCCAGCATGCTTTATTGTATAGCCCAGAAGGACTGCCTGCCAGAGGTAGGGGGGGGAGCGGACCAGCTGATTGCCTGCCCAGGAGGGGGACCACCCACAGTGAGCTCTGCTCTCCCACTTCAATCATTAAGCAAGAAAATGCCCCCCAACACACGGACTGGCCTACAGGCCAATCCCGTGGGGGCATTTTCTCAAGTGAGATTCCCTCTTCTCAACTGACTCTAACTTGTGTCAAGCTGACAAAAAAAAACTAACACACTACTGATACCAGGTTTGGGGTCATCCTTTTGTTCACAAAGATGAAAGAAATTAACGAATAGCATTTAAATGGGAAATAAAATATAGTTTCAGCACTTTAAAGGCAGAGGCAGAAGGATCACAAGTTTGAGGTCATCCTAGGCTATACGATGAATGCAAGACCAGCCTGGGGCTACACACTGAAACATCAAACGCCAAGAGCTGGGGATCTAACTCAACTAAAGCCTGTTGGTCTACCAGTTGTCTTAGTCACATTTCTTTTGCTGTGAAGAGGCACCTTGACCAAGGTAACTTACAGAAGAAAGAGTTTATTGGGGTCTTGCTTATAGTTTCAGAGAGTTGAGTCCATGTCCATCATGGAAGGGAACATGGTGGCAAGCAGGCACTGGAGCAGTGCTGAGAATTTACCTGTGGAGATAACAATTAGCTCTAAAATGTACATAATTTAATATTCTTCATTTCAGTTTTTCAGAGACAAGATCCTCTGTTTAGCTTGGTCTAACTTCAAACAAGCTTCCTGCATCAGTTTTCCAAGTGATGGGAACTCAGGCACATACCACCATGCTCAGCCTATAATTTAATTTTTATCATTAGTTGTAAGAAATCTGTTAGTCATCCAGCAGCTTTACTTCCCTCCACATTTACTCTGAAGCCATGACTAGCGTAACTCAAGCAAAGTCAAGGCCTGTAATCGCTTGTGGCAAATATATACCAAGATTATACTTCATAGATTACTGATTTGGCTGTGTCTATTTCTTTTGGAAAGTATATTACTGGCCTTGGAAGAGTTTCCCACTACTTCTGGAGCTGCAAGGGCAAGCTCAACAGATACAATATTGGCTCCTTAATAAGAATTGAAAGGGGCCTGGAGAAATGGCTCATTGTGTAAAGAGGCTTGCTACTTTCAGCTAAGCTAGACAACCTGATTCAATTACCCGAACCCACATGATGGAAGGAGAAATCTGACTTCCACAAGCTATCCTCTGACCTCTACATGCACACAATGATACTCCTGTTCTCCCAAATATATAAACGAATGTAATTTTTAAGAATTAATGCAAAGATGTCTCAAGGCAATCAAAAAATGTTGCTATTGCTTCTCTGTGGTAAGTCTAACCTGTAACAGGGAAAGGTCTCGTTCTTAGCGCCTAACCCTGCAGCTGGGCGTAATGCCCAGCTTGGGCTGATTGAGTTCAATTGAATCTTGAGCTGCAAAAGAAATGAGCTAGGTTAAGTACGGGACTGGGAGGAAACATTCTGAGCTGCAGTCTTACGAGCAATTATCTTTAGGGAGCGAGGAACTTGCTGTTCTTTTCTGCTTTATAATTCTGGCGTTTTCCCCAAACCACGACTTCAAGGGCTGCGGCACGAGATTGCTTCTAGAAACGATGAGACCCTTCTCTCTCATTCTGTTTGAAAGTGTGGTTTCTACAGACACCATGGGGCCACACAGACAGCCAAACACTGCTGCGTGCTGCAGTCAACCAGTGACAGACCGCATAGAGGGCCGCGTTCCGTAAGATGACGTCACCTCGCGATGTCACGGTCATCTAAGTTTGTATAATACACTCCACGATTTTAGTACAAGAATGGCAACCTCTGACACGTCTCTCTGAATGTGTCTCCATAATCAGGTGGCATGTAACTCTATAAAGACATTGAGGCAACCCCAAGCAAGACTGGCTTCCTTTCCTCTCTGCTTCCCAGTCCACACCGGGCTACGCTTTGATGTCTTTCAACACATTGTTTTTATTTACTGCCACATTCCCAAGCAATGTATTTGTGTGGCTTGTTTTTGATGTGGGTCTCATTTTCTATTTATTCTTCCTGTGGACTATGAGACTTCATCTGTTTCATCAATCCGCTCCTCCCCTTCCAAAGTATCAAGGATAAAAATTGAACAGAGAGATACGAACTGTGACAACACAAAAATTACACAATCATTTCCACGATGGTCGTGTTTCATTTTCCCTAGACTTGATAACTGTTTTTCTTTGCTTAGTTTTGAGTGTCCCTGACACTTAGCTTGACCTTCCTGCCTTTGTTTATTGCTCTTCTAGGACAGAAACAATCTTAGCCATCATGCTGGGAACTAAATCAGAAAAGAAATAATTGCATCCTAGGCTAAGCTCCAAGACCAGGAGGAAATGAAAGCCGGGTAAATATGTGACATTAACAGAAATTAGAACAGTCTAATTCCTTGCCTTTGCTCAAAAAGTTTTTTTTTCCTGCCTCTGCCTCCCAAGTGCTGGGATTAAAGGTGTGTGCCACCACTCAAAAAGTTAAAAGGAAGGGGCTGGAGATGATGGCTCAGCAGTTAGGAGTCTTTGATGCTTTTGCAGAGGACCTGGGTTCAGTTCCCAGAAACCACATAGCAGCAAAAAAGTGTCTGCAGCTCCAATTCCAGGGGCTCTGATGCCCTCTTCTGGTCTCTTCAGGCACTGCATGAACAAACATACAAATGGACAAAAAGGAAAAAAGAGAGAGAAATGGTACATGCTACCACACGTATGGATCTTATGGAGCTAATACAAAGGCAAATATTATTTTGAGTAGCTAAGAGAGCTTAACTCTCCCTAAATGTATTTTACTAGGAGCAGAGCATTGTTTGTGACGGCTAAAGAAACTCCATTTATACTAGGCAGACATCTTGGTAGCCACTAGCCTTTTTGTCTCTGACTGAAAGTCCCTGAAAGATAAGTTCCTCGGAACTCTGACTCAGTGACCTCTCCACCCAAAAATGTACAGCTGTGATCATCTACTTGTTATGATATGTCTAGTTATGTATGATATATGACACATGATATATGGCATATGACATGATATATGACATGATATAGATATAATGTGTAACGTAATATATGATATATAATATATAATACATAATGCATTAAATATAATAATATAAAATATACAATATATAACACACAACATATAATATATATGTGTGTAATTATATGTCATATATAATATGTATATATTATATGTTATGTGTTATATGTTATATGTTGTTATGTGCTATATATGTATATTATATATGTTTTATATCTATATTATATGTATATTGTATAAGTATTATATGTATATAATATGTATTATATATTATATGTAATGTGTTATATTTTATGTCATATATCTTATATCATATTACATATTAAAATTATATACATATATTATACAATATATATTTTATATATATATATATATATATATGTATTTTGCTTCTATAAAGATACCAAAGATTGTTTTGAGTCACCTTAACCACTTAACTTGGCAGAACAGGCTAATTTTTTCTTGTTTTCATGGATATTGAGGATCTTCTTGTGATTTTCATCATTAATAAATAATAATAATAATAATAATAATAATAGGACTAAATCTATGGTTTTTCCCCAGGGGTCAAACTCCACAGCAGTTAAGAATGTTAATGTTTCTTTTTAGAGATTAAGACCTCACTGTTTAGTTTTCACTGTCCTGGAACTCACTGCATAGACTGACCTTAAACTCACTGAGATCTGCCTGCCCCAGCCTCCCAACCACTGGATTAAAGACATGCATGCAGACAAGACACTCATAACTCATACACATAGAATAAAATTAAATAAATATTTTTAAATATTTTCTAAAATTTAAGCAGAAGCATTCGTTGGCCTGGGAAGATCGTTCAACCAATAAGGAGGCCCCTTGCCTTGCGTTCAACCCAGAGCCCACATGGAAGCACCAGGCACAGCAGGACGTGTTTGTAATCTCAGTGCTGGGAAAGCAGAGGCAGGAGGACTCCTGGCCAGGCAGTCCTGCCTCATTGGTGAGATCCAGGCAAATATGAGAGAGGAACCTCATCTCAAAATGGATGAACAGCATTCCTGAGGATAACTCTCAAGACTGGCCTCTGGCCTCCACACACACCCATGTGAGCATGTACACATACAGAGACATAGATGGACACACACGCGCGCACGCGAAGCACTTACTGCCTTTACAATGTCTATTCTTCTAAATCCAGGTGTCTTCCAGGTCGAATACATTAAAGCTTAGGGGGCAAGCTCCTGGGCTGGAATGTGACCATTCAGTGAAAGGGAAAGGAAGATGTTGCAGGCAACCTCCCAGAATATAAGGAGGTTGCACTGACAATATAAAAGCAATTATGAGCAGAGCCTCGCTTCACTGAGCCAAGGGATAGTAGGACTGGCCAGTTGTCTGGAGTAAAACACAAGGAAGAATTCATAAAGAGAATTAATGTCTCCAGCCAATCACTGCAAACCACGGCTACAGGAGAAGTTAAAGTTCAGCATTTGTAGAGCATCAGAGTGGAAAGTGGGAGCAGGGAGAGCGTGTCGGCAGGGTTGTCATTGAGTGACTGTAGAGGGCTGGTGCCGGGAGGATCGGCTGCCCTGGTCCTGGGCTGACCCAGCCAAGATCACATAAACAGAAAGACAGCCATTCACTGGAAGAGGAATACTAAAACGGGTGTAAGAGACAAGTGTTAGATCCGAGATGTGACAGTAGCATACAGACCAGCAAACTGGCAAGGGTTAGCAGGGACAGGTGGAGCTTGAGGCCACAGAATGGCGTGTGTCATCCGATGTCAGAAAGAGTTGGACAGACTGGTGTAGGACAAAAGACCCGAAGGGTTGGTTTCCTGCGGTCCCCAAATACCCCGGACAGACTTCAAAGAGCTCTGTGAGGCCAGGGAGGTCAGTCAACGCCTGTGGAGGAGGGCCAGATTCCAGATACACCAACCCAGTCTCTAGCCTGAATAAGCAGAAATGTATTAAACCTAGCACCGTCCCATGAATCACCACTGAAGCCAGAGGAACGCTGTCCGCCTTTGGATCCTGGATAATGAGTCGAATCCCTGTACACTGAGACCTGGAGATGGTGCTTGTTTGTTTGTTTTTGTTTTATCAACCATACAACCCTTTTCCAGAGAGGGAGACTGTGACTGTCACCACTGATAAACACTTCTCATTATAAGAAAGGAATGAGAATGGTTTTGTTTGTGCAGAGGAAAGCTGTGGCTTGTCCCAGAGGTAGGGTCGCTTTGCTCCAGTCTGGAAGCTCAGCAGAAGGAGAACTGGCTGGAGGCAGCATAGCCAGGGTCAGGATCAGGGTTAGGGTTATGGTTAGCGAATGCATGAGGTTGGTTACGAAGCCTTTTTCTCTGACCTGCAAATGCCTTCTTTGCTATGCTCCCTGCTACTGTGCTCTCTTAGCCTTTCCAGGTCTCCCTGGTAGAACCCTCCAATAGGCAGGGGTAGAGTTTCCTCACAGCTTTTTGCAATTTCCTCCTGTTTGTGCTACAAGAGAGAACCTGTTCACTCTGGTATCAGCTTTTGGCTCCAGTAACAGACCTGGCTATGGGTTGCCATTCTCTCTGCACTGGGAAGCCTCCCTAGCCAGCTGCCACCTCCTAGGACCCCGACATCCTCCAGCCGGTGTCTTGTCCTCAGTGGTCTGAGCTTTTAGGGGGGCGTGTGTATCCTTGGAGGCGTAGAGATTCAAACAACCTCAGTATGGAGAGCTGGAGTTACTTCCTGCAGCTTCTACCTCCACCAAAGCCTTTTCAGATCTCCCAATAACCTGCTAGCAATAAACAGTCAATTTTTTCATTTCTTTTATTTCTTAATTGGATGCATGTGTGTGTGATGTGTGAGGGTGTACTCACGTGAGGATAGGTGACTTAGGAGGGGAGGGTGTCAGGTCTCTTCACAACTGTAGCTACAGGCGGTTGTGAGCTTCCTGGCATGAGTTCAGGAACTGAATTCTGGTCCTCTGCAAGAGAGAACTCCTCAGCCCAATTGATCTGTTAGCTTGCTCCCCTCCCCCAAGAGTCTTTCTGTGAATCCCAGACTGTCTGCTCCCCAAGTGCTGGTAATAGTCTCATGACACCACTCATAGATATGTGTATATACACAGACACGCAAATGAACACACTATATATTACCACACCCACATGCATGCACACATGACACACCATATATACATACATACACATATGTGAGCACACATGAACACACTATATATGCATACATATACACATGCACACATACATGCATGCAAGCACATGCACATACTATGTACACATGCATGCACTGGTGCACACCCCATATACATATTTTTCCTGTGCTAGAGACTGAACCACATATGCGAGACAAGGGCTCTGACATCAATATGCCCAGCAATAGTGTTTATTTTTAAGGTAATTGATACTGGCATGGAAAATATATATGAGTAAGATTTTATAAATTGTGTTAAACAAACAAAAAAATGTTGGCGAATAGAAATTACATAATTGAACGGGGAGAGCAAAGTATGGTAAAAATGTGGGTAGTAAAAAATGTCTCTCAACGAGAACATTAAATGTGAATGGTCACTTCTTCTATTAAAAGAAGGATTTCCCTGTAATTTTCTGTCTGCAAAAGCCAAACTTAAGCCAGGTGAGGTGGCACATACCTGTTTTGCCAGGACTCAGGCTGAGAATCACAAGTTCAGGCTAATCACAAGTTCAGGCTGGAGTTACAGCTGAGAGGCAGAGCGATTGCCTCCTGTGCACAAGGCCCAGGCTCAATCCTCAGCATCACCGAGAAACAAGATGAAAATAAACAAAAAGAAAATTATCCATCCTTTGAGCTTAACAGTATTAACTACCAGGCCTAATGGCCTGAGGTTGACCTCCAGGAAACCATAAGGTGGAAGGAAGGAGAGAACTGACTCCTGCAAGTTGTCCTCTGACCTCCACATGCACTCTGTAATCAGAGCAAGCAAGCAAGCACACACACACACACACAAATAAAATGTAAAATGAAAAAAGTTACAGATTCAAGGCCAGGAGGATACATGGTAGAACCCTGTCTCAGAAGAAAAAAATACAATAAAACAAAAATGAAGAAAAAGAGAAAAAATAAAAGGATAAATAAAAGAGATGTGAGATCGTATCTATATTATAGTTAAGAAAATCAAGTATTATCATTGTAGTTTCCAATTTCAGTCTAAAGCTAAGAAGAAAACCAGACTAGATCAGGGCAAAGAATAAAGCATGAGAAGACAGGGGATCTGCAAAGTTATGGTACACTTACAGATTTCGGTGTTTGATTATGAAAACTGGTACTTGCCAGGTGGTGATGGTGCACACCTTTGTTCCCAGCACTCAGGAGGCAGAGGTTGATAGATCTCTGAGTTCAAGGTCAGCCTGGTCTACAGAACAAGTTTCAGGACAGCCAGGGCTACACAGAGAAACCCTGTCTCAAAAAAACAAAAACAAGAAAAGGAAGGAAAGAAGGAAGGAAGGAAGGAAACTGGTACTTGTTAAACAGAATGTGTGTGCATGCATGCATGCATGCGTGTGTGTGTGTTATGAACATGCTTTCGTGTGTGTGTGTGTGTGTGTGAGAGAGAGAGAGAGAGAGAGAGAGAGAGAGAGAGAGAGTGTTGTGTATATGTGCACGTGTGCATATGTGTGCATGTGTGCACAAGCAGATGTGTATGTGTGTGTGTTATGGACATGCTTACATATGAATGTATGTGAGTGTATGTGTGCATGTGTGTACGAGCGTGTGCATGTGTGTATGTGTGCATGAATGTGCAAGTGTGCGTGCATGTGAGTGTGTGCATGTGTATGTGTCTGCATGTGTGTATGCGTGAGCATATGAATGTGTGCATGTGTATGTATGTGCACGTGTGTGCATGAGCATATATGTGTGTGTACATGCGTGTGTCATGAACATGCTTGCATGTGTAAATGTAAGTGTGTGTTATGGAAATGCTTGCATGTGCACAAGTGGCTGTGCTTGCCTGTATGAGCCCATGTATGTGGAGGATACAGATGCCAACTGGGGTCCAGTGTTCCTGCATCACTCTCTGTATCACTTTTTGAGGCAGGAGCTGTCACAGGGTCTGCAGCTCACTGGTTGGTAGGCTGGCTGCCCAGCAAGCTCCAGAGACCCTTCTGTTTGGTCCTCACATCCCTAGAACTGTAGTTATAGACTTGCCCAGAACTTTTTAGTATACACACACCTGTAATGAAGAGTCAATTATACACTATAGGGCTTTTTAGCCTTAGGTTCATACAGTGTACATTATAATAAACAACTGACAAATCAGATAAAGAAAATCCAACTCTTTTCAACATATGAGTAAGCCTTAGGCTAATGATGTACGGAGATACCAAGATGCACTTGAAGATTAAAGGCAGAAACCTATGCCCCGTCACAAAAAACTTAAAGAGTGTTTTGTTTTATTTTGTTTTGTTTTTGCAAAAGGGTCTCTTGTATCCCAGACTGGCTTCAAATTTACCAAATAACCAAG
This sequence comes from Uromys caudimaculatus, assembly GCA_028551405.1. Lineage (NCBI taxonomy): Eukaryota > Metazoa > Chordata > Mammalia > Rodentia > Muridae > Uromys > Uromys caudimaculatus. The sequence goes on along the minus strand of CM052707.1, from coordinate 57,841,665 downwards.
GATGACCTTGAACTTCTTAAATTTTTTTATGGATTTATTTATTGTATGTATATGAGTACGCTGTCACTGTCTTCAGATACACCAGAGGAGGGCATCAGATCCCATTGCAGATGGCTGTGAGCCACCATGTGGTTACTGGGAATTGAACTCAGGACCTCTGGAGGAGCAGTCGGTGCTCTTAACCCCTGAGCCATCTCTCCAGCCCCCAACCTTGAAGTTCTAATCCTCCTGCCTTTAGTTCCCCAGTGCTAGGATTATAGGCATGAACCACCATGCCCAGTGTTCTGGACTGATTGGCATCAAAACCTAGGGCTCTGTGTATGTTAAGCAAGCACCTACTACCAGCTACACCCAGACTTTGTAGGTTGTTTGTTGGTTGTTGTTGTTGTTGTTATTGTTGTTTTGGGACACATTCTTATGTAGTCCAGGTTAGCCTCCAATTTACTATGTAGCCAAGGATGGACTTGAATTTATGATCCTTGTGCCTCCGTTTCTTTAGCACTATGATTATGGTGTATGCCATCATCATACCTGGCTGGGAAATATTAAAATATTATCTTAACTATCTAGTCAGGGATAAAATCCAAAACAAAACAACTGTCAAGAAAATAGAGTACCACAAACGTGTGAAATTTGACCCAAATATGACATAGAGTAAAGCTCAATGGAATAGCTGCTTTAGAAAACCTACTGATGATGGGCTGGAGAGATGGCTCAGCCATTAAGAGCGCTGACTGCTCTTCCAGAGGTCCTGAGTTCAAATCCAAGCAGCCACATAGTGGCTCACAAGCATCTGTATTGGGATCTGATACCCTCTTCTGGTATCTGAAGACAGTGACAGTGTACTCAAATACATAAAATAAAATAAATTTAGGAAGAAAGATAGAGAAAAAAAGAAAGGAAGAAAGACCTACTGATGATTTCCTAGAAAGGTAAGCTTAGACTCACAAATGTACACAACTTTTAGCAGCTAGACATTCACAATGGCTGAAAAATAAAAGCCACCAAAACGTCTGTCAACTAGTGAATAGAAAAGCAAAATGTGGTGTGTCTATACAGTGTGTACCACAGCTGTAAAAATAAGTAGAGAACTGGGTGGTGGTGCTTGACTTTAATCCAGCACTTGGGAAGCAAAGGCAGGCTGCTATCTGTGAATCCGAGGCAAGCCTGGTCTACAGAGTGAATTCCAGGACAGCCAGGGTTGTACAGTAAGACCCTGTCTCAAAAAAGAAAAGAAAAACAAGTTAACATTATTGTCTTTCTTGTAAACACCCCTTAATGTTTACTCTTCCCGTGAGTGAGCTAAGCTGTAAGCTGTTACTGGGTCCACAGCTATTAGAACCTAGCAGCCCCTCTTAGAGACCAGCCGCACTGTCCTCAAAGCACCTTCAGATGGCCTGAAGCAAGTGTATTCCAGCTGATCACTCCCAGCAACTTGCATTGACTTGGAGGACTCCCGCCTAGCAATGACAATTCTTAAAATACCTTAGATGACCCTGTACCCCTGTGGCTATTCTCAATCATGACAGAAGGTGGTGCACTTCCCCTGTGATTCAGCAAGAAAGCCCGTGGTCGATACAGTGCAAGGCTTAGGATCCAACTGGTAAACTTGACCTGAGACTAGTACATATGCAAAGCCTATAATGGGTGGAAGATGGCTGTGCCCGTGCACAGTTGAATCCACACACGTCCCTCCCGTGGCTGTATGCCGAGTCCTCATAGCAAGCTGTTTGCCACAATATTCACATCAGTCTGGGAGGCCTCACCTGGGAGGCCTATTTACCACCTCCATTCAGTGTTGCAAAATATTGCTCAGCAATCTCCCAAATGACCTTTGTGTTTCTGATCTTTATCACGAGTTGAGCTGGTGGGGTACAAAGAACAGACAGGACTCTGGCTTCCAGTTCTGGTGGAGATAACAATGTTGACACTGAGATATAACTGAGTTACAGAGAACCGAGGGTCTCTACACTGAAGTCTCAGAACTATAACACCAGCCAGCCCATTTGAAAGACAGAGACAGGCGGGTCAGGAGATGGAGGCAGGTGGGTCATCTTTGGCTATATAGCCAGTTCAGGCCAGTTTTATGAGATTCTGCCCCATTCCCCCAAAATAACTGCAACTCTAAATTGCTACCAAAGATCTCCAGAGATAACCAAGAATAGACTGTACAAGGAACCAAACTTGGTGGCCGGCTCCTATAATCCCAGCACTTCGCAGGAGGATCTCTGTGAATCTGAAGCCAGCCTTGTCTACACATCGAGTTCCAGGACAGCCATAGCTAGAGTGAGACATGGTCTTCAAAACAAAAGAACAAAAACACTAAAAGAAGGTAAAAAAAAAAAAAAAATACAAAGAGTGATTGAGTATTAAGAAGGGGAATAACAGAGCTAGAAAGATGGCTCAGTGGTTGAGAGCAGTGGCTGCTCTTCCAGAGGTCCTGAGTTCAATTCCCAGCAACCACATGGTGGCTTACAAACCATCTGTAACGAGATCTGATGACCCCTTCTGGTGTGTCTGAAGATAACTATAGTATATTCGTGTACATAAAATAAATAATTCTGAAGACTCCAGCCACCTGACACTCAGCTTAGCTGAGAGCAACAAACCCCTTCCTTGAGAGGCTTGAAAGCTTGAGACATAGACCTCTAGTTCTGGGTTTGAAAGCCCACTTTGTGAGTGTCTGTGACTCAGGGGCTATCAGCTTTAGGAGTACTTGCTCCTTAACATTCCAGAGTTTCTGTTCAGACAAAGCAAAGAATTCTAGCTACCTGTTTGTGATTCCAATTATATGAGATACACATACCTCAGCAACACAATCACAGAAGCTGGACTTTAGATTCATTGTTGCCTAGAGCTGACAGGAATGGCAGCTGATAAGTGCACGGTCCTTTCTGTTTGTTTGAATTTTCAGAATTTTACCTGGCTGTAGGCAGAAAGTCCTTCTTTAAGCCTGGCACTGTGGGGCGGAGGCAGTCATGAGTTCAAGGCTAACCTGGTCTACATAGAGAGCTCCATAGTAGTCAGGGTTATGTAGTGAGACCCTGTTTCAAAACTTTAAGAAAAAAAAAAAAGAAAGGAAATGTCTTTCGCCGCCTCAGTTTGCTGAGACATGTCAGTGGGACTCTTGGCGCTGTGAGGAACAGTCCAAAGAGCTCACAGCTGCAGTGCCCCTTTAAGAGCAGATAGAATGTTCTGGAGTTAGATGGGATAGGTGGTGATGACAGTTTCACACTCTTTCAGATTTGCTGAAACCATGAATTGGATGCCTTAAAGAGTGGGTGTTGTGGGGTGTGAAATAAACCTCAATTCTAAAAAGTAAAAAACAAAACAACAACAACAACAACAAAAAATAAACAGGCTGGCGGTGTGACCCTGGTAAGGCATTTGTTCAGCATGAGTGTGACTCTAAGCCTAATCCCCACATCACTGAAAAATAAAGAGATGGTACCAAGCATTGGGCGTAAGCCTGGGGGATTAACAAAGGACACAGACTTGGGTCATTCGTTCAAGGAGGATGCCAAAACTTTACTGAAACTCCATCAAGATATATGCTTTACCCAGAAAGGAAAAGCACCAGGAAGAACAAGGCAGGGGGCCAACAGAAGGTCTCAGCCAGGCCATCTGGCCTCATGGAGCCCAACAACCAAAACCCATGATGAACTAGCAATGGTGACACAGACTATAAGCCTAGCACTCGGGAAGTAGAGTTGGGACTGTGATATCTGGACCAGCCTAGGCTACACAAGGAGTCCTTGCCTTCAAGAGGGAAAAATAGCTGGCTACTTTAGAAATAAAATAAAAAATTAGTAAGACTTGGAATCCATACCTCTTAATATTATAAAATTCCAAATTTTAAGAGGAAGTGGCTTGATTTTTCATACCATTAAATATAATGAGCTAATGGATACATAGGGTCAAATGCCTGCTATAACTCTTGGCAGTTGTGTAGAGAAGAGACTGGATTATAAAGCAGACATTTCTAGTACATGTGTGCATTTTAATTACAACCACAATTCTGCTGTCTGGCAATGTTGTGGGATATCCTCCAGAGGAGACCATCAGATACAGGTACAAATCAATAGGAAGTCTTTATTAGCTGGATGGTGACTACACTGTGTAGTTGGGACCTGAGTATAGTCCTGTGCCTTTCTCAGGGTGAGCTTTTAAGCCCACCCTGCATCCTGGGTAAACACACCTCAGTTAGCAAGAACAGTTAGCCAGGAGAGGAACTACAGAAGCTAAAAAGCAAGGTTAGCACAGTTAGGGACTTTCCTAGAAATATGGACTTTGACAAATCAGGTCTTTGTTTTGGCAAGTGTTGCTGACTATGTGCTAGGTTCCAAGGTCTGAATGACACCTCTGTCATGGTGTCAGTTGGGCTAAGGTTTGGCAACCTACTAAGGTCTGGAAGCCTGTTATAGCAGCAGTTTGACAAAGCCATTCAGAATGGAATGAGTGGGAGCTATCAGGGACCCAGCCTCTCAGACACTTGCCCTAAGTCTCTTGGACTGAATTGCTTATCACCATGGTCTCTGACCATAAGGGAACTTCCTTCCTTTCAAGGCTGTGGATTAAAAGCTGTCCTTAGTTTTGTCAGCGGGCAATTTAACAGAGCTTAGGCAAAGGCTGTATGTACTTGGATAAAGAGTGAATAGAAATCTATTTCTTTACCTGAAGCATGAAACATTCAATATGAAGAAGTCTTTTCATTGTGAAAAAACAAGAGAAAATAGGAATTAATGTCTGTCCCACCATACCCCTGATTGGTTCAGGCACAGGTAGTGGCCAAACCAGACCAATGAGAGTCAAGTCTGGGCTTTGTACTGGGATGTCTGGGGTCTCACTACTGGCCAACCTGACAGAGGCTAAATTGAGAATGATATTGACACAGAATGAGTAGAGACACGGGAAGAGGGGACACTGTCCTATTGTCTGTCCTCTATCACTGTGGACATTTTCTTCTTTAAATGTTTTGTCATGGAAAGTAAAGTTGGACACTGAGATGTTGAACCTCTGTCTCCAGCTTCCTCCTGGGTTCTCTTTCCCGGCTCCACTGGAATGGACCCCAGAGCTGGGAAGGAGGGTTTGAATTGCTGCCTTGAAACTGTGTAATAGGCAATTCAGTGACACTAGGTGGTGTGAAAACCCTTGACAAGCATGTCTCAGCCTCCTTCTATGGGATTGCAAAATGGCTTGTGCCTGTGTTGTTTACTTTGACAGCACTGATTGCTGATCTACGTGTGTGTTCTGTGATATATGCACCTGCTCCATCTGTCCTACCTATCCTGTACCTGAACCTACTTACTATCTGAACAAATACTGTTTGCCTAAGCCACTTTGGGCTGGATTTTTGTCAGCCGCAAACATTTAAATGTGTATTCTTTTTCCTTTGGAAAGGTATATATAAACATGAAATTATTATTTGTTGAATTTGTATGTGGGCATGAAGGCTATGCATGCCCAGGTGATGTGTGCATAGAAGTCAGAGGACCACTTTTGAGAGTCCTTGCTGAAGCAGGTCAACTTTGTTGTTTCTACCTCTGTACTGTGTACTCTAGACTTGCTGGCACATCTCCTGACTCTATCCCATCTCCCATGGGAATGCTGAGATTACAAGCTGCCCCATCTGGCTTTTTGCATGGTTTCCAGGAATTGAACTCTGATTCTCAGGCTTGTGTGGCCAGAGCTTTTATCCATTGAGCCACCTCCCCATCCCTGAAATTGTTTTATTAAGGTTTATGAAAATAACCTCACAGTACCAGAAGGTATCCATGAGGAGCAGGGGACAGAACTCAAAGCTAACAAGCACTAGGCACTTGGGGCCAGAAGTTTAGAACTATGTATTATCCATCTGCATACGAAAGAGTATGTAGAACAAAAGCAAGAGTAGTTCTAAAAAAAAAAAAAAAAAGAAATATTAATTTAACTTTGTTTTCCCTAACTGGGTGTGAGATGTATCAGTGGGCATAATGGCAGTGAGGGACTCCGGAGCACAGAGTCCACCATTGGTTAATTTGGTCAAACCTACTTCTCTGAGATGTGGCTCTTCTAGTGACAGGGAACTTGAACTTGGTTCTAGACAGGGTTTCAATCACACCCTTATTCTGCAACTTGAGGCAGATGGACATGATGATATAGCTGTTATGAGCTCTGGGGCTTCCCAAAAGCACCCTGCACACCTAAGCTTGGGGCATCATTGAGATCGTGAAAATCCATCAGAAAACTGGTCCAAGTGTCTTATGGTAACTCAACCAGGCAACAGGCTGTATACATCCAAAAGAAGCTGCTGTTTGTGGCTTTTGCAATGAAAAGGAAGCTAGTCAGCTTACTTGGCTACAGAGGATCTTTTAGTTTCCAAGTCGTGTTCCAATTTTAAACATAATTTTGAAATTTTGTTTTAAATTAGTAATAAAATAACTGTTTCTCTGTCCTCCCCCCGCCTCTCTCTCTCTCTCTCTCTCTCTCTCTCTCTCTCTCTCTCTCTCTCTCTCTGTGTGTGTGTGTGTGTGTGTGTGTGTGTGTGTGTGTGTGTGTGTGTGTGTGTGTCACAGCATATATATGGAGGTCAGCAGATAATGTTTCTCTCTTCTGACTGTGAGTCCCAGAGATTGAACTCAGGTCATCAGGATTATGTAGCAAGTGCTGTTACTTGCCTAGTCATCTCTCTGGCCCCAATATCATGCCTTTATGCTCAGCACCCAGGTAGTTGCAACATCTCCAGGGCAATGCCTATCTGGGCTTACAGTGAGTTGAAAGCCAGTTTGGACTGCATGGAGAGAGGGCTGCCTCAACAGCAGTAATAAAGGAAACACATTTATAACTTCATAATCTGAAACAAAGGATTTCAAGAGAAAATATAACTTTTAAAAAATAACAGTAAAAACATGCTCCCCCACCCCACCCTGATCCCCAGCCAGTGTTAGAAGCTATTTCACACACCCACTCTTGGAAGATTCTCGAACTCTCTGCTCAAAATGTGTTCATCCTGAGTGTGCGAATTGTGTGTCATATGATTTTGTCTTTCTGGTCCCTATGAATTGGGCCAGAGATAAAGCCAATCAAAGCCTACAAGTTTCTTTACCCTGACCAGCACAGCCTGGGTCCCAGAAACCTGACTGGGATGTTAAAGGAACCAAGGCAGGCACTGAAGGGATGGATTCAAAGCGATCTGGACACGACAAACAGACATGTGTATGGAAACCTGGGGTTGGGGGAGCTGTACTTGAATGGAGAGGAACAGTTTCAAGGCCACAAGTGGAACCTCAGGGTTTTATTGCACCCAGCATAGAAGGGAGGACTTAGCTCAGATGCTGTCTGTAGGCAGCAGTCGCGGGCTTTAGACATCCGGACTAGAGAAGGCTTCGCCATCTCTCTGAGCCTGACCCTTGCATTCCCATGGGTCCAAGGCCTTGGTCCTTAACCCACATCAGACAATGTACATTCATTCAGGGCCTGTTTGGGTCGAGGCAGGTAGCATAACAAAGACAGCTGTCAGCCCCTGTCATGTATAGGTGAAAGACCTGTAGTTCCAGCCACTTGGCGGCTTAGGTAGGACAACCACCTCAGAAGTTCAAGACCAACCTGAGCAGAATAGTGATGCCCTGACTTAAAATAAGCAAAGACAAAAACCTTCACTGCTATGGTTTGGTTGTGAAATGGCCCCTACCCCAGCTCAAGTCCTTGAACACTTGCTGTTTGGGAGACTGTGGAAACTCTAGGCTGATCCTTGCTGGAAGAAATGGCTCCCTGGGAGTGTGAGCCTTATAGCTCTGCTCTACTTCTCAGACACCTCAACCTGCCCAGATGTGAGCATGTCCCCACTGCTGTGGGCTGCCCACCATGACGGACTGTTGTCAAGCTCTGGGGAGGTCATGGTAAAGGGTGGGGGTGGGGGACACACAAACGCTTCCAATGAAAAGGTCCCCTCTGGTAACTTCAAGTTGTGAAATGGGCAGCCAGCAGCTCTGCAGGAGCAGGAAGCAGAAGAAAGAGGTGAAGGGGGAGATTTAGTATTTAGTACAGGGAGGTAGGGAGCTTTATCTGGCTCATGCACTGGTGTATCTCAAGTGCTGAAAACTATCACTCAATAAATCTATATGCAGGGACTGGAGACATGGTTGAGCAGTTAAGAGTGCTCGCTGCTCTTCCAGAGGACACAAGTTTGGTTCTCAGCACCTGAACTGGGCAGCTGACAACTGCCTGTAACTCCAGCTCCAGGGGATCCAGCCCCTGTCCTGTCTTCTGCTGCTACCTGCACACATGGCTTATAGGTACACAGACACATAAATAAAAAAATAAAGTCTTTAAAAGAATCTATTTGGAAAAAGATAACCCCAGGAACCATTGAGAGTGGACCATTAGCGAGTTTATGTGGCACCAAATACCTGGCGGTTACTGTTATTATCTGGGAGGACCAGCCACTTCCTGGGCATGGAAGGTGCAGAGTCAGCAGGATATTGGAAGCACAAGGAGGGGTGGTGTCAGTCGGGCTAAGGTTTGGCAACCTACTAAGGTCTGGAAGCCTGTTATAGCAGCAGTTTGACAAAGCCATTCAGAATGGAATGAGTGGGAGCTATCAGGGACCCAGCCTCTCAGACACTTGCCCTAAGTCTCTTGGACTGAATTGCTCATCACCATGGTCTCTGACCATAAGGGAACTTCCTTCCTTTCAAGGCTGTGGATTAAAAGCTGTCCTTAGTTTTGTCAGCGGGCAATTTAACAGAGCTTAGGCAAAGGCTGTATGTACTTGGATAAAGAGTGAATAGAAATCTATTTCTTTACCTGAAGCATGAAACATTCAATATGAAGAAGTCTTTTCATTGTGAAAAAAACAAGAGAAAATAGGTATTAATGTCTGTCCCACCATACCCCTGATTGGTTCAGGCACAGGTAGTGGCCAAACCAGACCAATGAGAGTCAAGTCTGGGCTTTGTACTGGGATGTCTGGGGTCTCACTACTGGCCAACCTGACACGTTCCTCTGTTGGTTCCGGTTTTGCTTATTTGTTTTTATAGAGAAGACTTTCAAGTAGGCCAAGTTGCTCTTGAACTCATAATATCCATGTCTGACCTCGATCTGAACTCCTGATTTTCCTGTCTCCACCTTCTAAGTGCTAAGGTTACAGGCTCACCCCACCACACCCATCTCTTAAATTGCTTTTATCAGATATATTCTGTCAGAGCCAAGAGAACAGTAACTAATAGACCCAATCAGCTGCCAATGCAAGGCAGGACGGGTGGCTCACAGAGTGGGCCCAAGAAGGTGCAGGTTAGTATCAAAAGGACAGAAGGCAGGGCTCAGAGGGAACTTAAGCATATCTTTCTGGCTGGACTTACAAGCTGCTTTGGCTTAAAGAGTTCTTTTAAACTTCTGTTCTTCGACCTTTCCCTGACTTTGAACTGGAATGTCCATAATTACAGTCCTAAAGACATACCTCTACTGACAGAACTGGAATTTTGGTGTTGGTGGGCTATAGATAAGATTTGTGTGCATTAAGCCAATTCTGTACTGGAATGCTACTTCGACAAGTTGTGTGAGAGTAAATGGGTTTGCTGTGTTCTGTGGGTGCAAAATTTATAGGGACGAGAAACAGGCGGGTGGTTGTATAGGTGTAGGTGGGTCGGGGCATGACTTTAAAGACGTGGACGGGAAGGCATGGAAGGACGATGAAACTATGTATCTTGGTGCTGATGGTAATTACACCTGTTGGTGTGTTCAAATTCATAGAATATACACCGACAGTTAATTGTAATGTATGATAATGTAAATATTTGAAAGGAAATTAAGAGGATAGAGAGATTCATTAATTCAACTTCTAAAGTCCTATGATTTGTGACAATGACTATGGACTCTTGTCACCAGAAGGAAAGTGAGAACTGGGTCCTGATTTTATCAGATCCGGGCTCAGCAGTAAGATTCCGGCTACTTAACCCTCGGCTTTCTGAGAGTTAACCTTGATTTTATTCTTTTTGTGAGTTCTTTTCTATGGCGGATTGTTTCCTGGGAATGTCAGCTGATCGTACATATCGCGTTTCATAATATAAAGTTTTCCTGGAGGTTCATAGAAAGCAATAAAAAAAATCCAGGTTACCAACCACACATTCTCCGTTGTAGCCATCGTGGGCTGAGGAGGACCTGGTCTGTGGGTGTTCCCACTAGGTGGCAGCATGGAGTAAAGCGGAGCAGGGATCTCAAAGAAGGTGGGATGTCTTATCCATCATCAGTTGAGTAAGTAAGCCTGCTTAAGCTCCTCACAGACATGACTTGTTAAGCCGTAGAGCTGTGCGGAATACACAGGACAAGGCAGTAGAAGGCACTCAGTCAGCAGTACAGTCTCCTGTTGTGGAACACTGTGGTCTAGAAGTGGCATGAGCATCCTTAGGAGACCTTCCCAAGGCCAGGCCTGCTGACATCCCTTCAGAGGAGTGGAGAGGGTCACCATCCCCTCACCTAAGATGCCAGCCGCTCAGTTCCTCCTAACCTGCCACATCAGCCCAGGTGCATGTAATCCTGATGAGCACGAACTTGGAGGGCAGAGGGGGGCGGAGGTTGCGGGGGGGGGGGGTACTAGCAGATACAGGAGGCAGACGGTTAACCAAAAGGTGGACTCACGAAGCAGCTTTTGTGAGTCATCACGTACACTGGAGCTGGCTTTGGGTACAATGGCAGGAGCCACTCGCACCCCTGCACTCAGGTTTCTGTGGGAAACCCCAGTAAATTCACTGGCTAGTGTGGCTTAGTGTGTATTCCTTACTTGTGTAGTTCCTGCGACTAAAATACTTCCAAAGGCAACTTAAGGAAACGTTGTTGCAGCTCACCGGTTCAGGGGACACGATACATCAGGTCAGGGAAGTGTTAAGAGACAGCTGTTCACTCTGTACAAGAATGGTGGATGATAAATTCTTGGACTCAGCTCACTTTATCACACACACACACACACACACACACACACACACACACACACACACACACACCTCTTGAGAGAACATATTTATTAACCCTCAAGGTTGCTTTCTCCTTATCATCCAGGCCTGAGGCCTGGGGACCCCCCATCAATTGGCAGGTGAATCAAGGAAGCCTCTGAAGCTGTCAGCCTCCAACCACTGAACTTGATGTGTGGGCAACGCATACAGTGTGTACCCATCTTCCCACCACTGCTCAGAAGTTACTGTGCACTAGTCTCCATCCCTAGACCTTCAGCCTTTGCTGTGAGTGTCCTAGAAACAGCAGACTTCCTCCGCCTGATGAATCTGGGACTGGGAGCCCCATGAGCCACATCCACAAATGAGGTGCATTGCTGATCGTCATCTAGCTGGGAGAGGCTTTGGGCCAGAATCCAAGAGAAGATGGTGACACCGCTTCTCCAGCCTGGGCCACTTCACCCTCATCAGTTACAGCTGAACCTCAGACTGGCACCCCAGGAGCCCGCACCCACCACAGATCTGTACTCCCTGCACAAACCAGTGGCCAGCACCATGAACGCAGCCATCTTCCTGGGGTGCTCCCCTCCAGCCTTTTCCTTCAGTTCAGACTAGGACTGGAGCACAGGCAATGGCACCGCCCACTGCGAGTGAGTCTTATCCTTGATTAACCTAATCGAGACCCCTGACAAACATGCTCAGAGTTGTTTCCAACACTTATATATCTTCCTGTAGCTCTCTTCCTAGCATAGTCTATGCAGCTCTAGAACCTCTAAGAAGCCTGAGGAAAAGAAAACATAGGAAAGGCAGTGTGAACTAAAGCATTGGGGTGGGAGATAAAAATAGCACCAGGAAGTGGGGCGTGTGGAGGAATCTGAAGAAGAACGCTTGTGTGTGTGTTCAGCTCCTAGCTAGTCAAAAAGCCAGGGTTCCTAATAAGACAGTTTGAGGCAACTGTTGTATCAAGATCCCTGATATGAGGACCAGAAAACTCCATGTAGTCTACTTTTCAATACTTTAATAGTATACTTGAATCCACATAATTTTATGAAGAAAAGGGGTTTATTCAGGTTACAATTCTGGATGCCATGCGTACAAGATGAGAAACTCTTATTGGCTTGTACCTGTGATGGTATCAAGGCGGATGGGCATTATGGGACTGTGGTGGAGCCAGAGCACACAGGGGAGCAAGAGATGACATTGTCAGGTGTGAAGCCAGGTGAGCGTGAAGCCAAGCTTGCTCCTCGTGTAACCTACCTACACAGAGGTCCCATAAGAATGAGTTCAGCTCTTCCAAGTGCATTCTCCCAGTGATCCAACTTAGGTGTGGCAGCTTTGGGGCCACTTCTCACACATCTTGAGCCTGTGCAGAGGCCAGTCCTGACCCTGTCCACGGTCCTCCCTAACCATGCCTTTCAGAGGCTGACTCCATAATCATGGTTGGTAATCTCCCCAAGGAAATTTTGGCACAAATTGCTAAGACTAATGGAAAACTAATAATTAGTCTCCTGCCTGGGTGGTCTCTCTTACCTCAGAGTGCACAAGGCTGACACTATCCCCTTGATAGTGACTATGGGTCTCAGAGGCCCTAAACCCAGGGGAAACAAGAAGTCTTCAATACCCGGGCTGTGCATGGGCATTGTCTTCTGAGCGACTCCCACCTTCTGGTGTCAGATTACAGTCCTCCAACACGCAGTTCAGCTGTATCTGGACTTCCAGACCACTGCCACTTCCTTCCTCCATCTCTCTCTTGGCTTCAGTCCTTCTGCAGGGCAGAATGCATAGACACCAGGAAACCATCATCGGAACCACCCCTCCTTGTGCTTTCAATATCCTGCTGACTCTGCACCTTCCATGCCCAGGAAGTGGCTGGTCCTCCCGGATAATAACAGTAACCGCCAGGTATTTGGTGCCACATAAACTCGCTAATGGTCCACTCTCAACGGTGCCTGGGGTTATCTTTTTCCAAATAGATTCTTTTAAAGACTTTATTTTTTTATTTATGTGTCTGTGTACCTATAAGCCATGTGTGTGCAGGTAGCAGCAGAAGACAGGACAGGGGCTGGATCCCCTGGAGCTGGAATTACAGGCAGTTGTCAGCTGCCCAGTTCAGGTGCTGAGAACCAAACTTGTGTCCTCTGGAAGAGCAGCGAGCACTCTTAACTGCTCAACCATGTCTCCAGTCCCTGCATATAGATTTATTGAGTGATAGTTTTCAGCACTTGAGATACACCAGTGCATGAACCAGATAAAGCTCCCTACCTCCCTGTACTAAATACCAAATCTCCCCCTTCACCTCTTTCTTCTGCTTCCTGCTCCTGCAGAGCTGCTGGCTGCCCATTTCACAACTTGAAGTTACCAGAGGGGACCTTTTCATTGGAAGCGTTTGTGTGTCCCCCACCCCCACCCTTTACCATGGCCTCCCAGAGCTTGACCTGGTGCTGACTTTTATCTGCCCATGTCAGCACTTTCTTCACTGTGAGTACCTGTTGCTCAAAACTGCCCCGTCATAAAATCACACCGTGCAGGGTTAGACAATAAAGGTGCCTCTGGAGCCTTGCCTAAATACAGTAGATCTCTCTCATTCTCACCGTCCTGTGATTTTTCAAAAGCAGGTATGTCCTGCTTTCAGGAAAAGACATAGACAGTAAAACATAAGCCACAGAACAACTTTCTGTGTCAAAGGAGCCATCGAAAACATCACTCTGGATCTTCAAAAGGTATCACACCTGCAGGTTACATAGTCACTTCTTTCTGTTCTCTCACTTGCCCTTTATTCTACCTTACACACCGGTGTGTGTACACACACAGACACACAGACACACACGCAGACACATATACACACACACTCACACAGACACACACATAGACACACACAGACACACACAGAAACACATATACACACAGACAGAGACACACACACAGACACACACACAGACATATACACACAGACACACATATACACAGACACACACAGACACACACGCACACTCACACAGACATTCACAGACACATACACACAGACACATAGACAGAGACACTCACACACACACACACACTCACACACACACAGACAGAGACACTCATACACATACTTACATACACAGACACACACATAGATACATACTCTCACACACAGAGACATATACACACACAGACACATATACACAGACACACACACACACTCACATAGATATTCACAGACACATACACACAGACACATATACACAGACACACACGCACACTCACACAGACATCCAGAGACACATACACACAGACACATAGACAGAGACACTCACACACACACACACACACACACACTCACACACACAGACATATATACACACACACACACTCACACACACACAGACACATACTCACACACACAGACACATATACACACACAGACACACAGACACACACAGAGACACATATACACACACTGATTAAATCTACTTCCTGACTGTCAATCTGCTCCTTTCTGCTCTCTGCTCTGATAAACACGTGTAGCAAGGAATGAGGGTTTCCAGAACTGTCTCAAACACAGATGCTTATTCACTTAGTCTATGAACATTTATTCACTTGTGAGTCCTCGTGTGATGAAAATATACTTCATATATATCTCAATAGAGTCCTCGGTGTATATATGATCTGACCTTGCAGGGTTTCGCCTAGTGAATATTTTGGCAATTCTGATGGATGGAATCTCTTGTCTGTTCTGTCTTCACAAACAGCTGCAGCAGCTTGCCGTCTCTGATGAGCTGAGATAGCCAAATAATATTCCAGGGAGTCAGATTGGGAATAAATTGGAGATGTGTTTTATAACTGAAAAACTCATTAGGTATAGTGACTGTTTTAGGACTGAAAAAAAATGTAAGTACTCTTATGTAAATAGTAAATAAAGGTTTGGACTCAGGGTTACTCTGGACTGTTCAAAATGTCTACCATGTGCATATATATCTGGGTAGTAGGAGGGGTTGAGAATTAAGGAGATACGGACAATAAAGGAACAAAGCCAAGCTGGCTGGAGAGATGGCTCAGCAGTGTGTACTGCTCTTAATCCCAGTTCAGTTCTCAGCACACACACAGGACAGCTCACAACCAGCAGTCACTCTAGCTCCTCGGGAGCCAGTGCCCTCTTCTGGACTCTGAGGGCACCTGCACTCACGTGTGTGTGTGTGTGTGTGTGTGTGTGTGTGTGTGTGTGTGTGTGTGTGTGTGTGTGTGTGTATGCACGCGCACGTACACACAGGAATAAAACCATATTTCTTCTTGGGTTTTGGCTAGATAAAGTGTGGGGTAATCGCTAACTGGTAAAGAAGACAAACTGCAGACACATGACCCTTAAATATCCAAACACCATATCTGTCTTTCTGGTTCTGAGTTATCTCACTCGGGATTTTTTTTTTTCCTAATTTCTTTCATCTACCTGATAATCTTGTTTTTTAAGTGACTGAGTGATCAGATATTCTATTGTGTAAATGTGCCACATTTTCGTTACCTGTTCATCTGTTGATGGACATCTAGGCTGTTTCCAATTTGGAACTATTATGAATAGAACATCCTGAGCGAGGCTGAGCAAGGGTCTCCGTGGTAGGAAGAAGTGTCCTTTGGGTATATGGCCAAGAATGGTCCCGTTGGGTCTTGAAGTAGATGCCTATCTTTCTGAGGAACGGCCACACCGTTTCCCACCCTGAGTGTACAAGTTCGCATCCCCACCAGCAAGAGTTGAGAGTTCCCCTTTCTCCACATCCTCGACAGCATGAGCTGTCGTTTGTTTTATAGATGATCTTGGCCAATCTGATTGGTGTAAGATCAAAGCAGTTTTGACTTACATTTCCCTGATGACTAAGTATGTTGGACATTTCTTTAAGTGCTTCTTAGCCGTTTGAATTTCCTCTTTTGAGAATTCTCTGTTTTGACCCGTACTCCTACTTTTTAACTGGTTATTTGTTTTCTTGATCTCTGGTGCCTTTAGTTCCTTATATATTTTAGATATTAGCCCTCTACCAGATATGTAGTTTCCTATTTTGTAACCTGATTTTTTTTTTTTTTTGTCTGAATGACGGTGTCCTTTGACTTACAGATGCTTCTGAGCTTCACGTGGTCCCGTTTATTATTAACTATTGTCCTTGGTGCCTGTGCTGCTGGTGTCCTGTCTAGAAAGTCTTTTCCGGTGCTAATGAGTTCAAGTCTGTTCTCCACTTTCTCTTCTATCAGATTCATGGTAGCTAGCCTTACGCTGAGGCTTTGATCCACTTGGGCTTGAGTTTTGTGCAGGTTGATAAATATGGATCTATTTGCACTCTTTTACACGCAGCTATCCAGTTTGACCAGCACTGTTTGTTGAAGATGCTGTCTTTTTCCTGCCAGTGTGTATTTCTGGCTTCTGTATCAAAAATCAGGTGCCCCTAGGTGTGTGGAGTTATTTCTGGGTCTTCGATCCTATTCCATTGATCAACATGCCCTTATGTTAAGTAAATACCATGCTGTTCTTATGTTAAGCCATCAATAAGCAAGCTAGAATCTGTATAACCATAGAGGTTAAGTAGAGAGCGTGGGGCTAGGGTACAGGGGATGGATCATCAAGTGAGTCACACCGGGGAAACAAACCGCTCAAAAGAACAGACCCCAGGCCCAGCAACAGATGCCCACACAAAATGAGCCCCAGGGAATCTTGGGATGCTCTGTGTCGCGTAGTGTTAAGTCAAGCCTTTTATCTTTTAACTTTACAGACTCTCTGTGTATATACATGGCTTCTGGATTTAGGCACTTATGGGATTCCTGGGTGTACAGACATGTGTGTCTCTGGGTCTACATGCATTCTTGTGCTTTTTTCTTTGACTCTTATTCCTGTTTTGTTATTTTGTCCTATCCTGATTTATTTCTTTATCTTATTCTACTTTATTATGTTTTTATTATTATTCCTTAGGCTCCTGTTTGTTTTCTTAGGAGAGACACAGGGGGATGGATCCAGATGGGAGGGCAGGTGGGGGTGCTGGGAAAACTAAGGGGAGGGAAAACCATGATCATAATATACTGTATGAAAAAAATGTTTTAAATAAAAGAAAAATATGCATAACATAATAAGCCAATTAGTAATCAAACAGTGCTTAAATCTGTCATTCTTCTTGTAAAAAAAAAAAAAAAAAGAACCCTCCTTCACAAAAGTATACTTATCCACCGCCACCCTGAGATTTGAACCCCCAACCCAAGGTGCATGTGCTGGAAAGGTGTCAGTGTGGGAAGGCAGGACCTAATGAGAGCTGCTCCTGTGGATTAATGGCTTTCTTTGGGGACTTTAGCACTTTATATCTTTCTTTTAGACACTCAGTCGACCCTCCATGTTCTGCTGTGTAGTGGAGAAACCCAAGACGCTCACCAAAAGCCAAGCAGAACCACTGCCACGCTATTAGCTGGCCAGTTACCATGGCCACGGACCAAAATGAAGCTCCATTCAGTATGGAAATTATTCAGTCTCAGGGATTCTGTTACAGAAACAGAAAACAGATCGGTATAATTTTTTAAAACAAGAGGCAATTACAGTGCGTCTTGTTTAATTTTGTGTTGTTCTATGTGTGAATCACTTGCATAAGTAGGTGTTTCCTTAAATTGCCTGCTCATGGAGCCAGAAAACTTAATTTGAACCTAAGGATGGATATTTAGAAAGTGTCCCAAGTCAGTCTTATAAGTAGTCAAATGAAATCTATCTTCTGATAGGTGATCTGGTTTCTAGGGAAACACACACTGTGCCCTTTCCCGACCCCACCAGGGCAAGTGAGTAGTTTTATTCTACCAAATGTTTCCCATGATGCTCTGCCTCACCTCAGATCTAAAGGCCATGAACCCAAACTAGAACCATGAGCCAAAATAAATCTTCCTCCTTTAAACTGATCTCGGATGAGAGGCTGGACCTCAGAGGTCTCTTATCCCAGTTATTCTGAAGCCACCAGACAAAAGGTGATGTCTAACAGTCACCAGAATGGAGCCCACACATTAAGGAGCCATGGGACATCTCGCTTAAACAAAAGGAAAGGAAGAATTATAGGTTCTAGGAGGCAGCAATTTGATAGGCTTTGGACAAGGAGCTGTGTGAAATAATCTCAAGCTTAGACTGCACTGAATCTTGGGTTCCTCTGTTTCCTGGGGAAGATCCATTGAGAATAATGCAAATGGTTTCTGCCCTCCCTTAGTTGCATCTTGAGGCTGGTCCCAAAGGAATGAATCAACTATGTATGCCCTCCTATTTAATCTTACACACCCTGTACTGATTAGGAGCCTCAGGAGTTGAGAATGGAGCTCCGGAATAGGTTTTCTGCAGAGTCGCCTGAGGCCCTGGGACCCGGAAAGGATCCCAAGCAAGTGTGTGGAGAAAGATAAGAAATTACACCACACTTTGATTCCATAGGCCCTATCAGAAAGACCTTTGGACAGGGAACATTTGAATTCTCCACTTTAAGTTAATATTTATTTTCTGAACAAGGCATGTCACACACAAGTATGTGATTACTGTAAGAAATAAATTCTGATGGTTTGGTTTTTGTAAAGGGGCCTCCAGCCAGCATTGGCCTAGTAACGATTGAACGGAAAACACTAATAATGCTACAAGTCTAATTCCTCACAACGCACACTAAAACCTAAACTCCACGAAGTTACTCCTACTCGGCCAAACTAGGAATTTAGAGCAGAAAATTACTGACAGCCGATCTAGCCTACAAAATCATGTGACCGATAAGCTTTAAAATAAATA
Source organism: Uromys caudimaculatus (assembly GCA_028551405.1). NCBI lineage: Eukaryota > Metazoa > Chordata > Mammalia > Rodentia > Muridae > Uromys > Uromys caudimaculatus. The sequence goes on along the minus strand of CM052707.1, from coordinate 57,822,993 downwards.
AGATGTAAGATGTACGGACAAGCCCATGCCCTCTTGAGAAAAGGAATGGCAGAGAAAATAATAAGCCCTGGGTAATATGCAAGGCTGTGTGCCCTCCTGATTACACGGGGGATGTGGAAAAGGGGGAGGGGCTTGCTTGTGTTAGGGTTTAAAACTGTCCTCTGTGTTCAGATACCAGCCAGTCTCTAAGACTCTGAGTCTTTAGTGCTCACTGTCATGAGGTAACAAAGCAGTTTTGTTTCTCTTGGTTGGCTGCAGGCCAGGGATACGGCTAAATTGTAGGTTTCTCTGTAATTCAACCTGCCCAGCTTGCAGATTACCCATACCCCTCTGGTTGCCAATTTCAAAATTCAGATGGAATTAATATTACTTGCTATTCCTTGCAGGCCTCCCAGTCTCCAGTGACCCTGGGCCCCAGGCATGACTAAAGAAAGGAAATGCTTTAGCCCTGGGGCTGCTTCTGTTTGTGGAGAGTAAAATTTCATCCTTTGGGGATTTGAACAAGCAAAACCTTTTTGTGACTTTTCATAGCAGTGCAGATCTGTAGTTCAAACTTACAACACGGAAACCTTTAATTTATTTCTCTTTAGGTTATTTGATGAGAGACCCAGACCCGAGAGAGAGAGAGAGAGAGAGAGAGAGAGAGAGAGAGAGAGAGAGAGATATGAACAAATAGTATCCTAACCATTCTTATTGCAGCCCAGCTGTCTCACTGACCAAATCTATCAAACGCCTGGAAATCTTCACAGCATCACACGAAAAGTTGGGTTATAGTTTAAAAAAAAAATTAAAACTATTAATTCATTGAAAATTATTTGTTCATTACTAATCCACTTAAACTGGTAGTTACTGTAACTGATTCAGTAATTCATTTAAAGTCACAACAAAGTCATTTCTTTTCAGTCATGCTTAGGAACAGATCTGATCAACTAATAAAACTAGTATATTTTAATTACACTCAAAGCAGTATTTTTTTTAAATATTTTATTATATATATATATATATATATATATATATATATATATATATATATATATATATGATGAGTATATTGTAGCTGTCTTCAGATACCAGAAGAGGGCATCGGATCCCGTTACAGATGGTTGTGAGCCACCGTGTGGTTGCTGGGAATTGAACTCAGGACCTCTGGAAGAGCAGCCAGTGCTCTTAACAGCTGAGCCATCTCTCCAGTCCCATCAAAGCAGTATTTTAAATATATATATTTAAAATATATATATCATATTGTCCCTGCAATCTAGAGAAAATCATGTGTGAGTCCTGAGCTGGACGCAGCTGATGCGTACTTGTCCCCAACACTGTAGGCCAGAGACCAGAGACTTACTGGTTGGAGACTAGCCTGGGCTACATAGGATAACCTATCTGAAAAAAACTAAAAGGAGAATGTTTCTTCCTTTTTAGGGGCTCCAGTACCAAAATGGCCAGATGTATTGCTTTGGGCCTCTGGTGGGAGTACCCAGTGGTCCCACTATGTTGCCCATCCCCAGTTCATCTCCTTGACATTTGAAAAGCCCAATGACTCAAGGATTAAAATGTTCCCTCCGAAGGGGACCAGCCAACCAGATGAGGATGGAAAGCTGCCATGCATCTGCTCACTTAAAGAGGAATGCATTTAAATTTAAGCTTACATCCTTTACTCAGGAATTTATAATCCTGTGAAATATTTTTTTAAAAATCTTTATCTTTGAAATATACTCCTCCCCCAGGGGTCTGTTGTTAATGCCTAGGTCACTGTCACGTGGCTACCCTGCTGTTACTAACATTATAAGGAGACTTTCTCATACGTTTCTGCTGTCACTGGGAAACGTTCTCATGCCCAAGTTGATTTCATAGTCTGTCACGTTCCATACCCTTGGAAACCAATCCCGATAGAAGTCAGTAGAACTATTTTGTACAGTTACCCACAATAAGCTTGGACCGACCACCCACCCAGCAGCACTTCCTACACCTGTGTACAATCTTTTATGGTATTTGCTTTTATAAGCTGCCCCTGGGATGGACCCCAACATAAGAAAGACACCTATACCAATATAAGAAACTATTTAGAATAAGACTTCCATTAAATTCCCAAGACCTTCCTGGAAACTGACATCCTACTGGGCAGAAAGAGACATGTACATAGGTAACTGAGAGCCTGGTTGGCAGGTCAAGGCATGGATGTTAGACAAGGCAAGTCCCCTGCCACCGTTGAATACCCCGACCAATGGGAGCAGGATAAATGTACAACAAAGACAAGTTCCTAAGGAAATCCCCTACCCCTAAATCCTGATTGGTGGAATAACTTGGCACAGATGTGTGTGGATTTTAGGCTTAAAAGCCCTGTAGAACCTTAACTCAATGTTACAGTTCAGCTCCCAAGTCTAGACCACAGCCCTGATCAGTAAGTCCTGGGGCATAGGCTCAATAAACTATCCCTGTCTAACTGAGATCGGTGTTCGTGTGGTTTGCAAGGCGACTCCTGGACCCCAACAGGGTCGTGTCTTATATACCTCCAGCTGGCCTTGAACTCATTATGCCTCTAATGATGGCCTTCAAGGTCCTATGTGGCTTTCCTGCCTCTGCCTCCTCAGTGATGTCCTCATAAGAAGGCATTGCTAAACCTGGATTAAAAAGCTACTTTTTAAAAAATCATTATCACACATATTATTTGCACAAAACAGTGGATTTCATTATGACACGTTATACCTGTATATAATGTACTTGATTACTTCACTCTTCATTCTCCTCTCTCACCCCCCTCTTCCTGCTGCTCACTTCTTTCCTCCCAAACAGACTTTCTACGATGAACAAAGACCGACCATCTTATCTCAGCCAAGGTTCAATGCTCTTTCTATGCTTGGGAATGAAGGAAGCAGGGGTGGAGGACTTAAATCGGAAAAGAATTGATGGCTAGAAATATCTAGATCAGTGTTACTCAACCTGTGGTCTTGATCCCTCTAGGGGGTCAAACAAACCTTTTTACTGAGGTCGCCTAGGACCATTGGAAAACACGGATGTTTATGTCCCAATTCACAACAGTAACAAATTTACTGTTATAAAGTAACAATGAAAATAACTGTATGAGTGGGGGGGGATCACCACAACATAAGGAACTGTATCAAAGTGACACATGGTTAAGAAGGTTGAGAACCACTGAGCTGGAGGGTTTAGCTCAGTGGAACTACTTGCATAGCATATGTGATGTCCTGAAAGGGCTGTTGTGAAAACCATATTGGAAACTGATTGGAAATCTGCTACTCATAATATTCTCTCTCTCTCTCTCTCTCTCTCTCTCTCTCTCTCTCTCTCTCTCTCACACACACACACACACACACACACACACACACACACACAAAGATTTATTTATGTATATGATGCTCTATCTGCATGTACACCTGTGTGCCAGAAGAGGGCATCAGATCCCATTACAGGTGGTTGTAAGCCACTATGTGTTTGTTGGAGATTGAACTCAAGACATCTGGAAGAGCAGACAGTACTCTTAATCACTGAGCATCTCTCCAGCCCAATGATTCTCTCTTAAATATTAAAACTACATTAGTCAGGATTGGAGAGATACCCCAGCAGTTAAGGGCACCTGCTGATCTTACAGAGTTCAGTGTCCAGCACCCACATGGCACCTCACAGCCATCTGTCACTCCAGTTTCAGGGATCAGACACCTTTTTCTGACCTCCATGAGTGCTATTTGGTACATGTACACATGTGCAAACAAAACACTCATACACATAAAATTAATAAATAATGATTTTTTAAAAATAACTTAGCCTTAATGTTGATACCCTCAGTTTTGAAGAGGGGAGAAGATTGGGTGACTCTGAGGATAACACACCTTGTGTATCAGTTTGAAACAAACATTTCTCTTTTTGCTGCTGTTTTTGTTTCGAGACAGGGCTTCTCTGTGTAGCCCTGGCTATCCTGGAATTCACTCTGAAGACCAGGCTACTCCAAACTGCAGAGATCCACCTGCCTCTGAATGCATTACCACACCCAGCCAGACAAACATATCTTACCTGATTAAATTGCTTTCTGCAGACTGAGAGGGAATCTAAGCCACAGGTTAGGGTACAAATTGATAAGCTGTATGAACTCTGAATTATCTGAACTTTGAGAGAGTTGTTTAAGGTCTCACTGTGCATCTTGGCTTTTCCTGAACTAGAAAGCCATCAGCCTCTGCCTCTAGAAACTGGAATCACAGGTCTGTGTCACTGTGCCCAGAAAAATTCAGCAATTTTTAAACTCACCTAACAGGAGTTTTCAGTCAGTTACAGTAACATAGGCTAGCCAGAAAAGACCCCTACCAGGAGCAGAGCTAGACAGAAGATGGGAAATGCCTATGGCCCTAAGAGTCAAGACTATTCCATAGGGCTGGATAGTCGGCTCATTAGTTCAGAAAGTAGGCTGCTTTTGCAGACAACCTGAGTTCTATCCTCTGCACCCATGTGAGGCAGCTCTTCATGCCAGTTCTAGGGAACACAACACTGTTTTAGAGGTGCTCTACTTATGTACAAATACACACACAAACACACACCTACACATATAGTTAAAAATTAACATTTTTTCTATATAAACAATAGCTGAACAGTGTCAATATCAACAGACACACTTACAAAGGGAGAAAAATTATGCAGGGTCTCTCTGAGTAAGGAACTACAGGCAGCTGCTGATGGCTGCTAAGAAAGGGAGAGTCAACTTTTCCCAGAGATGAACCCCCTAGTTGGTTGTCCGATACAAAGTGGTCAGCCCTGAAACCATATGGTTTCACACAAACAACAGAATGGACTCAACAGGTTAAATTTAGACATGTATGCATGTGTGTGTGTGTGTGTGTGTGTGTGTGTGTGTGTGAGAGAGAGAGAGAGAGAGAGAGAGAGAGAGAGAGAGAGAGAGAGAATAATAATCAGGGGGAAAGAGGCTATCAATGTGAGAGTTGGGGACATAGAAAGAGTTGGACAGAAGGGACTTGGAGAAACTGAAGGGAGAGAAAATAGGGAACAAGGAAAGAGATGTAACTACATTTTAATTAAAATGTTTTTTTTAAAAAAAAAAAAAAAACTTTTAATAATTAAATCTTAAAAAGATATTTTATGCCAGGCAAGGTGACACAGGCCTGGCAGTGTGTCTCTGTGAGTTCCAGGGCAGTCCGTCTATATAGTGAGGCCCAAAGTTCATTCTGAGGGTAAATAAGACACTTCTGGGCTGGAGAGATGGCTCAGCTTCCTGGATTCACGATGTTTTAATTATACAAATAAGCCTCATACCCAGCAGCCTTCGACACTCATAAAAGCCCACGCCCTGTTGGCTCTGTTCTAGGGGTGGGAAACTATATCACTACGTCCCTTCCATGGCCATGCAGGACTTGGCATATACCTGTCCCCGTCCTTAACCCAGACGCTGTCTCTAATTGATAACCACTTGAAAATGAAAAATTAATTTTCTCCAAGGAAATTTTCTCACTGGGGAAGCAAATCACTCTTGAGGATAGACCCCATGCCCAGCAATCGATGGCCTACATAAAACTAACTCAATGCAAAAGGGGGGGTGTTAAAAATGAAAGAGCAAGGGGCTGGAGAGATGACTAAGAAGCTAACAGTACTGGCTGCTCTTTCAGAGGACCTGGGTTCGATTCTCAGCAACCACGTGGCAGATCATAACCACCTGTAACTTCTGTTCCAGGGATTTGATGGTTTCTTCTGGCCTTTGGGGCACCAGGGATACATGTGGCACATAGACTTATGTATGGGCAAAATACTTATACATATAAAATATTAATTTAAAACATCACAGAGTCTAAAACACTGAAGAAGAAAGGAGGCATGTAGTCAGGTATAAAATAACCAAACTGCACGGCTCAGAAGAAGGGCTGAGCTCTAGACCAGTGACCACAAGCCAGCTGTTTCCTGGTCCCAAACCACTGAGTAGAATTCCTTGTATCCAATGTAGCTAACTATAACAGACTAAACTCTAAGGATGACAGCTAACAAGAAACCTACCCCTATCTCAGGAAAGAAACTCCAGCTGAGATACAAATATATCTATTTCTTGCCAGTTGAAAGAACAAAAGAGCTCAGTAGAGCTAACAAGAGAGTTCAGCAGAGGTAACCGTGTTTGAGATACTTGCAAGGTCTGATGGGATTTCACTTTCCCTCAATTTCAAACTTACCCGTAGTCCTTCATAATAAAGTTTGCTTTGGCTTTGCACACTCCAGACAATGAACTCTGACCCACTTTCCCAGGTCCACTTTTGGTAACTTGGATGCCTGGCACCCTACACCCTCAAGTCCCATCTTAATGAAAACCCATACAACAATCTCCCCATTACTTTCAAGAAACTCCATTCAAATTCCTTTCAAAGTAGAGCATGGAAGGTTCCTGTGGTGGTTTAAGTAAGAATGCTCCCTAGGCTCAGATATTTGAATGCTTAGTGATCAGGGAGCAGAATTATTTGAGAAGGATTGGCTTTCAAAACCCATGGTAGGCCCAGTCCTCTCTCTCACTGTTTTAACCTATGAGTGCTACCATGCTCCCACCATGATAACGGATTAAACCTCTGAAACTGTAAGCCAGCCCCCAACTAAATGCCTGCTTTTATAAAAGTTGCTTTGGACATGGGGTCTCTTGATGGCAATAAAATAATGAGTCAGCCTTTAGTTTTTTCAGGCTCTCTGCGATGTCATGAAATATAATGTGGTGCGGGGTGAGGGGATATCCTTGGCTGGAACATGCCAAGGTGTACCCCTTGAGAAATTATGCCAAGAAACAGATCTGGTGTAAAAGGGGTTTATCGGGGTAGGGGAGAGGAATAAGGCCTGGAGAAGGGGTAGAAGCAGATGAGTGGACATGTAGACAGGCAGGCAGACAGACAGACGGGAGCAGAGCCATGAGAGCAGAGCAAAGGGGAACAGAGAGGGAAAGAGAGGGGACCTGCACTGATAACAGAGAGAAATCTGGGGTGGTGTGGGGGTCCTTTTATCTACTGCATACACCTGGTGTGCTTGGCAGCAGTAGCAGGTCATGACATAAGCAGCTGCTAGGTCCCTGAGGGCAGCCCAACAGAATTACCCATACACTAACATAGGATCCTAAATTATTAAATCTCAGCATCCTCCCACCAAAAAAACTCCCAGCAAAGTCCTCCTCAGAGTTATACCTCTCAAAAATCCACCCAGGAAGTGAGTCTAGTTAAAAACCCTCCTGTGGATGAGGACCACCTGGTCCTCCTCAGCATCCCTGCCGCCACTCAGCTCTGGGATTCCTTTTCCAGGTTAAAGCTGCAGAAAGAACACACTGCACACTTAAACCAGGTAGGGTTCAACTCACTCCAGGAGAATCTCCCTACAGCCTGCCCCTGTGGTATCCTGGGGACCTCAATGTCTTACATAAAAACAAAACAACCAGATGTGATTACTCCTTCCATGGTGTCCTCCTGCCTCCAGTGCCCCATATCACAATGTGAGGTGGATAATCCTCTCTTACAACTCTCTTTGGACACATGCTCCACTATGTTCATAGCAGTCATATTTATAATAGCCAGAAGCTGGAAACAACCCAGATGTCCCTCATCAGAGGAATGGATTCAGAAAATGTCATACATTTACACAATGGAATACTACTCAGCTATTAAAAACAATAACTTCATGAAAGTCTCAGGCAAACGGATGGAACTTGAAAATATCATCCTGAGTGAGGTAACTCAGTCACAAAAGAACGAACATGGTATGTACTCACTGATAAGTGGATATTAGCCCAAAAGTTCAGAATACCCAAGTTTCACTTTACAGTAACCGCTGGCCTGAGAGTGCGGTCCCAGATAGAGGAGTTGGAGAAGGGACTGAAGGAGCTGAGGGAGTTTCCAGCCCCATGGAGGGAGCAACAGTGTCAACTGGCCAGACCCCTGGTTCTCCCATCCTCTACCCTGAACTCCCCAGCCCAGGGGATGGGCTGCCCTTCCCCCAGAGGCTCTTCCGTATATAATCCAGCCATTTTGATTTCCTACTCTCTCTGCCCCTTCTTTTGGCATCCTGGCTGCTGTGCTTGGTTTCCCTCTCTCCCTTCCCCTCCTCCTCTCCCCACATGGTTCATGGTCATGACCATTTTGGACTCTCCCAGGCAGAATGTCTCTGCCTCTGGCTATGTCTCCCTCATATCTACAATAAACTTTCTCCTCCACCATACCCAGGAGTACTCATGTTCTGTGGGACAGTTGACCACGCCAGGAAACTTGGTAAGGTAGTGGGGGTCTGAGATCCTGGTACCCAGATACACACCTGAGACGCTAGCCCCTCCCCCCTGCTCCCTACTAGATTCCTGGCCTGGAGCACGAGTCCACACTCCCAACTGGAACTTCCTCATCTCCCCTAGGAACTGCCTAAGTCCAGCACATTACCAATCCTCGGTGTCTTCTGTGATATTGGGACCCTCCCTCGGGTGGAGTTCCTCTGTGTTCCTCCTTCCCCCTTATGGCTGCACAGTTCTCTGTCTCTTGGCTGCTTCACCTTCCCTATGTGGACATCTTTCCACCTCCTTTCCTGCTTCTCTCCTTGGATTCAATTCCTTTCTTGGACTCATATACTTTTTTATTTTAATCTCGCTGTCTGGCCTCAGTATAGCATGACGGCACACTCAATTCCACATTCTCGAAGATTGTAACAGCTTCTGCCAGCACACAAGCAAATGGTCCCTATCCTCTCTTCTCTCTTCTCTCTAAGGTTCTACAGCTTTCCACTCTTATCTTTTATCTCCATGATTTCTCTGCTCTTTGCTCTCAAGAAATCGTTTAAGACTGTTGGGTAAATGGTCTTTATCTCAACATTAATTTTGTAAATTCATTTGGTTAAAAATCTGTAAAACCGGCCGGCAGTGGTGGCTCATGCCTTTAATCCCAGCACTTGGGAGGCAGGGGCAGGTGGATTTCTGAGTTCCAGACCAGCTTGGTCTACAGAGTGAGTTTCAGGTCAGTCATACAGAGCTATACAGAGAAACTCTGTCTCGAAAAACAAAAAACAAAACAAAACAAAACAAAATCCGTAAAAATCTGTAACAAAACTTGTAACAAAACTTTACACTTGTAACTAAGGATGGTTTTCTCAGTTTAACTACTTTCTCGGTTCTCTTCACATGTAAAATCCAGGCTTCAGGCCTCACTCTCCTAAACCTCCAGCTGAGAAAGATAGTTTACCTTGCTACTAGACTAACTAAAAAGAAGTAAACTCACAAAAACAGATGTCAATGTAACATTTAGTATTCCTTCACTTAGTTACTGTTCCCAGTAAGCAACCAACTGCATCTTAGTGAATAATTAGATAGAAATACACTGTAACGTTTATGTAAGCTCTGAGGATGTAAAAAGAAAATGTTTTAGGGTCTAAGTAGGTGCTTTAGGGTTGGTAAATGCAAGTTATGAAGGTTGGAGGACAGGAAAGCTCTGGGTCTCCAAGGAAGCTTCAGCTTTACAGCTTCTTGTTTCAATGCTACAGTTTCTTGTTTCAATGTTACAGCTTCTTGTTTCAATGTTACAGCTTTTTGTTTCTATGTCTGGGATCCACATATGATCTTTTGGGCTCCTCGGAGGAGTTTGGGTCACTTCTCCAGCTCTGCCTTCTGTAGCACTCCAGGCTCTGGTTGACTTCACTCCACTGCTGCTGCTGTTCCTGGTGATCATCCCACGGTACTCACATCTCTAACATGTGGGGATGTCTCACTGCAACTAGGCTTCACCAATAGCCTTTCATAGGCTCCCTTTATGGTGCCAAGCCTTAACTTCTTTGCATGGCCCCTTCAGTCCTGGGCTGTCAACTGCAACTAAGGCTGCACTTTCATCGGTGGCCTTCCCTGGCCTCCCACAGTGTCAAGCTTCAGCTGCTGTCTATGACCCCTTCATGCCTTCAAAACCAGTACCACCTTGGTGACCCTTACACAAATGACCTAGTCCAGCTGCAATATGAGGTTCAACCTGTGCTATCTCTGGAACACAGCTTCTTTGTACTCTCAGAAAACACTTCTCAGAAGATTTTACCTCAGTGATGCTGGTCTCTTCTTAATCACCACTAATTTCTTAGCTCCAGCTAACCAGCATCAATTGTCCCAGTAATCCCTTGTATTCTTGTCTCTAAAGCCAGAGTCACATGGCAAAGCTGCTGAGTTCTGCTGCTTACATGGCTTCCTTCTTCTATTACATTATCATCAGATTTCTGTCTTCCAACTCCTTTATTGCCTAAGCTTGGCTGTTCTGCAACTTGTTCTGTAAACTCACCTTGAACTCTGCATGCCTCTGTTTCTTGGGATTAAAGATGTGTGCCACCATGCCTGGACCTAAGCCTTTCATGGCCACTAGTCCTCAAGATCTGGATCAAAAGCCTGTGCCTTCCAGACTTAAGATCTGGATCACAAGTGTGCTCTCCATTTCTGAATTGTAGTTCCTTTCAGATTAAAAATACAAATGAAAACAATAACCAAGTCCCTTGTTCAACTGCAAAAGCATAAACAATAAGCTTAGCTGGGTGGGATCTTGCTTTGAGGTCACCACTCCCTTAATCTGTTTATTTCCTTGAACATAGGATTCAACTCCATTCTACTTCCTGGTGCCCCTTTATTCTTTGAACCATACATTTTATATTTTTTTCTTTTTAAGCTTGCTACCCTTGACCAAAATGCTCTTTGTGAGACTAAACAGGAGAACAAAATCTCTGCTGGGCTTTTTTGAAGCTTCCTTTGTCAATGCAATTAATATAAATCTCTTTGCCTTAACCTCAGTTAGATTCTTCAGACGAGGGCAAAAGGCAGTCACCAAAATAACAGAAAAACAGTCTCTAGGCCACATACTGAAATTCTTCTCCACTGAAACTTCTAGAGACAGGCTTCCACAGTTCAAATCACCCTCAGCAACAAAGTCATCCATATTCCTACTAGGATGGCCCATTAAGCCCCATTTAAAGCATTCCACTGCTTTCCATATTCAAAACCCAAAAATCCACATTCTTCCAAACAAAAGCATGGTCAGGCCTATCAAAGGACAGGCAACATCCAAGGGAATCTACTTGGATCCACCTCTCACAGGTCAAATGGACTGCAGATAAGTACTGTCAATCACAGCCTGTTTCCCTGCCTACCTATTCATTCCTGAGGGTGGGATCTCATCCCCTTCCCTGGTCCTGGGACTCCCTTCCCCCAACTACCAAGACCATGGGACTAAAAGTTTCAAATGTACACCTATGAAAAAATGTCCCCCAAACGCCTTAACTTTCTTTACCTTCTGCTCCTAATATATATATATATATATATATATATATATATATATATATATATATATGCTCCAGCAGATTTCCACTCAATTAAAGAATGCAAACTATTTTAGCTGCTGCCTTCATGTCCCTAGCCCCAGATGTTCCTGCAGAGCCCAGAGCAAGGGAAACAGCTTGCTCTTCCCAGATTTGGCCAACAATCCAGCTTTTTTGGGGCCCCCCCAACAACGATGCCCCAATGTCAGCAGGAAGCAGTCATTGACAATTACATTACCCCTTATTCATTTATTATTAACCACAAAAAGCTGGGATGTTAAATTTCAAACCTGGGACAAGCAACTGAGGTGCATATTTAACATATCAAATCAGACCTGGCCTCCAGGTTCTCCCAGCATCCCTCAGTCCCTGCCTCTTACTGGGTATGGCTGACATACCCAACCCTGCCCCTCACCAGCTGTAGCACTCAGAAGAGAGGTCCTGTACCTCTCCAAGACAGAACAGCAAAGCTGACCCTAGGGGCAAGGAAGGGGGGTGTCGCAGATGAGCCAGCCCTGGCATGGGTGCAGGGGTGATGTTCTCTCTCGCCTCAACCCTTAACATCTGCAGCAGTTGAGAAAACTTGTCCTAAGGTATGACAGACGGTTAGCTGGCCCTGTCCCTCGTCCACTCAGCGCTCGGGAAAGTGGGCTCTACACCTCGTCTACCAGAGTAGAGCTGGCCTTGGTGGAAGGTGAGCTGGCCCCCGAGGTCAAGAGCATGGGAGAGCTGGCCCTTATCTGGATAATACAATGGAGCTGGCCCTGGTGGCAAAGGCACAGTGAACCAGCCCCTCACAGGCTGCAGCACTTGGGAGAGTGAACCTTGACTGGGCACCACAGTGGAGCTGGCTCTAGAGGTGTGGGTGCAGGTGAACTGGCTCCAAGAGCATGAGAGTAGGAGAGTTGACCCTCCTTCCTGCCAATGGTAGCATTGGATGGGCTAGCCGGAGCAGTACTGGAGAGCTTACCCTGATGGTGCAGCGAGAGCTAGCTGGCTGACCAGCTCAGCTACCACCCAATCCCAAATCCAGTGCTCTGAGTTAGCCCACCCCGAAAATCTCTATCATCTGTGAATAGTTGAGATGCATGAAAGGACTGGTCTTGCTGCTCCAAAGCTGTAGGATCTCCATGACACAGGGCAACCAGGAGGAGTCCCACTGAGGAGCCAATACTGATGGTGTCACAGAAGCCAGAGATCTCGAACCAGACCAATGACTCATTGCAATGAACATTTACAAGTAAAGATTTGTGGACAGAGGGACACACTGTGGGACACACTGTGACACAGTACAGCTTTCATGATGAGATGTTTTCTGTGCTTTTGTTATTGTTGTTAGTTGATTGTGTGTGTTTTGTTTTGGGGGAGAGGTTACAAGGACAAAAGGCAGGTGTGAGGGGACAGGAAGATGAATGGGACTGGGACGCATGATGTGAATCTCTCAAAGAATCAATAAAAAGTGTTTTTTAAGTCTAAAAAAAAACCCAATACATTTGTTGCCAATTTCTTTACAATTATATATAATTAAAAATAATCTAAACTTACAATGTTTTTAAGTCAGAAAGACAATATTTCAAGAAAGCAAATGAGCCTTGATTCTTGGTATGACAAGAATGAGATTATTGTATGAATATCTCTCTCTCTCTCTCTCTCTCTCTCTCTCTCTCTCTCTCTCTCTCTCTCTCTCTTTACACTTTTTGACACAATGTTTCTCTGTGTAGCTCTGGCTGTCCTGGAATTCACTCTGTAGAGCACACTAGCCTCAAACTCAGAGATCTGTCTGCTTCTGCCTCCCAAGGGTTGAGATTAAAGATGAGTGTCACACATCCCCACCCGCTTACTGTATAAATCTTAATAAACTCTTTGGTAATAATCCTTACACAGCTGTAATCCTAACTCCATGTCAAGACATATGGTACAGACTGAGTTCCATGGGAAACAATAAGAAAGACTTTTGGGCCGGGCAGTGGTGGCACACGCCTTTAATACCAGCACTTGGGAGGCAGAAGCAGGTGGATTTCTGAGTTCGAGGCCAGCCTGGTCTACAGAATGAGTTCCAGGACAGCCAGGGCTACTCAGAGAAACCCTGTCTCGAAAAACCAAAAAGAAAAAGAAAAAGAAAAAGAAAAGAAAAGAAAAAGAAAGAAAGACATTTGGATCAGAAGGGGCAATGAGGCTTTAGAACGGAACTGGGAACGCCGCTCTTTTGGTGGACCGCTTGCCCAGCCAGCGTGAAGTCCTGGGTCAAATCTCCAGCGTTACATAAACGTGGGGTGGTACCTCACATCTGCGATCCTGGCTCAGAGGCAAAAGCAAGAAGCTTGAGATCGTCCTCGGCTATAAAGCAGGTTTCAAGACACATCAGCACCTCTCTCCAAAAATAAATAAATAAACAGCAAAATTAAAAGGGAAAGTCTGTTCAGATGGGCTGGCACATGCAGGGAGAGCCAGGAAACCTTGCTCTGTGGGACAAGGACTAGGCTGAGAGTAGGGGGAAGCCAGGTAAAGGTGTCGGGTTCATATGGAACAGTTAGCCCTGTGGCACAGTCAGGAGGGTCAGAAAAGGGACACACACACACACACACCTGCCTGTCCTTAAGCTGCAGGTCATTCTTTCCCACAGGACTCTGGACCTCAGCACCCAGGCCTCTTATTTATCTTGGCAGCTTAACTCTGTTCTTGCCTCACCTTAGATCTGTTCCAAGCTCTGAAATTTGGCATCGGCACCCTCTCCGCCTCCAAGAAAGCAGCTGCCGTTGCCACATCGAGCCCAGGGCAGGCAGAAACAGGTCAGCTCCTGCCAGGAACTTATTCCAACTTCTAAATTAGAATCATTTACACACCAAAAGAATATGTAGAGTTTTCATACATAAGTTATGAGGTGGATTTGCTGAATAGCCACAAACTTTCCAGCAGTCAAAGTACTAGAATGGGGCAGACATTATCCATGCTCCATGTCCCCTTCCTAGTCTGAGCTGTTGCCTACCACTTAGCAACCACACCATGCTAATTTTTTTTTTTTTTTTTTTTTTTTTTTTTTTTTTTTTTGGTTTTTCGAGACAGGATTTCTCTGTGTAGCCTTGGCTGTCCTGGAACCTGTCGCACTCTCTCCCATTGGGGGAAGCGCAGTGAGGGTGGAGTCTCCGGGTCCGGGGACCGCCAGGGGTCTGGTCCGCAGAGTATGCCCTGGGCTTCAAGGATCACCGCCGCAGCCCTCTTCGTCGCAGCCCTCTTCGTCGCAAATGCCTCGGGGCCTGATGCCGCCGGAGTGAGATGCCAGGGTAGAGCACCCCTGGCGCTAATGGAGTCCGCCGACTCGGTGCCCAAGCCGCTGTGCGCTGCCTAGCGCTGCCAGTCTCGGCCAGTGGCTTGGCCGAGGTGTAGGAAGGGAGCGGACCGAGATCAGCTGTGGGCATCCACCGGCTTCGTTGTGCTCAGAGCACTCGCCGTCCTGCGCCCCAAGAGTCACAGCTCCCTTAGACAAAGTTCTCGGATGCCAAAGTAGTTTCTGTCTTTATTTGTTCAAGATGGCGGGCAGCGCTCCCAGAGCAGGCGGGTGGAGAAGGAGGGGAGAGAGAGAGAGAGAGCTGGGTCAAGGTGTTCTACTTATAGTTCTGAGAGAGGGGGCGGGGCTTGGTAGTTGATACTTTCCATTGGCCAGCTTGGGAGCCCTAATCGTTGCCTCATTTGCCTATAAGTTTCACACGCCGGGCCTCTTTCCATACAGGGGTTGTGATATGAAGAATTTCCCAGGAGGGTTGGCCAGAAGCATAAATTCTGGTCCCTGGTGTACCACCGGGTCTCCCAGAGCTTCCAGCCCATGCTCAACCGGGCATCACAGATCACTGCCCCACAGGAACCCACTCAGGCTGGCCTCGAACTTAGAAATCCACCTGCCTCTGCCTCCCAAGTGCTGGGATTAAAGGTGTGCGCCACCACTGCCCGGCATCATTCTAATTTTTTTTTTCCTCTCTCCTGTTTGTCTATCTGTCTCTCGCTCCCTTTCTTTTTGAGAGTGAAGGCGCATGTCAGTGAGACTGAAGTAGTTGCTCAGAGAATCCCTTCCCTGGGGTGATGTAAAAGGTCCACTTTTTACAAGGCTTCAACCCAAACTGGAGTTTCAATTCCACGGATGTTCCGCCTGAGGAATCAGTTGTAGAGCATGGTGAAGGGTTTCTTACAGAAGCATGGGTAACCCCTGCATGGTTGACAGCTTCCCTATAGCCACAAAAAAGCAGTTTCCCTCTCCAGTTAATCCTTCTCTGAAACAAATTCAGTGTTAATTTTAAATAAAATGTAACAAAAGCAAAGGTGATATAGGACGTGTTTAGGAGACACTGTATTTCCTTGGGTCTAGACTGACAATGTCTCAGCTCCAGGTAACTTCATTATATAATCACATCCAAAGTTGTTTGGGGAACTTTCTAATTCAGTTGCCTGTGAGTCCTGGGTGTACCAGATAAATTCATCTTCCTCTTACCACCCACACCAAAAGCCTGCAGTACATCCCAATGAGCAAATCTTCATGCTGGTAAGGATCGTAAATGAGGACCTCTGCTTTCAAATCCAATGAATATTTATTAAGCAACTTTTCTGCTCAAGAAACAATCTCTTTTGGAGCCCCCCTGAGACCCACTTTCAAGAGACAAATAATGGCCCTATTGTAACTGCACAGCCAGACGCTGAATCATGAAGGCTGAAGGAGCATGGGTGACTCGTGCTTCTAAAATCATTACAACATGTCCTGGCCTTCCCTGTGCCTTTTATACTTCTGTCACCATTATATACACCATCTAGAAACAACTTTTATAATCAGGTCCCTAAAGCTGAGGAAAACTTTGTCCTTCTTGATAGCCCCTACACCTAAGAGAAGCGATCACAGTAAGTGAGAGTGGGAGTCCTCAGAGCCCAGGGGGCTTTGCTCTTGTAACAAATTATATTGTTCTTCCTGAAACTGAACTGTGTAGAAGCCAGAGTTTGTTTCAAACTTGATGAATACACTCACGGAACTGGCTTTGTGAGGTACGAGGGTGAGGATGAATTGGAGGGGCCTAGGAACATAGCTCAGGTACCCTCCTTAGAGAGACTTAGAGGTGGTGTTATGAGACGGGTATGAATGTATGAGGGGCTAGCAACAGGGCTCCATCAGTAAAGAGTTTACTGAACAAACATGAGGACCTGAGTTTGGATTCCCAGAACCCACATAAAAATCTGGGTAGAGCGATGCATACCTATAATCCCAGCATGAGGCTGTGGAGACCCAAGGAGCCCATATGCTTGTGTACCACCAGTCAGGCTAGCTGAAGCAGGGAGTTCCAGGTCCCGAGGCCCAGTGTCAGCTTCTTGTTTGTTGTTTTGGAGGCAGGGTCTCTCTACATAGCCCTGGATGTCCTAAAACTCACTATGTAGACCAGACTAGCCTCTAACTCACAGAGATCCCACTGCCTCAGTCTCCCAAGAGGTGGGACTAACGGTGTGCACCACTCTGCCCGGCTTTTGTTTAGGTTTCAGTCCCAGTACACAGAAGGGGAAAATGTGTTCACTTGTCAGATTCATTAAGCACTTCCTCCTTTCATGAATCTGCATCAGTTTTAAAGTCCCTAGGATGGATGAAGCCTAAAATTCACTCCAGAATCTTCTAGGCTGAACTTCAGGACCATGATAGTGTTTGATATACTCGAAAACTTACATCAGCACCCAGTGGAGTGAGGAGCAAATCACTGAAGGGAAGAAAGGAGCCCAGCTGTGGTTGAGAAGGAAGAACTTCAAACACGATGACAGGAAAAGGAAAGGAATTGACTTCAAAAGAAGGGTTTTGACTATTTTTTTTGTCTGAGATCAGAGCTACAAGTGAATATGGAACTCTGCTGGGTTTGTTCTCTGTAATGGCATTTTTTATGGGGATTCTAATATGAAGCACACAGTGAAATAGATGGTTTGTGTGACATAATTTAATACAATGCACCAAGTTACCTAGGGCACTGCTGCTCTATAGCTGGCACCCCTCTGTGAGCTATTCATAATGACTTCCCTTCTCTTCAAAAAGTATCCCAATTTAGGTAATAATTGTACTGTGTATGTTCACTCTATATAAGGAAAAATGCATGGGGCTTTCTAAGATATCTTTAACATTCCTCATAGATGACAGAGGTAGATAACCATCACCTTCTCCCCTATACTGTTTGTCTTAGTTATGGCTCTATAGCTTCCATGAAGCACCATGACCAAAAGTAACTTGGGAGGAAAGGGCTTATTTGGCTTACACTTCCACATTGCAGTTCATCACTGAAGGAAGTCAGGACAGGAACTCAAGCAGGGCAGGAACCTGGAAGCAGGAACTGATGCAGAGGCCATGGAGGGATGCTGCGTACTGGCTTGCTCATCCTGCTTTCTTATAGCACCCAGGACCACCAGCCCAGGGATGGCTCCACCCACCATGGACTGGGCCCTCCCCCATCAATCATTAATTAAGAAAATGCCTTTCAGCTGGATCTCATGGAGGTATTTTCTCAATTGAGGTTTCCCCCTGACTGTTGTTTGTGTCAAGTTGACATAAAGCTGGCCAGCACACTGTTACTGCCTTGAAAACATCTGTGATGTCCCATGTTACTGAGGTGACATGCTGAAAGAAAAGGCTAGAGACACACGTGCATTAACCCTGCTCTAGACAAGCCACCTACTAACTTGTTACTTAGGAAAAGCAAACCCTCAGGTTGGTGGTAATGAGTCTTTTGGTTTTGTTGTGGTTTTGCTTTGTTTTTGTTTTTATTTTCATTTTGTTGGAGACAGAATCTCACCATGTTGCCCAGGTTGTCCCAGAACTGACTGTCCAGCCTCAGCCTTCTGTGTTCTAGCATTCAATCATGTATCACCGGGCCCATCTTAAGAAAACAGGTTTTTCTTTAAGTCGAGCCACTGCCCGAAGCAAATCGTCTCACCTGTCTAACCCTCTCCACTCTCATCTGACCACTGTCTTGGGAACTCTCAGACTTCTCTCCTAAAGTATGACTCATGCTGAGTCCCCAGCACAATAAATGAATAAGAGATTTGCTGGTGGGTGGTGGTGTACATCTTATCCCAGCACCTGGGAGGCAGAGGAAGGTGGATCTCTGTGAGTTCTAGGCCAGCCTGGTCTACAAAGAGACTACCAGGACAGCCAAGGCTAATATAGAGATCCTGTCTCAAATAATTTTACTTCTTTCTTTTTTTTTAACTTCCTTCTTTTGAGATTATAATATAATTACATCATTTCCTCCTTCCCTTTCTCCCTTCAAACCCCCATATTTCTTTTTGTTACATGCATATATGTATGTATATATATATATATATTCATATATTCCTAGTATAACCTGCTCAGACTGTAATACAACATCACTCTTAGCCACTCCTATTGTCAGGGCTGCACATTTGGCCCTGGCTAACCAGTGGGTGTGCTCTTCCCTGGGGAAGGCTGTTTCTCCCACTCTCGGGATTCCTTACTTGTAGTTCTCTGTGTAGGGTTGAGACCTGTTGGGCGTCCCCATCCACATTAGTGTGTTTACTGCTGTCCTTCTTCGGTTCCTGTCTAGGCGGCCATGTTGGTGAGACTCGGTGTCGTTCTGGTGTTACCAGGAGATGCTGTATCCCATCGAACTTCCTGATCCTCTGGCTCTTACAATCTTTCCGCTTCCTCTTCAGCAATGATCCCAGAGTATTAATTTTTTAATTTATATCAATGCAGTAATTAAGTTCAAGGAAAAAATTTTAGATGTTACTATAGCCTAATATGGTGGTATTCACCTTTAATCCCAGCATTCAGGAGGCAGAGGAAAGTAAATCTCTCTGAGTTTGGGGCTAACTTAGTCTATATATAGCAAGTTGCAGGACAGCCTAGGCTATATAGTGAAATTTTGTCTTTTAAAAAACAAACAAACAGCCGGGCAGTGGTGGCACACGCCTTTACTCCCAGCACTGGGGAGGCAGAGGCAGGTGGATTTCTGAGTTCGAGGCCAGCCTGGTCTACAGAGTGAGTTCCAGGACAGTCAGAGCTACACAGAGAAACCCAGTCTCGAAAAACCAAAAACAAACAAACAAACAAACAAAAAAAGTTACTCTAGAGCTGGAGAGATGGCTCAGTGGGATAAGAGCACTGACTGCTCTTCCAGATGTCCAAGTTCAATTCTCAGCAACCAGATGGTGGCTCACAACCATCTGTAATGGGATCCAGTGCCGCCTTCTGGTGTGTCTGAAGATAGCAACAGTGTACTCTCATACATAAAATAAATAAATCTCTTTTAAAAAGTTACTCTAAATATGTGTCTAAACAATAAACATTATTCATATGCTTAATGTCAATGCCAATAATATCAATAGAAAATACAATAAACCTATACTAGAAACAGGAATACAAAGGTAATATGTAAAAACAGCTTTCACTTCTCAGATCATCTCATAATAGGAAATAAACAAGAATATCTAAAGTTGGTGTACTGGCTGGTTTTGTGTGTCAACTTAACCCAGGCTGGAGTTATCACAGAGAAAGGAGCCTCTCTTGAGGAAATGCCTCCATGAGATCCAGCTGTAAGGCATTTTCTCAATTAGTGATCAAGGGGGGAGGGCACCTTGTGGGCGGTACCATCTGTAGGCTGATAGTCCTGAGTTCTATAAGAAAGCCAGCTGAGCAAGCTAGCCATGGGGAGTAAGCCAGTAAGAAACATCCCTCCATGACCTCTGCATCAGCTCCTGCTTCCTGCCCTGCTTGAGTTCCAGTCCTGACATCCTTTGGTGATGAACAGCAGTGTGGAAGTGTAAGCTGAATAAACCCTTTCCTCCCCAACTTGCTTCTTGGTCACAGTGTTTTGTGCAGGAATAGAAACCCTTACTATGACAGTTGGTAAATAAAGAAATCCACTGGGTCATAGCTGGGCGTGTTGGCACTAGTCCAGAATCCTTCCAGTAGACAGAGGCAGATCACACATGTGGGCAGGCATTTGCATGCATGGAACATGTTTGGTCAGAGTACAGCTTTCACGGATTTGTTCTTTCCTTCCACCATGGGTTCTGAGGATCTAAGGCAGGCCATCAGACCTGCGCAGCGAGTCTTTGGACCTGCTGAGCCATCTTGCTAGACCAGCTCTTGGATATTAATTGACTTTTCAAACTGTGTGCACATGTCATTGTGATTAAAACTTTAAAAAGCGTATCTTTTTAAATAAGGAAGAAACATATTGATGAAAATAGTAGCTGTTTTAAAAAAGGGGGTGATAAAGAAAAATCCAATGTGTGTTATAGGTACCATAACACAGACCGATTTCTAAAAGGTACACACAGACTCATGTGATTCTTCAATGTTCTCAAATAAGAATTTACCACAGAACTATCAATATATATAAGTAATGACATCAAAACAGGCTCACTGGAGAGCTGGCTCAGTGGTTACAAGCACTGGCTGCTCTTCCAGAGTATCCGGATTCAATTCCCAGCACCCACACGGTAGCTCACAACTTTCTATAACTCCTGTTCCATCGGATCTGATACCTCACACAGACAGACGTGCAGCAAAAGACCAATGCACAGAAAATAAAAATAAATAAGTCATTTAAAAAAAAAAAAAAAACAGACTCAGTTGAGGACTGGAAGGATGGCTAAGTGGTTAAAGCATTTGCTGCTTTGGCAGAGGACCAGGGTTCAAGTCCCAGCACCCACTTAGGGAGGCCCACAACTGCCTCTGTTCTACCACTTTTGACCTCCTCAGGCACCAACACTCCCCTGAACATACCCCCACAAAGACACACATACTTACACATAGTTAAAAATAAATCTAAGGGGAAAAAAAAAAAACGAGGTAAATTGTTCTTACATGGCTCTGTTTAATAGGACAAGAAAAAAGGATGCACTATGGAAATATTCCCAGGAAAAAGTGGTTAAGATAGTAATAAGTTTTGTAGACCTGGAATTCGAACACCTTGATTCAGAGAGAGACAGGCAGATTTCTATGAGTTTGAGGCCAGCCAGGGTTATAGAGTGAGATCAGACATCCGTGGGGGTGGAGAGAAAGGAAAAGATGGCAGCATAAGTGGTTTAGGCATATCGGAGCAGCTAGCGTGAGTTGGAAATAACCAAATCATTTCTTCATTCCAAGAGCCACTGATCCAGGGTCCTTCAGGCTGCCTGAGCTGGCTTGCCCCTAGTTAAGGCCAATAAGTAATCTACCAGTGACGTAGGCAAATAAGATAGAGGGATGAAGAAAAACCTGGCATCCCAGCCTGCCGAGTACCGGGTGCGAGGATGCTCGGAGGTCAGAGCGTGCTCCATGCAGTTGGTGACTAGGCTCAGGTTCGTGCTACAGTTCACGAGCCCCCGTTCGGTGGTGCTGCAAACTGCAGAAGCAGAGGAAGGGGGTCAGCCAGCTCTTCTCTGGACTGTTTTTAAGTTATCCTTGCACGTGGTCCCAGAAGTCTAGCTACAGTTAACTCCTGGGAAGACCAGGATTCCAGGCCAGCCCCGTACTTCCCAACGTGATCATCACAAACATAAAGATCAAACCTTGGCTTTCATTTTAATTCTACAAAAGTTTATTTTCGGTTTTGTTTGTTTGTTTGAGTCTGGGTCTCTCTATGTAGTTTTGGCTGACCTGGTACGTATCATGTAGACCAGGCTGGACTTGAACTTACAGAGACCTGTCTGCCTCTGCCTCGCAAATGCTGGGATTCGAAGTGTATACCACACCCACCCTTAGTAAACTTTATTTTTAAAACTCAGTTCCATGACTGTAAGTACACGAATCTCCCTTTTCAATTGGAAATTTTCTTATTTATTTATTGAATGCACATTTTTATGTGTGCACATTGCACACCGCATTTGTGGAGATCAGAGGACAACTTTGTGGGGTCGGCTCTCTCCTACACCTTTATTTGGGTTCTAGTATTGAACTCAGGTGACCAGGCTTAGATAGCAAATACCTTTACCAGCTAAGCTATCTTGCTGACTCTCAGTTGTAAATCTGTGCATTTATCTTATAACTTATATATCATAAAATCTAGCCAGTTAAAGTACTCAAACCCTTGATTTTTAGTGTATTTAGAGTTGTTGAACTTTAGAACAGTTTCTTCACTCCTAAAATAAGCCCTGTAGGATGGACATGTGGATCAAATGGTAGGGTTCTCACCTAGAACATGCATGACCCTGGGGTTGATCACCACATGATATCACATACATATACACACACATGCATACATGCATACCCATAGACTCACATGTAAAACACATACATGTGTACACAGTTAAAACATAAACACATGAGCTGGAGAGATGGCTCAGTGGTTAAGAGCACTGACTGCTTCCTAGAGGTCCTGAGTTCAATTCCCAGCAACCACATGGTGGCTCACAACCATCTGTAATGGGATCCGATGCACTCTTTTGGTGTGTCTGAAGACAGTCTATTCACATACATAAAATAAATAAATAAATCTTTTTAATAAATAAAAAAATCTTTTTTAAAAAACCACACATACACAAACATACACACATGTAAACACATACAAACGTACACGTATACACATAAATACATAAGCAAATACACATACAAACATACAATCCCAAAGCCACTCTTTTCTCTCCAGTCCAATGAACCCAAGGCAACATCTAATGTGTCAGTCTCTATGGATTTGCCTGGGCATTTCATATGAACATAATCATGAATTGTGCTCCTTATGTATGTGTGGGCATGAAGTACGTGACACATGCCAGACAGTGTTCATAGCTGCCTGTCTTTTTTTTCTTATGCAAACATACCCATTTTCTCTATAATCTCTATCAAAACAAAAACATAAAAACAAAAACAAAAATCAACCTGGGGCTGGGGACACTGCAGGTAAAGCATGCATATGTCTGCTTGCCATTCACTGAGTTAGATCCCCAGAACCCACACAGAAGCCAGGCCATGGCTGTAACTCCAGGGGGAACTGTAAGCCCAGGATGGAGAGAGGTAGCTCCTGACTTCCTGACCAGCCAGTCAGACTGAAATGATGAGCAGCAAGCTTGTTCAGAGACCTTTTCTCAAAAACTACGGTGGGGATCCCAGAGGTGGTGGCGCTCGCCTTTGATGTGTGGGAAGCAGAGGCAGGCAATTCTCTGTGAGTTAGAGGCCAGCCTGGTCTACAGAGCAAGTTTCCAGGACAGCCAGGGCTACACAGAGAAACCCTGTCTCAGGAGGGAAAAAAACTCAGGTGGAGAGTGAAAGATGACACCCAAAGTCCACCTCTGCTCTCTCCACATGTGCAGGGAAACACACCCCACACAGACACACACACACACACACACACACACACCTACACGTACATACAACATACAAATACACACATGTACACACAGATACACACACACATACATACACACATACACACAACATACAAACACATACATACACACACACATACACACGCACATACAACAACATACAAACACACACATACACACAACATGCAAACGCATACATACATACACACACACACACACCTACACGTACATACAAGATACAAACACACACATGTACACACACATACATACACACACATACACACACACACATACACACACACATACACACACACATACAACATGCAAATACATACACACACACATATACACACACATACACACATACACACATACACACATACATACACACAACATACAAACACACACATACACACACACATACACACAACATACAAACATACATACACACAACATACAAACACACACATACACACACACATACACACAACATACAAACATACACATACACACACACATACACACAAACATGTAGCTTACAGTCATCAAAAAACTGCTGTCCGTAGGACTCCTTGATGTGCTCAGGGACCGCTTCCCAGACTTTCTTGGTTTTTTCAATGTTAAACTCTGCCTCTGTCATTCTTGTTCTGAAGCCCCCGGGTTCAATTATGCTGACTTTCACCCCGAAATCTTGAATCTCACGCCTGAAACCAAACTACTTGTTACCACCTTTGATGAAAACAATCACCAGTTTAGCGCCCCCCCCCCACACACACACACACACACACAAAACAATAGTTTTACTTCAAATTTTAAAGGACAAAGTGGAGGTGCACACCTTGAATCCAAGTACTTTAGGAGGCAGAGGCAAGTAAATCCCTATGAGTTCCAGGCCAGCCTGGTCTACAGAGTGAATTCTGGGCCAGCCAGGGGTACACAGTGAGATCCTATCTCAAAACCATGAAGATCAAAAGTTAGGAAAAAACAGTAATTTAAACATTCCTGATCCAATAATGGGAACATGATTACACTGACTCTTCTAACCATTAATCTGTTCTGCTCTTTTGCTTTGTTTAGATTTTATTTTACTTTGTATGTTTGTGTAT
Source organism: Uromys caudimaculatus (assembly GCA_028551405.1). Taxonomy (NCBI): domain Eukaryota; kingdom Metazoa; phylum Chordata; class Mammalia; order Rodentia; family Muridae; genus Uromys; species Uromys caudimaculatus. The sequence goes on along the minus strand of CM052707.1, from coordinate 57,798,322 downwards.
GCATGCATGTGTGTGCACATGTGTATGCATATAAATAATATGTATATATGTGTGTATGTGTGTGTGCATATGTGTGTGAGTGTATCTGTATATGCATGTATGTATATGTGTGTATGTGTGTGCATGCATGAGTGTGTGTGTGTGTGTGTGTGTGTGTGTGTGTGTGTGTGTGTGTGTGTGTTTACCACATCACACTTGTTGGAGGTCAGAGTCCAACTGGCAGAAGTCAGCTCTCCCCCTCCCGCATGTAGGAGTTCTAGGGATGAAACTCAGATCATTAGACTTGGTGGTACATACCTTTGCCCTCTGATCCATCTCACCTGCCCCTACACTGCTTTTTTCAACAAGAGCACACGCTACTCTTCCAGAAGACCAAGGTTTGTTTCCCAGCACCCATATGGCAGCTTACAACCAGCCATAACTCCAGTTCCAGGGCATCTGACATAATCTTCTGACCTGGACAAGCACCAGAAATGGACACAGTACACACACCTACATGCAGACACACACTCATATACATAAAATAAAAATAAATATTTTTGAAGCATTATGTACCGAGGAGGGAAAAGGAAAAGAAGTAATAGAGGAAATAGCATTGATTATGAAGGTGCTGTGCTAAGTGCTTATATATATGAAGGTGCTGTGCTAAGTGCTTATATATATGAAAGTGCTGTGCTGAGTGCTTATATGTCTGAAGGTGCTGTGCTAAGTGCTTATATATATGAAGGCGCTGTGCTAAGTGCTTATATGTATGAAGGTGCTGTGCTAAGTGCTTATATATGTGAAGGTGTTGTGCTAAGTGCTTATATGTATGAAGGTGCTGTGCTAAGTGCTTATATGTATGAACTGAGTATGTTAAGACTGAGTTCCTCACCTCAAAAATCTCACAGTGGGTAAGGTCTTCAAGCAACTAGGAAGAGGCAAGTGACAGAGCCTCCCCACACCCTCAGAAAGAAGGAGGTTCTGTCAATGACCTTGATTTCAGATTTTGACTTGGAAGAACTATGAGGTGATAACCATGTTGTTTTAAAACACCATAAATTACTTGTGATAATGTACTATATCCAATAGAAGCTAATGACTACCACAAGGTCATATTCAAGTCTCATTTCCCAAGATCAACCTCTGCTAAAGAGGGTTTGTACAGAAGTATTCTGTGCCAGGTGACTACACATGTTTTTATGTCCACAGCTGATTGGACCAGGGTACTTGCTTGACCAGAAGAAAGCCAATCTTAGGTCTAGACAGTGACTCTGTCTGCTATTACCCATGTGACACAGGCGAATACTTAACCTCCTCTCTGCAGTTCCACAGTAGAGTGAACGCAGTACCTTAAATAATTTGGGTGTTGGAGACTGAGTGTTTACCTAATACGTAAGAGCCCAGAACCACAAGAAAAGAAATGATGTAAAATTCTTACAATATGGTCTGACAAATAATAAGCACATAACATTGTCCCACAATGTGATGTCACACAAGATACATGAACTGAGGAGCTGGAGAGATTAAGTGATTAAGAGCACCGACTGCTCTCCCAGAGGACCCATGTTCAATTCCCAGCAACCACATGGTGGCTCACAACCATCTGTGATGCCCTCCTCCGATATGTCTGAAGACAGCTACAGTGTACTCACATACATACACAAACAAATAATTTTTTTTTTTAAGATACGTGAATTCAGGAAAGGTCACTGCCTCGGTGGTCAAACGATTGCCCAGTGTGTATAGGGCCCAGAGTTCAATCAACAGTAGCAAACACACATGCGCACATGCACGCAACGAGCTCTAGGTTCAGCAAGACCTGGGTGTCCCATGAGAAATTGAAATTATAATGAAGAAAACAAGCTATCAAGTAAAAAGATTCAGAGTAAGGCATCACCTGGAGAGACAGAGACAAGTTGTTTTCCAGGAAGGAAAACAAAGTCATCCTTTCCTCAGAAGGGGAATCTTGAGAACTAAGCGTGATGTAGCTACAGAAGATAAGGGCCTCCAGCCAGAGCTCCTGCCAAATCTTGACTTGCAAATTAATTTTAGGGGGGACAAATTGAATTTTTGGCCTCAGTTTCCATGAACTAGTAACAATATCCACGTATAGGATTTTTGAACCAGACAGTGTTATAGTGCACACGTTTAATCCCAGCATTTGCGAGGCAAAGCCGACAGATTTCTTTGACTTGAGAGGCCAGCCAGGGGTACATAATAAGATCCTGCCTAAAATATATATATATATATTTTTTTTTTTTATCTAGACAATAGCACACACCTGCAACCCTAGCCCTTGGAAAGCTGGAGCAGTATGCTCAGAAGTTCAAGGCCGGCCTCAGCTACCTGAAAGTAAGATGGAGGCCAGCCCAGGCTACCTACAACCCTGTTTCAAAACAACAAAGGACTTTAGGTAGTTCATAATCTCAGCATACAGAAAGCCAAGTCAAGAGGAGTGCCTACACTTGAGGCCAACAAGAGCTATATAGTGAGATTCAGGCCAGACTGGGTTCCAGAGTGAGATCTGGGCCAAACAGCAGAAAAGATGTGGAGAGCATGGGAATGGGTACTGTGTGAAGAGCTACCTTAGCACGTCTGAAAATGCCTCAATGCCATACTTGGAGCAACTGTAGAATCCTCCCAACAACGCAACTCTTCCCAAAACACTGGAGACATTGACGATCCTGCCCCGAGCCTTCTTTACCAGGAAAAGCATGCTCAAAGTCACCTGGGCCAAACCAACGAGGTTCACTTGAAAGACAGGCATGTAGTCTTCTGGTCTGAGCCACTCCATGTAAGCAAGCGGTTGTAACGCGCCTGCGTTATTAACCAAACCCCAGAGTCCTAAACAACAAAACACACATCAGTACTTAGATTTCTGATAAAAACAACAACTACTAATGCTGGCAAATTTTCCTTAATAAACAGCTAAAAATGCTAGAGAAAAAATCAGAATTCAGACTAGATCTCTCTCCATAGCCCAGGATTACCTGCAACTAATGATCCTCGTCCACCAACCTCCCAAGTGCTGGGGTTACAACTGAACTATCATGTCTGGGTATATATACAGATAGATGATAGGTAGATAGATAGATAGATGGATGGATGGATGGATGGATGGATGGATGGATGGGTGGGTGGGTGGGTGGGTGGGTGGATGGATGGATGGATGGATGGATGGATGGATGGATGGATGGAGTGAGTACTGGCTGGTTTTGTGTGTCAACTTGACACAAACTGGAGTTATCACAGAGAAAGGAGCTTCAGGTAAGGAAATGCCTCCATGAGACCCAGCTGTAAGGCGTATTCTCAATTAGTGATCAAGGGGGGGAGGGCCCCTTGTGGGTGGTGCCATCCCTGGGCTGGTAGTCTTGGGTTCTATAAGAGAGCAAGCTGAGCAAGCCAGGGGAAGCAAGCCAGTAGGTAACATCCCTCCATGGCCTCTGCATCAGCTCCTGCTTCCTGACCTGCTTGAGTTCCAGTCCTGACTTCCTCTGGTGATGAACAGTAGTGTGGAAGTGTAAGCTGAATAAACCCTTTCCTCCCCAACTTGCTTCATGGTCATGATGTTTGTGCAGGAATAGAAACCCTAAGACAGACAGACAGACAGACATTGTTCTTAAATATAGCAGTAGAAAAGGAGGTTTGATTCTTGGTTTTGGGGTTTTGTGCTGGCTAGCTTTATATCAACTCGACATAAGGTAGAGTTATCTGAAAGAAGGGACCCTCAATTGAGAAAATGCCTTCATAAAATCAGGCTGTAGGGTATTTTCTTCATTAATGATTGATGGGGGCAGGTGAAGAGTTAAAAGAAGAATGCAGGCAGCCCAGACACTCCCGCCTTCCCTAGGTTGCAGGCAGCCCAGACACTCTCAGCTTCCCCCCGCCCTCCCCCTTCCCTCCTCTCAACCCGCAGGCAGCCCAGACACTCTCAGCTTCCCCCCGCCCTCCCCCTTCCCTCCTCTCAACCCAGACTAGCCCAGACACTCCTAGCTTC
>CM052707.1:57763001-57793843 GCA_028551405.1 Uromys caudimaculatus | reverse complement strand
GATATCTATGTAACTGCGACCCTGTATTTTTCCCTGATGCAGGAAAAATTCCATCTGCTCTATGATTTTTTCTATAAATACTCTTAATTTTAGCTGGTGGGGGTCGACTCCTCTTGTCTCTGCATTGACTATGGGTCGGCCCTAGTGCACTAGATTAGGCGCAAATAAACCTCTTGTATTTACATCAAGAACGGTCTCTGGTGCGTTACTGGGGGAGTTCGCTATCCCGAGGCTTGAGTGAGGATACCCCCGGATCGGGGGTCCTACACAGGCTCAGCCCATTGCGGGTGGTGCTATCCCTAGACTGGTGGTCCTGGGTTCTATAAGAAAGCAGGCTGAGCAAGCCAGTAAGCAGCACCCCTCCATGGCCTCTGCATAGCTCCTGCCTCCAGGTTCCAGCCCTGTTTGAGTTCCTGTCCTGATTTCCTCCAATGATAAACAATGGTGTGGAAGTATAAGCCAAATAAACCCTTTCTCCCCACATTGCTTTGGTCATGGTGTTTCACAGCAAAAGTAACTTTACTAAGACATCTTTTATTTTATAAGTCAGACCAAACCCTAAGGTATGCCATAATCTAGAGAAACAGATAGAACCCTGATTGCAGGTTTAAATTTTAAGGAAATTTGTTAACCACTATGGACTTAACTTTAGTATTTTGGGAGGGGCATGGGGGAAAGAGAGAGAGAGAAAGGGGGGGTTTATACAATACTTCTGGGTTTTAAATTCTAAGGAGTCAGGGCTAGAGAGATGGCTCAGTGGTTAAGAGCACTGATTGCTCTTCCAGAGGTCCTGAGTTCAATTCCCAGCAATCACATGGTGGCTCATAACCTTCTATAATGGGATCTGATGCCCTCTTCCATCATGCAGGCTTAACATGAAAATAGAGCACTCATATACATACATACATACATACATACATACATACATACATATTTTTCAAAATCAAAAATAAATTCTAAGGAATATGTTCAGTTAGGAAAGTCACTTTAGATAGAAGCTTCAAGAGAGAATAATGAAATTAGCCATGGAGGTGCACCTGTTATCTGAGCTCTCAGGCAGCCCAGGTAGGAAAAATGCTGTGAGTTCAAGGCCAGCCTAGTCTATATAGGAGTTCCAGACTAGTCAGGGCCACACAGTGAGACTCTGTGTCAAGAAAAACTGACAATAACAAAGATAATAATAAGAACAATGACACAAGAAAAATCTCTGATGAAATTGCCTGGCAAGCTTGATGACCTGAGTTTACACGGAGCCCTTGTAGAGATGGAAACTCCATGGAAGTTCTCTAATCTCCACATGCACACCAATGCACATGTATGTCTCACACACCCATCATACATACAATCATAAAAACAATAAGATACCTCAAGGGGAAAATTGCCCTTGATAAGTTAAGTAAGCAATTGAATGTTTTAGAGCAACAACCAAAGAGATGAAAAACTTGTGTACTATTTGAAGTTTAGTGGAGGAAAATATGGAACAAAAACTTTAGTCTGGGAAGTCAAGTATGGTTTCACAAGCTTATAATGACAGCCTTTATTTCATACCTCAAAGAAGAAATAAAATCTAAAAAACCTACATCTAAAAAATAAAAATAAAAACACAGAGGCAGGCGGATTTCTGAATTCGAGGCCAGCCTGGTCTACAGAGTGAGTTCCAGGACAGCCAGGGCTACACAGAGAAACCCTGTCTCAAAAAACCAAAAATAATAATAATAATAATAATAATAATAATAATAATAATAATAATAAAATAAACTCTTGAACATTGGAGAGCTGGCTCAGCAGTTAAGAGCACTGGTTGCTCTGCCAGAGGACCTGGATTTGATTACAGCACCCACATGGATGTACAACTCTCTGTTACTGTAGTCCCAGGGAATCCAATGCCTTCTTCTGGCTTCTGTGGGTACCAGGCATTTAAGTGGTACACAGACATCCATGCAGGTAAAACACCCATAACTCATAAAATAATTAAAAATTTTAGAAAAAATAAGAACTTTGTTTATAAATATATGGAGTCCATTTTTCCATGTAACACATAAACCTTTCCAAGGAAATGAGATACTACAAAGACTCGTGACACCTTAATTTAGGGTTAATAGACCATATGCATCTAGAAATTCTACCTCTATTGCTGGAAACACCATGAGCCATGGAACATGGAGAACTCAAGCCAGACTGGCCTAGAGGCTCCATCCCTGCTGGCTCTTTTTCACAGTTGGAAAGCGCCACGTTATAAAAGAAAACGACCCACCTGTCTTACCCAGATGTGAACACTGTGAGCTACAACAGGACTGGCTTGGCAAGGCATGCTCGTTGGTTCAGCCGTGGCTCAAACACTTTCTGATCAGATTTAAAACCCACACCACAAGATGAATCCCTTACCTGTGGCTAGACAGGGCATAGGCCCTAGCAGAGAACCAACTACTATTATTCTCCTAAATAGGCATATATTAAACTGACTCCTAATGACATATCATTATACCCATAGATTTTTTTAAGGTTTATTTATTTGGTTTTATATCACTATAATGAAAATTTTAAGAAAGGAAGGGTGGGAGGAAGGGAGGGAGAAAGAAAGAAGGAAAGAAAGAAAGAGAAAGAAAAAAAACAAAGTCATGACAGTCCTTCAAGTGACAAAGCCAGTGTTTTAAACCCTGTTTCTTGGCATGGATATGTTCTAGGCATATTCCTGCCTAAACAAATTACAAGTGAAAATATTTCTTTGTACCTTTGTCTCCAACACGCTCCTTCACCCACTGAGTGGCTGCTGAAATACTCTCTGTCTTGGTCACATCAAGGATCACCGTGTCCAGCCTGTCAGATGTCTTGCTTCTCAACTCCTCAGTTCCCTTCTCCGTCAGACATGCAGCCAGCACCCTCATGCCTCTCCTGTCCAGCTGTCTGGCCAGCAGGTTCCCAAAGCCCGAGTCACAGCCCGTGATGAAGACATACTTGTCATGGAGATGGCTCACCACCTGCCTCTCACGATACCAACGCACAAGGTGGTAAAGGCCCACAAGAGTCACCAGGTAGAACCACATTGTGAGGGAATGCCCTTGAATAGAAAAAGAATAGATTTTGTCACGCTAAGGGCTTTGGATATGGTTTAGTGGAAATGAGAATCTACAAAGTAAAGACTCCTTGTTCATCATGAAGGCTTTCCCAGTGCCAACACCTAACCTCCTTTCTCTCAGTTCTCTTTTTAATTTTTTTTGAAGACAAGGTCTTGCTATATAGCCCTGGCTAGCTGTAGTGGATATTTCTGATTGTCAACTTGACTATATCTGGAGTGAATTACAATCCAGAATTAGAAGGCTCACCTGTGATCTAGATCTTGAGTCTGGAAGACACAAGTTTCAGGTGTGGTGGTATGCACACCTCTGATCTGGGCCACACCTGCTGCTGGAGATCTTCATAAGGACATTGGAAGGAGGAAGATTCAATCTTCTTCGCCTGAGAGCCTTGTGGGACTAAGCGACTGCTAGATCCTCGGGTTTTCATTCACAGCTACTGCTGACCATTGTTGGGGAGTTTGACTACAGACTGTAAGTCATTAACAAATTCCCTTACTATATAGAGTCTACCTATAAGTTCTGTGACTCTAGAGAGCCCTGACTAATACACTAGCCTGGAACTCACTATGTAGTTCAGGGTGGCTTCAAACTCACAAAGAACTGCCTGCCTCTGCCTCCTGAGTATTAGTATTAAAGACATGCTTCACCACATCTGGCTTTAGCATATTCTTTCTTATAGCTTACTCTTTAACCCTAGCAGGCAGTTCCCAGTATGCCCCAGAGGACAAGTTTTTCTGGTTTTTCAATGACATTACTCTGTTGCCCAGGCTGGCCTTGAACACCTGAGCTCAAATGATTCTCAGCTTCCCTCGTAGCTGGTACAAAAGACTGACCACTGTATCCAGAAGTATAGCTTTTGCATTACCTCTGCATTTGCTTCAGTATATCTTACTTTTCTCCCCAACCCTTATACACTTAGAAAATAATATATATTATCATGTATCACATATCACAAATCATATTTCACATTATATATCATATTGTATATCATATATTATATTGTATATTATATACTACGAGAGTCAGATCAAACATTTACTCTGTGTCAGACATTTGGAAACTGTGAGGCGCTGACATACAACCACCAACAGAACAGTCCATTTGACCCAGGTGTGGTAGCATATTGCCTATAAACCTTGCACTAGACAGGCTAAGACAGGAGGATTACAACAAGTTCAAAGATAACCAGGGCTACAAATCAAGACGCTACCCACAAACAACTGAAAACAACAAATTTAAAAAAAAACTCACAGTCTATTCTCTGCTGAATTTTCAGTCTTAGTGTGAAAAGCAATGGGGTCCCTGTACCAGGGGATACAGCCAACAACTCCCCACTCATGCTAGTGCAAGCACCCTAATAACACTCAGAAGGTCCCTCACCAGGAAAAGACACAACAGGAGGAGAGAGAGCTGGTTAGGGAAAGGGTTCCATGGGAGAGGAGCAAAAAGGTGAACGGAGGGGAATATGATCAAACTAATTATATACTCGTGTACCAGGGTTCTCTAGAGGAAAGGAATCAGTAAGTAGATTGGTAATATATCATCAATGGTTAGATCGGCTTACACAATACTCACTGTCTGTGATGACAGCACACTAGACAGACTCAGTGCCAAACACCTCAGCAATCTCAGTCTGTCCTGGAAGATTCCTGGAGAGTCTCAGGTCTTTCTTCAGTCTATGCTGGCCAAGAGAGCACAGTTCCAAGTTAACGGGGAGGGGTAGCCAACAGTTTCTCCCTCAGATTTGGGTCTAGATCTCCACTAGATGGTACCACTCGTTGGGGGGGGGGGGTGCGCCCCCCGCCTCGGCTAATCCCTTACAGACCAGCCCAGAGGCATTTTTCTTAGTTTCCAGATCTGATCAAGCTGACAAGCTGACAACCTGAAAGATTAACTACCAAAGTTCCACCCTTGGTCATCTTGACGCCTGACCAGCCGTGCCTCATTGCGTGACTGATTTCCAAATGAAGACAACAGCGTCACGATTCCACCTACCTCATATAGAACTAGAAATGCACTATTTGGGTTTTTTGATTTTTTGTTTGTTTTTGGTTTGAAGTTTTTTGAAACAAGGTCTCACTATGTATCTCTGGCCATCCCAGAACTCATTCTATAGACGAGGCTAGCCTCAAACTCAGAAATCCACCTGCCTCTGCCTCCCAAGTGCTGGGATTAAATGTGTGCACCACCACACTTGGCTACTGTTCTTTTCAAGATGATATTGTCATTAGTTCTTTGAGAATTTCATACATGTATGATATGTGTTCTGGTCATATTCACACCTCACCTCTCCCCCTAACTCCTCCCCCAGAGCCTCCCCTACCTCCTGGCCCTCCTCCCAATTTATGTCATATATATATTTTATATAAATATATATGTGTGTGTACATATATAATATATATAATATATATCTTATATATATATTATATATAGTGTGTGTGTATATGAGAGATAGAGAAAGAGAGAGAAAGAGAGAGAGAGAGAGAAAGAGATATATCAGGTGATCAGACAGATGCCCTGGAACTGGAGTTACAGACAGTTGTGAACCGCCATGTGGATGTGGAGACTTGAACCCAGGTCCTTTAGAGAGCAGGAGAGCAGCCAGCACTTTTAACTGTTTAGGCCTCTCTCTCTCTCCCCCCTCCCTCTCTCCAGCACCCCCCCTTTTTAAATACCCCCGGAATCCAATTAATGCTGCCCATATATATACAACGTAGAGTCGATCACTGGAGGACAGTCAACATACGCTTAAAGAGAATTGCTCTTTCTCCCTCAACAGCCAACAAATATCAGTAGCTCCTCCACTAGGGGTGGGGCCTCCTGAGCCCCTCTATGGCTCTATGCTGGAATGTTGACAGCCATGAGTGTGTGCATGTCTTGTGCAGGCAACCACAGAAGTGGTAAGTTCACTAGTGCAACCGTCCTGTCGTGTCCAGGTGGCACTGTTTGGTCGGGGATTTCACCAGCTCTTGTTCCTCCTATAACCTTTCAGCCTCCAAGATATTCCCTGACTCTTGGGAAAGGGGGTTGGACACAGATGTCTCATCTATGCCTGAGAACTCCGCAGACACCCTTTCCTCTGCACTGTGACCAACTGTGTGTTTCTGGAGATGTATCATTCGTAACAAAACAGAAGTGTCCACGGTAGTGACACGCCTCATTTCTGCAATGGGTTGCGTGGCCTTAACTGGTGTTTATAACATTCTGTGTTTCTTCTACTCGCAGCAAGAACCTCAGCAGGTCTCAGTTCTTTATCTGAAGGGGGAATGCATATCTTCTTTCCTGAAATGTTTATTATCCTTCCTGGATGGTGGTGTGTAGTTTCCCACTGACTTTAATTACAGGATGTGATAACACCAAAAGATGTCCTCAAGAACCCTCTGCCCTCCAGATCTATCCACATACTTCTTCCCCAAATGCCTTTCTCATCAATTCTCCAATCATGCTCCTCCCACATGCAGTTTAACTCCTCCCACATGCCATTTAGCTCCTCCCACATGCCCAGCCATTTAGCTGAACCTTTGGCTACAGCCCATGACTTGGTATATAATTGCATATTTGGCCATTTTTTCTTCAAAGCAAAATGTACAACCTTCTGTACTGCCTCAAGTTCTTCCCACTGTGAAGATCTACCTTCCCTGGTGTCCTTGAAGATTGTCTCAGATAGGAACTGTAATACTGTAACTGTCCACTTCTGGGTGATGCTTGCACAGTGTGCAGAGCTATCCACAAACAAGGTCCTAGCAGTCTTTCTTCCTCGGTCAAACAATGACAGACCCCACCCCATGAATCCTCTCTTCCTCAGTCAATCACTCACAGGCCACACCCCCACTCTCCTCCTCAGTCAACCAATCACAGGCCCCACCCCACAAATCCTCTCTTCCTCAGTCAATCAATCACAGGCCACACCCCAAGAATTCTCTCTTCTTCAGTCAATCAATCACAAATCACACCCCATGAAGCCAAAGGTGCATGTTTGGGGCAGGTGACATTATAACATGTGTAAGACCCATGTGCATTTTGGCAACCTCTTCATGTAACTGACCTGTGCCCTGGGTCCAATCACACAAATACCACATCCATTTGATGACAGATTGTTGCTGTTCACATCCAAGTTTGCAGCTGGGTATGTCAGACAACACCCACTTCATATTGGGCAGCTCAGGCTGCATGGTAGTTTGGTGACCCATTATCAAATGTTCAATTTCTATTAAGGCCCAAGAGCACACCAAGAAATCTGTTTCTCGAAAGGAGAATCATTGCTGGGTGTGGTGACATACAACTTTAATCCCAGCAGGATTGGTACAGGCCAGTCTCTGAGTTGGAGGCCAACCTGTTCTACAGAATAAGTTCCAGGACAACCAGGGCTACACAGAGAAACCCTGTCGAAAGAAAGAAAGAAAGAAAGAAAGAAAGAAAGAAAGAAAGAAAGAAAGAAAGAAAGAAAGAAAGAAAGAAAGAAAGAAAGAAAGAAAGAAAGAAAGAAATCACAAAAGAGAGAGAGAGAAAGAGAAGGAAGGAAGGAAGGAAGGAAGGAAGGAAGGAAGGAAGGAAGGAAGGAAGGAAGGAAGGAAGGAAGGAAGAGAATAGGGAGAATAGTGGTCTGCATATAACAGCAGATCATTTCTCAAAATTTCCAAGTCTCACTGCTTTGATTCAGCTATGAGGGACTGTCAAAGGCTCCAAGCAGCATTCACACCTGCCACTGACGCCTAATATACCATAGGTGTGCTGGATCACGTGCTGAGATCAGCAAAGCAGCCTGGACCTGTTGAAGGCCTTCTCCTGTTCAGGCCCATTCACAACTAGAGCATTTTGGGTCACTTGGTATACAAGTCAGGGTAACATACCCAAGTGAGGAATGTTCTGCCTACAAATTCCAAATAGGCCCAGTAAGTGTCAAGCTTCGTGCTGCTTTCTTGGTGGTAGTAGGGGCCAGGTGCAATAGCTTATTCTTCACCTTAGAAGGACTATCTCTGCATGCCCCACATGACCTGACTCCTAGGAATTTTACTAAGGTAGAAGGCCTTTGGATTTTGGTTATGTTTATTTCCCATCCTCTGATATATAAATGCTTTACCAACAACTCCAGAGCGGCTGCTACGTTTTGCTCACTTGGACCAGTGTGTGGCCTTGTAGAAGAGGTGTGTGATTAAGATCCTACAAACTGTTATTACACAGGGCTGGAGAAGTGCTATGCCTGTGAGACACAGCAAAGATATTATGCTGATAGCCTTGCCATCTGTGATGGTTGGTTTTCATCATCTTGACACAAACTAGAGCTACCTGGGAAGAAGGATCCTCAACTGAAAATTTTCCTCGTTCAGATTGGCCTATTGGCATGTCTGGGAGACATGTTCATGTTTAGTGACTGATGGGGGAGGGTCCAGGGCATTGTGGGTGTTGCCACCCCTGCTCTGGTGGTCCTGGGTTCTATAAGAAAGCAAGCTGAGAAAGTCATGGAGAAGAAGCCAGAAAGCAGCATACACTTGTGGTCTCTGTTCAAGCTTCTCACCTGGCTTCCCTCAATGACAGACTCTAAGCTGCAAGATAGAATATACCCTTTCCTTCCCACATTGCTTTTTGACAGTGTTTTACACAGCAATAGAAACCAAGCTAGGGCACAACTGAAAGCAAATTGCGCCTGGTAATTCTTTTTTTAAAGATTTATTTATTTTTATTTTAGGTACGTGAGTACACTGTCACTGGATCCCATTACAGATGGTTGTGAGCCACCATGTGGTTGCTGGGAATTGGACTCAGGACCTCTGGAAGAGCAGTCAGTGCTCTTAACCACTGAGCCATCTCTCCAGTCCTTGCGTCTTCTGATTCTTATACACAAGTACCAAAAAAATCAAAAAATGGGGATCTGGAGATTAAGCTCAGCGCTAAGAGCACTTCCAGAGGATCTAGTTCAACTCCCAGCATTGGCATGGCAGGTCACAATCACTTGTAACTCCAGTTTCAGAGGCTGCAATATTCTCTTTGAGCCTCCACAGTCACCAACACATACGCAGTGCCCATATGTTTCTACGCTCAGATGTACACGCAGATATACAAGCATAAACAAACAAATCTTTAAAGCACACACGTGCACATGCATACACACGGGCAAGTCAATCTCCAATCTAGCTTAGGCAATTCTTCAACTGAGCATCCTTCCTCAAAGGTGACCCTAGTTGGGGAACAATGGGAGAAAGATTAACAGTAAACATTTTCAAGGAGGGAGTCACAAAGTCCCGCCCCCATCTGAGGGTCTATTGGCAATTGATGGCCATGGATGGAAGCAGAGTCAATGTTCTCCGGGGATGTGGCCCCTGAGGGGTTACCCATGCTCCAGTAGATGGTCCTACATCCATGTACATACACACAGGCAGCACAAAGTGGACACAATGTTTTGTTTTGTTTTTAAGAAGAGCACATGAACTTGGGAGGGAAACGTGGTGAAGGTAATTAGGGGAACATTAGAGGTGAAAACATGAGGATAGCTTTGATCAAAACACATTGTATGCACTATAAAATTCTCAAACAATAAGAAGAAAAAATTGATCTCTTTCTCTTGCCTCTCTCTTACTTCACTTACCTCTCCCCATTCCCTTCCCCCCCTCTTTCCACGTGGTCATGGCGGCCTCCACTCCTCTACTTCTCGACTCTCTGCCTTTCTCTGCCTCTACTACCCTCTTAACTCCCCTTCCCATTCCCTAAATAAACTCTATTTCTATACTATTAAAAAGAAGAAGAAGAGAAGGAGGAGGAGGAGGAGGAGGAGGAGGAGGAGGAGGAGGAGGAGGAGGAGGAGGAGGAGGAGGAGGAGGAGGAGGAAGAAATTTCAGTATTGTAACAAGGTCCTTCCTCAAGCAGACCTGGTCTCCCCTTCATTTGAAGAGTTTTGGGTCTTCAAACAAGCTCAAGTCTGGAAATTAGTGGAGGCGCCTTCGTTCTCTGCTGTTATAACTCAGGGAAGTCTTTCATTAACCTGTTCTAGAACTTTTCTGTGTGTACAGACTGAGAGCTTTCTACCTGTTTCACTTCGGGGAACACCATGGCCAGTTAGCCAAAAGTCTATGCAGGACATTGCAAACATTGCTTTGGCTACACTTTCACCACAGCAAGTACGCTTACCTTACCTCTCATACTGCCACAGGCCTCTGTGATCCATGATCCAAGTAGACCCATTGCACTCGAGTCAGTGAGCAGCCACAGTAAGGCCTGGCACAGAGAAGAGCAATAGCAAAGCTCTTCAAGTAGGATGAGTTCCTCTCACTAATCCTTTCTTATAGTATTCACGGGATCCTCCCACACATACCATGATGTGTACATGGCCAACAGACACACACACACAGAGACAGACATACAGACACACACACAGACACACACAGAGAAACACACAGAGACACAAACACACATATAGACACACACAGAGATGCATATAGGCACACACACAGACAACACAGACACACACACAGAGAGACAGACATACAGACACACACACAGACACACACAGAGACACAAACACACATATAGACACACACAGAGATGCATATAGGCACACACACAGACACACACACACAGAGACAGACATACAGACACACACACAGAGACACAAACACACATATAGACACACACAGAGATGCATATAGGCACACACACAGACAACACAGACACACACACATACAAACACACACAGACGAGACACACAGAGACACAGACACACAGACACACACAGACACAGAAACACACAGAGACTCTCTCTCTCACACACACACACACATTGGTAATCTGGCACAGAACAGTTAGAAAAACCAGGAAAACAGAACAGGCCTGCCTGCTGATTTACAGCTCACTTTACAAGCCTTCTGTTCCAACCATTCCATAAAGCAGATCTAGCAAAGGTCGTTAATGACTTCCTCCTTGCCCTAACCGATAGGCACGTTCATAGCTCCCTCCTCTCTCGGCTCCTGTGAAATCATTCTTAGCTCTCTTGTTCATCGATTTCTCTGGCCCTTACTGGCTTGTCTTCCTCTGCTATTTTTATGTGAATATCTTTAACAGAGCTACCCTTCTCCTCTTTCTCTTCTCATACACATTCTTATCTGGTGATCTCGGTCGTCATCCTGACCTCCATTCAAGTGACCCCCAAATCTCTGATTTCAGCCCAGATCTCTCTCCTGGCGTCTAGCCTCTGATCTCCAGCTGCCTGCTGAACAGTGCCCCCTGGGTCCATCTAACATCTGTAAACTTAGAGCCCTTGCTTTATAAGCAGGCCCTGAATGAGCTACTAAAATTATCAGAGGCCCATAAAGCAGACATGCTATCTGAACTCTTGGGACTTAAGTCTTTGCTTTCTGGGGGGTTGTTTGTTTAAGTGCTGCACTCAAACACAAGACCTCACACATGCTAAGCACTACCACTGAGCTGCATACCCAGCCCTAGAATTTATAAAATTAATACAGAGAACATACAATAAGCATACAATATGCCTCCGAATGCAGTATACACTAATACTTTGCATCACTGCACACTGTGTGAGGACCAGGAAAGATGGCCGAGCGCAGTCCTACCTTGAACTCAACCTGTTAGGACATGAAACCATCGTGCCTTGTGTCTGTCTGTCCTTCCTCTCGTACGTGCATTCCTAAGCTACATCTAGCCAATAAATACTTAACACACTTATCAGCACCTACAAAGGCTCAAGAAAACCCCCTCCTACCCAGTTGCTGGAGTCCGCAGTGTGGCCATTATTTTAATCTCTCTCCTCCTCCCCCACCCATAGGCATTATTAATTCTGCTTCCTTAAGTTACCAGACCCATTCCACCCCTCCCTCTCCAGTAATTCAGGTCATGAGTATCCGTCATCTGCTTCCAGCCACAGCATCTAAAACTGCCTGTTGGTTTCTCCCCTCCTACCCGCCGGCCTGTGGCTCTAGAAATTTCCTAAAACACAATTCTGGCTATGTCATTGGAAAATGATTAAACCCAGCAGTAAAGTGACGTGTCCCATCCTAGACCCTTGGGAGGCTGTGAATCATGAAGGCAGACACAGCAACACAGTGAGAAAATGGCATTGCCTCTCGCTGTCTTCAGATAATTCCAAGTTTCTGTGAAAGAGTAGATTTTGATACTATGTTTTGGTTTAAGTCTGATAATTCTTTAATTTACACAGCCTGCCAGGAGAGGGCTGTCTTCAAAGCACATGTAGCATTATGAACAACAAGAAAATGTTCACGAGAAGACAGTAAAAGTCTAGTAGGTTAATTTATAAGTAAACTTTAACTTTTTCAATTTTCTGTACCGAACTCCTTGACATATAGCTTAATGAACACTTGCAATGCTCTACAGTGGACGCTTTGTTTGCTTTCATGGCCGGCCATCCCTTGCTTTTGGCTCAAAGGAAATAATCTTGTGGGGTTAAACTAAAGTGTTCTCGTTAAACAAATTCAGTCTTTATAAATAAACTCTGCTACTTTGCTGTAGTTTTTTTTTTTTTACTAGTATCAAACTTAAGCTGAAATGTGGCCTTGAAACATCTAGGTATTACGATCCTGTGTCAATCGAACACGTTCTCCTATCTTCTCTTTATCTCACAGAAGAGGCAATCAGCTAGCACACAAGTACCTCAAGTCTTCAAAGAACTTGCTCATTTCCATAGCATTTGCACTCCCCAAATTTCTCATCAAATGTTGCCACGGTTGGCATTTTCATTTCACTCTGATGAAGCTGAATAAAAGCAGAGGATGCATTCCGTTCACCGTCAAGTCCCTCAGCTTGGCACACGGTGCTTGCCCCATGCTGCCTTTTGGACTGACTTGTCCATTGAACTACTTCTATGGAGAGCCATCGGCAGATTCATGAACACGCCGTGCCCTTTATACTTCTGTGTCTGTATTTCTGTGCCAGTTTCATTATTATCTTAAGGAGCTGAGTCCATAGAGGGCTGGGAATATGGCTGAGAGGTTAGGAGCACTTGTTGCTCTTCCAGAGGACCCAAGTTCAGATCCCAGCACCCATGAGACAGTTCACCCTGCCTGGCACTTGAGTTCCAGGGAATCTGATGACCTCTTCGGCCTCTGTAGATACCCAAGCAGACACGCAAATCCATACACATAAATTTAACAGAAGTTTTAAAAATTCTAACAACACCTATAACATTTAATAAAATGTTTGTGCCTTTGTTCCTTCTATGCCTTCGCTGCCTTGGGGGCAGAAACCATGTCATTAATATTTTTCTCCCTAGAGCCTACCTTTGTACCCAACATAGGTTGTGTTAATATTATCCAGAGAGGCAGAACCTACAGGCTAAGCGGATATAGAGATATGAAAGGGGATTACTGGGAGCATTGGCTCACATAATTGTGGAGGCTGAGAAGACTCACGACAGGCTGTCTGTAACTGAAGTCTCAGTCCAAGTCCAGGTCTTCAGATCCAGGGAAAATGATCACATAACCTCAGAGTAAGGTCAAAGGATTCAGCAAGACACAGGTTGAGTCCTGGATTGCTGGGAGTCAATCACTCCGCCCTTGGGGACAGAATTAAAGTGTTCCAGGTTTAGGAAAGAGGGAATCACCTCTCTCCTGCCCTGTTTGTTCTTTCTGGTCCCCTAGCTGATTGGATGGTGCCTGCCCACAGGGAAGGCGGATCCTCCCATTCAGATTAGCAATTCATTCACCAACATCCCCTTTAAACCACCTCATATGCACCTCATAAACCACCTCATAAACACACTCAGAAACAATGTTTTACCAGTCAGTATTCTGAGTATGCCTGAGTCTAGGTGACATACAAATCTAAGTATTATGCATTTATTCGTTAATTATTTGCAGACTAATAGAATAAATGAAAGAAACTCTAACTTGACATGGTGGCCCACTCTTGAAATGTCAGATTTAGGGACTGAAGCATCAAGATGTGAGTCTGAGACTGACCTAGGCAATGTAATTCCCATCACCTCCAAAATATTAATAATTTTTAAACACTGTAAGGGATAAAATAAAGATTTTAAAAGCCATATTCCCCAACGTAAATTACTCTTTTAGCTGCTAAAAACACACAAAATAATGCTAGAAACTAAACTAAGAAGAAATTCCAAACAATTGGTATCTCAAGTTTGCTGAGTTTGGAGAAATAGCCTGGGACTCGCTAGATATTAACTCTAAAAAAGAGTGGTGCTATCTGACAGTGTAAGGCTTCAAGGGGAAATAACTCCCAGCAGATTAGAGGGCTGTATAGCGGACAGCTTAAGGCTGGAAGGGGAAAAGGTTTTGTTACTTCTGTGGATGAAATCTCAACAGAAACAAAAGAAATGACAATGCTGCCACCCAGTGGCAATTGGCGGAAAAGCCTCTACCCGAGGATCCTTTTAAGATTAAATAGCTTCTGTGTGGAATGCAATATGGTCTATGACCGTCTTCTTTCTTTCTTTTCTTTCATTCCTTTCTAAAAATTCATTCATTCATTCATTCATATGAGTACACTGTTGCTGTCTTCATGCACACCAGAAGAGGACATCAGATCCCATTACAGATGGTTGTGAGCCACCATGTGGTTGCTGGGAATTGAACTCAGGACCTCTGGAAGAACAGCCGGTGCTCTTAACCGCTGAGCTACCTCTCCACACACACACCTTCCCATCCTGTTTCTTTATCCCATAAATACCCCTCAGCTGTACCCTTGGGAAGATTTGAGTCTTAAGACCTCTTTATATTGATTGTCTCTTGAATAAACCCTCTTGCAAAAGCCCTTGCTCAGGTTGTAGACATATATGCAACAGGCAAAACAAACAAACAAACAAAAACCCCACTCGTTCCGGCTCCCAATATTCTCTTCCTGCTGAGTGTGCAGGAGGTGTCTTACTGCTGCCTTCCCCTCAGACAGCTTCCATCTCCACTGGACTGCTCCCAGGGTGGTAGAAAATACTTTCTCAGTCATTTTTATTTCTGCTGGGCACACCCAGAGTACTAGAATCAACGTGTTAATTGCTTTTTGGTTATTTGTTTAGTTATTGTTTGTATGGTTCTTGTTTTGTTTTGAGACAAGATCTCCCTGAGTAATCCTTGCTGGGCCTGGAACTCTGTCTCCTGCGTGCTGGGATTAAAGATGTGCACCACTGCATACAACTATTTGTTTGTTTGTTTGTTTTTAAACCTCAGTCTGATAACTTTAAGTTAATTTAAAAGTCTAGCCGAGCGGTGGTGGTGCACGCCTTTAGTCCCAGCACTCGGGAGGCAGAGGCAGGTGGATTTCTGAGTTTGAGGCCAGCCTGGTCTACAGAGTGAGTTCCAGGACAGCCAGGGTTATACAGAGAAATCCTGTCTCGAAAAACCAAAAAAACCAAAACAAAACAAAAGTCTCAAGGAACACAGCAGCCCAGGCCTATAATCTTAGCACACAGGAAGCTGATATAGGAAAAATGACCATACAGCCCAGGCAAGGAGGGAGCCCCCAAAAGACCACCAGTCCAGTACTTTAAAGGCCCTAGTGGGCAGACCACGCCCAGGTTCCAAGCTTCTAGGGCAGGGAGCTCCCTGAGACAAGACTACCTCAGCCTGGGGCTATGAGGCCAGTGTGAGGATCAAGCCTGAGATGACCACCAGTCTGGCCCTGTGCAGGCCCAACCATGCCCAAGATGACCCCTGACCAGTGCCACACTGCATGGGCAGTGCATAGCACTCCTGAGACCACTCCTGAGATAACTCTAGTCACTCAGAGACTCCAGGCACCACTAAGAAGAGCAAGTAAGTGATGGAGACATGGAAGAGAAATAGAAGGGTGTGGGCACTGTGAAGACAGGCAGAACTAGAGACTCGAGGGTAGCAAGGAATACCCTGATGTGAGTAGCCAGTGATGCCACTTAAGACCACGGTGGGATCCTGGCCTGTGCTGACACTAAGAACCATGTCTGGGTCCATAGGCCTGAAGCAGCAGGGGTCTGTTACCACTAAAGACCAGGGAGACATGGCCCAGGCCCATGTTAACATCTGAGGGCTGTGCAGAACTGACCCCATTCCTCATCTGGGCTTTGTAGGAGAGCTGGTCCTGAGGACCCAAGTGCAGAAGAGATGACCCAGCCCCTTGCCAACTGCAGTATTTGGGAGAGTGGCCTCTGCACATCTCACATTGCCTAGGAAGCACAGTAGAACTGGCCTGGATGCAGGAGTTGCAGGTGAACTGACCCTGAGCCATGGCATGGAACCCACCCCTTCACCCCAGCCACCTACAGTAGGCAGGAAAGTTCGCACCTGGGCTCATAAGAGCAGAAGAGCTAGCCCTGCACCTCACCTGGGTAGCACAGTAGAGCTGCCCTAGTAGTGGTGGGGTTGGGGGTATGGGTGAGCCAACCTAAGGGCATGATCATAGAGGTCTGGCTCCACAACTTGTCTGCCATGTGCCAGAAGGGGTAAGGGAGAGATGTCTTCTCTGACTCTCACCCTTTGCTGCCTCCAGTGGTTGGGATAGCTGGTCCCAGGGTCATGAGAGCAGGAGAGCTGACCCTGCCCCTCACCTGCCGCAGCACTCAGGAGAGCAGGTTCTACATCTCACCTAGGCAGCACAGTAGAACTGACCATAATGGCGTGGGCACAGATAAGCCAGCCCCAAGGGCATGAGAGCTAGAGAGCTGGTTCTGGCCCTTGCTGGCTGCAGCATTGGACGACCTAACAGGAGAAGAGCTGCAGAGTTTGCCCCAGTAGTGTGGATGCTAGAGAGCTGGTGGACCGGCCAGCTCAGATACCTCTCAGGCCTAGATCCAGGGCTTTGAGTTGGCCCATCCCAACATCTACCCCATCAGTGAACTGCTGGAGTACATGAAGGGGCTGGTCCTACAGACCCAAAACTGCAGGATCTCCATGACACAAGGCAACAACAGGATGTCAGAGTGGAGTCCCAGTGAGGGTCCGTACTGATAGTGTAGCAGAAGCCACAGGCCTTGGACCAGACCCAGGATTCATTGCAATGAACATTTGCAAGTAAAGATGTGTGGACAAAGGGGTGTGCTGTGGGACATGCTGTGACACACTATGGCTTCCATGACCAGATGGTTTTTCTTTTAGTGGAGGTTGTCAGGGTGGCGAGAGGGTACAAGGGGACAGGGAGATAAGTGGGATTAGGGTGCATAATGTGAAATTTTTAAAAAAAAGTTAAAAAAGAAAGAAAAAAGAAAGATTAATATGCCAGGCAGTGGTGGCACATGCCTTTAACCCCAGCACTTGGGAGGCAGAGGCAGGTGGATTTCTGAGTTCGAGGCCAGCCTGGTCTACAGAGTGAGTTCCAGGACAGCCAGGGCTACACAGAGAAACCCTGTCTCGGAAAAAAAAAAAAAGAAAGATTAATATATTTTTAAAAATAAAATAACATGACTATCAAATATGAGTGTTTAAAAATTAAACTTAAAAAATTAAAAGCAATAAAAATAATCTGTAAAATAATTTTAGTTAAAAGTTAATTAATTAATTGGATTTTAAAATATGATTTTTTCCAAGTGACCCAATACTGATGTGATCATCAGACTGGCCATCTAGTCCATAACTGCAAGAAAATACATCATATCACAATGGACTGACTGGTATATTAGCACATCAGCAGAAAATGAGCTGCCTTCATATTTTTAAAAGCTCTCTATGATTCTTCTAATTCGTATTTTAGCATTTAGCGTTTTAGCACTCTAGAAGGTCTGGCTGGAGAGTATAAAAATAGATTCTACGTGGAATGGAATTGAGGACCCAGAAATGAATTTATATGTCTATAGCCAACTGATTTTTGGAAAATGTGTCAAGAACATACATTGGGGAAAGGAGAAGTCTCTGTTTCTCTCTCTTTCTCTCTGTTTCTCTCTCTCTGTTTCTCTCTCTCTCTCTCTCTCTCTCTCTCTCTCTCTCTCTCTCTCTCTCTTTCTCTCTCTCCAGTAAATGGTACGGTAAAATTAGATATCCATATGCAGAAAAAAAATGAAAAATCAAGTACAAAAACCAACTCAAAATGGATCAAAGACAGCTGGGTAAGGTGGAATCTAAAGGAAGCCCACCTGAAACCCTGCTCTTCGGAGGCAGAAGTGGGAAGAGAATTGTTGCAAATTAAAGGCCAGCATGTCTGTAAACTGGTCAGGCTAGCCAGAGATACACAGGAAGAGCCTTTCTTTGGGGGAGGGGGGACCTGGATGTGACAGCACATGCTCAGGAGGCAGAGGCAGGCAGATCTGTGAGTTCAAGGCCAGCCTGACCTACAGAGCAAGTTCCAGAACAGACAGGGCTACACAAAGAAACCCTGTCTCAGAAAGAAAGAAAGAAAGAAAGAAAGAAAGAAAGAAAGAAAGAAAGAAAGAAAGAAAGAAAGAAAGAAAGAAAGAAAGAAAGAAAGGCTGGAGAGGTTTTTAGCCATAAAGCCACTAAGAGCACTTGCTGCTCTTGCAGAGGACTCAGGTTCGGTTCCCAGCACCATATATGTAATTGTAATTCCTGAGGATTCAACACCCTCTTCAGGCCTCTGAGGGCCTAGGCATGCTTGTGATTCACAAACATACTTGCAAACAAAACACCCATACACATAAAGATAAATAAACAAAATGTAAATACACTGAAATACTCCTACTTACATTATGTGTTCTATAGTATCAAACTATGACACAGTGTCAAAAATACTACTTGGTGTGTAAAAGCGATTGCCACATAAATCCAGCGATCTGCATTCCTCCCTAGAAACTACACAAAGAGGAAAGAGAAGGCCAGCTCCACAAAACTGCCATCTAGCATCCACACACTTGTGTGCCTGAGCACACACAAAAATGCATAAACTATTTTTAAAATCTCACTGAAGGAATAGAACGGAAATGTATCAAACTAAGTAAGGCAACTGAGGCTCAGAAACACAAATGCTACATAATGTCTCTCATACACATCCTGGCTTTGAATTTTTAGATTTGTATGCTTAACTTTGTATCTCAGGAAGAAAAGATCCATTGGAGGGGGGGGTTAAGGGGTAAGAAGGATTAAAGGTTTAAATGAGGCTAAGGGCAGGGTAGAACAGGAGAGAAGCAGGTGAGGGCTGAATAAAGTTCCTTATGGAAACCCACTACTTTGTAAGCTAATTTTAATATATTTTTTTGAAAGTTTGAACATGGGTACCTTTGTGTGGACAATACTTCCCCCATAAGACATGAGTTATTAAATGAAAATCGCAGTTCCAGGTGTTGGATACCTTCTTGTGAGTTACTGGTCAGATAGACTTCAGAGTCCCCCAAAGAACAGGACTATTGCCATTGCTCAGCAGAACCAGATGGTAAGACCCTACTGCTGACAATATGGTTGTCTGCAGGAGACCTGCATACAATACAATTAACAACAAGAGCAGTTACCATTGTAACAGGCAGCACTAATTAGACCCAGTGGGTCACAATAAGCAACAAAAAGGAGAAACATGAAGGAGGAGATACGTTGGGGGTACTTGGGGAAAATGGGAGAGAAGAGTCAGGGTGCCTATATTCCAGATACATGGTTTGAAGGCTGGAGAGGTGGCTCAGTTATCAAGAGCACTGACTGCTCTTCCAGAGGACCCTGATTCAATTCCCAGCACCCACGTAGTAACTACACTATTTATAACCCCAATCCCAGAGAATCTGATGACCTCCTCTGGTCTCCTTTGGTACCAGGCCTGTAAGTGGTACACAGACACCTATGCAAGCAAAACACCCATAAACATAGAAGTAAAAATTTTTTGTTTTGTTTTGTTTTGTTTTTTTGGTTTTTCGAGACAGGATTTCTCTGTGTAGCCCTGGCTGTCCTGGCACTCACTCTGTAGACTAGGCTAGCCTCCAACTCAGAAAGCCACCTGCCTCTGCCTCCCAAGTGCTGGGATTAAAGGCATGCATGTGCCACCACTGAAGTAAATATTTTTTAAAAGATACATTGTTTGCATGTATGCAATTGGCAAAGGATAAACAAAAGACATTCTAATAAAAAAATAAAATGGGGGTTGGAGAAATAGCTCAGCAGCTAAAAGCACTGACTGTTCTTCCAAGACCTAGATTTGATTCCCAGAACCCACATGGTGGTGCTCACAGCCATCTGTAACTCTAGTTCCAAGGAGGTCTGATGTCCTCTTAACTTCTGTGGGTACTGCATGCACGTGATGCACAGACATACATGCAGGAAAATACCCATACTCATAAAATAAATGAATCCTAAAAAAAAAATTTTTAACACACTATAGCCCAGAAATATGTATAATACTATATGTTATTTAAAAGTAAAAATAATAATCAACCTGGTGGCATACACTAATGATCTTAGGACTTGAAATACAGAGGCAGGAGACTCTCCAATTTGAGACCAACCGGGCAACAAAGCAAAACTCTGCCTTTTAAAAATACATATTGAAAATAGTAAAACACGGGGCTAGAGAGACGGCTCAGCGGTTAAGAGCTCCAGCTGATCCCCTGAAGGTTGTGAGTTCAAATCCCAGCAACCACATCATGGCTCACAACCTCCCATAATGAGATCTGATGCCCTCTTCTGGGGTATCTGAAGACAGCTACAGGGAGTGAGCAGGGCCGGAGTGAGAAGAAAAAGTGCCTGAAGACAGCTACAGTGTACTTACATATAATAAATAAATAAATCTTTAAAAAAAAATAGTAGAATACAAAAATGTCAATGCAAAATTAAACAGACAAAAGAACTCTGACCTATGCTTGCAACCATTGTTCAGAAAATTAAGCTATTTTTGGTTTTGTTTTGTTTTTTGAGACAGGGTCTCAGAACTCGCTCTGTAGACCAGGTTAACCTCAAAACCAGAGATACGCCTGCCTCTGCCTCTCGAGTGCTGGGATTAAAGTCCTGCACTACCACTGCCCAACCGAAATCTAACTTCTTTTTTTTTTTTTTTAAGATTTATTTATTTATTATATGTAAGCACACTGTAGCTGTCTTCAGACACACCAGAAAAAAGCATCTGATCTCATTACGGATGGTTGTGAGCCACCATGTGGTTGCTGGGACTTGAACTCACGACCCTCAGAAGAGCAGCCGATGCTCTTAAACATTGTGCCATCTCTCCAGCCCCGAAAACTATCTTATGTATAATTTTACAAATGGTGCAAGAAATAAACCTCTATCTGTCAGTCTTGCAGAAAACCAAACTGTTCTGAGTGATGGTCTGGTTCAAATAACAAACCCTGCAACAACAGGTCCAAAACAGCAATTTACTTAGCTAGCCAGCGACTTCTCTAGTTTTGTTCCAATTTTGGTCCAACAAGAGAAACTAAAATGTGTCTCCCCACTTCTAGTTAGATGTAGTCTTCTTGCATATCTCACAGATGAACAGCCTCCAATCAGAACCACTAGACGCCACCTCTTTCCCTGAGCACCCCCACCCCAGTCTCTTTTTATTATTTATTTTCTATGAAGTTCCCACATCCCTGTGGGCCTTTGTATCTGTACCAAAAGTGTAAAATGGTGGTTGACTCACTTGCCATAGAAAGGTCAGACTAAATAGCCTTTGATTTTTCTCACGTGGTCTTCATTTAGAATACTGACTATAGTAACTCTATGACAATTTTCCCAAATCTCTTTTTGGTTTTAGTTTTGGTTTTGGTTTTTTGGGTTTTTTTCGAGACAGGGTTTCTCTGTGTAGCCCTGGCTGTCCTGGAACTCACTCTGTAGACCAAACTGGCGTCAAACTCAGAAATCTGCCTGCCTCTGCCTCCCAAGTGCTGGGGTTAAAGGCGTGCGCCACCACCGCCCGGCTAAAATTCTATTATTACTAATCTAAGTCAATATGCTATCAGTCTCTCCTTTTCGAGGACAATCCTGTTGCTAAATGGATAGGTTTTCAGGGGCCCAGAAGATGTAGGTGGCCTATATAACTCCAGAAGGAGAAGTCGGAGTCGGCCGCACCTGTGAGACCTGCCAGAACTACAATTCCCAGTGGTCTCTGCGGCGGCGCGGGTCAATGCGTGCGCAACTATGAAGTCCTGGCCTGTTCCCGCCAATTCTCGTGTCAGTCTTGTCTGGGTCTAGTTCCTTACTTCATGGAGCCATTTGATCCCGCGGAGCTGCCGGAGCTACTCAAGCTTTATTACCGAAGGCTCTTTCCCTACGCCCAGTACTATCGCTGGCTCAACTATGGCGGAGGTGATGGAGGCTGGAACGGGATGGGTAGCGGGGCTGGGAGCGGTGTGTGAGGAAATTCTGGGCGGGATGTCCTTATATACTGTATTAAGGCCGACGTGAGTGCCCTCCTGCGCTATCTCCACCCGTCCCCACCACCTCTCAGGTGCAAAAAGTCAGGTGGACCCAATGGCCATACTGTGTAAATGAAAGAGAGAAAGAAAAGGACCAACAAGAAAGAAGCAGGCACGGAGGTCTGACCTGCAACCAGGTCCTAGGAAGAATATTTCGTCTTTGAAATATTTACACCTCCTATTTATTGTTCCCTAGCAAATGTGAAATTGTATGACCCTTCAGATTACAGGCTATCGAGAACAATGTTGGGCACAGGGCACTCATTAAAAATATTCCAGAGAGCCTAGTGACTCATACTTGTAATTCTTACATTCGGGAGGTTGGGGCAGATGGATTTTCATGAGTTCAAGGCCAGCCTGGGCTACACAGTAAGTTCTAGGGCAGCCTAGTCTACACAGTATGACCCTGTCGTTTAAAAATATATGTCTTCCCGTTAGTTAAAGTTATATTATGCCCTAAACTGAAATTAAAATTATTTTGCAGTGACAAAGAATTACTTTCAACACCGTGAATTTTCATTCACACTGAAAGATGATATTTACATTCGCTACCAGTCCTTCAACAACCAGAGTGATCTGGAAAAGGAGATTCAGAAAATGAATCCATATAAGATTGATATAGGCGCAGTATATTCTCACAGAGTAAGGATTTTTTTTTTCTTGTATTTTGTTTGTATCTTTTTGTGTATTTTGTCTTGTAAGCCAGAGTGAGTTGGTGCCCCCCAAGTTTTGAAGGTAAGGTTTTAGAGTTTATTATAGTTGATGAAACACACCTTTTTGCAAGTAAATTTTAATCTTATTTAACACTCTACTGGCTGAAAAATCACTTGGCTGTTAAGACCTTGCCTTCTTACCAGGTTTAGAAAAAGAGCCAAGCTTTGGGCTGGAATGTAGCTCAGTTGATAAGGATGTTTGTCTGGCATCATGAACCGTTAGATTCCATTCCTAAGAACTCATAAACCAGGTGTAAATGTGCATTATCTGTAATCCCAGCATAAAGGAGGCAGAGGCCAGTTTGAAATACATGAGGCCATGTCTTTAAAAAGAAAAAAATTTTTGCTGGGGTCCTGGCATACTCCTTTAATCCCAGAGGCAGGCAGATCTGAGTTGAAGTGTGAGACCAGCCTCATTCACAGAGCAGGACTCGCAGGACATCCCAGGCTGCCAGAGACACAAGGGCAGGGAGCACAACTTTGATTTGGTTGGCTGAAAGTCAAAATAAAACAAATTTATGTTCAAAACAGTAAGCCCAAGGCTGGGGAGATAATTCCGTTGGTCAAGTACTTGAAGACCTGAGTTGGGAATCTCCAGGACCCATGTAAGAAGCCCTCCAGGCAGGGACCAAAAAATCCCTGGAGTTTGCTGGCCAGACAGACTAGCTGAACCAGGGAGCTACAGGTTCAGGGAGAGACCAGAGACCCTGTCTCAGTAAGTAAAGAAAACACCCACCCTCAACCTAGACATATGCATCTGTGCAGGGGCACACACACAAACACACATAAGTTTAAAAGATGTTGCTAAATTTCTCAGAAAAGGAGCTGGGATATATATTAGTCATAGAATATGTGTTGTGTGAGTTGTGGGGTCCTACATTTGAAGATCAGTCATAGCGCGTGTGTCCTGTGAGACCCTACATTAGATCCCTGTTGTTTCAGGGTGTAGGGAACTAACACCATTCTAGTTCTTTTAATGCATGAGACCTGGAAGTTCTTAGGATTTTCTGTCAATCTTTTCTCACCCTAGCTCTAAAATTGTACAAATGTGCACTATGGTATGTGCCTTTAAAAAAAAAAAAAAAGATTTATTTTATATATACGAGTACACCGTGCTGTCTTCAGACACACCAGAGGAGGGCATTGGATCCCATTACAGATGGTTGTGAGCCCCCATGTGGTTGCTGGGAATTGAACTTAGGACCTTTGGAAGAGCAGTCAGTGCTCTTAACCATTGAGCCATCTCTCCAGCCCCATATGTGCCTTTTATTGTCTGTTCTGATAGGTATTGATGGAACCTTACAATACCCCTGGTCTTCAGTTGTGGGGGAAGCTATATTTTTTCTAAATATCCTGTCTCTTTTTAAAAATATGTTATTTCCAAGGATTTCAATGATAGATCATTAAACTCTCTTTGCAGTCTTAACCTGCTCACACTCACACACACACACACCCATTTATAATCTTCCTGCTTCTGCCTCCTGAGTTGCTGGGAGGTATTGTGGGTGTGAACCAAAGCACTCACCAATGGATGTGATGTTTTACTGAGAAGCGATTTGACTGAGCCATATTCTTAGGGACTCTCTGAGCTAAGTTCGCCTAGATCTTTGTCAGGATAAAATCTCTACTAACATAGAGACTTTGGTTTAGATACTGATCTATCCCTAGAGCCTAGAATGGTGCCCAACACATCTGGTCAGATTCTTCTGAAAGGAATCCAGTCTCTTGCCTGGGTTATCAGTGGAAGCCAACAGACGTGAGGAGAAAGATCTCAGAAAGATTCAGATCTCTGGATAAAGAGATGGCTCTGCTGGGCAGTAGTGGTGCACGCCTTTAATCCCAGCACTTGGGAGGCAGAGGCAGGCGGATTTCTGAGTTCGAGGCCAGCCTGGTCTACAGAGTGAGTTCCAGGATAGCCAGGGCTACTCAGAGAAACCCTGTCTCGAAAAACCAAAAAAACAAAACAAAGAGATGGCTCAACAGCACTTGCTTTGGACCTGAGTTCAAACTTCCAGCATCCACATAAAAGCTGGCCATGTCCACCCTTGCACCTATAACGTCAGTTCTGTGCATGTGGCACAGACGCAGAAGGACGCGGGCTTGCTGGTAATCAGGGGCAGCTTGGGCCACATGAGACCCTGTCTCAGAACAAGAGACTCATTTAAGAAGATATTTTTTTATTATGTTGAAGGGATCTAAAATAAGTATATATTTGTTAATTGTATGTACCATAACAAGGAAAGATTTGTAAAATACCTTGTAATAGGGAATTATTTGTATAGACATTTACTTATTAGAAACCTAACAGCTTTGTTATTTCTTTTTTTTTTTTTAAGATTTATTTATTTATTTATTTAATGTCTGTCTTCAGACTCACCAGAAGAGGGCATCAGATCCCATTACAGATGGTTGTGAACCACCATGTGGTTGCTGGGACTTGAACTCAGGACCTCTGGAAGGGCAGTCAGTGCTCTTAACCACTGAGCCATCTCTCCAGCCCAACTTTGTTATGTCTATCAAGCAACATATACTTAGAGTTGATTCATTACACCCTATTTTGTGGGGGGTTTTTTCTTTCCTTTTTTTTCGAGACAGGGTTTCTCTGTGTAGCCCTGGCTGTCCTGGAACTCACTCTGTAGACCAGGCTGGCCTCGAACTCAGAAATCCGCCTGCCTCTGCCTCCCAAGTGCTGGGATTAAAGGCGTGCACCACCACTGCCCGGCCGTTACACCCTATTTTAAATTGACAAAAAATAAAAACTATCGGGGCTGGAGAGATGGCTCAGCGGTTAAGAGCACTCACTGACTGCTCTTCCAGAGGTCCTGAGTTCAGTTCCCAGCAACCACATGGTGGCTCACAACCATCTGTAATGGGATCTGATGCCCTCTTCTGGGGTGTCTGAAGACAGCTACAGTGTACTCACATACATAAAATAAATAAATAAATCTTTAAAAAAAAAATAAATAAATAAATAAATAAAAAATAAAAATAAAAAAATAAAAACTATCATCAATTCAGATTGTATGAGATCCAAAGTATCTAAAGTGTCACAGGTGTGGTATTATACAGCATCTTTGACTCATTACCGTGTGAATAGACATGGGCAGCTCTTACAGAACCTGATGGCATTTTGTATTCATAGCCCAGTCAACACAACACAGTGAAGCTGGGAGCTTTCCAGGCTCAGGAGAAAGAACTGGTCTTTGACATTGACATGACAGACTACGATGACGTAAGGAGATGCTGCAGGTAAGCGCCTTCCCGCTGGGGTAGGTGACATCACCGGCAGTGAGTAATGACAGCTGTGTTCCAGTTCTGCAGACATATGTTCCAAGTGCTGGACTCTCATGACGATGGCCATGCGTATCATAGACCGGGCGTTGAAGGGTATGTGTCAGTGGGTCGTGGGTGTCAGTGTGTTGTGTCGGTGTGTTGTATGTGTCAGTGTGCTGTGTGTCTCAGTGTGTTTGTATGTGTCAGTGGGTTATATGTGTCTATGTATTAGTGTGTCGTGTGTGTCAATGTGTTGTATGTATCAGTGTGTCATGTGTGTCAGTGGGTTGTGTCTCAGTGTGTTGTATGTTGTATGTGTGTTGTGAGTGTCGGTGTGTTATCCTCTCAGTCTCTGTATTTCATTATCAGATCTCACACATTTCTAATATTTTCCCCTGAAACATAAGAGGAAAAAGAAAGGGGAAAATTTTAGTACTGAAAACGTTAATACAGCTGTTGAACAAACCAGTGTGTCTTCCCCCAGTACAGTCCTCTGTGGAGCAAGTCTGTGTGCTAGGTACTATTCTCCATAAGAGACATGAAAAATTAAAAGAACAGTCTTACCCAGGCAGGTTTTGAACTTACTGTATTGCCAAGGATGACTCCTACCCCTACCCCCTCAAATTACAGGACCTCTGAGCTGATTCCCAGCCGCTGTGTGGATTGCCTCACAGCTGCCCCTAGTTCTAGCTCAAAGGGATCCAGTACCGTCCTTCTGGTCTCTGCATGCACCATCTCATACACAGACATACACCCCATACACATAAATATTAATGACAGTAAGTCAAGGAAGAAATAAATCCTTGTCAGGAAGTTGATGATGGGTAAGAAAGGCCAGCGTCCCAGTCCCAGCGAGTGCTCGGGGCACATGACAAGCTGCAGGTCAGTCGGCATGAGGAAAATGAGAAACTGTCCCTGCGTGAGCATGCGCGCCTGAGATTGGCTCTGCAGCACCTGTGTATAAGCCAAGCGTGGCACTTACCTGAAACCACAGCACAGGTTGGTGGAGACAGGATTCCAGAAGCTTGCGCAGCCAGCCTGACTTGCTGAATCAGTGAGAGACCTCAGAAAATAAGGTGGATGACCCCAGAGGACGACACGCAGCATCAGCTTCTGCACTCCTACAGGCATGCATACCCTTATGTCATAACCACAAATTAAAAAGTGAAACGGGAGAAAGCCCAGACTGGCGATGCCTACGAGTAATTTTGAGGGTGGAAGTAGGAGGATCAGGAGTCCAGGGCCATCCTGGGCAACAGAGCAAGTTTAAAACCCACCTAGGTGAGTTATCTGAACAGTGTCAGTGCACGCTTTTATTGGTTTGGTTGGTTGGTTGGTTTTGTTTTTTTCGAGACAGGGTTTCTCTGTGTAGCCAAGGCTGGCCTCGAACTCAGAAATCCACCTGCCTGTGCCTCCCAAGTGCTGGGATTAAAGGTGTGCGCCACCACTGCCCGGCCAGTGCACGCTTTTATAATTTCTGCACTCAGGAGACAGAGACATGCTGATAGACAGAGCTCTATAGACTCTGGTCTATAGATAGCCAAGGCTCCACAGAAAAACCCTGACTCAAAAGAACAAACAAAAAGCCATCCTGGGTAACATAAGACCTTGTCTCAAAATATATCAGCAGTACCCACTCTGCCTGGGAAGGGGTGGGGTGGAAAATGAGAGTGCTTGTGGAAAACGTGAGCATTGGGTAAGCAAAACCTAGGTTATAGAATTGTCTTAAACCCTATCGTTTCTGTCCCTCCTCAGAGGACTTTGGATTTAAGCACCGCCTCTGGGTGTATTCAGGAAGGAGAGGTGTGCACTGTTGGGTCTGCGATGAGTCTGTTCGAAAGCTGTCCTCTGCTGTACGCTCCGGGATCGTGGAGTACTTGAGTCTTGTAAAGGTAATGGTCTCTTAATTAATAGTCTCCATGTCTTTCTCTAGTAGATATTACCCAGAACTTTTAGTGACACAGAAAATATATATATTTTTTTTATAGCATTCATATCCTAGAGTAAGTGAACTTAGCAATGATCATTTAAAGCTGTAATAGCTACGTTTAAAAGATACTTTTACATACATGCGTGTGCACGCGCAAACAACACACACACACACACAGAGCTCAGGTATTGTAGCAGGAGAGAGAATAGAAAGAGCCAGGACCAGAGGATGGGAAGATGTCTTCTAGACATGACGCAGCCAGTACACTCAGTATTGCTGTGGTTATCTGTACAAGTCCTTTATGTGTTAGGGGCCATGAACAATTCTTTTCTCATGGATGGAAGAAACCCCCTGCCCAGGCCCCATTCCTTCAGGTGAGGCTCCTGAGGGAGTGCATGTCACTCTCATCAATGCTAATAAGTGGCCCTTGCCCTGGGAAATAACCTCTCACCCACACTGGGGCAAGAAACGTCAATTAAACTTAGTGAGTCTCACACACAAATGAGCAGAAAGTGGGAAAAGGCCCTGTTGGGAAGAAGGATTTCAGTAAGGGAGGGTGAGGGGTGACAGAGAGGAATGGGGGGCAGTGAAATAACTAAAATTCATCTATAAATATATGAAACTCAAATAATAAAAGCATTTAGGGCTGGTGAGATGGCTCAGTGGTTAAGAGCACTGACTGCTCTTCTGGAGGTCATGAGTTCAAATCCCACTACATGGTGGCTCACAACTATCTGTAATGAGAAACAAATTAAAAAAAACAACAACAAAAAAAAACCTTTGGGCCGGAGCAAGAGGGAGAAGGGAAGGGGGGAAATTATTTACATTTTTTTTTAGAATATATTGGCATCTCATGCCCATAATTCTGGCACTTGGGGACTGAAGCAGGAAGAGGAAGGTGAGGCTCAGATCAGCCTGGGCTGTAGAATGAGACCTTATCTCCTCCACAGTAGCAACAACAAAAAGATACTAACTGTTTTGTTGCTGAGTCTTCTCCTTTGTAACAAAAGGAATTTTGTCAAAGAAAGTTGGAGGTGTTGAGACGCTGGGCTGGAGAGATGGCTCAATGGTTAAAGGCACTCTCTACTCTGGCAGTTCCCTGGATCTGACCCGGTCTTACGGTCTTTTCATTTTATCTACACTCTTGTGGTGCACATGCATACACAAAGATAAAATAAATTTTTCTAAGATAATAATAGCATCCAGGCTTCTGTACTTCATAATTTAGCCACTGTCTTTGGTTTTATAAAGCTTTAAATGGAATAATAGAACATATTAAAGATGTTTTTAAATGACTAATTTATGCTTTATAATATAGATAAAATTCTTTTTTGGTGATTTATTTTTCAGGGTGGTCAAGACGTTAAAAAGAAAGTTCACCTAAATGAGAAAGTTCACCCTTTTGTCAGGTCTGTTGGGAAACCCCCCTGAGGGCCAAGTCTGCTGGGAAAGACCCTCTTAGGGCCTCTGCCTTGCCACACGTGCTTGTAGACGCCTCTTACTGCCAGTTCTCACCACTAAGTACTTGCAGCCAACAGCCTCCGACTTTAAGTTGCCTTCTTCCAGTGTGCTCTACTGTCATTTTCAGTAACCTTCAGGACTTCAAGAGAAACATGACAGTACTTCCACTTAAAGACAAGACAAGTGGGTTTTAGAGAACCGTATGGTTCACTTGACATCACACAAGCAATTGTCAACCTCTAGCACCCAGGTCCCCGTCTACTTAATTCAGCACCCATGCTGTTTCTACTCTGGTTTCACACTGTGACCTAGATAAATGCTGGAGGCACCACCTATGTGAATGATGTGGGGACCATATGTGGTCCACCTGACTCCAGGGTGGTGGCAAAGACAAATGACACAAGATGAAGTACATTTGCAAACTGCAGGCTGTGGAGGAAGTGGGTACAGTCCAAGACAGGGTTTCTCTGTGCAGCCCTGGCTGTCCTGGATTTCTACCACTGTTACATGTTCTATGATGTTAGTAACATTATAGATTACAGGATTTAAGAAGTAATCATTTAAGCCAGGCATGGTGTGGCCCATGCCTTTATTTATTCCCAATACCAGGGAAGCAGAGGCAGGCAGATCTCCACAGAGGCCAGCCTGGTCTACATAGCGAGTTCCAGGCTGTCCAGACTTACACTGTGAGACCCTGTCTCAAAATAATTTTAAGATCGAGGCCAGCCTGGTCTACAGAGTGAGTTCCAGGACAGCCAGGGCTACACAGAGAAACCCTGTCTCAAAAAACCAAAAAAAATAATAATAATTTTAAGAACCAAACATTTCCCAGGTACATGCTAGGCTATTTCCATTTTAAGTCTCTAGTTTTAACTCAATTAACTAACAAAAGGGTCTCGATCCATTTATCTAGTTCTAGAAATTCAGGAAAAATAAGCAGTGACCTCAGCTAGTAGGAGAGTGCCTATGTACTCTGTCTTGCTAATACTGTTGTTCTGTCATTCCTACAGAAAATCTATAAACATAATTAAAAAGTACTTTGAGGAATATGCCTTAGCTGGCCAAGATATTCTGGAAAATAAAGAAAACTGGGATAAGATTTTAGCCCTTGTTCCTGAGAATATCCTTTCCTGTGGTTACTATGTAAGCCAGTCGTCTCTGTG
>CM052707.1:57745475-57762901 GCA_028551405.1 Uromys caudimaculatus | reverse complement strand
TCTACAGAGTCTCTGTGACATTGTAGATGTCTGTGTCTACAGAGTCTCTGTGACATTGTAGATGTGTGTGTCTACAGAGTCTCTGTGACATTGTAGATGTGTGTGTCTACAGAGTCTCTGTGACATTGTAGATGTGTGCTGCTTGCATAGCCTCTGTGACATACATGCATGCTTCCTGCATAGTCTCTTATGTTCCTAGATGTTTCATCTTTTGTTTTATGCAGTTATCTCCTGCATGTCTACATTTTTGTATCACTGAGCTACAGTAAGAAATGGGACTATTCTGTAAAATAGTTTCCTCATTTTATAAGTTGTTCCAAGAATTAGTGGTTAAAGAATGGGGAATCATTTCATCTAGATATGATGTCATAAGTACCTTCAAATTATATTAGCATTCTCTCTGCCAGATCACTACTGTAGTTGCACAAGGGGATTTTTTATGCTGTAAGTGCTGAGCACTTGTGTCTCAGGACTTGTTAACAGTTTCTGAATGTGTGAAGCTTCGACATTCTTGTAATAATATGTACTAAAGACTTATTCATTGAAGTATCCCAAGTGAGCATGCTCCTTAATGAAGCATCACCAATTCATGATGAGCTGCAAAGAGGATTTCCGAAGTTCCAGAGTTCAGCTCAGCGCTGGGAATACCTGAAGAAAGTGGCCACCGCACCTCAGGTATCCACCACTGGAATCCGTGTTTACCAATATCAACACAGCTCCTAGTCGAGTTAGGAATGTTTGTGCTTTAAAGATGGTTAAAGTTCCTTCAGATCCTCATGGTGGTCTCACATTTGCTTTTAGAATATCAAGAATGATAAGTGCGGCCCCTGGCTGGAGTGGGAGATTATGCTCCAGTACTGTTTCCCTCGCCTGGATATCAACGTTAGCAAAGGAGTCAATCATTTACTGAAGAGCCCTTTTAGTGTTCATCCTAAGACAGGTACAGTGCAAAGAAACTAAGGAAAACTGAAAGAAAAACATTTGTTTTGTCTTGTTTTGTGAGACAAGGTCTCACAGTGTAGCCCTGGCTGGTGTGTGTGCGTGCGTGTGTGCGTGTGTGTGTGTGTGTGTGACTAAGGATTGAACCCAGGACCTTAAGCATGCAAGTCACTAAACTATATCCCCAGAACCTTGTCAAATTTTAACCAAAAATAATTCAGAGACAACAACAACCAACAGTCATGCATTTATTTATAACTTCTGGGTCTTACAGGTCGGATTTCTGTGCCTATCGACTTTCAGAAAGTGGATCAGTTTGATCCATTTACTGTTCCAACTATAAGGTATGTTCCCGATCAGTGATCATTCCTTACTTGTGACTTTTTTGAATTTTATATAGATGATACTTGATCCCTAGACAGAGAAGTAGTGACATGGCATGATCCAGAGGCAGAGGCAGAAGGATCCCAAGCTCTAGGTTGGGGAGCGAGAGCGTAGCTTAGTTGGATGGAGTATATAACAGCCGGTGTTATGGTATACAACTATAATCTCAGGCCTCAGAATTCAAGGCCGTCCTTGACTATATAACAAGTCTGAGGCTGTCCTGGAATACATGAGGCTCTGCTGAGCTGGTAGGTTGCTTGCTTGCTTGTTGTTCAGTGCCAGAAGTGCCGGGGCCTTTTACATATGCAGACAGTCTACTGCTAAGCTGCACCTCAGGCACATGGTACATATGCAGACAGTCGCTCTACCACTGAGCTGCACCTCAGGCACATGGTACATGTGCAGACAGTCGCTATGCCACTGGGTGACGTGGGACCTGGAACCAACCGCGGCGTTCTCCTATTCTGTTGCCTGCAGTGCCATCTGCCAGGAACTGGATGTGGTTTCCACTAATGAGAAGGAAAAGGAGGAGAATGAAGCTGACAGCAGACACAGAGTCAGAGGTAAGCTACTGTGCTGAGGCTTCCAGTCAACAGCAGCTTCTTACCTACCTGTCTGCACTCCTGTAGGGATCTCTCCTTAGAAGCAGGCCACCCTGAGTTGCTGTCTATCCTGAAACCAGCTCCATGGTAAATTCTGTTGTGAAGTGCTTTCTCTAGTTAGATATATTCCCAAGCACTTCGTTTTCTGGTTTTAGAGTTGTTTTAAATGGGATATTTGGGGCTGGAGAGATGGCCCAGTGGTTAAGAGCACTGACTGTTCTTCCAAAGGACCGCAGTTCAATTGAGGTGGCTCACAGCTATCTGTAACTCCAATCCTAGGGTATCCAACATCCTCACACAGACATGCATGCAAGCAAAACACTAATGTGCCAAAAGTAAATAAAACTAAAAAAAAGTTAACTGGGATAATTTTCCCTAATTCCTTTCTCAGACATACATTATTGGTTTATATAAAGACTGATTTCGTACCCTGCAAGTTTTCTAGGATATTCTATAGAGTCTGTAAAGAATCATGTCATCTGTAAATACAGAAAGTGTGACTTGTCTTCCTCCTTTCCTGTTTTTATACCTTTTATTTTTTTGTAACTGCCAGAGTTAAGGTTTTTGAGCATTGTATCAAATAAAGAGTGGGGAGGGGTGCTGGAAAGAATTCTCAGCAGTTAGGAGAACATGCTGCCCTTGCAGAGGACCCGGGTTCAAGGTCCAGCCCCCATACTGTAAGAGCTGGTTGAAACTCACCCAGGGGTGTCCACTGCCCTTTTCTGACTCCCACGGGCACTGCATGCATGTGGCGCAGAGACATACGTTCAGGCAAACACTCATGCACATGAAATAAAAAGAATCTAAAAAATACAGGAAAGAAATAAGAGGGAAGGTGGGCGTCCTTGTCTTGTTCTTGATTTTCAGAGGAAATGTTCTTGGTCTGTCTCCATTTTACATAATGTTGTCTGTAGGTTTACTGTATATAACCTTTATCACTTTGAGGTCTGATCCAACTATAAAGTCTCCACAACTTTGATCATGAGGGCATGTCAAACTTTGTCAAATGCCTTCTCAACATCAATAGAAATAACATGCAGTTCTGTCTTAAGTTTATTTATACGATGCATTACATTTATTGATGTACATACGTTGAATCAAACTTGCCTCTCTGGCACAAAGCCTACTTGTTCATAATCTTCTTACTGTGTTCCTGATTCAGCTTGCAAGTATTTTGTTGAGAATTTTTACATCTATGCTCATCAGAGAAATTGGTCTATAGTTGTGTGTGTGCGTGTGTGTGTGTTTTGTGTCTTTACCTGGTTTTGCTACCAGGATAATATTGCCTTCATAGAATAAATCTGGTGGTGTTCCTCCTTTTCTGTTTGTGGAACAAACTTTTTAAAAATTGGTATGAGATAGTCCTTGAAAGTTGGATTGGTCAAACATGGTGGCACATGCCTTTAATCCTAGCACTTGGGAGGCAGAGGCAGGAGAGTGTCAGCGAGTTCAAGGCCAGCCTGATCTGCAGAGTTCAGGACAGTTGGGACTACACAGAGAAACCCTGTCTGTATCAAAAAACTAGGGGGGGATGGGACATCAGTGACTCTGTACAGCTTCCATTTGTAGTGTGTCTATTTAAAGATATTTATGTCTCCTGGACTTAATTTTGGTAAACGATGTGCATCTAGAAGCCCTTCTATTTCTTCTGAGTATAAGTTTTCATAGTAATCACTACCATGGCTCAGTATTTGCGTGGACTGTGTTGGAATAACACCTTCTGTTCTCTGTTTGATACATTTATATCTCCTATCGGGTTAACTAAAGGTTTGTCAATCTTACTAACATCTTCAAAGAACAAACTCTGTTTGGTTGTTCTAAAATATTCATGTTCTTTCTGCCAACTGCCCATACTAATGCACATGTCTTATGACTTAGATTACAAGAAGACCAGTCTAGCACCGTATGTGAAAGTATTTGAACAGTTTCTCGAAAACCTGGATAAATCCCGGAAAGGGGAACTTCTCAAGAAGAGCGGTAAGATGAGCTTCCCCTTGTCTTTGCAAAACTAATCTTTGTCTAATCTAGTAAAAAAAAAAAAAAATTACTGATTTGTTGTAACCTTAGTTGGGTGTTTTTTGTTGTTTCACATTTCTTTATTTAGCAGTGTGTGTGTGTGTGTGTGTGTGTGTGTGTGTGTGTGTGTGTGTGTGCATTTGCCACAGAATGTGTGTGGAAGTCAAAAGACAACTTGCAGTAGCTAGTTCTCTCATTCTACCCATGTAGGTCCTGGGGCTTGAACTCAGGTCTTCAGACTTGGCAGCAAGCACCCACACCCACTAAGCAGTCTCGCCAGCCAAGTCCTCTGTATTTTCATTCTGTCCTGCATCAACCTATAATTTGGGCTTCAAAAAGTGTGAGAACAAGCCTTTATATATGGTGTGAATTAACAGAAGCTTGAAAGAAAGCAGAATATGGAAATAAATAGTTTTATTTTCCTTTACTAATTCTTTCACTTATTTTTTTTTTAATTTTTGTTTTCTATTTTGTTTTAGACTTACAAAAAGATTTCTGAAGAAAACAACTCCCATCAAACCAACGTGAATGCCTTTTATCTTCAACCATGGAGTATTTAATAAATACAGTGGAGTCATCGATGTGCCTTAATCCTCAAAGCAGAACTTTCCTTCAAGAAATAATTTATGTCAAAGAGACCTGGTTTCTGAGACCAAAGAGGGTGTCAAGGGCCCTGAAAGAAACAATACATCAAGGAATAAGTGAACTGCAGAAGTTTGAAAAATGTATTCTATAAAGAGATAATCCTTAGACTTCTGATGTACTCGGTTCTACTCGCTATTCTGTAGAGGCATAAGTGAGCAGGAGTATGCCCAGAACTCCCATTTTAGCACTCTGGATTCCCCCTCCACCTCCATGATTTTATATAAATGACGGCCTTGTCCTTCAGCCGTGTAAGTTAGTCATGGCTCATAACTGTGATCCCAGCACTTAGGAGACTGAGGCAGAAGGGTTGCCACAAATTTGGAGCCAGGCTGAGCTACACCACGATCCATCTATATTAAGTCAGGGTTTTTTAAAGGAACATAACATGTATATGTCAGTGAAGGAATGGACTTACTCATAAAAGGGAAGAACTTCCTTCTTCCATGTCCTTTATATAGGCTGCTATCAGAAGGTGTGGCCAGGGGCTGGAGAGATGGCTCAGCAGGTAAGAGCACTGACTGCTCTTCCAGAGGTACTGAGTTTGAATCCCAGCAACCACATGGTGGCTCACAACCATCTGTAATGAGATCTGATGCCCTCTTCTGGTGTGTCTGAAGACAGCTACTGTGTACTTACATATAATAAATAAAGAAATCTTAAAAAAAAGAAGGTGTGGTCAGATTTAAGGTGCATCTTACCACTTCAAAATAATCAGATAGATTTAGGGTGGTTTTTTCCCTCTTTAATGATTTAATTAAGAAAAATCCCTTACAGGTATACCCAGCTGCTTGGGTTTAAGCTAATTCCAGATGTGGTCAAGTTGGCAGCCAACACTACCCATCACACCACTGCTCAGTTTGGTCTGGTTTGGTTTTCTTTACTGTTTTGTCTACTTGTTTTGAGAGATGGGGTCAACTCTAGACCAAGCTGGCCTCGAACCTGTGACTATTCAACTGTGTCAGCCTCCTGGGTGCTAGGGTTACAAGCATTCAGCCACCATGCCCAGTTTTTTCCTTTTTCTTTTTTTCTTTTCTTTAGATTTATTTATTTATAGGAATACACTGTCACTGTCTTCACACCTGAAGAGGGCATCAGATCCCATTACAAATGGTTGTGAGCCACCATGTGGACCTCTGGAAGAGCAGTCAGTGCTCTTAACTGGTGACCTTTCCCTTTTGTATATCATTACACTTACTGTCTCATCACCCTCTTTTCCCAAACAGCCCTTCCTTTGAATTTCATCTCAAATATTTTCTTTGCCTCTCTTATTCCTCCTTAATTTTTTTTTTTGGGGGGGGGGGTGTTTCAAGACAGAGTTTCTCTGTGTAGCCCTGACTGTCCTAGAACTCACTCTGTAGACCAGGCTGGCCTCGAACTCAGAAATCCGCCTGTTTCTGCCTCCCAAGTGCTGGGATTAAAGGCGTGCGCCACCACTGCCCAGCTCTTAAAATTATTTTTAACCAGATAACTAAACCTATGGAAATTTCCAAAGATGAACAATATTAGGGTTTAATAGAATGTTCTTTATCAAGCATTTTTGGGTTTAGTGCCTTTTTCCCTGAGCAACTGGATGAATTCACCTCAAAGCAGCTTAAAAATGTAACCAACTTGGGCTGGAGAGGTAGGTGGCTCAGTGGTTAAGAGCACTGGCTGCTCTTCCAAGGACCTGGGTTTAATTCCCAACAACCACATGAAGGCTCACAACTGTCTGTGGTTCCAATTCCAGGGGATCTGACACCTTCACACAGACGTATATGTAGGCAAAACACCAGTGCACATGAAAAAATAAAAAGGAATCATCAAAAATGTAACCAACTTAACCAAAACAAAAAAGCTATCGTAAGGGGTAAGACATAACGGCACACGACTTTCATCCCAGCACAGGCAGGTAGGTGTCTGAATCAGAGGCAGCCAGGTCTACATGTCAAGTTTCATGCAAGCAGAGTTAAGAGTTACATTAATGAGACCTTGTCTCAAAAAAATTTATTTTTGTCAAAACAGACCTCATCTACTCTTTCCCCCTCCCCCCCCCCCCCCAGAGGGTTTCTCTGTGTAGCCCTGACTATCCTGGAACTCACTCTGTAGACCAGGCTGGCCTCAAACTCAGAAATCCGACATTATAGAAATTTTAATTGACCCACTATTTCTTAGAAGCTAAAGACTAAATAATCTACAGTATACACAAAAATAAGGAATTTTGCAAAGTGGCTTTTAATATTTTTCCTTTTTTTTTTAGTATAGAAATAGAGTTTATTTAGGGCATGGGGAGTTAAGAGGGTAGTAGAGGCGGAGAAAGGCAGAGAGAGAGGGAGAGTAGAGAAGTAGAGGAGTGGAGGCCGGCCATGACCACGTGGAGAGAGGGGGGAGAGGAACGGGGAGAGGTAAGGGAAGTAGGAGAGAGGCAAGAGAAAGAGGTAAGAGCAATATTTTTCCTTTAAGAGTAGGTGAGAAGCCGGGCAGTGGTAGCGCACGCCTTTAATCCCAGCACTTGGGAGGCAGGGGCAGGTGGATTTCTGAGTTCGAGGCCAGCCTGGTCTATACAGAGTGAGTTCCAGGACAGCCAGGGCTACACAGAGAAACCCTGTCTCCAAAAACCAAAAAAAAGAAAAAGAAAAAAGAAACTGGTGGTGGTGAACATCTTTAATCCCAGCACTCAGGATGCAGAGGCAGTGGGATCTCTGTGAGTTGGAGGCCAGCCTGGTCTACATAGTGAGTTCCAGGACAGCCAGAGCTACACAGAGAAACTCTTGTCAAAGAAAAGGAGGAAGAGGAAAGAAAGAAAAGAAACTTGAGTGCAAGGAAGCCACACCCCAGCACCACTCCCCTTCTCTCACTCAATTTCAGAAAAACTGAGTCTTCCACATTACTCATGAATAGAAGTAGATGGACCTCCAACTCTCCATCCTCCTGCCTCAGCTTCCCAAGTAGGTGTGGCTACAGATGGGCCACAGAGCCTGGTTTAGTTACACTTTTTTTTTTAAAGTTTTATTTATTATTTTATTTATATGAGTACACTGTAGCTGCCTTCAGAAGAGGGCATTGGATCCCATTACAGATGGTTGTGAGCCACTGTGTGGTTGCTGGGAATTGAACTCAGGACCTCTGGAAGAGCAGTCAGTGCTCTTAACTGCTGAGCCATCTCTCCAGCCCCGGTTTAGTTACACTTTTATAAACACTAA
Source organism: Uromys caudimaculatus (assembly GCA_028551405.1). Classification (NCBI taxonomy): domain Eukaryota; kingdom Metazoa; phylum Chordata; class Mammalia; order Rodentia; family Muridae; genus Uromys; species Uromys caudimaculatus. The sequence continues at coordinate 57,755,136 of CM052707.1, read as the reverse complement.
ATCATGTGCATATATCATCTGTTGCCTTCCTAGTACTCCTATGGAGCAGTAACAAGTATCCCCATTTACAGATGAAGGCAATAATAGGTTTAATAGCCTAAATGATCCACATGAGATTCAAAGAAGATTGCAAAATTGTTTTTAGGGGATGGAGGGTTGGTCTTATTTAGCTCAGACTGGTCTCAAACTTTAATGTAGCCAAGGATAACTTCCACGTCCCAAGTGCTGGCTTTTACATCTTACAAGCTTTTACCATCATGCCTGGTTTTATGAAGTACTGGGCCTTCACATATGCTGCCAAAGCAGAACAACTGAGCTATAGTCCCAGACTCACTTCTGTTCCTAGTCACTCACAGTCTCTCTCTCCTATATGAGGGTGACTTCAGAATTCCCCAGGCCTTGTAAAATCTGCTACTCCAATTAATCCTGATTTGCTTGTTCTAATTCTCATTCGTAATACTCAAAGTCTCAAAACTTTTTTTTCTTTTATTTATGCTTTTATGAGTATGGGTGTAGCATGCGTTGCCTTGGGATATGTCTGTGCACCCCTTTTGCACCCTGTGCATTCAATGCCCCCAGAGGGCTTGGAATTCTCCAGGAGTTATAGTTACAGACAGAAGACAGAAGTGCTGCAGACTCTGGGAATCAAACCCTTGTCCTCTGAAACAGCAGCTAGTGCTCTTAATCGCTGAGCCATCTCGCCAGCCCTAGATAGTGCGCATATATATATAAAATAGAGTTTATTCGGAGCATGGGAAGGAGAGTTAAGAGGGCAGTAGGGGCAGAGAGAGGGAGAGAAAGTAGAGCGAATGAACAGAGGCCACCATGAGCACGTGGAGAGAGAGGGGGGAAGGGAATGGGGAGACGGGGAGCAAGAGGGCAAGAGAAGAGAGGCAAGAGGCCAGTGCTCTTAACTGGTGATTCTTACCTTCAGCCCAGATTTTTTTTTTTTTTTTTTTGGTTTTTCGAGACAGGGTTTCTCTGTATAGCCCTGGCTGTCCTGGAACTCACTCTGTAGACCAGACTGGCCTCGAACTCAGAAATCCGCCTGTCTCTGCCTCCCAAGTGTTGGGATTAAAGGCGTGTGCCACCACTGTCCGGCCAGCCCAGATTTTGATAAGGTTAAATTTCAAACCAGGGACAAATGGCTGAGATGCCTAATTAACATATCAAAGTGGACATGGCCTTCAGACTCTTCCAGAGTCCCTTAGTCCCCACCTGTTACAGGGTCTGGCTGACCCACTCTGCCTTCTACCTGAACTCTCTAGCCCAAGGGCTGGGCTACCCTTCCCCCTTCCCACAGAGCCTCTTCCCTGTATATTCCAGACATGTTGATTACCCACCCTTTTTGTACCTTTGGGTTCCAGGCTGCTACAGCTAGTTCCCTCTCTCCCTCTCCTTTTCCCTCCCCCTCCATGGGAGAGCTCAGTCTGGCCGTGTCCTCTGCACTGGGGATCCCTCTGCCTCTGGCTATGCTCACCCACATATCTATAATAAACCTTATCCTCCTCCAAACCTAGGGGCAGTCATGTCCTTTCCTTTTTCTTTTTCATTCTTTGTTTATGTGTACTTGACGTGTGTGTCCTCTGTGGAGTCTGTTCTCTTCCACCTTTCCACGGATTTCAAGGATGGAAGGTCGCCAGAGCTGCACAAGTGCCTAAACCAGCTGAACCAGATGACCAGCCCAATCAGGGCTTAAGGTACCTTTCAGATGTTTAACGTTCTCAATGTTTCCTAGAAAACACAGCCAAACAAATCAAGTAAGTGTTAAGTTAGCCAGATACGATGGTGTCCAGCTATAATCTCGACACTTTTGAGGACTACAGCAAGTTTGAGACTAGCCTGGACCTATAGAGAGCTTGCTTTAAAAACAAACAACAGGTCCAAAATTGTTGTGTCCTTTTGTAGAACTAAGTGTTGGTGTGTGAGTCCACTGTTTCTTTGACAAAATATTGGTTTTATAGTATATTCTACTTTAAAAGAGTATGAGGTTTTGTTTGCTTTGAGACAAGCTCTCAATATCTAGCCCAGGCAGCTCCAAATTTGCTAGTTTCAGAGACAGGTGGGTCTCTAAGGTCAGCAGAACATGTTTATAACTTGTCTCAAAAACACAAAGCTAGGCGGGCTTGATAGCCCAGCCTTTAATTCCAGCACCCTGGAGGTAGAGGCAGGTGGATTTCTAAGTGAGTTGGAAGCCAGCCAGTGAGAGACCTTGTCTCGACAAAAGACCGAACACACAAAATTCACTGTGTTGAGGTTTTGCAGAGGATGACTTTGAAAGTTTGATCCCGTCTCTGCCTCCTAAGTGCTGGATTGCGGGCTCGCACCACTTGAGATTTTATGTGGTGCTGTGGATTTAACCCAGGACTTCTTGCAAGCTAGGCAATCACTCTACCAACCGAACTACATTCCAAGGCTTAAGTGTGGGTTGTTTTTTGTTTTGTTTTGTTTTGTTTTTGTTTTTCGAGACAGAGTTTCTCTGTGTAGTCCTGGCTGTCCTGGAAATCACTCTGTAGACCAGGATGGCCTCGAACTCAGAAATCCACCTGCCTCTGCCTCCCAAGTGCTGAGATTAAAGGCGTGCGCCACCACTGCCCGGCTCTCAACTCGTTCTTTTAAAGAGGAAACCGGGACGCCGTCTTAAACAGCTGTCGCTATTTCGCATACGGTCTTGGCACGTCCCTAGTGGTCAAGGCCATGTCGGGGCGGCCCCTACAGCTCCAGCCAGGCCCCCGCGTCCTCTTAGGAATTCATAGCCTTATTTAGACCACACCACCACCGTGCCCGGAGAACAGCTGCTCTGCTCGCTACAGGAAGTGGAGGCCCGCGCGCCTGACCCGGAACCGCATGTTGGTCCCGCCCTCTTGGTGCCCGGCTTCCTTCTGCAACAGGCGTGGGTCACGGGCTCGCTCGCTCTCTTTCCGCCGCCATCTTGGTTCCGTGTTCTCCGCGCAGTAAGTACCTCTTGCGCCTCTGCTTTCCATCCGTAGCCATCCTCGCCTGTTGCGAGCTCTGCGGTCCTGGGCATGTAGTTAAGGAACGCTGGCGGCTCTGTGGAGCTCAGAGTTCTTAACTCGCCTCCGCGCCTGTGGACAAAATGGGGTCTGCGCTTTGAGTCCGGGCAAAAACAGGATAGAAGGGCCACGGGTCCGACCCGGGGTTTAGGCGTGGGAACGTGGAAGCCATTGGGGTGTAGCAGGAGAGGCTGTGCGCGTCCGCAGATGGGAAGGGCGCCACGGGGATCTGGAGGAGGTTAAGGGGGTCACAGCCTTGGAACTCGCAACGTTGTTCGTCCTGTGGCAAGGGATTGCTTGGTCTTGGGGCACCCCTTGTTCTTCTTGCTCTGCGAAGTGGTCATTAGAAAGTCTGGGGGTCCCAGGCTCAGCGGCGTTAATGTTAGGACCGGAAGGGGGCCCAAGGTAGCGCCTGAAATCTCACGATTAGGAGCCAGACCTTGGGATTGCTGTCCTTGTGGGATCGGAAGGACCTGGCCAGTGCGAAGTCAGCTATCTGCTAAGTGAAGCGGCTCCGTGAGGTCAGATCCCTTTAGCAGACATCTGAGGGTCGTGGCATAGTTTCACCCTGTTTCCAGTCGCTTTTGGGAGGTTGTCTCCCGGACCCTCGGGATTTGTTTTCTTAATGGGCCTTATGCAATTTTTTTTTTCGGAATACTGGACTAGGCAGAATACTTGGGCTAGGCAGGTGAATTCACCCGAGTTAATTCGGGGCCTCCGTTTTATTCCCTTCAGAAATGCCCGGTGAAGCCACAGAAACCGTCCCTGCTACAGAGCAGGAGTTGCCACAGCCTCAGGCTGAGACAGGTAGGTGCCCATAGCTCTTTTGCTGTTAATGAAAATTGATCCTAAAGCCATTCGGTGGGTAAAGGAACAAATACGTTTCTGCCTTTGTAGTAGTAAAAGATTGTATCCTTGAGATTTATACACGGGTTCCCTAGCCTGCTTTGTGAATACACCCTCTGCTTGAAAAGCTCTTCTGTAGAATCTACAAATGGAAATCTGAGTAAGGAAGGGGTTGGGCAGTTCTGGTCTGTTGTAACTGGGTGGCAGAGGCAGGCCAAGGAGACCTGAGCTTTGGTGAAGTTCTGGCCAGCAAGTTGGGTCGAGGTTTTAGATAGCCGTGATTGGCACCGGGCCTTTCATCACATGTCTGGATGAGATATTGCCTCTTAATAAGCATGTCCTACCTAAGCCTCAGCCTGGGTTAGTTAACTTGGAGGGGTTGATAATGCTTGCTAGTGTAGTACCATTACATAAGACTGAAATAAATTCTTGGGGTTTTTCATCTGAAATAGAATGTAGTCTGAAGATAGGCTTGAATGCTGGTTAACACATTTTGATAGAGAACTTAAAAAAGATTCTGAATAGAATGTGAATGGTTTTGTTTGCTGAGTCAGTTCTACAGAACTAAATGAAGCTTATCCTAAGGATAGCCGTAAAATAAGGGCTACGCAGTAGTGAGTGCCTTTAATCCCAGCACTTGGGAGGCATAGGCACGAATCTCTAGAGTTGGAGGCCAGCCTGGTCTACAGAGTGAGTGCCAGGGCTACACAGACAAAAAAGAAAAAAGTTATGCCCTCCACTTTGTTTTTAATAGAATTTTTGTTATTACTCACGGGAGTTTGTGTTTTCTGTGGAATTAAAGTTATTTATATTTAAAAGCATTAAAGTCTTCCCCACCTGTCTGATGTTTAACAGCCGCAGGGATTAATCCAGCTGCTAGACCAAAAAGGAGGTGGGACCCTGAGCTGGGAGATAGGCAGTGTGGAGAAGGAATGGCTTCTGGGATCTGCAACTTCAGAGCTCAACCAGAGTTAAACTATTTTACAAATGTGGAGGCTGAGAGTGGACTTAGAATATCCTGATCCCAGCTTTTAAAATAATTTCTAAAGCAGTCCTTAGTGTTGTTAAAGATATTCCTAATTAGTCTGAACTTGCACTTGTATTGAGGGCATACCCATGATGTGTGTAACTAATTATTCTTTTTGAAGTGAATGAAAACAATCAGGATATTGGTTATAGTATAAAAGCAAGAAATGTGGGCGTGTTTCTAGTTAATATGTGTACAAGAAGTATTTGCATTATAAGAAGGTTTTGACCTACCAATTCTCCAGAAAGACTGGTCCAGTCACCTCTTTGTCCTGTAATCTTGTACTGTAGGAATTTGAGAATAAACTGGCTGAGTGGGTGTTTTAATGATTCACGCCCTTCTAGGTATTTATCATTTATTGACTTTGGTTTAATCCAGTGCTGTCTCTTGAATGGCAGAAAGTGTGCTCCTTCAGACATCTTTGTAGAGCCAAATAGTAGACTATTTAGACGAGATAGCATACTTACCTAGATTAAGGAGTAGGGAACGTGTATTTCTAAAGTATGGCTTAATAATTGGGTTTAGATTCATGATATAGTTTCCACCTTGTCCTCCTTTGAGCTCTGAGTTAAAGAGTGAAGAGCCAGCACTGCTGAAGAAGGGATAGAGTGGTGTGTGACCCACTTCTAGGGAGATTTGGTGTTTGGTACCAAATGTTGAGGAGCCTCAGCTTTAGTAGAACTGAGTTGGGCTAGCTGCATCCTTTCTAAATGTGTTCCAACATAATTGAATTCTCACCTTCCATACCCTACCCACCCCAGAAGTCTAAAAGTATGGCCAGAAAAGATTTGGGTGAAGTGTGGTCACACTCCTTTAATCCAGTCAGACAGAGGCAATCCTGAGTTCCTGGGGCTACAGTGAGACCACGTCTAAACAAAACATTAGGAATAGTGTCAGTTTTGTGAAGGAGGGGGAAATTACTCCAGGTTGGTGGCTGGTGCCCCAGGGTGTAAGAAGCCAAGAATTGTAAATTCAAAGCCAATCTAAGAAATTGGTAGGACTGTCAGAAAAGAGGGCTAAGATTTTTTATATGTATATAATCTTAGTAGTAAGAGTTCTTGCAAAGCATGTGTAAAGCCCTAGGCTTAATCAGTAACAGGGTGTGGGCCTGTGCTCCCCATTTAGAGATGAGCTAGTCTTAGACTGTTTGCCCCACCTTAAAATAGTTGGTTTATTTTGAAGGATGTAGTCCACTTAATCACTGAAATATGCACAGGCAAAGTTGATATTGCTTGTCACCTGTTTCTAATCCTGTGTGGTGACCATCATTCTCAGATTTTAAACTTTGTTTCCTGTGAGGCATGTTACCGACTTGGGCTGCACAACTCACCTCCTCCCCCCCCCTTATCTCCTTTTTTGTTTTGTTTTGGTTTTTATTTTATTTTATTTTTGCTTTTCTCCAGCTGTGCTTCCTATGCCTTCAGCCTTGAATGTTACTGCTGCTCTAGGGCAGCCTGGACCTCCCCCTCCTTCCTCCCTGGGCCCCCAACAAAGCCCTCTAGTAACTGCTCACCAGCCTTCTCTACTCCCTTCTAGTGTTTCCTCAACCCCCTTTGACGTTCCTTTTGCCCAGCCCATAACAGCTGAAACTACTCTGCCCTCAGGAACCGCCCCTCCCACCCCAACTTTCCTGCCACACCTGATAGGGCCTCCCATCTCCCCAGCTGCCTTAGCCTTGGCCTCTCCCATGATAGGTCCAGCTCAGAAAGGTGCCCGTTCCTCCTTGGCTCCCTTGTCTCTGGTCGCATTGGCTCCTCACTCAGTTCAGAAGAGCTCTGTGTGTCCCCCTCACCCTCTCACCTCACCTCTATTAGCTGCTGGAGCAGAGTCAGGGGCATTGACATCTATGACAGTTTCTATCCCTCCCTTAGAACCAAAGGCTTCTTCTACCAGTCAAGTTCCCTCTCAGGGAACCCTGAATCTAAAAGGCACTGCCTCACGTCCTCCAGATGTAGTCAGTGCTTTTCCTTCCCACCTTGAACCCCCCCTGGCCTCTGTGCAGCCTGGTTTAACATCCTGTCCTCAAACACTGTCCATCACTTCCCCAGTGAAAGGTGTCCCCATTTCCTCAGCTTTGACACAAAGTCTGCCAAGTCTACAGGGATCTGTTAGTTCACCTGCTCAGAACACTGTAGCTCCCAGCATCCCCCCAGCACCCTCTACTTCTCTGGGCTCTCATCTTCCACTTCTACATCACAGTTCTTTGGATTCTCCTATGCAGCCTCCAGGTCAGTCAGGTCTTGCAGTGAATAATACCATTTCTGTAGATCGTTCTTCTACTGCAGGCTCTTACCCACCTGAGCGATCTGTAGTTTCTACCGTTCTTTCCAGACATGAGCTGGTTGCTGATTCTGTGGCAGCTCCATCTGTTGACAAAGGCTCCTCTGCTGTTACTAATGAAATCTGTAGCCCTCTTGGCTCTTCAAATGTAGCTGGTACTTCATTGTCTCCTACAGCCTCTCTCATTCCCAAAGGTTCTAATGCTGCTCTGCAGCCTCTGATGACTCAAGTTCCTGCTTCTCAAAAAACTGGCTTAAAAGAAACTCCTGTCTCCTGTATTGGCGACATCCACCCTTCTCTGGATAACCCTTCTACCATTTCTGTAGCACCTGCCACTCATGTGTCTCCTCCAGCTTCATCGGGTCTTGTAAGTAGTAAAGACCCAGCTTCCCCTGTTACTTCACTTGTAGTACCTGCTGCTCTGCCAGCCCCTGAAGGCCATCTTCCCATTTCAGTATTGGTAAATGTAGGAGCCCCTGTTTCTCCAGCCCAGGCAGGGCTCCCTACCAGAAAAGACACTACTCTACAACCCTTGGCCCCGATAGCACTTAAAGAGTCTCCCTCCTCTCAAAGTGCATCATCTTTGGAGGTACTTTTAAAAGACACTGTAACAAAGAAGAGGACAGGAGGACCTGCCCCTGTAGTGCAGCCAGCAATTGCTGCTGTTGCTACTACTACTTCACTGCATGCTGAATCCCTACCTGCTGTCTACAGGGCCGATTCTTGTATCAGCCCAAACCCTGTCAGTCAACCTCTCAAAAGTTCTGTCGCTGCCCCAGCAATGACTCCATTTCTTTCAGAAACTTGTGATTCTAAAGGGCTGGCTCCTAAAACTGCCAAAGATACCTTTCCTTCTACCACTTCACCTCTGGCTCCTTTAGCCTCTGAAGGCTGTCCTGTGGTTCCATCTATGGCTTTGTCCCCCCAGAATGCTTCTGTTTCTGTGACTACTTTGGCATTGTCCCCTGAAATTCCCAAGTCTGTACCCTTTCCTGCTCCTCCCTCAGCTGGGATTTCTTTTTCTGGAGCAAGGAAAGTTGATGTCTCTCATATGGGGTCTTCAGGCTCCTCTCGTGAAGAGAATCCGGATGCTTCTGTATCTTCCAAAGGAACTGTGGACTCCTCGTCTTCTTTAGATACTACTAGTGTGTCTTCTCAGACTAAACTGCCTACATCCAAGAAGGGCTCTGCCCTCCCAGATGTTTCTCCTGCAAATGTTTCATCTCCTCTTTGTCCTCTTGAGGCTTCTTTCCTTCCAGAGGCAGGTCTTTCTTTTCAAGGCCCTATAGGCCCACTTAATAAACTTTCTCCTTCAACTGTGGCTCCTCCCTCCCCTAAAGGGGCCCCTATTGTTCCAACAGAAACTTCTGTATCCTCCAAAAAGGTCCCAACAGAAAGTCTTCCTTCTCCCCAAAAGACCCCAGAAGCTACAGCTTCCAGACTGATCTCAGCAGTCCAGTCTCCTGAAGTGGACCCTGTTGTATCAGATGTGACTCCTACCTCTCCCAAAAAGACTCCAGCAACTGCAGTCCCCAAAGATACTTCAGCAACCTTGTCTCTCAAAAATGTCCCAGCTGTGACTTCTCTGTCTCCTCCAAAGGCCCCTGCAGCCCCATCTCCTAATGAAGCCCCCATTGCTCCTACCGAGAGTCCCACCTCCCTCAAAAATGCCCTAGCAAACTCAACTCCCAAAGTTGCCTCTATTACCCCAGCTGTGACTTCTTCCTCCCCACAAAAGACTCCAAAATCCATATCCCCTAAGGGTGCTCCAGCTACAACCTCTAAAAAGGCGGCAGAAATTGCAGCCTCCAAAGAAGTCTTAACATCCCAGTTTCCCAAAGAGGTTCCTCTTCTACCACATATGGCTCCTACCCCCCTACCAAAGTCCCCGGCAAGTGACACACTCAGTGGGCCTCTAACAAGCCCATCCCCCAAAGGTGCCCCTGCCACCCTAGCTGAGAGTCTTACCTGTCCTAAAAAGTCCCCCAAAACTGCAGCCCCCAAAGAAACCCCACTGACTCCATCTCCTGAAGGGGTCACAGCTGTACCACTGGAGATTCCTGCTTGTCCCAAAAAGGCCCCCAAAACTGCAGCCCCCAAAGAAAGTTCAACCTCATCTTCCAAAAGGACCCCCAAAACTGTAGCTTCCAAAGGGGTCGCAGCTGTGCCATTGGTGATTTCTCTGCCTCTAAAAGACACCTCTAAAAGTGCAACACCTGGTGAAAATTCAGCTTCATCCCCAAAAAGGTCCCCTAAAACTGTAGGCCCCAAAGAAACTCCACCTGAAGGGGTCACAGCTGTGCCTCTAGAGATTTCTCCTTCCCCCAAAAAGGCCCCCAAAACTGCAGGCCCCAAAGAAACTCCACCTGAAGGGGTCACAGCTGTGCCTCTAGAGATTTCTCCTTCCCCCAAAAAGGCCCCCAAAACTGCAGGCCCCAAAGAAACTCCACCTGAAGGGGTCACAGCTGTGCCTCTAGAGATTTCTCCTTCCCCC
>CM052707.1:57715058-57744975 GCA_028551405.1 Uromys caudimaculatus | reverse complement strand
TCACAGCTGTGCCTCTGGAGATTTCTCCTTCCCCCAAAAAGGCCCCCAAAACTGCAGTCCCTAAACAGATTCCTCTAACCCCATCTCCCAAAGATGCCCCTACTACCCTAGCTGAAATTCCTCCCTCTCCCAAAAAGGCCCCCAAAACTGCAGCCCCCAAAGAAGCCCCAGCAACCCCATCTGTGGAAGTCACAGCTGTATCAGACATTTCTCTCTCCCCAAAAAAGACCTCAAAAACTGCAGCCCCCAAAGAAAATTCAGCAACCTCATCTCCAAAAAGGTCCCCCAAAATCACAGCCCCCAAAGAAACTCCAACCACATCTTCTGAGGGGGTCACAGCTATGCCACTGGAAATTCCTCCTTCCCCCCCAACTCCAGCCTCCAAACTGGTTCCTGTGACCCCATCCCCCAAAGGTGCCCCTAATACCGTAGCTGAGAGTCCTGCCTCCCCTAAAAAGGCCCCTAAAACTGCAGCCCCCAAAGACACCTCAACAACTCCATCCTCCAAAAAAATTCCCAAAATGGCAGGTCCTAAAGAGGCTCCAGCAACTGCACCTTACAAAAAGACCCCCAAAACTGCAGCCTCCAAAGAAACTTCACCTTCTGAAGGGGTCACAGCTGTACCACTGGAGATTCCTCCCTCCCCCAGAAAGGCCCCCAAAACTGCAGCCTCCAAAGAAACTCCAGCCCCATCTCCTGAAGGGGTCACCACCACACCAGTGCAGATTCCTCCCTCCCCCAGGAAGGGCCCTAAGACAGCAGGCTCCAAAGAAACACCCACACTCCCATCTCCTGAAGGGGTTACAGCTGCGCCACTAGAAATTCCCTTGGCTTCCCAAAAAAAACCCAAAATGGCAAGTCCCAAAGAAATGCTAGTAACCCCATCTTCCAAAAAGCTCTCCCAAACTGCAGGCCCCAAAGAAACTCTACCTGAAAGGGTCACAGCTGTGCCAGTGGAGATTCCTCCTTCCCCCAAAAAGGCCCCCAAAACTTCAGTCCCTAAACAGGTTCCTCTAACCCCATCTCCTAAAGATGCCCCTACTACTCTAGCTGAAAGTCCTCCCTCCCCCCAAAAGGCACCCAAAACTGCAGTCCCACCCTCTGAAAGGATCACTACTGCACCACCAGAGAAGCCTGCCACTCCACAGAAGGCCTCAGCAACTGCAGTCTCCAAAGTGCCTGTCCCTGCTGAGACAGAGGAAGTTGCTGTCTCCCCCAGAGAGACTCCAGTAACCCCAGCTGCGCCCCCAATCAAGAATCCTCCTTCCCATAAAAAGACCCCAAAGGCTGTAGATCTCAAAGAAGCTCCAGCAACCCTTCCTCCCTCCCCCACAAAGAGCCCCAAAATTCCATCATCCAAAAAGGCACCAAGAACTTCAGTCCCTAAAGAGTTTCCAGCAAGCCCTTCTATTAAAGCTGTCACCACCTCACTGGCACAAACAGCTCCCTGTCTGCAAAAGGCCCCATCAACTATAGTCCCCAAGGAGAATTTAGCTGCCCCAGCTGATACTCCTGTCTCCAACAAAAGCCCATCAGCTCCAACTCCTGCCCTGGCTGCCACTTCCCTTTCCCCAACTCCCCCAGTCAAGATTTCTCCCTCCAAAGAGGCCACAGCAATCCCGTCTTGTAAAAAGGCTCCAGCCACTGAGACCTCCAAGGAGACTTCAACAACTCCATCTCTCAAAGGGGCCCCCGAGGAGACCTCAGAAACTTCAGTGTCCAAAGCAGTCAACTCTTCCCCTCCTAAAAAAGCCCCATCCTCCAAAAGGGCCTCTACTCTCCCTACTCCTACTCTTCCCTCTCTTAAAGAGGCCTCTGTTCTCTCAGCCATCCCCACTTCTTCCACAAAAGACACCCATACTTCCCCAGTGTCCGTCACTTGTAGCACAGGAACTACTGCCCCTACAGCATCTGAAAAGCCCCCAGCATCTCTCACAGAAGTGCCTGCTGCACCTGCTCCAGAAATTCAGAAAAGCCCAAGAGCCAAGAGCAATTCTGCTTCGCCTCCTAAGTGCCCAGATCCCTCCACTAAGAAAGATGCAAGGGGCCTCCATTCTGCAGAAGCTCTGCCTGTTTGTCCTGCAAAAGGCAGTGATAGTCTTCATTCCCCAAAGGGTCCCATAGAGTCTCAGGTAGCTACTCCTCTGGCAGCATTTACCTCTGACAAAGTCCTTCCGGAAGCTGTGTCTGCATCTGTGGCTCCAAAGCCTATCCCAGCAGCTTCCCTGACTCTTGCTCCCTCCCCAGTTCCCCCTCTGCCTCCTAAACAGCCATTACTTCAGTCCGCACCTGGGTCAGTGCTGGAGTCACCCTCTAAGCTCCCAGTCCCTGCTGATGAGGATGAGCTGCCGCCTCTGGTTCCCCCGGAAGCAGTCTCTGGGGGAGTGCCTTTCCAGCCGATCCTCGTCAACATGCCCACCCCTAAACCTGCTGGGATCCCTGCCCCAGCCCCCTCTGCCAAGCAGCCTGTTCCGAAGAACAACAAGGGTATTTGCCTTGGTTTGCTGTGTGCATGGTGTGTTGCCCACACCCCTCTTGGGGCTACCCACCAATACTAACTAGGATGCGTCGCTTTATTCAGTATGTCTGCTTGAGTTTGGGCATAGTACATAAAATGATAACTTCAAATGTAGAAGCTCTAGGAATATGAAATCTTGGTTTCTGTCATCTCAGGCAATACTTTGTGTCTTGTGTAAAGTGGTCCAGGCTAAGTGAGCTCTGGATCTGACATCCTTTTTAACCTGAGCTGATTCTGAAAACCAAGACCTACCAGACCTTTACTGTGCTCTAATTCTCGTCACATCACTAACCTTGTCCCTGGGCCTGGAATTTGCTTTTGTAAAAAATAATTAAGGTACAGAGTGAGTTCCAGGACAGCCAGGGCTACAAAGAGAACCCTGTCTCGAAAAAACAAAAATAAAAAAACAATAATAATTAAAGTGGAAAAAAAAACAAAAAAAAACAAAACCAACCTTGAAGCTATTCCTTTTCTTCTTAAACTTAGTAACTACCAGATGCCCAGGGACTTCCTTTTCTTAAGAATGTAGAGAGCTGTTTTTCCTGGCCTGAGAATGGTGTGGGTGTATGCTTTCCTCTCCTTCAGTAGACTTATGCTTGGCCGTTTAATTGAAGGAAAATTAAGATGTATCAGTTATGTTTGGGAGTGGGGGGAGTCATGAGTCTATAGTAGAGGTGAGATGATATTGAGGTTGTCTAGTTCCTGGTTAAAACTCTTATGTGCACAACTGCTTCTGACCCTATTTATAAAGGGTTTTCACTTAATTGTATCTAAAGATGCCTTCTGTCTGATTATTTCTGGGATGGGGATAAAAATTGGAATCTCATGGATGCTTGGTATTTGTGCCAAGAAGTGAAGACCTTAAGAGAGAAAAGACAGTTACAGCATGCTTAGCTGTATCTAGCTACTGTCTCACATCTCTGAGGAAAGGTCTTCAATGGATTCCTGTAAATTGGAGGCCTCGGGCTGGGTCACAGAAGCCAGTTGATTTACATTTAGCCTTGGAAGGCATTGTAGTGACAGCTAGTTCAGGCAGGCCATGATGAGGTGCCACCTCTTAGATTCTACTGTTGAAGAAAATAAAAGTTACCTGTCATCCTAGGGTCGGGAACAGAGTCTGACAGTGATGAATCAGTGCCAGAGCTGGAGGAACAAGATTCCACACAGACAGCCACACAACAAGCCCAGGTGCGTGTTCTCTTAATAATAACTTCTGTTGAGTCAAGAAAGCACTAGAGGACAAGTATGGTGGCTAGTTCTGTAACCCTGGTACTTCGAAGGCCCAAGTTGAAAGTTGAAGGTCAGCCTGGGCCACAGTGAGAATATGCCTCAAAAAAAAAGAAAAAGAAAAGAAAATTGGTTTAAGGTCTACAACCAAGATTAACTATAAAGGATTTGGCCATTTGAACTGTGAATCTTTTTTGTAAAGCAAAACCACATGCAAGCAAGCATCCAAAGTTTTGAATCTGTTCAAGAGGCAAGAAGATCTCTGAGTTTTAGGACAGCCAGGGCTACACAGAGAAGCCCTGTCTCAAAACAAAACTTCTGTCTTCTCAGCTGGCAGCCGCGGCTGAGATCGATGAAGAACCTGTTAGTAAAGCCAAGCAGAGTCGGAGTGAGAAGAAGGCAAGGAAGGTAAGATGGAGTCCTAAGTGTGGACGGGGGGCCTAGGTGGAGTTAGGAGCTAGCTGGCTGTGTAGCAGTCAGGGTTAGCTTAGGGCACGTGAGACTGTCTGCCTCCAAAGGGACTTGTGGTGCAGCTCTGGGGAACTGCTCAGCTAAGCACACTCGCTGTTCTCCTAACCCAGGAAACGTCTGCTGTGGATGTTGAATGTGGGGCTGTTTCTTGTTTTTGTTTTGTTTTTTTGTGTGTTTTTAAAGCTGTTCCTAAAGTTAGAAACATAATGTTCATTTCTCTTCTTTAGGCTATGTCCAAACTGGGTCTTCGACAGGTTACAGGGGTTACAAGAGTCACTATCCGGAAATCTAAAAATATCCTCTTTGTCATCACAAAACCGGATGTCTACAAGAGCCCAGCTTCAGATACCTACATAGTGTTTGGGGAAGCCAAGGTTAGTAAAATTTCAGGTGAATTGCTCCAGACCAGTATTACTGTTAGTTGGGGTCAGATAATTCGATGCTGCTGCTGCAGAGGTTAAGCCCCAATTGTGATACCAAAAACAAAATAATCTCTCTAGCGTCGCGTTGCCTGAAATGCATTTTTCACTTACAAACATCTATCTGTTCCTCTCTCCTCTGCCCCTGTAGATTGAAGATTTGTCTCAGCAAGCACAGTTGGCAGCTGCTGAGAAATTCAAAGTTCAAGGTGAAGCTGTTTCAAACATTCAAGAAAACACTCAGACTCCAACTGTCCAAGAGGAGAGTGAAGAGGAGGAGGTAACCCACAGAATCTTGAGGATTTTACTTAATCTGTTTCAGCAACTTTTCTTCAGAACACTATGGAAGCTATTCTTTATCTTTGATTTGTTAAGACTCTCCCCCTTCCCCCTCTTTCTTTTAGGTTGATGAAACGGGCGTGGAGGTTAAGGACATAGAATTGGTCATGTCACAAGCAAATGTATCGAGAGCAAAGGCTGTCCGAGCCCTGAAAAACAACAGTAACGATATTGTAAATGCTATTATGGTGAGTGGCCCATCGGTTAGGCTTCACTCCAAGTCCTGAAGTGCCTTAGATTTAATGACCTGAATTCTCCACCTTAGTCTATAAATGCCTCTAATTTTATCTTTTTTTCTTCTTTACAGGAATTAACAATGTAACTATTTGACAGCAAGGACACCCCTCTCCTCCTTCCCCCCTTTTTGGTGTTTGAAAAGTGGAACTACAGCTTGGTTTAAATTTGTACTGTTTCTATCACTAATAAAGTTGTGGCTTCTTGTTGGATGGACACAATAGGTGCTGCTAGATCTTTTCCCAGAAAGTAAATTGAAGGTGTTTAAGACCACCTTCAAGTGTGTGTGTGTGTGTGTGTGTGTGTCTCCGTGTCTCCCCTTTTCCCTTCCTCACCCCCTCCTTCTCCCCCCCTCCCCCGCCTTCTCCCTCTCTTTGTGTATACAGACACTAAATGAGAGAAAGCCTTTTTAAAAACTTTTTATTATCTTGCTAGGCATAGTGGCCTACAACTTTATTAATTCCAGCATTTGGGAGGCAGAGGCAGGAGAACCTCTCTGAATTTGAAACCAGCCTGGTCTACATAGTGAGTTCCAGAACTACATCATGGAGAGACCCTGTCTCAAAAAAAAAAATTTTTTTTTTTCTTCTTTTTTTAAACTCTAGGTGATACAATGTGATCAGTAAACTTTTTGTTGTTGAGTCAGGATCTCAAGCAGTAGCCCAGAAGAACTCAAATTCATGGCTATTCTTCTGCCTCAACCTCCTCAGTTAGGAACTGACTGATTTCCCAGGTCACCCTGGTTCATTTTCCACAACTACATGGTGGCTCACTATTATCTGCTGTGAGTTCCAAGGAATCTAAACTTTGGGTACCTGGTACACATATGATAGACAAGCCTTTTAAAGAATGACTGCATTTGTGTGTTGGGAAGGATGGGGGGGGTGCGTCTGTGCCACAGAGTTCCACGAAAGTAAAAAAACAACTTGCAGGAACCCATTCTCTTGTACCACATAGGAATGGAACTCAAGCCATAAGTCTTGGTAGCAGGCTTATTCATCCACTGAGCCATGTTGCCAGTCACATGCCTTTTTTGTTTTGAGACATGATCTCTACATATCCCTGACTGGTATGGAAGTCACTAGGTATATCAGGCTTTCCTGAAACTCACAAAGATCTGCTTCCCAATCGCTGGATTAAGGTGTGCATAACCTCTCACCATTCTTGAGACCTACAATGTTTTAAACACTGGATATGCAAGTCCTCATACTCAAGAAACTTCATCTACATCATGGCAAGAACTGTCTTCCTTGCTCTGAAACCCAGTACTCTGTGCTGAAGAAGAGGATCATGAGTTCAAGGCCAGCCTAGATCACATAGTTTCAAACCAACCTAGGTTACAAAGTAGGAGCCTGTCTCAAAAAATGTCTATAAAAATGTTACCTTAGGCCAGGCAGTGGTGGCACATGCCTTTAATCCCAGCACTTGGGAGGCAGAGACAGGCGGATTTCTGCATTCGGGGCCGGCTTGAACTACAGAGTGAGTTCCAGGACAGCCAGGGCTACACAGAGAAACCCTGTCTCGAAGAAGAAAAAAAAATGTTAGGCTAGTCACCATCCTGTTGCTGTAACAAAACAGCTGAGGAAAGCCAGCTCATGCCTACCACAGTGTCATACACCTATAATAATAATAGCACTTGAGATGCTCAAGATTACCCTTGGCTACATACCAAGTTTAAAACCAGCCTACAGGAGACCATGTACAAAAACAAAACAAAAAGTAACAATTTTGGTTTTTGTTTCAGAAACTTAAAATACACTATTGTAAGGCCGAATCTGAAGGCCAGGAGCAAGTGGAACAGCCAAACTGTTTGCCTAATGGAGGATAGAAGGGGAAAGAAAGGAGACGGTTTCTGTAGTTTCCATACCAGAAAGAGATGAAACTTTCAAGATGGGGGCTGTTAGGGGACAGTTAGGATTGATTTAAACTCTAGGGCCTGGTGGGAGAGAGGCAGGAGGATCTGATTTTGAGACCAACTTGGTCTACATACATGTCAAGTTCCCAGGTTAGCCAGGGTCTTAAAAACAGGCTCAGTGTCATTTAAAGGGGGAATGAAGGAGGGCTGGCTTTTTGTAGAACTAAGTTGAATTCCTTGGATAGGTGTATAGTGCTTGTCACAGTCCTACACAAAAGTCCAGCCTTCTCTTCCCCATCCCTCATAGAACACTCGTCTCCTAAGCCGTCACCACCCTGAACTTTCTTTTACATTTATCAACTTTTATAAGTATTTGCCTACATGTCTGTCTGCACTGCTTGCACAAAGTACCTGGGGAAGATTAGAACAGTATGTGATCCCTTGGAACTGGAGTTACAGATATATGTGGTATGGTTGCTGACAATCTACCACAGGTTATCTGAAAGAGCAGTCAATGGTCTTAGTCACTGAGCCATCTGTTTAGCCTCTACAGTTTTTTTTTGTTTTTTTTTTTTTTTTTTTTTTTTTTGAGACAGGGTTTCTCTGGGTAGCCCTGGCTGTCCTGGAACTCACTCTGTAGACCAGACTGGCCTTGAACTCAGAAATCCGCCTGCTTCTGCCTCCCAAGTGCTGGGATTAAAGGCGTGTGCCACCACTGCCCGGTTCCCTACAGTTTCTTGAAAATACCACCAAATTTGCTCTATACATTATATGTAGTGCTCTTTTCTTTTGGGTTCATGAGGCTGGCTTTGCATGTATCAGCTCCCTCCCTCTGCATTCTGCATTTCTTTAATCCCTTTGTAGCCATTCTGTAACATTCCATGGTGAGTGATCTGAGTTAATATTAGTAATTAAGACTGGAATAAAGGAGCTAGGCAGTGATTGTACATGCCTTTGATTCTAGCACTTTGGGAGGCCGAGAGGCAGGTGGAGGTTTGTGGACCACACCAGCCTAGCGTGCAGAGTGAATTCCAGGATAGCCAGGGCTACATGAATAACATGTTTGTGGGTGTGTGCTTTTTTGCTATCTAGCAAGGAAAAATGCTCAGCACACAGCCAACTAATTTTGCTTAACTTGTGAGCTTGTTATTTAGCAAGCACTGACATTGTGTGAAGACAAAAGCAAGTTTCTGGCATAAAAGGGTGCCATCAACTTTTTTGGTTATGTAAGATGTCGATTCTTAAAAGAGTTTTGTGTTTAAATTTGAGTGTGTGTGTGTATGTATGTATGTTAATCAGGTGCATGTCAAGTGCCCAAAGAGAGCAGAAAGGGCATTGAATTTGCTAGGCCTAAAGTTATGAAGTGTGGGAGACATAGGTTCTATGCAGGAGCAGCAAATAATCTTGCCAGTTGAACCATCTCTTTAGCCCTTGCTTTTGATTCAGGCTTTCACTGCAGTCTTCGATGATCTGGGTCTCACTCTGCACCCTCACACTCAGTTCTCCAACTTCAGCCTTCAGAGTACTAGGACTACAGGCTTAGCCACCATACCCAACAGGTTTGTAGCCCAGGCTAGCCTCTAACTCCCAGCAATCCTGCTTCAGCTTGACATGAGCCATCACACCTGTCATTCTTTTTATGATCTGTGTAAGTGTGCATGTATGTGCATTCACTATGTTAGTACCAAATTCATGTTCTGGAAGTCAATGTTAAATGTCTTTTGTTTTAAGGTGGGTTCCTACTCTGTAGCACTGGCTGGCCTGGAAGTATCAGTATAGACCAGGCTAACCTCAAATCAAATAGCCTATCTCATGCATCACTATGTCTGATGGTTGTTTTTTTCTTTCTTTCTGAAATGGGGCTTCTAAACTCAGAGATCTGCCTGCCTCTGCCTCCCAAGTGTTGAGATTAAAGGTGTGTGCCACCACCTTTTAGCATGGTGGTTTGAGACAGGGTATCTCACTGAACGTGAAGAACATGAACTTGGCCAGAACATCTGGCCAGCAAGCCCCAGAAATCCTGTCACTGCCTCCCCAGGAGTACATGGTACAGGTAGACATGACTTCCTTAAACTCACAGAAGTGCACCTGCATCTGCCTCCCAAGAACTAGGATTAAGCACCACCATGCCCGGTGAGTATGTATGTTCTTTTTGTTTTTTGTTTTTTGAGACGGTTTCTCTGTGTAGCCCTGGCTGTCCTGGAACTCACTCTGTAGACCAGGCTGGCCTCGAACTCAGAAATCTACCTGCCTCTGCCTCCCAAGTGCTGGGATTAAAGGCGTGCGCCACCACTGCCCAGCATATGTTCTTAAAGGTGATTATTTCGGGTATTGGTATTTTGAGAACAATTAAAAGGTCAGAGTCACTGATAATGTTTATGTGTGGAATTAAGGAAAGAACCAAGAGCTAGCCTTGATTTGAATTCTCTACTTTACTCTCCCCAAGTCTTCCATTGTACTGTGGCTTCTTGTATGATTCTCTACCTTAAGTTTGAGAATCTGTGTGTCTGATAAAGGGATATGCTCTCTCTTTTTTTTAAGATTTTATGTATATGAGTACACAGTTGCTCTCTTCAGACACACCAGAAGAGGGCATCAGATCCCATTACAGATGGTTGTGAGCCACCATGTGGTTGCCAGGAATTGAACTCAGGACCTCTGGAAGAGCAGTTAGTACTCTTAACTGCTGAACCATTGCTCTAGCCCTAGGATATGCTTTTTTTATTGGACAGCCCAGGAAGTAGTATCACATGAGGTAGGAATGAAGGATACTTTCACAGGTATCTTTAATATAATTTAACTTGGGATTAAGTAACTGACTCCAACTGACCAAGATAACAAACCCTATGAAGCAATATGCTGTTTTAAGAACAAAAATAGCTGCCATTTGGTTTTACCAAATGAAGTCTCAGGAGCCAGATGCTGTGGTGAAAGCCTGAAGCACCAAGCTGACCTTCCTACTCCGATAGCCTGGAGGAGAAGAAAAGCAGCTTCAAGCTGTCTTAAGTAACCTCCAACTCACTGTCCCTCCTTTCTGTTTAGAAACCCTAGAACTATTAACCCAAACCTCCGAATATGAAAAGCTCAAACGAGGCATAGTAGTTTACCTTAATATTACTGTCAAACGTGTTTCTAAATTGTGAGGAAATAAAGATGAAGCACAAAAGAGAATGTAAAGTAACTCTTGGGTTTTAATCTAGAGCTTATCCCAACCAAAAACTGAATTTGTCAGTAAACTTGCAAAACAAACCTATTAAAAGTTGGGTCATATCAGCTAATGGCTGAGATAGCTAAAGGCATGGATGAAGTCTAAATGTGAACTCCATTGAAATGAGATTAGGAAAGACAGAAGTAGCTAGAGGAACAGGAGGGTTGGGGAGTGGCAGATTATAAACTGCCATGCATTGAACTCAGTCTCTGTAAGTGTCTAATGAAAGACAATTGTTTCAAAAGAACTTTTGATAAGGGATGTTCCTGGTAATTCCAGGTTGGAGTCTAAATGTTCTCTTCTAGTCTGTTCCTTTATTTTCAATTCATCTCATACTTTGTTCCAAGTTAATCTTTCTAGAACATTTTTCAAACTTCAATAGCATCCCATTGTCAGAGAAATCAAATACAATTAGCCTAACATCAATACCACCATTGTTCAGCTTCCTTAACTCTGTAGTTGGGGAGTAAACCTAAGAGCCTCATACATGTTAGACAAGCACTCTAGTTATACACAGCTCTAGCCCCAGCCTGTTTGAGGGAGTCTATCTTATAACTTGCACAGGCTAATTTTGCCCTCGCTAGTCAGCCTAGGCAGACCCTGAACATAAGATTCTCTGACCAGCCTGTGATTACAGACCTGTACAACCTGGGACCTACCTTCTTAAATTTTTACTTAGTCTCACATAGCCCAATCTGGCCTCAAAATTTGCTGTGTAGCTGAGGATGACCTTGACTGCCTGATCCACCTCCAACGTTCCATTAGTTACAGGCAAGTACCATGCCCTGCTGCTTTTTTTTTTTTTTTTTTTTTTGGTTTTTCAAAACAGGGTTTCTCTGTATAGCCCTGGCTGTCCTGGAACTCACTCTGTAGACCATGCTGACCTCGAACTCAGAAATCTGCCTGTCTCTGCCTCCCAAGTGCTGGGATTAAAGGTGTGCGCCACCTTTGCCCGGCTCTGATGAAAGTTTTTTTTCCCCCCCCTTTGGTTTTTCGAGACTGGGTTTCTCTGTATAGCCCTGGCTGTCCTGAACTCACTCTGTAGACCAGACTGGCCTTGAACTCAGAAACCCTCCTGTCTCTGCCTCCCAAGTGCTTTCTACCCCCAATCCAGTGTTGGGATTAAAGACATGGGCCATGATCCCTAGCTCTTTTGGAATTTTGAGGGAGTTGGAATGGTTCAGCATTGGGTGCTATTAAAGTCACAGGTTCTATTCCCAGAACCTACATGGTTCACATGATCCTTAACTCTAGTTCCAAAGGATCTCATGCCCTCTTTTTGACCTCTGTGGGCATCAGGCACACATAGGGTACACATACATGTTGACAGAATACTTACATAACCTCGGGGGTGGGGGGATGGAAACTTGAAGCAGGGAAGATGCCCAGACTACCTAAAAGTTGTCCCAGCTCCTTCAGCTGAGATTACAAGCCTGTGACACTACACCAGACTAATTTTCATTTCCCTGACAGGTAGTAAGTTCTTAAAATCAGGCAATAGGATCCAGAATATACAGCCAACATCGCCAATTAGTCTGCACTGACATCAATATCAAAAGAAAACCTGTAATGCCAGCACATAAAGAGACTGAAGCAGAATTACCCTAATTTTGAAGACAGCCTGAACTACAAAAAGACCAAAGAATGTACATCCCCTTTAGCCATATTTGAGCCGGGGCCCCCATTTTGCAGATCGGAATACAGCTCTCATTGCACAGCTTCCCTTCAAGCTACCATAATTCCCAAACCTTTTACATTTCCCTAAAACCTGTTGTACTGATAGTGACTCACTGGTCTACCTCCGACCTAATTCGTCAGTTTTTGACAAGCAAGGACTGTTCTTGGTTACTAACCTCACTAAATCTTAACCCAGGGCATCGTGTACAAAGCCAGTTAAAGGATTTTCAAATAGATCCTCAACCTCCTCATCTGAACTCAACGCAAGGAGACAGTGAATTCGTCTAAAGACTATCCCCTCCCTCGCCTCCCCCAGGGCGCCAATGTCTCCAAGCAGGGGGAAAGGCGCCCCCCTAAAGGCAAACTCGCAGAAGCAGCTCCTCAGTTAAAGGAACCCCGAGGGGTTCCGACATTCAGAAAAAGAGGGGTGGCCCAGGCTTTGAGGACGAAGCCGTTTTTCCACAGATGCCACCAGCGCTGCCAGGCGCAGTGGCTTTGGCACAGGACTGCAATCCCAGCCAGCACTCGCGCTGCTGAAGCTCGAGGCCAACCTGGGCTTGCGTGTGGCACCCTCAGACAAAACGACCCCCACACATCGCCTTGGGGCCTGCTTTACACGCCCCAGCGTCCCGCCGCCTCCCTGGGCGGCCCCTGCGTCTCTCGGGAAGATCGCGTGCGCGTGCTCAGACGGTTGGCCACCAACGGCTCGCTAACGCGAGAGGGGAGCCCGGGAAGACAGGCGCGAACCGGGCAGCCGGAGGGGGCGAGGGGAGGGGCGGGCGCGGGAAGGATCACGAAAGATCCGAGAGGCCCCGCCCCTTCCGTAGAGATCTCTAGAAAACCGCGCAGAGCCTAGAAACCGCGACTGCGCACGCGCGGCGGCCGGGCCCGGGCATTTTGCTGCGTCACCAGCCGCCGCCCGGCCTCACCACCCCTCGCGCGCACGCACGCTCCTTCTCCGTCCTCGCGCCCCTTTTCCTACACTTTCCTCCTCTCCGGGGTTGAGGGAGCCGCTCTCCGCGCGGTGCATTCTGGGCATCGAGGCCGAGCCCGCCGCCGCCTTAGGAGAGCGAGGGGAGGCCGCGACCGGGCAGAGACCGCCGGAGTCGCCGCTGGAGAGGAGTCGACTCGCCAGCCACCGCCAGCGAGGCCCGCCCACCCGTTCGTCTGGCCCTCTGCCCCGTTCACCATGTGAGTGCGACATCCCGCCGACGGAAGGTCGTCCCGGAGCGGAGCGAGGCCGCGTCGGGAGCCCCGGCTGCTGGGAAACGGCTCCTCGCCCTCCCCCCACTCGCGGCCCTTCGCCTTTCTCCCTGAGCTGGTGGCAGTCCTGCCTTGGGGTGGGAGGGCCTGCATCCTTGTTCCTGTTACCGTTGGAGGACATTTTTCCTCCAGATGTCCGTTTCCCCCACCTCCAGCCCGTCCCCCTGATTCCTCGTGCCAGAA
The DNA here is from genome assembly GCA_028551405.1 of Uromys caudimaculatus. Lineage (NCBI taxonomy): Eukaryota > Metazoa > Chordata > Mammalia > Rodentia > Muridae > Uromys > Uromys caudimaculatus. The sequence goes on along the minus strand of CM052707.1, from coordinate 57,731,581 downwards.
ATCCCACTTTTCTTCCCCAGACGGCCTGGCTCACTCGGAACTCTGGGAACTTAGCCTTAGGCCCTAAACTCCTGTGTGAGCTTTCCGCCATGAGGGCACCCGGAGCCGTGGAGTCCTGCCGCTCTGTGCTGATGCCCGGACCAAGCAGGCCCTGGGCTGAGAGCACTTGTTGGTGCCGCCGTAAGCCAGTGCTACCGGTAGGGCACCACGCGGCCCTCGGCGGCAGGCACTGCTAGGCAACTAGAGGGGGCCATGCCGTCACCACAACGAAACTTCCCGTTCCCACATCTCGAAGGGTGAATGTTAGCAAATCTGGTCACCTCCTTGGCAGCGAGTAGTAGTTACTATGGAGCAGGTAGTTCTGCACGTGTCTAGTCACAAGATACTTGTGGACTTTTTCTGTGTTCCTCAATAAACTTTGGGTGGCATTTCGTCATGCTCTTTCCATGCGAAGTGGAAATAGGTATGAAATGACCATCTTACTGGCCTGAAGAACTTAATTTGTTTATATGGAGGTTACAGATTCTTTTAACCTAAGAATTTTTGCCCTTATTTTTCCATTCAGGAAAACTTTCAGATATGAGAGAATTGAATTAAAGTATTTGAGAGTGGTGTGGATGGGTGCTATGCATGGCACTAAAAGTTAGAGGTTGAAAAAAATGTAAAGTTTAACAATTGTACAGGTTTTAAGTTTTAAGTGCTTGCTTGATTGGGATAGAAGATGCCCTAGAGCCAATTAGTGGCTGAGAGACAGGTCCTAGAAGAAGACATGTGCTAGAAAAATGTGTAAGGAAATTTGGAGTTCCCCCATAAAAACCCAGGTATGTAACAGGTTTTACTTTTAAGTGTTTATTATAGTAATTTTATTTTTGTGTGCTTCCCTGCCCCTGTGCTCATCAGTGCTCCTGGAGGTAAGGGGGACAACCTGTGGGAAGGTCTGTGGTGTTCCCTGGTGGGAAGGTGACAATGTGTAAGTTGTCAGGTACAGCGAAGGAGAGCCTTCCAACTTTCGCAGCCATCTCACCAGCATGGATTTAAATCTGAGTTGTTAAAGATAGAACCCCATGTTAAGAAAAGGCTCTCATAACTGAGCTATATTCTGATGTCATATTGGCTTTTAGGACGAGTTTATGTACAACTTATTTCCTTTTTTATATTTAATTTTCCAAACTGTAAGGAGAAAATTAATTGCTAGGTAAAATACAGTCGATTTAATAGATAAACATAGCCAAACAAAACACCTTTTCATCTAGAAGTAACAGTTTAGGAGGTAGAGAGATTGCTCAGTAGTTAACAGCACTGGCTACCCTTGCAGAGGACCCGAGTTCTATCACCAGTACCCACAGTGCCTGCTGAGAGCAGAGGTGTTCCATCTGAATCTGAAGTCAGAGGCAGTTGTGAGCCACCCAACATGGGTGCTTGGGTTTCTTCGAGAGCAGTGGGATGTGGATGTTTTGCCTGCATGTATATTTGTGTATCACCTGCATGCAGCACTTTTAGAGGCCAGAAGAGAGTGTTGGATGGATCCCCAGGAACTAGAGAGTTGTGAATCACCATGTGGGTGCTGGGGTTAGGACCCTGGGACCTCTGGAAGAGCAGCCAGTGCATTTAACCCTTGAGCCATCTTTCCAACCTCTTTTGTTTAGTGGGGGAATTTGTCTTGGTGTTTTGGTTTTGTTGTTTTGTTTTTGAGACAAGTTCTCCCCCTTAGTTCTGGCTGTCCTGGAAATTGGGCTGGAGATACACCTGCCTCTGCCTCCCTGAGTGCTAGGATTAAAGGTATACAACTCTTGGTCCTATTTCCTTCTTATAAGGAATTGTTTTTTGAGGCAGGGTCTATGCTGCCCAAGGGGGCCTACCGTCCCAATACATGGGAGAATCCCCTTGAATTCCTACTCTTTCTCCCTCCACCTCCCAAGTATTGGAATTACAGGTGGTGAACAACTTTAGGAACAAAGCCAGCCCGGTCTGTATGGTGTACACACATACATCTCTTATTTATTTTTGTTGTTTTGTTTTTGTGACAAGGTTTCTGTGTAGACCAGGCTTGTACCATTGTGCCCATTTTGAAGAGATCAGATACCTGGTCTTGTTTTAAAATGTTAAGTGTACAGGGGTAAAGAGGTGTCTTATCCTTTAAGAGCAGTCATGCTTTTCCAGAGGATCTGGATTCAGTTCCTCACATGGTGGTTGGCAACAATATGTACCTGATTTCAGGGGATCAGGCACCATCTTTTGGACACTGTGGACACTGGGTATATAAACAGTGTCCTTATATACACATAGGCCAAAAAACATGAGAAATAAACAGGAACAACTCCTTAAAAGATAAAAATGTTCAATATATACCATTTTGTAAACATCAAGCCATTTATGTAACTGTTGACTTAGAATTCAAAAGTGAAATTGGAAGAATCTGGCTGATAGTGTTCAGTTTTTGATGTTTGCTGTAAACAGGGTTTTTTTTTCTTTGAGATAGGATAGGGTCTTACTGTATAGCCCTGGCTATCGTCTCACTGTATGGTTCTGGAACTCATGTAGACCAAGTTCAAGTCATGTAGACTTGAACTCTAAGATCAGACTGCCTCTGCCTTCCAGGTACTGATTAAAAGTTAAAAAAATTCCACAATGCCTGGCCTGTTTGTTGTGTAGCTAGCCTTGATGCAGAGAGACCTGCCTGCCTCTGCCTCTGAGTGCTGGGATTAAAGGTGTGCAGATTACAGCCAACTAACTTTTTTTTTTTTTTTTTTTTTTTTTTTTTTAAAGACTGGGGGGGAGGGCAGTAGCCTGGAATGCCTGCCTTCACCTCTCAAATGTTGGGATTACAAGCATATTTGACTGCCTGGCTTTCCATAGCAAAACTTTGGTATCTCCTTTGTCTGGTTCTTATTGCAAACTGATAGCGATAAAACTGTTTTGTTTTGTTTTCATTTTCTTGTGAACTCCTGATCCTTCTGCCTCCCTGTGGAACACCAGCCCTGCAGGAAGTTTGATGCAGTTTGCAGCCATCTAGGACTGTATAGTTAAAACTCCCTCATAACAAGACATTCCTTTAAAACACTGAAAAGAGGATAGGGAAAATGATACAGCCAGGAAAGCACTTGCCTAATAAACATGAGGATCTGGGTTCATATTTCTGACACCCACATAAAAGCTGGGTACTGTGTTGCGGGGGTGGGGCCCTGGGCTATTAGGGCTTGTTGGCCAACTGCACATGTACATATGTACTACATGCAAACAGACATAGTCAATTTCTGTGATTATATGCATGTATGTGGCTGCACATAATGTATGCTGGTGTGTGTGTGAAGGCTGAGCACAGTTTTCCTATATTACTATATTAGTTGGAGCATGGCCTTTAGATTGCTATACATCTCTAGCACAATTCCCAGTGTAGCCTTCCAGTAGTAAATGGTTAATAATGATGTTCAAGCTCTCGTATGCTTCTTCTATAGCATGGTTACATGAGATGATGTTGATGGTTACTCTGTAGAAGATCTTAAAGTTGAACTAAATCGTGTCTCATGTTAAGCAGATTAAAAAGTAAAGTGGTGGTTAGTAATGCTGGGAGAGGGTCTAGTACTTAAAAGCTGGAATGGTGATATTGGCCTTTAATCCTGGTGCCTGGGAGGCAGAACCAGGCAGTTCTCTTGGGTTGGAGGCCAGCCTGGTCTACATACATAGTTCCAGGAAAGCTATAAAGAGAGACCCTGTCTGAAAAAAACAAAAACAAAAAGCGCTGACCCATGTGGTTTCCAGCACCCATGTGGAAGCTCACAGCCATTCCTAATTCCAGTTCTAAAGGATCAACGTCCTCTTCTGACTTCTGCAGGCAAAACCCTCATGCACACAAACCTTAACAAAAAAAGTTGTGGTTTTGGTTGGTTGGTTTTTAAGAAAATGTTTTTGAAAGTATAGAAAAACATCACCAAGCCAGCATCACCTGCATAGAAAGGACCTTTCATGTTCGAGTCCTTTAGTTTAAGGACCATTGGAGTTTAACACTATAGGTCCCCCTTGAACAGACTCAGCCTCTCAGCTCACCCAATACTTGATAGAAATTGACTTTTCAGTTGGTTCCTTTTGGTTTTTTTTCTGTTTTTGAGTAGTTTTCATACAGGGTTATTAATTGATGACAAGTCTTTTAACAATTTTGTGTGTGTGTGCGGGTGTTTGCCGAGTGTGTTTAGTGGATTTCTGAGGAGGCCATAAGAGTGTCTAGTCCCTTGGAGCTGCTGGAGTTACGGTATGTAAGTTCTTGAAATGCTGAGCCATCTCTTCACCCCAGCATCCTAGATCCTATTTCCCCCAATTATAGTGTCTGTCTGTCTGTCTATCTCTCTCTGTCTCTGTTTTGGGGCCAACCTAGACTGCTGTGAGAGCTTACCATTACACAATGAGTTACTTTTGGCTATTTTTATTTTCTAAGTAATGATTCTAAGATACACTCTTTCATTTAAGAGATATCATCTGTGTCTTCTCATCTGCATCCTCATCTCTCTTTATAAGGACACCAGTCATATTGGAGATTTTGGTTTTTTTGAGACAAGGTTTCTCTGTGTAGCCCTGGCTGTCCTGGAACTCACTCTGTAGACCAGGCTGGCCTCGAACTCAGAAATCCGCCTGCCTCTGCCTCCCAAGTGATGGGATTAAAGGTGTGTGCCACCACTGCCCGGCAGTTCCCATGTCTTAAATAATGAGTGAGCAACAAAGGGAAAGCTTATATTGTTTAACCATGTCACTATAAATGCATACTACTTTTAGATCAGTTCTAGCCTGTTGGTGATGACGGGTGCCTTTAGTCCCAGCACTTCAGAGGCATAAACAGGTGGATTTCTTTTTTTTTTTTTAAAGATTTATTTATTATTATATGTAAGTACACTGTAGCTGTCTTCAGACACACCAGAAGAGGGCGTCAGATCTCATTATGGATGGTTGTGAGCCACCATGTGGTTGCTGGGATTTGAACTCAGGACCTTCGGAAGAGCAGTCGATGCTCTTAACCGCTAAGCCATCTCTCCAGCCCAACAGGTGGATTTCTAAGGTCAAGTACAGCCTGGTCTATATAGTAAGTTCCAGGACAGTATCATTAGATTATTTAGCTGTAAAAGTAGTCAACATGGCATCTAGTAGCTAAAAAGGTGCTTGCTGCTGAGCCTTAGGACCTGAGTTTGATGCTTAGAAGGCTCCCACAAGATGTCCTGACCTTCACATATGCACACATTAGTAAATGTAATTCTAAAAAATATTTAGTTAGAATTCTATGCAGATTTGTCTTTCCATTTCAAATAATTTGTGCAAGAAAATTCATTGCAAGAATGCCTTAGTTGATTAGAATCCAGTCAAATTTACAACCAAGATTATTTGGGTAGAGTCTACTTTAGCTATCACTTTGTCTTCAGTGGATTTCATTTCCAATTTAGACATTGGGAAACCTAGAAACTCTAGGTACATGTGGTCTGAAGTTTAGTCTGAGAGAGTACATGATATGTATATGTGTGTGAGCATATGTGTGAAGGATATGTCTTTGAGTCGGTAGTTTCTACCTTTATGTGAGTTCTGGGAATTGAAGGCAGGTTGCCAGGCTTGTATGACAAATTACCTTTACTTAGCTGAATAGCATGACATATATTTTATTTGGCTGGTTTGGGGTTTCTCTGTGAAACCCTGGTTGTCTTGGAACTCCATCTGTAAAACAGGCTGGCCTGGAACTCAGAGATCCCTCTGCCTCTGCCTCATGAGTGCTGGGATTAAGGGTGTATGCTGGCATGCTTGGCAAACAGCACAATTTCTAAGACTGGATTGTACCGGGGTTGGGTGGGAGGAGCACTTAATGAACAATGAATTCATCTTATTTAAAATACTTTACTTATAGTGGTTAGGTTCAAAACCAGGGCTACCCATGCCATTTTGGGGGACAGTAGTTGAGATTGGGTTCTACTCCTAATTCAGGGATTATCTGGAATAGTCTTCCAACCTGTGCTTGCCAAATGCTGGGATTATAGACATGAACCATCACAATCAGCTAGTTTTAATTAAAAATATCTTTATTGTTTAACATTACTGCTGTATTATTAGCAACCAGGGGGCCTCTTATGATCTACCCTGCTGAAGACAGCAGATCTGGTGGACTTCTTCAGCCCTTTCCCAGTTCTATGAATAAGAGAGGGGAGGGAGACTGTGTAGCCAGGGCTGGCCTAGAACTCAGAGATCTGCCTCTTGTAGTTAAAGATCAGTGTCGTGCCTGCCTAGTTCATTAATATTTTTTTGTATGGATGATTTTGGCTTGATTTAGGGTTGTTTGGTTTTGTTTGTTTCTTACTTAAATCTATCCATCTTACACTAAAAACCTCACTGCCTGGCTATAAAAACTTTATAATTAAATCTGTGAATCTTGGTTTCAGTAGTGATGGTTTAAAGGATTATCACCTGTTAACCCTAGTGAAAGGGGATTGTTGTTGGGTTGGGTGATGGTTTGTGTGTTTTTATTTTTGGTTTTTTATTGTTGTTTGTTTGTTTGTTTGTTTTTGAGATAGGGTTTCTCTGTATAGATTTGGCTGTCCTGGAACTCACTCTGTAGACCAGACCAGGCTGGGCTCAAACTCAGAGATCCCACTGCCTTCCTACTGCTGGGATTAAAGGCATGAGCCACCACTACCTGGCTCGTTTGTTTTCAAAGCCTACTTTTTGTCCTATAACAACGCTAGAAAGATAAATGGTATTTGGTGGGTAGGCAAGGAAGGATCAGGTATTCAAGGCCAATATGGGCTACTTGAGAGCCCTGCCTCATTCCCTCATCTCCCAAAATAAAGTCCCTGTTAGGAAAGTTTTAAGTCTGACTGAAAGTGCTTTGTTGAAGCCTTTGGAATGTAGGATAAGTGTAAAGTGAAATTTTTAAACCATGATGGAGAAGAGAAATAAATTACTGTGTTAAATATGAAGTTATAAATACTCAAAGAATTCCTTCTTGAATTTATCATTTTCTCTATAGGCAGCCTGCTTCTGCAAAGTGGTACGATCGAAGGGACTATGTATTCATTGAATTTTGTGTTGAAGACAGTAAAGATGTTAATGTAAACTTTGAAAAATCCAAACTTACTTTCAGGTAATTTGCCTTTTGTCTTATTTAAGGTGGCTATTAATTATTACTGTTTGAAACACCATGACCTTGGGTGGAAATAGATTCTTGGGCTTATGGATCCACTGTTAATCACCAAAAGAAGACAGGACAGGCCATGGTGAAGTGCTGCTTACTGGCTTGCTCAGCCTTCTTTCTTACAGAATCCAGGGGTGGCAGCACCCACAATGGGCTGGGTCCTTCCCTATCAGTCACTAATTAAGAAAATGTACCATAGGCCTTTTTACAGTCTGATCTTATGGAAGCATTTTCACATTTGAGGTTCCCGCCTCTTGGATTATGTAAAATTGACGTAAAACTAGCCAGCACACCTTTTTACATCAGTGTTATCCAAATGTTACTTAATATAATTGATTGACTTTTTAATTTCTCTATCTCACTTTTTTTAGTTGTCTTGGAGGAAGTGATAATTTTAAGCATTTAAATGAAATTGATCTTTTTCACTGTATTGATCCAAATGTAAGTACTATTGATTTTTTTTTTTTTTTCTGATTTATATTATGAGAAACTGGGCATGCTGCTAGTTATCTTAGGGTTTCATTGCTGTGAGGAAACCATGACCATGGCATTTTTTTTAACAAAGGGAAACATTTAATTGGGGCTGGTTTACAGCTTAGAGGTTCAGTCCACTGTAGTCACGGAGGGACACATGATGGCATGTAGGCAGATAACAGTGCCAGAGAGGTAACAAAGGTTCTATACCTGGAGGGGCAGGAAGAGACTAGGGCTGGCTTGAGGTTCAGAGATATCAAAACCCACCTGCATTGATACTTCCCCCAATAATGCCAGTCCCTATGAGCCTGTGGGGCCATTTTCATTCAAACTACCACAATAATAAACATGAAATCTTAAATCTGTATAGCCTAACACTTTAGAGACTATTGGCAACCTCTCTTCATACACTTTTAATTCTGTCACTGACCAAATGACAGCACCTTTAAAGTCTTTCTGTCTTAATCAGAAATTTTTAGTAGTCAAAAGCTTGTTCTTCCAGTTTAGAAAGAATATAGAGAAAGAAATGAAAAACGAGCCAGACTTGTGCCTATAAGCTGAACTTTGAGGAAGTGGAAGCAGGACAGAAAGCTTTGCCTATATAGAAAGACCATCTCAGAGGAACAAGACAAAACTTAGTGTAGAACACAAAGGGGGCTAATTGTGAAGGATCTTGGGTTCAAGGCTGGGCTGCACTGTGACAGCCAAATTATAAAGGTACAGCTCTGTTACAGAGTACTTTCCTAGAATGTTTCAAGGTCCTAGGTTTGATCCCTTAATAATACTGTGTGTGTGTGTGTGTGTGTGTGTGTGTGTGTGTGTGTGTGTGTGTGTGTGTTGTGAGACACAAGAAAAGAGATAAGTAGAAAGGACAGACTGTTTTTGTCATTACAGTAGAGAGAGAAGTGGTATGATGATGCTTTTGTTGTAGGATTCCAAGCATAAAAGAACGGACAGATCGATTTTATGCTGTTTGCGAAAAGGAGAGTCTGGCCAGTCGTGGCCTAGGTTAACAAAGGAAAGGGCAAAGGTAGGTTTTTATTTTTTCTGTTTAACATTTTAAGGATTAAAAATAGGGCTGGAGAGATGGCTCCAGAGGTTAAGAGCACTATCTACTCTTCCAGAGGTCCTGAATTCAATTCCCATTGACCACATCTTGCCTCCTAACCATCTATAATGAGAGCTAGTGCCCTCTTCTGGCCTGTAGGCAGAATGCCACATATATGAAAATCTTTTTAAACCTAAAAATACATTTTTATAATAGTATAAAAGTTGGTGTTCTGCCAGGCAGTGGTGGTGCACGCCTTTAATCCCAGCACTTGGGAGGCAGAGGCAGGCGGATTTCTGCATTCAGGGCCAGCCTGGTCTACAAAGTGAGTTCCAGGACAGCCAGGGCTACACAGAGAAACTCTGTCTCGAAAAAAAAAAAGTTGGTGATTTATACTTGGCTTTCTCATCAAATGTCATAAAATCAGACCCTAGTTGATAATGATCTTTTGCATTGGAGAGAGAAGCTTTTGCATCAGGTATGGTAGCACCCTTGAGGCTAAGGCAGAAAGGTTGCCTGGGTGTCTTAGGGTTACTACTGTTGTGACAAAACACCATTTGAAGCAACTTGGGGAAGGAGTATAATTATATGGCTTATACTTCATATTCATAGTCCATCATAGCAAGCAAGAACCTGGAGGCAGGGGCTGATAGAGGAGTGCTGTTTGCTCATGGCTTGCTTAGCCTGCTGTTGTCTTATAGAACCCAGGACCACCAGCCCAGGGACGACCCCCACCCACAATGGGCTCAGCCCTTCAATCACTAAGAAAATGCCTTACATCTGGATCTTATGGTGGCATTTTTCTCAGTTGTGTTTTCTACTCCCAGAGGACTATAACCAGTGTTGAGATGACATAAAATTAGCCATTATACTGAGATAAGTTACTTGGTTATCATAGGGGAGCAAAGTTTGGTGACATTTAAGATTCAAGGAACTGAGGATAGACTGATAGGGTGCCTTAATAGGTAGAGGTGATTATTGCCAAACCTGAAGGTCTGAGTTCTGATCACAAGAAATCAACATGGTAGAAGGAGAGAGTATGTTTGAGTCAGGAGGATTTCTTTGAATTTGAGGCCTGCCAGGGCTTCATAGTAAGGTACTGTCTAGAATGGAACCAGTGGCGCCTGGGGTAGGGGTAGCTCAGTTGACAGAGTGCCTGTTATGCACAAAGCTGTGGGTTGGATGCAGCCTGATACCATGATCTATAATCCATCTCTAAAGATGGAGTAATAGTTGATTAGCCTTGTACATTGAATTAATTACTTACCAATGAATGTTTTTGTATGAAAGGTTAAGTTGAACAGTCAATTGATTCATGATCTTATTACTGCTCTTGGTTTCTTGTGGATTGTTCTCTTTTGAGCTAATTTTATGTCCCATTAATTGTTATGAGTAACATGGAGGTGATATTTTTGTTGATGTCTAGCTTAATTGGCTTAGTGTGGACTTCAATAATTGGAAAGACTGGGAGGATGACTCCGATGAAGACATGTCTAACTTTGACCGTTTCTCTGAGGTAAGTGCTTTTAATGGCATTTTCTATCCTGTTCCCATAATACATTCTATATATCCGTTTAATTCTTTTTTTTTTTTTTTTTACCATTTTAATGTGTATGGATAGTTTTTACGTCTGTGTGTATGTGTGTGTGTGTGTGCGCACACACGCACACTACTTGGGAACCTGGTCCCAAGATGGACAGAGTCTGAAGATGGTATCAGAGTCCCTGGAAATGAAGTTACAGGAGGTTACAAGCCACTGTGGTTGTTAGAAATCAAACTCCACCCCCCAGTCTTCTGCAGGAGTAACAAGTGATCTCCACCAGTCCCTAGGCCACCCTTTTTTGGTTTTCTAGACAGAAACCCGTGTAGTCAGGACAGGTCACAATTGCTTATAACTATATTTCTAAAGGGTCTGGTGGCTTTTATCTTGTCTGGTCTGTTCAGGCACCAGGCTTACAGGTGATGGACAAACATCTAAAGAGATGGTCTTAGGGTGAAGAGTTCTTTTTGAGACATCAAAAAAGGGTTTTGAAATCCTTTTTGAGGGTTTCTCTGTGTAGCCCTGGCTGTCCTGGAACTCACTCTGTAGACCAGGCTGGCCTCGAACTCAGAAATCCACCTACCTCTGCCTCCCGTGCTGGGATTAAAGGCGTGCGCCACCACTGCCTGGCTGAATTTAACATTTTAAAGCTGATTTTTATTCTTCAAATAGATGATGGATCACATGGGTGGTGATGAGGATGTAGATTTACCAGAAGTAGATGGAGCAGATGATGTAAGTATGTGTGCCCCTTTTCTGTTAGCTAAAAATAAAAAGCAGTTAACTTGAGATAGTCTTACATACTCACTGTTCCCCTGCAAGGGTGCAGCCATCCCTGCCTTTATCCTACCCCTGTCTTGTTTCTTAAAATATTAAAGGGAAAAGATTTTACCTACTAGGGAAATTGTATTTGTGAACCATTAAGGATCATATTTTGACAAATCATTGCATAAAGGTAAGAGTTAAAAGATTATCATTTAACAAGGATAAAAATGGGATTTAAAGTAAGTCAGAGACTATAGGTAATAATGAGGGGTGTGAATGTATTGAGGGAGATGTCTTCCCAGCAATCTGTTAATGTCGTAACATCAATTTATATAGCTGGGAAGGACCCTCAGCCTTAGTATATAGAATTAGAATTCATTGGCTTCTGTGTATTAAGAAATGCCAAGAGAGGATGGCAAAGTTGGGGGGGAGAACTTAGAGAAAGATGGGTCTTCTGCTACAAGGCCATTCACTTTAGGAAAATAGGACTTGAGTTTAAACACATCGTTACATTCCTAGGTTCCATTTAACTATTTTGCTACTACAGTAAAAATTACAATATTTAGGATTTTTAAGGAACACTATTCTGTAAAAGATATATGTATGATTAACTTGATAACTTGTTAAAATTTTCTTCTACAGGATTCACAAGACAGTGATGATGAAAGTAAGTGTCTTGATGTTTTTGTTTTTAAATGTTTCTGCTGCAGTGGTTATCCACACTGAGACCAACTTTCAGAGCAGACACCACCTATATTTTCTTTTTAAGCACTAGGACACTTTAGTTTAAAGGAGTAATAGAGTACAGGTTAGGGGAAATTTTTAATCACCATCAGGAAAAGTGGGGAGAAATGGTTCTTTTTTATATATATATTTATATATATATATATATATATTACCTGTATATGTGTCTACACTATATGTACATTTGGTGCCTGGGAGGACAGAAGAGGTCATCAGAGCCCTTGGAACTCGGGTATAGCCAGTTATGAGTGGCCATGTAGGTGCTGGGAATTGAGCCTGGGCTCTCTAGCAGAGTAACCAGAGCTTTTAACCTCAATAGACATGGACTAGAATTAGAAAGGAGAGGGCATTTCCAGGGATGGAAATGGGCTAGTGAACATCAGAACCAAAAAAAAGTCTTGTCATATTCTTAGAAAGGGTTTATTTAAGGTGTGGTCACATGTTCAGTTTAAGTGTTCACAGATGATTACTAGGGAGCTCTCAGTTTTGTTGTCTTCGTTTATAAGTGCTAGATTATATTGTGGTTCTCTTGTAGACCTTGCTGATTGTTTCTAAAATTCTTTCAGAAATGCCAGATCTGGAGTAAGGAGTGTTGTCATCGCCTGGATTTTGAGAAAGAAAAATAACTTCTGCAAGATTTCATAATTGAGAAAATCCCTGAGTTGATAGCTCTAAAGGCAGATATGCTGTACTTGCCTCCTTTAACCCATTTTTCAACCTCTTTTTTTTTTTTTTTTTTTTTAAAGGCTTCACTAAGGGTTGATTATGTACCATTGTATGGGGCAATTTAAGTCAGCTAAGGCAAATATCCTTATGCATGAACATTTCCCAGGATTCCATGAAGCAGTTGAGATCCTAGGCAACTGCTACAGCAGCTCTGATGAATAATTGCATTTCATCTAAGTCTACTTTGGTCATAACACAGTTACTTACACATTAGGAAAGCTCTCAGCTTAGGGAAAGATGAAGGTTTTAGATCCTAGACCATGGACTTAAAGGAGGCTGAAACAAATTGGCTAATATCTTAAACTGACATCCTGACATTCTTCCAGGACACCTTTCAGAATTATTCCACTAAAGTTTATTTTTCAAAAAAATGTACTTTACATCATTGTATGTGACCACGTGTCAGTGTTGAGGTGTGTCTTAGCTAAAGCTAGTGGGTGCCCTGCTTAGATGGTTGAAGCCTAGACATGTGGTACTGTGTGGCCCTTAACCTTTTACATCTCTTAGCATGGAGGACAAAGGAAGCTGTACATTGTTGCTTGGGAATATGTACATTGTAGACCAGATTTGTATTTGCACTGTCAGTATGGCAAATGAGTGGAACATGTTAATACACTATTGGATTTTTTTATTTCCTGTTTTGATTTCAGCTTATGCCCTGGCTGGAAAAACCTCAATTTATGTTCATGACAGTGGGGATTTTTTTTTAAATGTCTACATTCTTTCTAATAAACTGTTGGAAGATTTCTTGGCTGTCCTTTTAAGTGTCTTTTTGCTGTAATTTCATGTATTTACCCCTTACTGGAATGGAGTTTGGTTTTTTTTTTTTTGTTTTTGTTTTTTGAGGGAAAATTTGGGACTGGTCCTGTTTGAACAAAGGCTTGCTGTACTGTCACAGGAGACCCTGTAAAGTATATCTGTAATGGGAGGCTGTGGGTGCACTTTGCAGCAGCTGGACAAGTGTTGTGACTTGACTGAAATAAAGCTGAGTGTGTTGTCCTCCTGTAAATTTCCACTCCTGCATTTTAGCAGTGTCACCTTGTTTACAGCTTTGATCCACAGATTGAGAACCACTGACTTGCCAGGCAGTGGTGGAGCACGCCTTTAATCCCAGCACTCAGGAGGCGGAGGCAGAGGCAGGCGGATTTCTGAGTTCGAGGCCAGCCAGGTCTACAGAGTGAGTTCCAGGACAGCCAGGGCTTCACAGAGAAACCCTGTCTCGAAAAACAAAAAAATAAAAAATAAAGAGAACCACTGACTTAGAGAGTGTGTTCCTATGCTCTGAAACTAATAGTGATAACACACCAAACTCAGTCTGAAGGAGATATTACCTGAATTCAAGGGAAGGTTTTTAGGAGGGAGGATTGGGGGGCTTGGGGGGGTGTTTTGTCTTTCTGATTTTGTCTGTACTAGTGTTTTCTCTACATATATGAATATGTACCTTGAGTGTCCCCTGAGAGTATTGGGGATTGAGCCTGGGTCCTCTAGAGGTGCAGACAATGCTCTGAACTGCTGAGCTATCTTTCCAGCTCCCTGTTTTTTTATAAGTATTGCACCAGTGTGCTTAGTTCTTCATGGTGTTAAGGTGGATTCTTGGTTCTCTCATGTAGTCACCAAGAACCCTATTTCTGACATGCCTTTAATCCCAGCACTTGGAAGGCAGAGGCAGGTGGATTTGTGAGTTCCAGGAAAGTCAGGGCTATGCAGAGAAACCCTGTCTTGGGGGAAAAAAAACCTATTTCTGGGTTATGACCTCAAGTTCTGTCCAAGGTAAGAGTGCTGGTTGTAACCTGGGCAGTGGTGGCACATCTTTAATCCCAGCACTTGGGAGGCAGAGGCAGGTGGATTTCTGTGTTCGAGGTCAGCCTGGTCTACAGAGTGAGTTCCAGGACAGCCAGGGCTACACAGAGAAACCCTGTCTCGAAAAAACCAAAAAAAAAAAAAAAAAGACCATGGCAGGGCTGGAGAGATGGCTCAGCAGGTAAGAGCACTGACTGCTCTTCCTGAGGTCCTGAGTTCAATTCCTAGCATCCACATGGTGGCTCACCACCATCTGTAATGGGATCCACTGCCCTCTTCTGGACAGCTGGATAGCTATGGTATACTCAAATCTTAGCCAGGCAGTGGCAGCACACGCCTTTAATCCCAGCATTTGGGAGGCAGAGGCAGGTGGATTTCTGAGTTCCGGCAGCACACGCCTTTAATCCAGCATTTGGGAGGCAGAGGCAGGTGGATTTCTGAGTTCCAGGACAGCCTGGTCTACAGAATGAGTTCCAGGACAGCCAGGGCTACACAGAAACCCTGTCTCGAAAATCAAAAACAAAAAAGTGCTGGTTGCCAAAGGACCCAGATTCAATTCCTAGCACCCACACAGCAGCTCACAACTATCTGTTAACTCCATTCATACATGCAGGCAAAACACCAATGCAATAAAATGAAAAATAATTAAAAATTTTGATTTCAAAGTGGTAAAGTTGGGAATGGCTGTGGAAACAGGTTGAATAAATATAGATCCCAACCTTAATACTATCATTTACCCCGGCTCAGCTCATCTTGTAGGTGGTGGATTATCTTGCATTGTAAGGATGAGTATGGTATACTGATGGTTTTAAGAAAGGCCATTTTCATAAAACTGTGGTCTGGGCATGTGGCACAGTGAGCATTTTACTCAGGTTTAATCATGAACCCTGAAAAAGTAATTGTGTTAGTGCCTAATATGTATGCTAAGCTTTACCATAATCATTTACATACAGGGAAAATATGCTTTAGCATTATACAAAGTTGGAGACATCCGCTAGAGTAGGGGTCCTGGAATATGTTCCTCATGGGTAGTGAAAACTAGAATGGAATTTTGTTTTCAAGAATTACAAGGGTTCTGGAGGAATGTAGGAACGTGATCAGTGTGGATATCCGTATTGTAAGATGAGTTGGTGGGATAATTTTCATCATAAGATTAGTGATGCTTCCAGTTACGAGCTTCAGGACACAGTCATTTGTGATTACAAATGTGTTCCAACTAGACCTGACTGAAAACTTGCATTTCACAGGAAGTATCACTTGGATAATCTGGTTATCAACCAAGAAAGATAGTGCTAAAAGTTTAAAAAGTAAGTTTGTTCAGAAAGCCAATTATTGCTATCTCAACCAAAGCTAATCAGAGTTATTTTTGTTTTAGTATAATTTTAACAGGTTGTCTGCTTTCAATAAAGAGTGAGCCAGGGATACAGCTAAGTGGTAGAATGCTTATCTGACCCTAGGTTCAATCCCCCGGAACTCGGGGGAGGTGTCAGATTGTTGCAGGAAAACGTTAAAAATTAACAAAATTGGAAGGTGACAAACGTGAGCATAAGGGACTTAAAATGTGTATGTGCCTGGTGTATGTATGTGTACCATCTGTAACTCAGCTCCAGAGGTCAGATGCCATCTGACCTATGGACATTAGCCATGTCCATATATAAGACCTGACCCCCTTATGAGGAAAGTTAGACCTCTAGCACACTTGGAGCCAGAAACAGAAATAGGCCTGAAATTGCCTGCTTGATCAAACCCCACCCAAGGACATTCTTTCTCCTGGCCCCAGGGCCAGAGGCACAATGTTTCAGGAACTAGAAATGTTTGTGCAACTGACTCGTGACTAACTTAGAACATTCTGTACTTCCCCATAACGCAAATTCCTTCCGTTCCCCACCCCTTTGTGGTTTTTTCCTTTAAATACCCCTGACTTCAGCTGCCATGGGTCGGACTCCTCTGCCCCTGCGTGGGTTATGAGCACGACCCCAGTGCACTGGCCCCCAATAAACCTCATGTGATTGCAGCAAGGCCAGTCTTTCGTGAGTTCTTGGGGGGTCGCGCCATCCCGAGACTTGAGCGAGGGTCTCCCCAGCTCGGAGGTCTTTCATTACCCACTTCTTCTAGTGGTTAGTTCTAATCTTAGAACTATATTTCTGTATCGTTGTAGACCTGTTTGTCGTGTTCCCCCAGAGCCTGGTATTGCTGTCTTAACATTAGAATCTGTACAGCACTTACTCGTTCCCTGACAAAAGCTATTAATCTATTTACTAAACAGGGTC
>CM052707.1:57584197-57714558 GCA_028551405.1 Uromys caudimaculatus | reverse complement strand
GGGGTATTTAAAGGAAAAAACCACAAAGGGGTGGGGAACGGAAGGAATTTGCGTTATGGGGAAGTACAGAATGTTCTAAGTTAGTCACGAGTCAGTTGCACAAACATTTCTAGTTCCTGAAACATTGTGCCTCTGGCCCTGGGGCCAGGCCAAGGTCACCCGTTTCTTAGGAGAAAGAATGTCCTTGGGTGGGGTTTGAGCAAGCAGGCAATTTCAGGCCTATTTCTGTTTCTGGCTCCAAGTGTGCTAGGGGTCTAACTTTCCTCATAAGGGGGTCAGGTCTTACAGTAACACTGTCATATCCCTTGGTACTGAAGTTACAGTTGTAAGTCTCCCTATTGGTACTGGAAACCAAACCCTGGGCCTCTGCACCAGCAGCCAGACAGCTCTCAACCACTGAGCCATCCCTCCATCCCCTAAAATAAAAGTAACTACCCCTAGATGGCTCAGCATTTAAGAGTACTGGGTACTCTTCAGAGGATTGGGGTTCAATTCCCTGCACTATATAACTAACTCCAGTCCCAGAGGATCTGACTTCAGAGAGGACAGACGACATGCAGACAAAACAGCCATATGCACAATTTTTAAAATCAATCTAAAGTAAAAAAAAAAAAAACAAAACGCCGGGCAGTGGTGGCACACGCCTTTAATCCCAGCACTTGGGAGGCAGAGGCAGGTGGATTTCTGAGTTCGAGGCCAGCCTGGTCTACGGAGTGAGTTCCAGGATAGCCAGGGCTACACAGAGAAACCCTGTCTCGGAAAAAAAAAAAAAAAAACACAAAAAATAGCAAACGTGTATGGACTATATACCAGATACTGTTTTTTGATTGTTTTAAATATATTATTCTGTTTAATGCTTAGAACAGCCCAATGAGATTATCCCCATATTGGCCCTTTTATAAATAAACTGATAGAGAAATTATCTGTCTGATGATACTTAGTAAATAATAAGATCAAGATTTTGCCCTGATCTGGTTCCTGTTTTCCTTATGTATTCTAGCTGAACCACAGAAGCTTCAGCTCTAGATGCAGAAAGAAAGACACATGCATGACAGTAGTCTCAATTAAAGAGCTTGCTTGGGGTTGGAGTGATGGCTCAGCAGTTAAGAGCATTAGCTGTTTTTCCAGAGGTCCTGAGTTCAATCCCAGCACCACTCACAACTGTCCAGGGGATCCGATACTCTCACAAAGATATATGGAGGCAAAACATACACATAAAATAAAAATAGGTTTTTGGGTTTGTTTTTTTTTAAGGAAAAAAAAAAAAACAGCTCGTGAGGCAGAGGCATGCTGAACCCTGTGAGTTTAAAACCAGCTTGGTCTACATAGCAAGTGACACAGTGAGACCCTGTCTCTAAAAAGAAAAAAAGGTTTTCGAGCTGGGAATGTTAGCACACATCTCTAAGTTGAGAGGGAAGTGGGAAGTTCGGAGTTTCTGGCCAGCCTTGTTTATATAACAGTAAATTAGAGACCAGTAGAGCTACCTAGTGAGACTGTCTTAGTCACTATTCTGTCCCTGTGAAGAGAACCATACCCAAGAAATCTCTTATAAAAGAAAGCATTTACTTGGGAGCTTGCTTACAGTCTTAGAATGTTAGCCCACTGTCATGATGGGAAGCAGACAGACATGGTGCTGGGGAAGTGGCTGAGAGCCTTAGAGCCCACCCCTGCTCAAACAAGACCATGCTTCCTAGTCCTCAAACACTTCCACTCCCTGGGAACTAAGCATTCAAATATAGGAGCCTATGGGGTCATTCTCATTCAAAGCTCAGATAACCCTGCCTCAAAGTGGGGGAGGTAGAGGCCTAGAGTGGTAGCTCAGGAGTTAAGAACACTTGCTCTTGCAGGGTTCTATTCCAAACATCTATGTCAGGTGACTTCACAACCATCTGTAACTCTCATTCCAGGAGATCTGATACTATCCAGCACCCACACACTTTAAAAACAGAAAAAGTTGCTGCGGAGCAAAGCAAAGCACAAACTCATCGCTTTTTTCTTCAGGGTGTCCTTGCATAGTCTTGTTATTAAAGCACTTGTGATCTCGGACAGAGGCAGGGGGAATCTTAACATTCAAGGTCAGCTTGGGTGCCACAAACTGTCTCCAAAAGTGGATGAGGCTAGAGAAATAGCCCAGTGAAGAGTGCTTGTCTAATACGTGTGAAGCCCCAGAATCACAATGTCCTATGCTTAGATACAGACCATTCAATCTATTTTCCATATGGAATGAGTTCCTATTTGTTAAACTTCAAATGGATTTAGAATATTTACATAACTTGAAATTCTTACCCGGGCAGTGGTGGCACACGCCTTTAATTCCAGCACTTGGGAGGCAGAGGCAGGCAGATTTCTGAGTTCCAGGCCAGCCTGGTCTACAGAGTGAGTTCCAGGACAGCCAGGGCTACACAGAGAAACCCTGTCTTGAAAAAAAAAATAAATAAATTCTTGATATTAATTAGTTCATTTACTTATTTTTGAGACAAAGTTTTACTATGA
The DNA here is from genome assembly GCA_028551405.1 of Uromys caudimaculatus. Classification (NCBI taxonomy): domain Eukaryota; kingdom Metazoa; phylum Chordata; class Mammalia; order Rodentia; family Muridae; genus Uromys; species Uromys caudimaculatus. The sequence continues at coordinate 57,712,065 of CM052707.1, read as the reverse complement.
AACCTTGAGTGTCCTGGAGTTCCCTATAGAGAGACCAGGTTGGCTTGACTGGATAATGGTGTGCGCTGCTGTGCCTAGCACTTGTTTGTTTTAGATGGGGTCTCACATAGCCAGGGTGACCATTGAGTCTATGATCCTCCCACTTTTACAAGTACTCTATTTGGAGGAGGGAAGATGGAAGTAAGAGGACAGTGCACAGGAGTCACTTCCTCCCTCTACCATATGAGTTCTTGGGATAGAGCTCAGATCCTCGGCTTTGATAAAGTTATTTATTTACTAAGCCATCTCCCCAGCTCCCTGGATCCTATTTTCACTTCTCCAGTGCTGGGCTAATAGGCACGTGACACATACCTGGTTTATGATGTTCAGTGCTGTACCCACAAAGTTATATCCCAAACCCCCAATATTGACCAAACTGCTCTTGTCATCATCTTGCTTTCTTACTTTTGGAGGAGAGGGGCCATGCTAGTGGTGACCAACCCTAGGGAGGCATAGAGGAAGATCATGGAACCTCACTGACATGCACTCTTTTTTTTGTTTGTTTGGGGTTTTTTTTTTGTTGTTGTTGTTGTTTTTAAACAGATCACTTACTTTTTTTTTTTTTTAATTTATTTATTATATGTAAGTACACTGTAGCTGTCTTCAGACACCCCAGAAGAGGGCATCAGATCTCATTACGGATGGTTTCAAGCCATCATGTGGTTGCTGGGATTTGAACTCACGGCCTTCGGAAGAGCAGTCGGCGCTCTTAACCGCTGAGCCATCTCTCCAGCCCCTGTTGTTTTTTGTTTTTTTTTTTGTTGTTGTTTTGTTTTGTTTTTTGAGACAGGGTTTCTCTGTGTAGCCCTGGCTGTCCTGGAACTCACTCTGTAGACCAGGCTGGCCTCGAACTCAGAAATCCACCTGCCTCTGCCTCCCAAGTGCTGGGATTAAAGGCGTGCGCCACCACTGCCCGGCAACATGCACTCTTGACAGGAACAGTAAGCTCCAGGTTCAGTGAAAAGACTTTGTCTGGGGTGGGAGTGGCAGCATACATCGTTAATCCCAAGATTTAGGATCCTAAGGCAAGTTGAACTCTGTGAGTTCCAGGCCAGCCCGGTCTACATTGAGAGTTCCAGGGTACCAGGGTTATATAGAGTGGTCCTGTCTCAAAAATACCAACAAATAATTGATGGTAAATAAATAAGGTGGGGAAGGACTGGAGAGATGTCTTAATGGTTAAGGGCACTGGATATTCTTTCAAAGGACCCAAATTCTATTCCCAGTGCACAGAGGAGACTCACAACTATTTGTAACTTCAGTTTCGGAGGATTTTGATGTCCTCTTCTGGCCTCAGAGGGTAGCACACATCCACATGATGCACAGAAATACATGAAGGCAAAACAATCATATGCATTTACATAAAGAAACAAGATGGAGAATGACTGAAGCCAACCCCAGAAACCAACCCCTGCATCCCAGCACAACGCTCTTCACATTGGTCTAAATCCTCATCTTATTCAGTTTCTCACTACACAGCCCTCTTGATTCAAGCTGATTTGTGTGTTGAGTGCGGTGTTTCTAGAGGTCACAAAATGGTGTTGGATCCCTGGAATTACAGGCAGTTGTCAGCCGCACAATGAGTGTGCTGGGAACCGAACTCTGGTCCTCTGCGAGAGCAGTATATGTTTTTATCCACTGAGACGTCTCACCAGACCAGCCTCTTGATTCTTTGCATTACATCCTTGGATCCTCTTATTCTTCTGCCCCATATTTCTTCTACTTTCTAATCATATATTGACATTGTTTTTGGTTCTTTTCTTTCTGAATTGTATTAATTTATTTATTGTTGTCACCCAGTGTTATCCAGTGACTTTAAACTACTGCTTCCACCTCTGAAGTACTGGCATTACAGGAATGCAACATCTTGTCCTGCATCAGGCTCTTCCTTACTTAGCAAGATTATTAGCTATTATCTTAGTAATGGGGTGACTGAGACAGCACAAAGGCACGTCTGAACTTTAGCAAGACTGTTTCTTTCTTTCTTTCCTTTTTTTTTTTTTTTTTCTTTTTTGGTTTTCCGAGACAGGCTTTCTCTGTATAGCCTTGGCTGTCCTGGAACTTATAAACCAGGCTTGCCTCAAACTCAGAAATCCACCTGCCTCAGCATGTATCACCACTACCTGGCAATACTCTGCTTCAACAATTGTAATTGCTAGGAGGATATGGGTGTGTTCCTTTTTTCCTGCTACAGCCTTTGCTAGCTCTCCACTGTCAAACAGGGAGAAACGTTTTTCATCATCATGCTGAAAACTGGGAAGTACTGGGGGATGATGGGAAGTAGTAAGGTGCAATACTACAGCTATGTGCGTTCTCCTAGGAAGGTTGAGGGTTTCCCTGTTAGAGCTCCACCCCATCTCCATTGTCGCTGAATAAAGTGAATATCTCAGGCAAAGACGTCAATGATTCTGTGACGTTCCATCCTAGAGCAATACACACTTCTGGCCAGCCTCCACTTTCATTCACAAGTCCTTTGAGAGCTGTGGGTCGGTTTTTTCACCTCATCTACAATCAAACTGAAGGAATGTGATTTCAGGCAAACGTTCGCTTAGCATATTCTTCCTTTCTACTTTACCTTACGCATTTCTGTACACATATCACAGCCAAGGTCTACTACTTCTGACCTTCCATTTTGTGCTTGAAACAGGGTCTCAAGGGGCTTAAGTTGGCCCCTAGAACTCTTGACCAAGTTCTGGAATTACAGGGTTCTTTCAGCACGTCTGCTTAGGGCAATTTCTTTATATGATTAGGTGACTCAAAATTACCCCTCGAGTGTTATAAATAACCTTGTCTCCTCGATGCAGAACGTCTGTCGAAGATGGGTTGCTTTGTTTTCTTTCGTTGCACGGATTTAAATGATAAAAAGTCCCCAGGTTTCGGACCTGTTGGGCCGTCTGGAAACTTTCACCCTCACTACTGTGGAGGAAACCTCACGTTTGGAGTCACAGAAGGCTCCTGACTTTCAGGACGCCAACACTCAACCTCCGGGGCTATCACCTAACTCAAGATCCAAGGACAGGCCGGGCAGTGGTGGCGCACGCCTTTAATCCCAGCACTTGGGAGGCAGAGGCAGGTGGATTTCTGAGTTCGAGGCCAGCCTGGTCTACAGAGTGAGTTCCAGGACAGCCAGGGCTACACAGAGAAACCCTGTCTCGAAAAACCAAAAAAAAAAAAAAAAAAAGAAGAAAAAAAAAAAAATCCAAGGACAGTCAAAGACGGCCTAGCGCACACGATCAACGGAACCCCGCCCCTTTATTTCAACGTAGTTCCGCCAAAAACCCTCTCCTACAGACGTTCCTATGATCCAATTAGGTTTCGAGGCTTAGAGGGCGGCTCCTCCAATTAAAAAAAGAGATCTTCAGATTGGCACCAGTTTAGACCAGTAGCTGATGAACTTCGAGTTTTTTACCCTATAGGAGCGTAAGTGATGATGACGAACAGCAAGATCATCCAATGACTGTGCTTGCGGCGCAGGCTGTCCCGCCCCAGCTGCAGACCGGCGGCGGAGACCGCTGCGGCTCTCAGTCTCCACCCGGACTCCGCCATGTTGAGTCTTGTGGGGCGTGTGGCCTCGGCCTCGGCCTCCGGGGCCTTGAGGGGACTCAGCCCTTCGGCGGCGCGGCCACAGGCGCAGCTTCTATTGCGAGCCGCTCCCGCCGGGGTCCATCCTGGTAAGCGCCTTCCTGGAGGAGGGAGTTGGGTTCTTCTCCCCGTGACCTTGAGCTTGGGCCTAGCGGATCCGTGCTCCATAAGGATCCTGGGGCAGCGGACTACTGTCCAGCTGCGGAGTGCAAGGACAGTCGCACGTGGGAGCGTTGATCGAACCAGCAGTGCCCCATTTTGTGACGTTAAAGTGGCAGGCTGCTGCCTTGACCTTGAGGTTCTGATAAGGATACCAAACTCAAGATTAATGGCGGTTTTGTGCACGAGGTTGGGAAAGCAATGCGGGCGGGTTCCCGATTCCAGCGTGGCCTTCTCCACACGGCTCCCTATCTTGCAGGAGACTTAGTCCGGGCCCAACTAGCCTTTCCTTGGAGGATAAATCGGGGATTCCGGTGACCTTAAGCTGTCCTAACACCAACGCCGTCCAATATCTTTTTGTCTGCTAGCCAGAGACTATGCGGCACAGACGTCTGCGGCCCCGAAGGCAGGCACCGCCACCGGGCGAATCGTGGCAGTCATCGGCGCCGTGGTGGACGTCCAGTTCGATGAGGGATTACCACCCATCCTAAATGCCCTGGAAGTGCAAGGCAGGGACAGCAGACTGGTTTTGGAGGTGGCCCAGCATTTAGGTGAGTAGGACACTTTAGGGGTGGTAAAGAGCTTGATAAGCTGAAATACCACAAGATCCAAGCCATCTCCCTTCTGTGATGACTTTACCCAAATGACTTTCGTTCTTCTGAGTTTGCTGAAGCCACACTCAGGTGCTGAGAGAGGGAGGCTTGTTTGCTTTCGATCATGTTTCGTTGCCTACTGTTAGGTTTTGGTGCTTAACCTAACGTCTTCATGCTGTTTGACAGGGGAGAGCACGGTCAGAACTATTGCTATGGATGGCACTGAAGGCTTGGTTAGAGGCCAGAAAGTACTGGATTCGGGGGCACCAATCAAAATTCCTGTTGGTCCTGAGACCCTGGGCAGAATCATGAATGTCATTGGAGAACCTATTGATGAGAGAGGTCCTATCAAAACCAAGCAGTAAGTTCCTCACATTGCATTTGTGAGCATGGGAACTTTTTCTTACAGTTTTACACAATCGGGTAATAACTGATGTTAAAGCAAAGTTTTCCTACAGTACTTCAATTTCTGTTGAATTCAGTTATTGAAAATAAAGATACAGAAGTTTGGATTGCTTAAAACTTGCTACATAGAATCCCCCATTAATTTTTTTGTTTGTTTGTTTTTTTGAGACAGGGTTTCTCTGTGTAGCCCTGGCTGTCCTGGAACTCACTCTGTAGACCAGGCTGGCCTCGAACTCAGAAATCCACCTGCCTCTGCCTCCCAAGTGCTGGGATTAAAGGTGTGCTCCACCACTGCCCGGCTAATTATTTAAAGCTTGTGTTCATGGCTTACATTATGGATTCTCCAAAACTTACAGGTCTTTATTTTCTTATTGATATATAAAGAAATTTTGTTACATTAAGTTCAGTAAAAGGAAAATACCAGGAATGAGTATTATTTGTTCCTGAGAAAATTTTTTTATTGTAGAGTTAGATGTTACATGACAGCTTACTTGGACAAGACTTGAGTGTTAGCAGTGAGGAGAGTGGCTTTTCAGCATGGTGTTTAGGTACTGATCCTTTTCTCCCTAAATCTTACAGATTCGCTCCTATTCATGCTGAGGCTCCTGAGTTCATAGAGATGAGTGTTGAACAGGAAATTCTGGTGACTGGTATAAAGGTTGTGGATCTGCTGGCCCCATACGCCAAGGGTGGGAAAATCGGTATGTTGGTTATTGGTACATGTTTTCCAAATACAGTAAAGAATGGAAACACCGTCTTTGAAAGTGTTCTGACAGCCTTCGTTGATGACTAGCTTCTGACTTTCGTTCTTCTGAATTTGCTGAAGCCAGATGCCATTCCTGAGAAGGGAAATGGACAGAAATGAACATTTTTTGAAGGCTGTTTAATTTGGGAATGCAGAGATCTGAAATACTTCTTCTTAACCTAGGACTCTTCGGAGGTGCTGGTGTTGGAAAGACGGTACTGATTATGGAGTTAATCAATAATGTCGCTAAAGCGCATGGTGGTTACTCTGTATTTGCTGGTGTTGGTGAGAGGACCCGTGAGGGCAATGATTTATACCATGAAATGATTGAATCTGGTGTTATCAACCTAAAAGATACCACTTCCAAGGTGAGCTCTATTCAGAAAACTAGTGTGTTACATTTGATGTGATGTGCCCCAGGTTCTGTAAACAAAATACTTGTCTTTCCCACAACTGTTTTGCAGAATACCAATGTACATTTTTCTCTGGTATGAGATATTTCTAGACTTTAGTTTTTGGTTTTTTTTTTTTTTTTTTTTTCAAAGATTTATTTATTATATGTAAGTACATTGTAGCTGTCTTCAGACATCCCAGAAGAGGGTATCAGATTCCATTATGAATGGTGGTGAGCCACCATGTGGTTGCTGGGATTTGAACTCAGGACCTGAGCCATCTCTCTTTTTTTTTTTTTTTTTTTGGTTTTCTGAGATAGGGTTTTTCTGTGTAGCCCTGGCTGTCTTGGAACTCACTCTGTAGACCAGGCTGGCCTTCAACTCAGAAATCCACCTGCCTCTGCCTCCCAAGTGCTGGGATTAAAGGCATATGCCACCACCACCCATCGAGCCATCTCTCCAGCTCCCTAGACTTTAGGTTTAATAAGTAATCCAGTTGTTGGAAGCTGATTTGAAGGTGTAGAATGGAAGCCACTCACATATCTCAGACAGTCTTATTTTTAGTTCAGAAATTATTTTCAGTGTTTTGAATTCCATGAAATTTGCAAACAGAAACATTGGCATCTAGTGGGAGACCCCATTAGTTAGGGTATCTCTCTCTGATTGGGAATCTTGGATTTCTATGTGGTTTCCTTATTTATTACTCTGCTGGCTTTTCTGACTTGTGTATTTTCTACAGGTAGCGTTGGTATATGGGCAGATGAACGAACCTCCTGGCGCCCGTGCCCGGGTAGCTCTGACTGGTCTGACCGTTGCTGAATACTTCAGAGACCAGGAAGGCCAAGATGTCCTGCTCTTTATTGACAACATCTTCCGCTTCACCCAGGCTGGCTCAGAGGTCTGAGGAAAGCCTAGAGGCCTGGTTTGTTGAACCAGTTGGGCATGTTACAAGAAAGATACAGACACCTAAGACCCTTGTTCTTTTGTCTTTTAGGTATCTGCCTTATTGGGCAGAATCCCTTCTGCTGTAGGCTACCAGCCTACTCTAGCCACTGACATGGGTACAATGCAGGAAAGAATCACCACCACCAAGAAGGGATCTATCACCTCGGTGCAGGTAAGAAAAATTAAGTGGATAAAGATTTCAGTTGGTAAAACAAACCTAGGGAGATTAAAAAAACAAACAAACCCGTATTATATTTGGGGCTAGAGAGATGGATGGTTCACGGTTAAGAACGCTTTTAGCGCTTCAGATTGCCCAGTATCCATGTCAGATGGTTCACCATCTGTAACTCCAGCTCTAGGAGATCTGGTGCCCTCTCCTGTCTTCCACAGGTACCTGCACACACCGTAAACATGATCAGTCTGGGGCAGGGAGACAGACAAAAACCATGTGCTGGGTGAAGTGGCACTTACCTTTAGTCCAGCACTTAGGAGGCAGAGGCAGGTGGATCTCTGATTGAGGCCAGCCTGCCTGTGAGTTTCAGGACAGCCAATGCTTCAAAGAAATAAAAAAAATCTTGCTACATCTCAAAAGGGGCTTATTTTTTTATTTGAGAGGGCTGTTTGAGAAAGGGTCTCAGTGTAGCCTTGGAGTATTTTGCCTTGGAACTTTTTGATATGTAAAGCAGGCTGACCTCTTATCTCAAAGTTACATCTACCAGTCAAAGATTGGGATTAAATACTTGCATACTCCAAGGGGACTTTTACTTAGGAAGAGTTAACCAGTTAAAATAATGTGTAAAATTATGTATTTGCATGCTAGATTGTAAAGGTTAAATTAGAAACAAGTGCTTATTAGCTGGGCCTAGTATTACATGCATATAAACCTGGGATCTTAGCACATGGAAACAGAGGCAGGAGGGTCAGGAACTCATGGCTATTTCCAGCTACATAGTGAGTTCTGACTAACTTGACCACATGACACTGTCTCAAACCAGAAAATGGGACATTCCTCAGGTAATTTTAAGGTACTGAGGCTGGAGAGATGGCTCAGTAGTTAAAAGTACTTTCTGTAGGTAGGTGGTGGTAGCCCACAGGAAGCAGAGGCAGGCAGATCTCCAAGTTTGAGATTGAGACCAGAGTTGTCTAGAGCGAATTCCAAGACAACCAGGGCTACATAGAGAAACCCTGTCTTGAAGAAATTAAAAAAAAAAAAAAAAAAAAAAAAAGTACTTTCTGGGATTCTGTTCCCAATACCTAATGGTGGCTCACAACCACCTGTAATTCCAGTTCCAAAGGATCTGATACCCTCTTATGCATTCTGCAGGCTCATTTATGCATAGAGTGCCCAATGATAATAAAATAACTTCTGTGGGTTTTTTTGACATTAGATCTGCAGCTTTAGCTGGCCTGGTGTTCACTTTCTATTTAGCTTAGTTTCCCAGTTCATAGTAGTCCTCCTGCCTCTGCATCCTAAGAGTTGGGATTATAGACAGGAGCTACTACGTGTAGCTTTCAATGTTATCTTGCTTGTGTGTTGTGTATTCCAACGCACATAACAAGCAAGCAACAAACAGCACACAAGCAAGCTAACAATGCTAAACAGACCTTACCACTAGAGGTGCACCCTCGTGGTCATATTTGCTTAGCTGTTGCAGTGCAAGAACATGGGGTTTTTTTTGTTTTGGTTTTTTTGTTTTGTTTTGGGGTTTTTTTTTGTTTTTTAGAGACAGGGTTTCTCTGTATAGCCCTGGCTGTCCGGGAACTCACTCTGTAGTCCAGGCTGGCCTCGAACCCAGAATCCACCTGCCTCTGCCTCCCAAGTGCTGGAATTAAAGGCGTGCACCACCACCACTGCCCGGCTAAGAACATGTTTTTAAGAGCAAAACTTAAATACAAATTGGTGCCATTACAATAAAGTGTTAGCATAGTATGTTGACCCAGATAAGGGAGTCCATAGCTTCGTCTAGTCCCAGGGATGCCAAGACAAAAAGACCGTGCTTTTGAAAGGGGGAGTCTGGCTTAAGCAGGAAAGAGCTGGGTTGCTGATCTCCTGGGTTCTTGACTTGCTTTAGGCTATCTATGTGCCTGCTGATGACCTGACTGACCCTGCCCCTGCAACTACCTTTGCCCACTTGGATGCTACTACTGTGCTGTCTCGTGCTATTGCTGAATTGGGCATCTATCCAGCTGTGGATCCACTGGACTCCACCTCTCGAATTATGGATCCCAACATTGTTGGCAGTGAGCATTATGATGTTGCCCGAGGGGTGCAGAAAATCCTGCAGGTGAGTATCTTTCTCCTTCGAGGTCAATGGCCGTCAAATCGTAAGGAATTTGAGAACTCTGTAAAGACTGGATTTTTTTTTCTACTCATTTGTGTGAGCAAGGAAAGTTGAATAGATTGATATTGCTGATGAGGTGTCCCCAGTTTCAGGGTACTGCACTTCACCCTTAGAATCCAGTTGTCAGCCTGGCAATGGTGGTGCACACCTTTAATCCCAGCAGTCAGGAGGCAGAGGCTAACCTAGTCTACCGGGATAGTCCCAGGCTACCCAAGGCTACACAAACTGTCTCAAAAAAATCAGTTGTTTTCTAATGTAATTTAATAGGCAGAATAAGACACTGACCTTAGTTGGCTGCTACCTTGAACTTCTGAAAGAAGGAGTGTGCACTTAACTCTTGTCCTCTCATCTTGCTTGCTTTTAGGACTACAAGTCTCTCCAGGACATCATTGCCATCTTGGGTATGGATGAACTTTCTGAGGAAGATAAATTGACTGTGTCCCGGGCAAGGAAAATACAGCGCTTCTTGTCTCAGCCATTCCAGGTTGCTGAGGTCTTCACAGGTCACATGGGAAAGCTGGTGCCCCTGAAGGAGACCATTAAAGGATTCCAGCAGATTTTAGCGGGTGAGGCTTTTTTCTTTTTATCAAGCTTAGCCATAAAAATGAGAGAAAATTGAAGCCTGTCTTCTCATTCTAACATGATCAATGATACATTTCATTTACCTTTCTTAAAGGGGTCATGTCACTGAATTTAAAGTGAGAATTTTAACTGAAGTGCTTCAGATTATGGGTTTTTCTGTGTAGAACCAGCTGTAAATCAGGTGTCTTTTAAGTGCTTGTGTGTCTGAGTGTACGTATGTGCATACACAATCCCATGAGGTGTTAGATCCCCCAGGAACAGCCTGTAGAGGTCAGAAGAGGTCACTGGAATTAAGAGGTGGTAGAGCTGTCAGTGCTCAGTGTTAAACTACTTCTCCAGCACCAAACTTACTTTTTTTTTTTTTTTTTGGTTTTTCGAGACAGGGTTTCTCTGTGTAGCCCTGGCTGTCCTGGAACTCACTCTGTAGACCAGGCTGGCCTTGAACTCAGAAATCCACCTGCCCCCGGGCAGTGGTGGCACACGCCTTTAATCCCCGGCATTTGGGAGGCAGAGACAGGCGGATTTCTGAGTTCGAGGCCAGCCTGGTCTACAGAGTGAGTTCCAGGACAGCCAGGGCTATACAGAGAGATCCTGTCTCAAAAAACTAAAAAAAAAAAAAAAAAAAAAAAAAGAATTTATCCACCTGACTAGTGAGCTCAAGTGGTGAGGTGTACATACTGCAGAAAGTTGGTATAACTCAACTTCTCACTAACTACGTTTTCCCCTATGTAGGTGACTATGACCATCTCCCAGAACAAGCCTTCTACATGGTGGGACCCATTGAAGAAGCTGTGGCAAAAGCTGATAAGCTGGCAGAAGAGCATGGGTCGTGAGAGGCTCTTTAGCCAGAAGCAGCACTCTGCACTGACCTCCTTTCATGCTGAGCTCAGCTTTCCACGTAGGCCACACAAGAGCCTTGATTGAAGATGGGATGTTCTCTCTGAAGAGTATTTAAAGTTTTCAATAAAGTATATACCCCTCATTTATGTCTGTTTATCTTGCTTCTGAAACAGCTTACAGTTGAGTTCACAGTGAGAGGCCACTTTAGGGTAAAGTCATATGTTACAAACAGGATTATCAAAATGATCAATTTATTAATGAGATTCTATATGCCTTGTGTTGTTTCATAATAGGCTCAGCTTTGGTTCTTAGGACAATTTTTGATTTTTGCCCCAAGTATCACTAAACTGTTTTCCCCCTGGGGAAAATAGATGGACTTATTCAAGACTGGGATCAAGTTTTTAGGAAATGTTGAATATCTGTCACAATTGAGGGTCTTGTCTAGGCCCTTCAGAAAGGTCCTAATACACTGCCAGATATTTGAACAAGCCTAACTGCATGTTTGTGTTTGAGTCTGCAGGGTAAAGAAAGTAACATGAGGTCTGCTAAGATCCCTCATGAAAACTTTGGAAGACTTAATGGTGTTACAAAGAGCCATTTGTAGTGTTGCCATTGGGGCTTTTGAGAAGCAGTACTTCCTCTTCATAAAATGTACCTTAGTGCACATTGTGCTAGGATGTATTTTGTGCCCAGCTACTGGCCTCTCGTGGAAGCATTTGAGACTACAAGGAACTGCAATCTCACCATTTTGAAATCTATTAAAGGCTATTTGCAAGGAGGTACTTATGTCACCTAATGACTATTTACAAACCAGTTGGAGTTGGCCTGGGGAGGAGCCTGCATCTATAAGCTCCACCTTGCAAGATTGTCCACTTAGGGTAGAGCTCGGCAGGAACTTGTGAGCTCCCTGTGACCTGAAGGACTCTGGGAGAGGTTCTTTCCATCTGTTTATGACGTCCTTGGCTCCAGTCCCTCCTGTGTCAAGATCAGAACAGAAGGTGGCGCCCCTGAATTGCCTGTGCATGGTAGTTTGCTCTCGCTTGGGTTGGGGGAAAATGTTATGGGGGTGGGGACACCTCCTCCAGATCCTGACTGGAGTGGGCAAAAAGCTGGTGAAGACCTAAGAGTACAGGTCACCTCTTTCTGCTTTGTCACCCAAATACAGACTTGGAACCTGATATTTTAAAGGTCATTTGCATCCCGGTGTTCGTGTTCTCTAACATTTATAGAGAACCTTTCTCTCTCGCTAGCTGCAACTCTTTGTTTCCTTCATCCTTTACTGTCCCCTTCAACCAAAAGTATTAATATAGTTCTAACCTTCCTCCATATTTCTCCTGGTCGGCCCTGTCCTCGCCTCCTCCCTCTCTCCACCCGATGAAAGCCCCGCCCTTCCCTCCTCCCTCCCACCCCAGTCTGTCATACAGGGACATCACCCTACAGCAGTTCAGGCTGTGTGGTTCGCAGGAAGCATACATTGGCTTTTGGGGTTTTTTTCGAGTTCTCAGCCCATAGTTGGGCAGGATCTAACAGTAGTCTTCAAGTGAAGCGAGATTCAAGGACAGTGAGAAGCTGGGTCCTAATCCAGAGTCCTGCCAGCCTGACATGGGTAAGTATGATAGCCGCCCCTGGGAAAGGCCTGAGGGATGCCTAGCTCCCTCCCTGGCTGACTCAGCAGGGGTGGGGCCTAACCTTTGCTCTTTTGGGGGGTGAAGGAGGGGAAATGGACTGTGGGGGACAACGGGCTTAGCTGGTGAGCTGCTGAGCATGAGATCTAGCATTGGCAAGCTCCAGCTCTAAGGAAGAGCATGGGGTTGTATTTTAGGTTACCGTTTCCTTCCTCACCCTTGAGCCCCCCGCCCCAATTTAGGTGCAGAGATTCAAGTAGTATTTTATTGTATTCATTACAAGTCCAGTCTTAGTCTTGTAAGAGATGCTTCCCCTCCCCCTAGTTTCTCTCAGTCTTTCTTCCTCCCCCACTTTAACCCACCACCACAGATCGGGGCTGCACTGAGCAGCTGCTTCCTGTTGCCCCAGAGGTTGCTGCAAGGGTGGTGGTGATGGTGGCTGGGGCCAAACCAAGCAACGAATAAAGCCGATTCTCAGCTTTGCATCAGCCTCACTACCCTGTTACTGATGGCCTTCACAATATCCAGAGGGTTGGCAGGACAGGGAGCGTCTTGCTTTTGTGGTTTCCTAATTCCAGATCTGTACAGCTGTAGTGCGGATCAGGCCTAGAGAAGCATGTTTACCTAGCAGGGCGCTGTGCGTGACTCCAACATGTTCGGCCTTGAGTTCCCTCTCCTGCTCCCCTAGGCCTCCTCGAATCTTTGTGGCTCCCACCGTCTCCCTAGCCTCCTTTGTGAATAAGTCTTAGCTGGCGCCCCGTGCCGGCAAAGAGAGCTCTTCAAGCACTCCAGTTCAGACCCACCGCTGTCCCCAACTACGTCGAAGTTTCTGTCTTTTCCTGCATCTGGAATCCTTCCTGGTTCTGGCCCCTAGGAGACGCCACCCGCCGTCCCCTCCCCCAGTGGAGCCTTCGCGACAGCCGTCCCTGAGCGCTCGTCCTCACCCGGGTGGCTCCTGCCCCTTTAAGCGCCACCCCCCCCCCCCCCCCGCCGCCGCCAGCCTCGGGCTGGGGGAGGAGGCGCCGCCGCCCGGCTCGGCCACCTGCGCCGACGCCGCCGCCCGGCCCGGCCCTGCTTCAGGTGAGGCCCGGCATCTGCCTCCAGGCCCGGGGTCTCGTGCCGGGCATCCCCGCAGCCGCGTCCTCCCCTGGGATCTAGGCTCTGACCTTCCCTGAGCCGGCTGCCCTTGCTCTCTTCCCCGCACTGCCTCCTCGCCCGTTCCTCCCCTGCCCTCTGCGCCCGGGATCCGGAGGCTTCTCAAGCCTCTTTCTCCGCCATCCTCTCCCGGGAACCCCTCCTATTCCGGCCCCGGATCTCCCCTCCCCCGCGGCGCCTCCCCCGTCAGAAAGCTCTCCCGCGGTCTGGGTTTCGCCTCCTCTTCTCTGGAACTAGCGCTTTCCCACGCCATCCTAACCCCAGAGGGAGGGGGGGATAACCGCCACCCCAACCCCTCTCCTTGTCGAGCGGGGGGTGGGGGGAGACGACGCACGCTACAGGCGCTGTCCTCTGTGCTCCGCTCACCCTTCAAGTTCAGCTAAGTCCCACCTAGAGCTTTTCCTGCGGAGTTTGGGGTCGGGCCCGAGCACCGCCCCCTGATCTCGGTGGGGAGGGCTCTCGGCTCGGCTGGAGCTAGCCCCTCCCCCTAGTCCCGGCGCCCAGGGCAGCGGCGCTGTGGGAACCTTGTGATACTCCGCTTCAGCGGCTGTTGCGGCAGAACTGACTGGGGCTAAGTCTCTAAGGGATTTGGGGTGCTGGGTAAGGTAAAGGAAGCCCGACCTTCTCTATTTCAGATTACTCCAGGAAAAACAAAAACAAAAACAAAAAACGAGCTGTCACTGTCTTATATGCCTACCATGGAGCTGTCCATTGGGGAATTTGGAAACTAAATCTGAGGGGCACAGACCCACTTGGAGAAGGGGAGGGGTTATATTCCTTTTGGCATATTATGAGAGAACCTAACCTTACCAAAATACATTGAGATTGTCTTGTCCGAACTTGGGTGCCGGAAAGGGACCAATGGGAATTGCTACAGGGCCGAGAGCAGTGGCTAAGGCATGATCAGTCAGCCAGTGGGAGGTCTTTGTAATTACTCTACCTTCGATAGGGAATACTCCTTCCGCCAACTCCAGCTGAGCCCCGAGCTTCTTCTCTAGTGCCCTTGCCTCCAGAATTATGAGAATGGGTGTCAGGGTCACAACTAAAGGTGTTGGGAGAGGCAGTGTGTGTGTGTTTGTGTGTGTGTGTGTGTGTGTGTGTGTGTGTGTGTGTGTGTGTGTGGCCTGTGGTGCTTAAGGTTGGATGCCTCGAGTGTCTGGAAGGGGAAAGGGAAGGTACAGCCAGGATGCATTCCACCATCTCATTGCCCCAGCCATCTGGCTCCAGAGTGGTTGGTACGATGATGACAGCTGACCCAGAGTCAGGGAGGTGCAGCAGGAACCTGGAGAGTGAGAAGAGGGTGGCAGGTGTTTATCCCCTTCATTTCTCGTCCTCTGGCTTGTTTTGAGGGAGGTTCAGTCTGTTCCCCAGATCCTCTTCTCACAGGTTGCTAATAAAATGACCGTTGGACCCTTTCTCTTTGGAGTAGCTTCTTGAAGGGGAGGCTTGTTGGCTAACCAGCCACATTGTACGGGATTGACAAATGTTATCCTTCAGAGAGCAGTGAAGATCCCAGCCTAAGTGGGATAAAGTGATAGAAACCCTTCTGTACCAGACGGGAAAACATATTTTGCCGTTTTTCTCTCCTAATCTCTGGTGGTCTTCTATCCTACCCTTTTCTTTACTGGCTTAGGGTTGGGTTTGGGCCTAAAGGTTGCCGAGGGGACTAGGCCTGCGGCTCGGAAGGGGTGGGGACAGTGGGGCACAGGAGTAACCGGCTCTTCCGGAGCCGGCAGAGGGTGTGTGTGGGTGTGTGGTGGTGAAGTGAAGGGGCGTGGTCACGGACGTCTGACGGGCTCAAGCTCCTCCTCTGCGTGCCCTGTCTCGAACTGGTTAGCCCCAGGGTAGGAGGTAGGAAGATTCATCCGCCCTGGAAAAGGAAGAGAAAAGAAAAAAAGATACCAGCTTCCCTCTCCTGCCTTTAGGTGCCATTTCCAACCTAAGCTTTTGTTGTTGTTGATTTATTTTTGTTTTAGTGGTGGTGGGGTCCCACTTTTTTTTTAGCATAAATTGACTTCTCCTTTCTCCAGGGTGTTGAGGTTAGTGGGCTAGTGGAAGGATGAGGTGTATCCCCCAGGCGACCTATAAATGTCCTTTTGGTTTTTTCCAGACAAAGTCTCACTATGTAGTCCTGACTAGACTGGAACTCGATTTGTAAACCAGGCCAGCCTTGAGCTCACACGGCGGCAATCCTCCCATCCATGCCTCTTCAATGTAGGAATGAATTACAGGCGTAGGCTGTCATGACTGACTTTATAAACTCATTTTGACAGGGAAGAGAGATTTTGTTTTTACCTGTCTCCTCCTTCCCTTGGTAATGTACTTACCTCAGTTGAGGGAGAGCACCCTCTGCTGAGCCCACATTGTTGGCATATCCAAAAGAGATTCTCTTTTGAAACCTATCTGAACTATTTATAATGATGGGTGGGTTATGTCTCCCACACTCAAAATCCCTCTCTGGGGTAAGAAATACACATTAGACTGTTGATTTGGCTCAATCATACTCTGTCTATCCCCAACTTTCCAGTCTTTTGGGATTCCCCCAAGAGGAAAAGGTGTTTGTTGACACCTCTGAACCAGCCAGAATCTCATTATCCTGTTTCTGTCTGTCTCTCTTCCTAAGTATTCAGACTTAGCTTTGCATAGTTTAGGCAACTGTCTACATTCCAGAATTACATTTCATTGAGTTGAATGGGAATTATGAAGCCAGAAGTCTTGAATTGTAAGGAAGGGGGATGAAGTTTCCTTCTAGTTGTATTATATCTAACATTATGACTTTGAACAAGTCAGTGAACTTCTGTGGGTCTTAATTTCTTCATCTAGTAAATGAGAAGTTGGAATTTAAAAATAAAATAAGCTGTAACATAGGACACTCTTTCCCATCTTGGGTCCCTGCAATACACACTTAGGTGAAAGCTAGCAAAGAACACAGCTATGTAGCCTTGTTAGAAAAGGAATGGGAACAGGAAAATAAACATTTGGGACATTTTGTTGGTTATCTTTTTTGTTTTGTTTTGTTTTGTTTCTCGAGACAGGGTTTCTCTGTGTAGCCCTGGCTATCCCGGAACTCACTCTGTAGATCAGGCTGGCCTCGAACTCAGAAATCCACCTGCCTCTGCCTCCCAAGTGCTGGGATTGAAGGCGTGCGCCACCACTGCCTGGCTTGTTGGTTATCTTACTACTTACTTTCTACCCTTTGGCCGCATTTAGGCTAGACTCAGATCTTGACTGTGTGGAGCCAGAGCCAAGTCTCCTTTCCCCATGTGCAGGAATCTCCCCAACTACCAAGGCCCTGCAGATGACACCAGGAAAGCAGTAATCCAGGCAGGACCAGGCTGTCCCTACAGGACATAGGTGAGTAGACTTCTGCTTCTCTCCATCCCTGTAAACTCGTTCCCTAAGTTTCAACTTCCACTTTTTCACCACCCTGCTGAGGAAATAAACAGCCCCGAAATTGTCTTCCAGGCGGCCCTTCACAGTTAGGAAAGCCTAGAAATGTGCTCTAGTTGTTAAGGTTAACCCTGGGATATGGCCCGCCTTTCAATTTGACCTGGGTGAAGCAAGACTCCAGCCCTCAAAGAGATGCGGGTGAAGTAGGGCCCTGCGGTGAGCGACTTTGGACGCTAGTACCCAGATCCCGGCCTGAGTGGAAGCAGCGGGGCACTAGGACCCAGCGGCCGGCAGTGGTGGGCGGTGCCGTCGGCCCCGCTTCCCCGCCCCCTCCGGCTCACTCCTCCCCCGCCGGCCATGTTGGCTCCTCTCAGACCCCGCGGTTGAACCGCGACCCCCTTCCCCCTCCCAGACCCCGTACCCTGCACCCCTCTCCCGCGGGCGTCTCCTCCCTCCTGGCGCCCGGAGCCTGGCCATGTGAACCTCCCGTCCCCCGGGGAGAAGCGAGCCCCGACCCGGCCGGACGCCGTCGCCTCAGGTCTGTGGGGTGTGCGGCCCGGGGGCCTGAGGGCCGGGCGCCCGGCGTTCTGCGGGCGTCCCTCCTCAGGCAGCTGGCGCGCCTCAGGTGACTGGGACTTCTCCCCGTCGGGACGCCGCCGAGGCGGTGGGGGTCCCCGGCCGAGCGCGGGTGGCGGCTGACGAGACCCCCCCTGAGGTGGCGGCTGCGGCCGAGCTCGGCTGGGGTGGAGACGCATCCACCAGCTCGGAATCCCCGGGAGGGCTCCACCTCCTGGTGCGGCGGCGGGGTTGCCCGCGTGCAGGGGATGGACGCGGGGGTTCCCGCGGTGGGCTACACCTGAGGTTCGTGCAGAAGGGGGTTTCGACCGTGGTGAGTTGGGGGCGGACGGTGACTCCCTGGAGAGCCTTGGGTTTCTGTTCTCCCAGTCGTGGAGAGGGCCTGGCTGTCGGTTGTGCTGGCCTGGCTTGGGGCCCTGAAGCCCCGGGAGAATTCCCGACTCTTGAGATGGGGGTTGATAGAACTCATACTTGGTGTCTGGGTTTGAGTCGGGCCGAAAACTGAGGGGAAGAATAAAGAGGGATTCCTTTTCAAGGAAATCCTCTCCAAAGGGGATCCCCATTTCCGTAGAGAGACGGTGCTCTCGCATCATCCCTTTCTTTCCTGGCGTTCCCGACTTCCAGAAGTCAATGCCAATAGCGGGCATCCTTTGTGGAGCTTACTGGAGTGAGGGATTTGTATCCTTCGGGGGAGTGGTTTTTTTTTGGGGAGGGGGGATAGCTTCCACCACCTCCATCTGTACACAAACTGCCCCTCCCCCAGCCTCCCGCAGGAAGTGGCCGGGAAATGGCAGCTGTGTGTTCGATGCTGCGTCTCTTGTTTTGAAATGACCATTTTAATCTGATTTGGTTTCATTTTCTGAAGCCTTCTGGGCAAGCTTGGATCTGCCAAACGTTAGACTTTTTCCACTGTAGTATTCATTTGTCATCCGGTAGTCAACTATAGTTGACCTACTGACTGATCTTGGCCCTCCTTTGTACACTGTCTCTTCTGGACCCTACTCCTGCCCCAAGTTAGAGGTTATAGAGAATCAAAGTGAGTTATCACGAGCAGTGATCACTATTCAGAACAAGCAGTGCAGATTCGGTGTAGAAAGCTGCCAAGAGTACTTAAGATCTTTATGCAATTAGCGTGGCTTTCTTGATCCTTCTTAATATTTTTAAGCATGACAGTTTCTTTATTGCAAAGCATCTGAGCAAATAAGCTTGTGGAAAGAAGGGTACTTCTGAGACATGGAAGAAGGGGAGGGGAAGATGTGTGCTTATGATTTGTGTATAGAGATAGGGACTGATTATTATTAATGAGAGTGTTAAGCTCATTCCTCAGTGGTGATTCTAGTCTAGTCCTGCAGGCAAACACCTTCGTTCACTTGGGTTCCTGGAAGTTTTACCTTTCACAGAACTAATTAGGGGAATTTGCTATCATGACTTAACTTTCATCTACAAAAGACCCTTTTCTCTTTCCGTTAACATTTATTTTATGTATGTGAGTACACTCTCACTGTCTTCAGACACATCAGACAAGGGCATCAGATCCCATTACAGATGGTTGCGAGCCACCATGTGCTGGGAATTGAACTTAGGACTTCGAGCAGCACTGCCAGTGCTCTTAACCGCTGAACCATCTCTCCAGCCCCAAAAGAACATTTCTTGAAGTTTAGGGGTTTTTTCCTCTCTATGTGCCCACATTTTCTTTTTCTTTTAATTTTTTGTTTGTTTGTTTGTTTGTTTTTTCGAGACAGGATTTCTCCATGTATCCCTGACTGTCCTGGAACTCACTCTGTAGGCCAGGCTGGCCTCAAACTCAGAAATCCACCTGCCTCTGCCTCCCAGGTGCTGGGATTAAAGGCGTTTGCCACCACTGCCCGGCTCCTTTAAATTTTTTTGTTGTTGTTGTTCTACTTTATGTGTGTGGGTCTTTTGCCTGCATGTATGCCTGTGCACCACCGGTGTGCCTGGAGCCAGCCTGTAGAGACCTGATGTAGGCTTTGGATTGCCGAAATTGGGGTTACAAAATAGTTGTGAGCTGTTGTGAATGTGAGGACTGGGGTTCAATTCTGAGCTCCCACATAGCAGTTCACAACTCTCTGCAGCCCTACCTACCAGTTCTAGGGGATCTGACACCCTCACACTGGCATATACATACAAGCAAAATTCTAATGCACATAAAATAAAAATGAACTATTAAAAAATTCTGGATGCGTATATGGATATGTGCTTGTGTGTGGGTGTGCTCCTGGAGGTCAGAGGTGCTGAACCAAAGTGGGAGATCTTTTTGTTGTTGTTGTTTTGGTTTGCTGAGATTTTTTTTTTTTAATTTTAATTTGAATTTTTGTTTTGAGACAGGGTCTCACTTTATTGCCATTTGTCCTAGAACTCCCTAAGTAGACATGGCTGACCTCATACTCTCAAGAGATCTACCTACCTCAGCCTCCTGAGTGCTGGGATTAAAAGCTATGTCATTGCAACATAGAGACTTGGTTTTTTGTACCAGAATCAGGCTGGCCTAGAACTAAATATTTGAAGTTTATGTTGGCTTTGAACTGGGAGTAATCCTGTCTTCTACCTCTCAAATGTTGGTATTATAGAACAGACTCCACTATACCTGGTCTAACCAAGAGATTTTTTTTTTTTTTCCCCAAAAGGATAAAGTGATTTCACTGTGGTCTATATCTCTCTATTTTGTTTTTTGTTTGAATTTCCCTATCCACCACCACCCCTAAAAAAGTGTCTCATTAGGTAGCCCTAGCTGGCCTGGAGTTCTCTATGTAGACCAGGCTGGCCTTGAATTTATAGAGATGTGCTTGTCTCTGCTTCCACATAATGGGATTAGGTGTGTGCCCCATCAGGTGTGTGCCCCATCAGGTGTGTGCCCCATGCCTGGCTCTATCTGGTTTTGTTGTCATTTGGTTTTGCTTAGGGACAAGAGGTGAAATACTAAGAATGGAAATGTGAAGATCATTCACACTGCCCTGAAAACATGTACCTGTCATTGAAATTGTGATTTTTCTATCAGAAACTTGTTAGCTGCATATAAATCCATAGATTAAAGATCTAGGGTAGGAACAGGCATATGTGATTTTTGTGAAAATGGTATCTTTATAATAAGTAAGATTGAATCATTGCTCTTAGTGGGGTGGCTGACAATCTGGAAACAGAAACAAGTGTGTTGGCATTGCTTCTCTGATGCTGACTGGCAGGTTCTTCTGATCTAGACTGTATAGGGCATCTGGGTGATATCAGCGCTCTCTCGCTATCTCTCTCTCTCTCTCTCTCTCTCTCTCTCTCTCTCTCTCTCTGTTGTGTATGTGTTTGTGCTGGGAATTTAACTCAAGGTCTCACACATGCTATGCTTTACCATTTTGGTATTTAAAAGGTACATGTATTTGGTGTAGTTATGTTTGTCACAGGGTGTGGGTAGAGATCAGAGAACAACTTTCAGGAGTCAGTTCTATCCTACCATGTAGGCTCTGGGGATTAAATTCAGGTTTGGCAGCAGTGCTTTTAACCACTGAGCCTCCTCACCAACCCCACCACATTGATTAACTTCTCCTGTCTTTAGCCTTTAGAAATTGATTTTCCTTGTTGGAGTTAAAAGAGGGAAAAGATGTGGAAATCAGAGTTTGGTGGTAAAAACACTCTTTTGTTGTTTATTTTTTGTTTTTCAAGACATGGTTTCTCTGTGTAGCTCTGGCTGTCCTGTAACTCTGTAGACCAGGCTGGCCACAAACTCCCCATCTCTGCCTCGAAAGCACTGGGATTAAAGGCGTGTGCGCCACCGCCTTCCTGCCTCTGGCTCCTCAGTGCTGAGATTAAAGGAGTGTACCACTATCCTATTCCTATGCATCTATGGTTTGTTTAGCCCTGACTGTCCTGGAATTCACTCTGCAGACTAGGTTGGACTCAAGCTCAGAGATCCACTTGCCTCGTTTCCTAAACACTAGTTTTAAAGGTATGCACCACCACCACCCCACTTGTGTTCCGGTTTTTAAGCCTCGGTCTGAAAAGAAATATTGGTTTAAGTACAGTCAGATGGGCTCACCTCAGCCTCTCATTAGTCTAGAGTACTGGAGTCAGGTTCAGCCAAAAGAGAATCGAGCGTCTTCCTGGTGGTAACCTTTTTTATTCTACTCTTAGAATGATGTAAAGTTATTAATTGGTGTAGTTTGTGATCTTGGCTTTGATGTGTGAACTGAGACAGTAAAGTAGGTTTTTATATTTTAGGATATAGAAGGATTTCCCCCCTTCCCCCTCCTTTTTTTTCCCATTATTTCTGCCATAGGTTTCAGGTAGATCAGGCTGGCTTTTTTTTTTTAAGTTGTGAGACAGGGTCTTTGTTTGTTTGTTTGTTTGTTTGTTTGTTTGTTTGTTTTTCAAGACAGGGTTTCTCTGTGTAGCCCTGGCTGTCCTGGAACTCACTCTGTAGACCAGACTGTCCTGGAACTCAGAAATCTGCCTACCTCTGCCTCCCAAGTGCTGGGACTAAAGGAGTGCGCCACCACTGCCTGGCGACAGGGTCTTTCTATGTAGCCCTGGCTGTACTGAAACTTTTCATGTAGATCAAGCTGGCCTTGAACACAGAGAGATCTGTCTGCCTCTTACCTAGTGTGTAGAGGGCCTTTGGTTCAGTCCACAGCACTGTAGGAAAGGAGAAATCAAGAGATTTGGGGCCTTTTCCCCTCTAGGATGATAGTCAATAAAGTGCTTTTTGTTTGTTTGTTTTCTTTGTTTGAGATATGATCTCACTGTATGAGATCCTGGCTAGCTTAAAACTATGAAACATAGACCGGAATGACTTTCAAGTCGCAGAGCCCTACCTGCCTCTGCTGTGATTTAGTCCTGGGATTAAAGGCTTGTTCCTCGCTACACCCAGCTCAGGTTGGCTTTGAACTCCTGTAGCTTGAGCAGGCAGTCCTTCTGCCTCGGTTTCCTATTTGGTGTTGTCCTGTTCTGTAAGGCCTTGTACATGGTGGGGACAAAGGACAAAGTATATTCTACCAAGACACTACACACAACTATTCCTTTGGCAGTGAAGTGTAAGAACTATGGCAGAAAACCAGGTTGTGATATGATTCCTTTAGTTTCGTTTTTGTTTTTTGGGTTTTTTGTTTGTTTGTGTTTTTCGAGACAGGGTTTCTCTGTGTAGCTCTGGCTGTCCTGGAACTCACTCTGTAGACCAGGTTGGCCTCGAACTCAGAAATCCGCCTGCCTCTGCCTCCCAAATGCTGGGATTAAAGACGTGTGCCACCACCCAGCAGCTACTAAATTTTAAGGCAGTATCTCACTGTGTATCCCTGGCTGGCTTGAAACTCTCTAGGAAACATTTACCAGACTTCAACTTCCACCTGCCTCTGCTGTG
This sequence comes from Uromys caudimaculatus, assembly GCA_028551405.1. Classification (NCBI taxonomy): domain Eukaryota; kingdom Metazoa; phylum Chordata; class Mammalia; order Rodentia; family Muridae; genus Uromys; species Uromys caudimaculatus. The sequence goes on along the minus strand of CM052707.1, from coordinate 57,689,336 downwards.
CTGAATACTGGGATTAAAGGACTGAGCCACCCAAATTTGATCCCTAGAATCCCAGTAAAAATGTCAGGCAGGAATCGTGGTATGTGATTGTGAACCTAGCACTGGAGAGGCAGAACTGAAAGACCCCTAGGCCTCACTGGCCAGCCAGTCTAGCGTAATTGGTATACTTAAGATCATTGGGCACCCTGCTTCAAAGGAGATAAGTGGTTTCTGAAGTCCTCTGATCTACATGTGTACTGACACATACAAGCTTTGGCATGTATATGAACATATACATACAGAAAAAAATTGGGGGCTGTGGTGGTGGTACATGAATGCACAGACAGAGGCAGGTAGATTTCTGAGGCCAACCTGATCTCCATAGTGAATTCTACTCTTGCCAGGGCTACATGATGAGACACTCTCTGAAAAAAAAACGAATTAAAAACAAAAATGGGAGCCAGGCAGTGGCCCATGCCTTTAATCCCAGTACTCGGGAGGCAGAGGCAGGCGGATTTCTGAGTTTGAGGCCAGCCTGGTCTACAGAGTGAGTTCCAGGACAGCCAGGGCTATATAGAGAACCCCTGTTTCAAAAAACCAAAAAAAAAAAAAAGATAAAAAGCAAACATGGGGCTGGAGAGATCTCATACATGCTGCTCTTGAAGAGGACCTGAGCTCAGTTTTCAGCACCCACCTCAGGCAACTCACAAGTCTGTAACTCTGCCTCCAGGGGGTGGATGCAACACCTTGGACTCTCAGATACCTCTGTTCACTTGCAGAAAGAAAACATGGGCTCTATTCCCAGCACCTACATAGGGTTCAAAACCATTCTTAACTTTAGCAGTTCCAGGGCATCTGATGTCCTCTGCTGACATACATGGACACCAGACATGCACATGGTACAAGTGTACAATTTTATCTCTATGAAAAACTGGCTGTGAGTGGTGGCACACACCTTTAATCCCAGCACTTAGGATGCAGAGGAAGGTGGATCTGTGTGAGTACGAACTTACTCTAGATATAGGCTGTTCCACAACAGCCAGGGCTAATATAGAGAGCCTGTCTCAGAAAAAAGAAAGGGGGGGGGGGTGTGGAATGAGGGAGGAAGGAAGGAAGAAAGAAAGGAAGAAACCGAATATATTTCTCTGAAAATAGGAACAAGCTTACACCAGTCTTCTAGTGGTAATAACAAAACCCTGAGCCACACATTCAGCAGTAAATCATTTGGCTCTTTCTCTACTTTAGTGTTAAATTAAGTGCTGGAAACATGATGGTGGGACTTGACATCCAGGTGGTGGTAGAGAACCTGCCTGGACGTGGCAGTTTTCCTCAGTGTAAAATGTCATCACCTCTTCTACCTCACTTAGAGTTCTAGTTTGAAATGGAGGTTAAAGAAAGGATATTTTGGAAGAGATTGAGCCTCAGTCAGAACATGTTTTAGTTGGTCTGAATCTGAGTTCCAAGAGAAGTTTGAGAAGGTTGGATAAGAGGGCATCCTTTAGTATGGATTGGCACCCGGAACTCTAATGAAAGAAGATGACTTTGGCAGGGAGGAAGGGTTTTCAAGGTTTGAAATTTAAAGATCACCGTCTTGGGGTCAGGAACAGGGAGTATACAAAGCTTGGAGCTTCACAAGATGTGCGGGGCAGAATGGGGACAGTTTTCGTTTCTTGACCTTGGGTCCCTTGTATCACTGTGTTAAAAATGCTGAGAAACAGCACTGCAGACATTCCTCAGTGGTTAGTGCTTACTACTCTTAAAGAAGACCTGGGTTCTTTTTTTTTTTTTTTTTTTTTTTTTTTTTTGGTTTTTTCGAGACAGGGTTTCTCTGTGTAGCCCTGGCTGTCCTGGAACTCACTCTGTAGACCAGGCTAGCCTCGAACTCAGAAATCCACCTGCCTCTGCCTCCCAAGTGCTGGGATTAAAGGCGTGCGCCACCACCGCCCGGCAAGATCTCGGTTCTTTTCTCAGCACCAAATGGTGGCTCATAGCTGTCTGTAACTCCAGTTCCAGGGATCTGGCTCCTCTTCTGATCTCTGAGGGCTCCTGCCTGTGTGTGGTACACATACACATGTGCACTTAAGTGCACACATAACAATTTTTTTTTTTTTTTTTAATGCTGAGAAGCAAGTTGACATGTCAGCATGTACTTTTAATCTTACCATTTTCTAGGGTCTTACTATGTAGCCCTAGGTGGCCTGGAACTATCTAAGTAGATCAAATTGGCCTCAGACTCAGAGATCCACCTGCTTGTGCCCTCCAAGTACTGGGATCAAAGTCACTTGCCACCAGGCCTGTCATTTTCTTGTATTCTTACACTGTGACATCTGAAACCAGGAGTTAAGTTTTATATATGAAGTCTGGCTACACCATTTCTCTTGTAGTATCTCCCATGCTATAAGTTTTAAAAACATATGCCTTTTAAAAGCCAGGCTTGGTAGTACATGCCTTTAGTGCCAGCACTGGGAGGCAGAAGCAGGTGAATGGATCTCTTGAGTTTGATGCCAGCCTGGTGGTCTACAGAGCGAGTTCAGGACAGTCAGGGTTACACAGAGAAACCTGTCTCAAAAAGCTTGTATGTGTATGTTATGTATGCACCATTTAAGCTAGGCATTGTGTCTCATGCCTTTGATTCCAGCAGTTAGAAGGCAGAGGCAAGTGGATCTCTGAGTTTGAGGCCACCGTGGTCTACAGAATAAGTTCTAGGACATCCAAAGCTACACAGAGAAACCTTGTTTGGGAAAAAAAAATTGTTTTGAAAAAGTATTTTATATATGTTTATATATTATATATTTCTATAAATATATAGATATATATTTATAAATATATATCTAAATATCTAAATATCTAAATATATAATATATGCATACAAACAAGATAAACATTCTTTTAACTCTTTGTCTAATAAGAAAAACTAACATGATTGGACATTATGGACCTACCTTTAATCCCATCACTTGGGATTTGTGGCAAGGGACATCTCTGAATCCTAGGGATTCTGAATCACCAGGGACTGTGTACTGAGACCCTGTCAAACAACTAAACCTAACATTTAATACAAGGGCCTTTATATAAATTTTTTGTTTAACCCTCACAAGCTGTAGAAGTGTATAATAAATTTTTTTCTAAGTAATTTGTCCAAAGTCAAAGAAGCCAGTGTAGAGCTAAAATTTGAACATGGAGTCTGTTCTTATGCTCATTGACTGTACAGCACACAGCATGTATTTAGGAATGAAATGAATGAGATGGCTGTGGTTCCTGTGACCCTTCAGTTGGGGCAGGTGCCAGATAACTTTCATTCCTTTTACATCTCTAATTTCTTTGGGCTGTCCATTTATTGTTAACAGTACTTAATTTGTAAAGCCGAACATGCTATTTCAGAGTAATAGAATGAATAAACTCACTAGTTTCCTTGTATATTCAACAACAAAACAAAGAAAAAAAATTAAGTGTGACCCATCTTTGAGGGTATATGGTTCCCAGGTGATATGTGACTGCCTAAAACTGGAGGAGAGAGGGGAAGTGCAGGTCAAATGGAATTGGCTCTTCTTTCCAGGATTTCTGAAGTGAGTTATTGCATGTTCTCTTTGCTCTGTGGCTTAAGCTTTGGAAGTAGTCCAGCCTAATCCAAGAATTTAGTTTTATTGTTTTGTGTGTTTCACTCAGGATTATTAATCTCTTGATACTTTTGGATCCGTGTTCTGAAGAATGGACTTTCCCTGTAATGGGGACATCCTGGATGACTGCAGTCTTTTCATGGATGCTTAGGAGATTGAAGCCTACTTCTTTCTTTACACTTGATCTTAGCCAAAAAGCTGAGAAGTGGGGTGTGTGTGTGTGTGTGTATGTGTGTATGCGTATATGTGTATGCACACACGCGCAGGAGTAATTAGTCTCTCTTTGAACCACGTGGATTCCAGGGATTGAATTTAGCTCACTAGACTTGACTGCAAACATCTTTTACCTGCTAAGCATCTTGCCAGCCCTTATTGTAATTTTAGAATAAAGCTGGGATATTCTATATGAGATATAAATTAGTACAGAAAACTTTTCCTGAGTTGGGCTTTGTGGCATGTGCCTGTAATCTCAACACTTAGAAAGCTGGGGCAGAAAATATGCCCAGGTTAAGGGCATATTTTCTTTTCTTGCTATGAGTTGAGGCTACTCTAGGCTGCATGAAACACTCAAGAAACAAGCAAACAAATCCATTCTCTCCACCTCACTGCTCTCTTAAATAGAATACAAGTTGCCTTTATTTCTTTCAGTTAGAATTGATTAAACTATAAAATCTTAGAATTACTATGCCGTAATGCTACACAAGGTTTATATTTTAGACTGAAAATTGCGTTCTGGGGCCTGATGAGATGTTTTAGTAAAGTTTTCTGCCCCCAGGCCTGAGGAGAGACCGGATTTTCCTAAATTATCCTCTGACTTCTGCACACATACCATGGCACGTGTACCAACACACATAAAGCAGTTTGTGTGGATGTACATTTGTGTGTGCATGCATTGTATGTGTTTATGTAGTGTGTGTAGACTGTTCATGCATAAACCTAATGATGTTTAATTTTCAGTATATAGCATATTCATAAACTGTGATTGCTTGCTTTGAAACATGATCTTTTTTTTTTTTTGGTTTTTCGAGACAGGATTTCTCTGTGTAGCCCTGGCTGTCCTGGAACTCACTCCGTAGACCAGGCTGGCCTCGAACTCAGAAATCCGCCTGTCTCTGCCTCCCAAGTGCTGGGATTGAAGGCGTGCGCCACCACTGCCTGGCCTGAAACATGATCTTACTGTCTACTCCAGTTTGTCCTTGAGCTTTGATCCTCTTGCCTCGGCCTCTTGATCACTGGGCTTGTAGGCATGCGCCAATAGGAGGTCTGACTCTCACACACACACACAGACACACACACACACACACACACACACACCACCTAACTAACTCTTGGAGATGTTGGCCAGTAACCAAGGTCTGCTTTGCTTCAGCTTTAGGAACTTGGTAAAGAAAGCTTTCTGATTGCATAGCATGGTGGTGCGTGCCTCCCATCCCAGCACTTGTGAGGCAGAGACAGGCAGATCTCTGAGTTCAAGGCCAACCTGGTCTACAGAGTGAGTTCTGGACAGACAGAAACCCTTCTCAGGGAAAAGAAAAAAAAAAAGTTTTCAATGTAAATGCTTATGCCCTCCAGAAGTTATTAACATAACCCAAGGACTTTTGGTTTGTTTTTGTTGTTGTTGTTGGTTTTGTTTTTATTTTTTTTTGGCATAAAAACAATCTCTTACATGTTGGGTTAATGTGCACTAGTACATCACAAATATCTGACAGGTTGGACTTTCCCAATAGTTCTTAATTCTATTTTCATACCTCTTAGACAGATCTGTCAGAGATAAGTTCATTTTCCCCAAGGGCTTCATTTCCTACCATTCCTAGTGCTGGGTTTATAGTTATGATACCACGCTTGACTTAAAGTTGGGTCTTTGCCCACGGTAAGGGTATATTTTCTTCTCTTTTTCAACTTTCATCTTCTCATAGTACCTACATTGAAGGGTACATAAGGGAGGGGGGCACAGTCTCTAGGTGATCATAATAACCTTGTTTAACCACAGATATTTTTCCCTTTTCTCCCTCCTACAGAAATGGAGGCAAACGACCATTTTAACTTTACTGGCCTTCCTCCTGCACCAGCTGCCTCAGGACTGAAACCCTCTCCTTCCTCAGGGGAGGGCCTCTACACTAACGGGTCTCCCATGAACTTCCCCCAGCAAGGGAAAAGTAAGTAAGGAGGCACAGACCTGGGGAGGGAATAGGCATCATCAGATCAGGTTGGCAAGAGGAGACTGAGGTCTGTCTTGGGCTAGCTACTCCACAGCAACTCTTTGTTGGCAGTTAGTGACAGAGGAATAAATCCATAGAGCTTACTACTAGCAAGAGAGAAATCAAGCTTCTGAGAATAAGTTTTAGAGGGTTCAAGAAGCTTTTTTTTTTTTTTTTTTTTTTTTTCTGTCTTAGATCTCGATTAGAAAAGACATACAAGCTTTTCCCTCTTAGCTTGCTCTTTTGCAGGTCCTGTTCCTGGCTACTGCTGCTAGAGATGAGGGTGGTGGGTCTGTGACAGGGTAACGCCCTTTGGGGAGTTGTTTTTAGGAATGAGAAAACTTTTGGACTAGGGGTGAAGAAGGTGGGTGATGGTCAGGTAAACATGTCTTTAGCTTGTGCAGGAGTGCTGGAGCTTCCTCTTTTCCTTGAACACAAGGGTAGAATGGGCAGGACCTCCCCTAAAAATTGATTATCACACATGAAAGTGTTGCTGTTGAGATTATTTTCTTTTTCTTTTTTTCTTTAGGGGTAATGACTTTTTCTAGCCCAGTATGGCTTTGAACTGGTGACAGTCCCCCTGCCTCAGTTCTTCTATCAATTAACATTCTAAATTTGCCTGGATTTCAAATCATTTTGCTTAGAAGTCAGATTTCGAGTGCTTTCTCCTTCCTTGCAGTAGAACAGTCTGACTGTACTTGTTTTCTTCCTGTCATTTATAGAACACTTGCAGATAAACACAATCCCCTCTGTTTCATTGGAATTTCCACACACACATACCCACCTACCTGCTGTAGGGTTCCCCCATACACAATCACCTGCTTGCAGCTTCTTTAGTATCTTAGTCCCTTTTATTCATTGTTGTCTTTGCAGACTCAAAGGCAGCTGTCTCTAGAGCTGGATTCTGTGTGCAGCGCTGGTCATGCAGAGATTTTTACCTACTGCATATTACCCTCCTGGGCCTATAGGCAGGGGCTAACCCCAGCCATCTGAGCTGGAATCTTGTCACTGTGGTGACTGCAAATTCTATTCTTAGCTCAGCACAAAGTGCTGGATCTGCATGTGGCAGTGAGGTGGAGGCTGTCCCTTATGGTGCCACTGTAGGGCCAAGTAGACACTAAGGAAAGAGGTGAGTGGGGACTGGAGAATTCAGTCAGGCCCTCCAAGGAAAGAATTCCCATAAGGAATGAGAGTGGGGAAGAATGCAAGTCGTTGTAGGAAACTTATGTGCAGCTTCATGTAGTAAAAAGTTTGCAGCAGCAATAAAAGCTGCTGCCACCAGCTCCTGTGGCACACCTAGACTGCAGTCTCAGCAACAGCTGCTAAGCTTACACAGGAGCATCCAGGTTTAGTGTCCCCTTGAGAGGTAGAAGATGAAGGTAGCAGAGGAATCCCCCTTGCTTGTACCTGCAACATTGTCAATTTGAAGTTTATTTGGTAGCATTATATGAATATTCATAGCCAAACCTTTTCTGTTTTTTTCTGCCAGGTTTGAATGGGGATGTGAATGTTAATGGCTTATCTACTGTATCTCACACTACTACTTCAGGGATTTTGAACTCTGCTCCCCACTCCTCCAGCACCTCACACCTCCATCACCCTAACGTGGCCTACGACTGTCTTTGGAACTACTCACAGTACCCATCTGCCAATCCTGGCAACAACCTCAAGGACCCACCCCTTCTTTCTCAGTTCCCTGGGGGACAGTACCCACTCAACGGTATCCTTGGGGGCAGCCGACAACCTTCATCCCCAAGTCACAACACTAATCTTCGAGCTGGGAGCCAAGAGTTCTGGGCCAATGGTACCCAGAGTCCCATGGGGCTTAACTTCGATTCACAGGAACTGTATGATTCTTTTCCTGACCAGAATTTTGAGGTGATACCCAATGGACCCCCGAGTTTTTTCACCTCCCCACAGACTTCTCCAATGTTGGGGTCTAGTATCCAGACCTTTGCACCTTCCCAGGATGTAAGCAGTGACATCCATCCTGATGCAGCAGAAAAGGAGCTGACTTCAGTTGTGGCAGAAAATGGCACTGGCTTGGTAGGCAGCCTGGAGCTGGAGGACGAACAGCCAGGTATAACTGGGTCTGTGAGCTGGGTGTGGAGACGGGAAGTGAGGCTGTGGGGACAGTGGCTCTTTGAAGTGAGGAAAACTTGTCTTTCCAGCTCTCTGCAGTGGAGGCTGATTTGCATGTTGGTGTTAGCAGAGCCAAATGGCTGGTGTTTTTGTGGGAGTGCAAATTATTCCAAGCTCATGCAGAGCTGCTGGCCTGGAGAGGGCAGGTGGGTGGTGGGCAAGCCGACAATAGCCAGACAGACACTGCATCAGAATGGCTTCTTGGGCTGGGGATGTATGTAGCTTACTGGGTAGTGTGCTTGTGTAGTATGCATGAATGGGGCCTTGAGTTTCTCCTCTTCAGCTATCCTGGCAAATGCCTGTAATCTCAGCCCTTGGGAGGTGGAAGTATAAGGAGTAGTTGTCGAAGGTCAACCCGTGACACCTAAGACCCAGTCTCAAGAAAGGGTGGGGCGGGGCTTCCTTTTAAATAGATGAACTGGCTGTAACTTGTAACAGAGCAGTGAGGCCATGAAGCTGTCTTAGTTGGGGCAGGAATAGGTCCTGCTTGAAAGAGTTGCCTCAACACCTGCTAAAACCACCAAATAAAGCTAAATTGAAGGCATCAATTTTGACTTCATAGTAGTGACTGGCTTATGAATTTGAGAAGAAAATAATCAGAGTGCACCATTGTTTGTCTATTAAGCGCCCTTTCGTTTTTTCTTTTCTTTTTCTTTTTTGGTTTATATTAATATGACAATCTTTTTTCTTTTTCTAAAAATAGATAAAATCTTAGTTTGTAGTTCATATTCAATGTAAGGGTGGCTACCCTATTTAAAAACAATATACTTTTTCTGTTCCACTTGTTGGGAAAAATAAGTATATGGTAGACTTCTTATCTCAGGCCTTATTCTTCTCTTTGATGATATGTAATTGGTTTTAGGAATCTATCTGGGTAGGATCTGTTCCTAGCATAGAGCTAGAAATAAAGGTTGATTGGATTGAATGAACATCTTATTTTTAAAGCAAAGTTAGAGTTTATTAAGAGAATGTTTAACAGATTTGAGCACCATTGTGGCTGGGGGAGGGCCATTTAGGACAGAGCAGTCCATACCATGTGCATATATGGACTTCATTAAAGAGTTGCTTGGACACCTACTGTAACACCTAACATAGCTAAATTGAAGGCTTCAGTTTTGACTTTCGGTCTCTCCTGGGATTGCCTAGAACTAAAGATGTGTGGCTACAATGGTTCTGTGTCCTCTGTGGAGTCTTTACACCAAGAGGTCTCCGTCCTGGTCCCTGACCCCACAGTGGGCTGTCTAGATGATCCCTCACATCCTCCTGATCAACTGGAAGGCACGCCAATCCTCAGTGAAGACTCCCTCGAGCCCTTTGACTCTCTGGCAGCAGGTGGGCTCCGCAAGGGGGTCCCTTTTGTACTGACCTGAGCAGAGGGTAGCCAACCTGTTACCTGCAAAAGTTAGAAAACCAAGGAATGTTTTAAGGACTCTGGGGTATTGGGCTTGTTGGCAAACCTTTAGTAAGCCATAGTCTATACTGCTGCCTGGGCCAACTTTACTCAGATGCATTGGTCCGCTTCCCAGGCTTTCTGTCTTCTAGTTGGCCAAGAGCCCTTGGCTGCAATAATTCACTGAATAGTCTATATAACTACCACACAGTTGGGTTATTTGGGTTTTAATTAAATAGAAAACATTTGCCAATTAAATATAAAAACAAGGCCTATTTTATGATAAATGCTAGATTTCTACAAGGATCTATGAGGTAGATACACAGTATCTTTGCTTTCATTTTCACAGTCTCCTGACTTTGCTCTAAGAGGGCTATATGTTTCCCCTAATTTATATTAATGTATTGCGTGGTAGGGTAGCTGACATAGCATGGTTGTGACTTTGACATGATCCTGAACTACATAGTGAGTTTCAAGTTAGTCTGAGCTAGAGACCCTTTCTTGTTTGCTTAACCACTTCCCCAATTCTTATACTAGAAACTAGAATATTTGGTGATCTTAGAAAAATCTGACTTTCTAACTTTTTTCTTAATATTCTGCTTTTTAAATCTTTTCACCCCTGTAAACAGAGCCAGTGAGTGGAGGGCTTTATGGTATGGATGATGCAGAGCTGATGGGAGCAGGAGACAAGCTGCCTCTGGAGGGCAGCCCTGTGATCTCTGCCCTGGATTGCCCTTCTCTCAGCAATGCTAATGCCTTCAGTCTCCTGGCAGAAGACAGCCAAACATCAGCCTCCATCTTTGTCAGCCCCACCTCCCCACCTGTCTTAGGGGAGTCTGTCTTGCAAGGTAAGTAAAGAGAGGTGGGACACAGAGTTCTCTCCTGCAAAAACACTGAGAAGATGGGCTCCATAATTAAACTGGGAAGTATGGAGCAGTGCCTCACTGACAGACTGAGATGGTGTCTAGTGGGAATAAAAAGGCTTCGGCTATGGTGCTTTGCCCTGTGTAGAACTTGAGAGACTTGGAAGTTGTCAAGGAAAAAAGCCAGAGGCTTTTCTAGCTTCAGGAAAAGCTATTGGGATAAGGAAAGAGCCTTTAAAACTTAATTTTGTGTGTATGAGTGTTCCTATGTGTATATTCCTGTGCATCTGGTGCCCTTGGAGATCACAGGAGGGAGGGTGTCTCCAGCCAGACCCGTTGGGACTGGAGTTCCAGAAGGTTGTGAGTCACCCACTTGTGTAGGTGCTGTCGTTTCTCAGTAAAAGACCTTAAAATAACCATGTTTACCATAGTGCAGGTTGGATTGGACAAATTCATTTACGTGAGACATTATTTTATTTATACTGTCCTCTACATTGTAGATAACAGCTTTGGACTGAACAGTGGAAGTGACTCTGAACAGGAAGAAATGGAGACCCAATCTTCAAACTTCCAGCGTCCCCTGACTGAGCCAGCCTCTGACCAGCCACCTAGTATTCAACTACATCCAGCAGTCTCACCAACAGCCTCTCCAGCAGCCTCACCTGTCCCTCCTGAAGTCTTTCCAGCAGTCTCTCCAGCTTCCTCATCTGCTCTCCCAGCCATCTCTTTGGAAGCCTCTATGACAGCTCCAGTGACTTCTCTTCAAGGTTCCCTTGAACCTTCTCCAGCAGCTGCCTTCCAGACAGTCTCCCCAGCAAGAAAAAATGTCAGCAGTGCCCCTGAAGCTTGTGCTGATCGGGAAGAAATGACTGGAGAATCAGTCTCAGTCTCTGGTGGTGGTGAGTGTCCACACTCTGTTCCTACCTGCCTGGTCTCTACGAAAGCTTCTGTCACATGGTGTCCATCCTTTTCTACTAACCTGTTACCCTTTTTTTTTTTTTTTTAAATATTTTTTGTTTTTTGAGACAGGGTCTCGGTATGTAGCCTTCACTGGCCTGGAACTTGCTATATAGACCAAGCTGGCCTCCAGTTCAAAGAGAGATGCCTACCTCTGTCTCCAAGTGCTCTATCCTGTAACTTTGCTTTTCTTCTTATCTTGATGTCTCTGGTCTTATTCTCTAGGTGATGTACTGAAGAGACGCATTGCTACCCCAGAAGAAGTTCGTCTTCCCCTCCAACATGGGTAAATGCTCTAGATGGCTACACACACTGACCTCAAGAAGCTCATGACTGATAGGAAGAGAGGGCTCCTGCTCTCTTCATTGTGGTGGGAGAGGACTGGGCTGGACAGGAGTAGACTACAGGACAGTGCGGAGGATGTGGGACCCCTGGAAGAGCAGCAAATGCTCCTAACTGCTGGCCTATTGCTCCAGACCAGTTTTCTCTTCTTAGGATCTGTCTCCCTCACATATTCTTTGTTCATCTACTTGCTACTTGGTCTTGATCCTTTTTCAGACTAAGGCTCAAGTATCCAAAGGAGCTAGATAGAACTGTTTTCCATAGCGAGGGAGAGCAGTGAAGGGAGAGAGGCTTCCTACCAGTGAGCTGGGTGGTTCTGTAGCAATGATTTCTGTTTTCATGCTCTGGAGAGTTAAGGCCTAGAACAGTGACTTTACTTCGTGATCAGCCCGGCTGTTGTCAGAGACCTAGATTTTTTAGACTACTTGATGCTACCAAGTCTTAGTGTGACTGCAATGTTTAAGACAGAAATAAGGCTGAGTTTTATACTGTGCTGCTCAGAGCACAGTTACTACTAACTAAAACCTAGACTACTTAGTTACCTCATACGTCAGCCTCCAAGCTTACTCTTACACTTTGTTCTGTACCTGAGCCAGGGCACTTAGGAGTCCCAGCTGCTTGTTTCTGCAGCTTTATAAAAAGGAGGGTGGGGATCTTTGTACATGTTTGCCATTTAGTCAGTGTTTCCTCCTGAAATACTTGCTTCAGCTCAAGCACTGTTAGCCTGTTTATCAAGCTTATGTGCTATACTGTTTCCCTATGCAGAACTATAGAACTGTCTGCATGCAGGGCTCGTGAGACAGCTGGAGGGGAATCTGCTCAGTGGGCTTGGTTCCTGGGTGGCATGGGAGTGGGCAGGGGTGTGACCTGGTGGCAGGGCCCATGTGCTTCTCTGGCAGGTGGCGAAGAGAAGTGCGCATCAAGAAGGGCAGCCATCGGTGGCAGGGAGAGACTTGGTATTATGGCCCCTGTGGGAAGAGAATGAAGCAATTTCCAGAAGTTATCAAGGTAACAGCATTAGTAGCTTTTTTAAAAAAGGGCCTTTTTCTTGGGTCCCAGGAGAGCAGGGTAGCATTGTTGCCTCTGGGGCTTGTTCTGCATGTGCTGTTGCTGTCAAAGCTGTGGAATGGCTATGACTTTACTAATGCCATTAATTCACTTTTCCTCTCAGTACCTGAGCCGAAATGTGGTGCACAGTGTCCGCCGTGAGCACTTCAGCTTCAGTCCCCGCATGCCTGTTGGAGATTTCTTTGAAGAAAGAGATACACCAGAGGTGCTGGTCTAAGGATTAAATAGTTGGGAAAAAATTAAATCTTTCGTGGAGTTAGGTGGCTCGAGGAGTCTGGGATACTTCAGAGGGCTTAGTGGCCTGCACAGATCGCTGTGTTCTCATACCCCAGTGTTGCTGTTCCTTTAGGGCTTGCAGTGGGTCCAGTTATCAGCAGAGGAGATTCCTTCCAGAATTCAAGCAATCACTGGCAAACGAGGCCGACCCCGAAACAATGAGAAGGCTAAGAACAAGGAAGTTCCCAAAGTGAAGCGGGGCCGAGGTCGGCCTCCTAAGATCAAAATGCCTGAGCTGTTGAATAAAACAGATAACCGATTTCCAAAGAAACTGGAAACCCAAGGTACGGTGTTATTTGTAGCTCAGGTATTCTGCTCCCTCCAAGAGGGGTTGATGACTTGCTGATACCTGGTTTTCCCAGGAAGGACTGACACCTGGACAGATGAACCTAAATCCTTTCTTGTCCCTGAATAGAACCCCAGCTCTTGGCTACTTACCCCCCACTCCCAGGCAATTTCTTCCTTTTGAGTTGTGTTTACTAGAAAAGTAAATTGTTTGTTATCCCCACATATAGTAGTGGCCAAAGGAGAAGTCTGCCGTGGTTTTTCTTGTCTTTCAGCTCCTTTCTTAGACTGAGTTTGTTCATATAATTTCCGTGATTTTTATTGTAGAGACATCAATTCACACCTGAATCCTAAAGATTATTGGGACACTTATTTTAGTAAGATAGATAAATGGCGAAATGTCTAATTTTTTAAATAAGATTACTTTAAAATGCTTACACTCTTGGAAAAAAAAATGCTTACGCTGTGCAGTGTGCAGGATGTGAAATAGTCTTTTTAATTCCATTCTCAGTTCTAGCTCTGCTATCTGGCTGTATCTGTTTTTCTCTCCCATGTTGGGGCCCAATCCTAGGAGTTGTCCAGCAACTCCTTTACAAATGCTAAAACCCCAACTTCAATACTTCATTTTTTCAAAATGTTTATTTTATGTATATAAATGTTTTGCACCTAGGCACTGCCTGGGTACCTGTGAAGCCTGTAAGACGGTGTCAGATCCCCTAGAACTAGAGTTGTAGATAGTTGGGAGCTGGGGGCTGGATCCCGGCTCTGTGCAAGAGCAGTGAGGGGTCTTCACTGCTGAGCGTCTCTCCAGCCCTGCTTCATTTCAGAAAAACATTCCTTTTGTTTTGTTTTGTTTTTTTGTTCTCGAGACAGGGTTTCTCTGTGTAGCTCTCGCTGCCATGGATCTCACTCTGTAAACCAGAGTGACCTTGAACTCAGAGATTTGCCTGACCCTGCCTCCCCAGCCCTGAGATTAAAGGTGTGTGCCAGCACTGCCCAGCTTAACAAAAACTTTAAGTGATTTATTTGCCCATAATATTTTAGAAGGTCCCTGTAAAAATGTATGGTGATGTTTATGTATCAGAAATGAAAGAATAGGTACTGTCAGGTCAAAATGTCAGAAGAGAATTATTTGAAGATTTATACTTTGATTCAGATCTCTCAGTGGATTGAGCTGTGGAAGCTGAGGTATAAGCACTGGCTCTGACAGTGGTGAGCTGATTCTTTTTTTCTTTTTTCGAGATAGAGTTTCTCTGTGTAGCCCTAGCTGTTCTGGAACTCCCTCTGTAGATCAGGCTGGCCTCAAACTCAGAAATCCACCTGCCTCTGCCTCCCAAGTGCTGGGATTAAAGGCGTGCGCCACCACTGCCCGGCTCCATTATCTTCTTAGTGCACACTAGGGTGTCAGCATTGTAAAACAGTAGTACCCTCTTTTCCTGACAGTGTAGATTCCTGGTTCTTTTCTCAGCCCTCTTTGCACTAAAATCAGGCCGTGTGCATCAGTCTGTGTATTGCCACCCTTGCTGCATACATAGCCAGGGAAAGTGACAGATTATAAAGACATTCTGCAGTTGTAGCCTCCTTTCCATCAGCTGGACCACTTCCAAAGCAGTTCAGCTGGCGTCAGTCTGTGGCTCCTGGGCTGGCGATGCTGTTTGAACACTTTGTACAACTGCCTCAGCAGATGCTTTTCTCACCCCTGTATCTTTTAAATGTTTTATTATGTCTACTCAAAACAAACAAACAAAACAAAAGCCAGTCAGTGGTGGCGCACGCCTTTAATCCCAGCACTTGGGAGGCAGAGGCAGGTGGATTTCTGAGTTCGAGGCCAGCCTGGTCTACAGAGTGAGTTCCAGGACAGCCAGGGCTACACAGAGAAACCCTATCTCGAAAAACCAAAAAAAAAAAACAGAAACAAGCCCCCCCCCCCATCCTGTCATCCAAGGAGCTGCATGAGAAGCCAACTCTGTAATAGATGTGTGCTGCCACAGGTACCAGCCATTTTTTTCTACCTCACTTCTTTCAATTCCCTTCCTGCCTTCACAGAATTACTGAGTGAAGAGGATAAAGCAAAAATGACTAAAAACAAAAAGAAGATGAGGCCGAAGGTCCAGCGGGGAGAGAGTCAGACTCCTGTCCAAGGACAGGTAAGGGGCATCAGTGGGCTAACTTTTTTACAGCCTGCTTCATATTCCATCTCCCACATTTCCACCCTCAATATAGCAGCACACATTAAGTGGCATTCCTTAGGCTAGATTTAGAATGGGCTTGATCCAGAACAACATGGACGTCTCTAGGGTGAGAGAATGGAGCCATTGCCAGTTCCTCATCATCCCGTCTCACCTCTCCTCCCCAGCACCCTTTTCTGTTTTTGAATCGTAGCACAAGCAGAGGTGCTTTCAGAGTCATTTGAGGAGAAATGACTTCCCTTATGGTTTACAGGCCAGAAATAGGAGGAAGCAAGACACCAAGAACTTGAAGAAGGACACTAAGAAGAAACTCAAGGTACAGAAACGAGTACGTGTCTCAAGGCATATTATACTCTACCACAGAGCTAAATCCTCACCTCTCGGGTCTGATTGTAAAGCACCACAGAGATTTTCTAAGCACACCATGTCAGTATTACCGTTACATTTTGGACTCTTGAGTTTGTAAGGAACTAGGACCAGGCTAGACAGGCATCCTTATGCACTTACTTGTTCCTTTCTCCCTGGGTGGGTAGGCTGAGAAAGAGAAGATGAAGACAAAGCAGGAGAAGCTGAAGGAAAAGGTAAAGAGGGAAAAGAAAGAAAAGGTGAAAGCGAAGGGAAAGGAAGAGCCCAGAGCCAGAACATCCTGTAGAGCAGACAAGACCCTTGCCACACAGAGGCGACTGGAGGAGCAGCAGAGGCAGCAGGTTATCTTGGAGGAGATGAAGAAGCCCACAGAGGATATGTGTCTTGCTGACCACCAGGTATTAAGGGTCATAGAAGGGCCAGTTCTGAGGACATTTCTATTACCAGCAGGACTTCTGAATATCTAGATATTACCTCCTGGTAAGTCTAACGGGATATCCATGCACTTTTCTCTTTCCAGCCCCTGCCTGACTTTACACGCATCCCTGGTTTGACACTGTCCAGTAGGGCTTTCTCAGATTGCTTGACCATCGTGGAGTTCCTACACAGTTTTGGCAAAGTGCTAGGCTTTGACCTTACCAAAGATGTTCCTAGTCTCGGAGTCCTGCAGGAGGGACTCTTATGTCAAGGTGACAGCTTGGACAAAGTGCAAGACCTGCTGGTGCGGCTCCTGAAGGCTGCACTCCGTGATCCTGGTCTGCCCTCCTACTGTCAGGTGAGCATTCCTGGGCCTTTGTAACAGTTTTGCTGTCTGTTTGAGAACACGTCAAAGCTCCCCTGAAGCACCCACAGAAGTGAGGGGAGTGTAGCCGCGTCCTGCTTCTAGCTTTTAGATGCCTTTTCCTTTGCAAGGCTTCATTTGTTCATTTCCTCTTTTTCTTTGCAGTTTCTCTTAGTCTTTCAACTTTTTCTAGTAACTTTTTTCCTTATTTTTATTTTATTTTGTGTGTAGACATGTTTTGCTAGTCTGTTTGTGTACCACATGTATGCCTGGTACTACGTGGACCAAGAAATGCTATTGGTTCCCCTGAAATCAAGAGTTACAGAGAGTTGTGAGCTGTCATAAGGATGCTGGCAATTTACCCCAGGTCCTCCGGAAAAGCAGTCAGTGCTCCTAACTGCTGAGCTGTCTGTTCAGCCCACGTCCCTGCAACTTTCATTCTTTTTCTCTTTTTTCCACAAAAATTTCTTATGGCTGGCTATGGTGGCGCATACCTTTGGTCTCTGGGAGGCAGAGGCAGGCAGGCCTTTTTTAGCCTGTTCAGTTTTTTGTTTGTTTGTTTGGTTGGTTGGTTTTTTGAGGCAGGGTTTCTCTGTGTAGCTCTGGCTGTCCTGGAACTCACTCTGTAGACCAGGCTGGCCTCGAACTCAGAAATCCACCTGCCTCTGCCTCCCAAGTGCTGGGATTAAAGGCGTGTGCCACCACTGCCCACCTTTTAGCCTGTTCTGCATAGCAAGTTTCAGACCAGCCCATGCTACATAATGAGGCCCTGTCAAAAAAAAAAAGGAAGGAAGGAAGGGTTAAAATTATTTGTTAAGGTTTAGTTTTATTCTGTGTAGACGTACGTATGTATGTCATGTATGTGCCTGGTGCCCCTGCAGGCCAGAAGACAAGGTTGGATCCCCTGTAACTGGATTATGGATAGTTGAGAGGTGCCATATAGGTGTTGAGAACCAAATCTGTGTCCTTTCAAGAGGAATAGCTCTTCAACCCTAAATTGTTTAAAATTATATTTATTGTGTGTGTGTTTGCAAGTATGTATGTGTATGGTCAGAGGACAACTTGTGGGGAATCAGTTTATGTAGGTCTGGGGGTTAAAGATATTCGTATTGGACTCGGTGGCAAATTTCATGATCATCAGAGCCATCTTGCTAATCTCTTACAGTTTTATCTTAACCTTGAGCTCTCCCAGGTTCCCCCAACTTGAGTTGGTCCTTTTCCCTTCTCATTTCCATTATGCTTTCTTCCAAACAGTCCCTAAAGATCTTGGGGGAGAAGGTGTCAGAGATCCCATTGACAAGAGACAATGTGTCTGAGATACTGCGCTGCTTCCTCATGGCATATAGAGTGGAGCCATCCTTCTGTGACAGTCTGCGTACCCAGCCTTTTCAGGCCCAACCACCTCAACAGAAGGCTGCTATTCTAGCCTTCCTTGTGCATGAGCTCAACGGTTCCACCATTATCATCAAGTAAGGGCTTGGTGGGGAATGGTCAATCCTGGGCCTTGTGTAGGGGAGGGGCTTAGCTCTCCAGAAGTCCCCTGGTGGTATGTGTCTGTTGCTCTTCTCTGAGAATGCTAGAATGACTTGGCATGGTCTCACTCTAAGCCTTCCTTTTGTCATCCATCCTGTTTGAACTAGACTGAAATCTCTATAGCTCCTTAACACTTAATCTTTCTTTCTTTTTTTTTTTTTTTTTTGCTCTGCCACGTCTCCCTCAAAAATTATCCCATGTTCCCCTGCAGTGAGATCGACAAGACTCTGGAGAGTATGTCTAGCTACAGGAAAAACAAATGGATTGTTGAAGGCCGACTCCGGAGGTAGGGACAGGACAGAATAGAGTCCAGAGGGAGGGTGAGGCATAGCCAGGGCTCTGCAAAATGTAAATTTCAAGTGTTTCTTTTTTGACATTATAATCTTCATCAGAGTCTTCCCCTAATCTCTATTTCTTAAGACTGAAAACTGCTCTGGCCAAGAGAACTGGGCGGCCTGAGGTTATGATGGAAGGGGCAGAAGACAGCCTGGGACGAAGACGTAGTTCTCGGATCATGGAGGAAACCAGTGGCATAGAAGAGGAAGAAGAGGAGGAAAATACAGCAGCTCTCCATGGTCGCAGGGGTCGAAGAGATGGAGAGGTACAGACCGAAGTCAAAGGAAAGGGAGTTAGAAAGTTCTCATTTTTTTCTGGATCTGGTAGCCCTCCTTTTTCTCAGTGCCTACTTGTTTCTGTGCAGGTTGATGTTGCAGCATCTAGCGTTCCAGAGCTAGAGCGCCATATAGAAAGGCTCAGTAAGGTACCGTGTTCTTAATCTCATAAAAGTTGGAGGTGTGGGTTGGGCAAGAACTGATCACCTTCAGATTGATTATATTAGTTTTATAGGGAAGTTGATAAACTTCAGTTCTCTCCTGAATACTAAAACTCACCATGCCATGATGGAAATGTCTTTAATTCCTTTTCCAATTCCTACCCAGCGTCAGCTCTTCTTCAGAAAAAAGCTGCTTCACTCATCCCAGATGCTTCGGGCAGTGTCCTTGGGTCAAGACCGCTACAGACGCCATTACTGGGTATTACCGTGTTTTGCTGGTATCTTTGTGGAAGGATCGGAGGGGAGCACAGGTAGGTGCAACTGGGGTGAAGTCCAAACAAAAGTGAGCACTTCGTTCCTTCTGCCTAGTCCTCTTGGGCTTTGGCTCTGTTACGTAGTAGACTAGAGTCAAGTTACTCACCTGCCTGTGCTGTCACACACCAGCTACGTGCTTCAGTTTCTTCATCTGTAAACTGTGGCCATAGTGATAGTAGACGTACTTCATAAGACAGCTGAGCATTGCGGCTGGAGAGAGGCCACAGAGGTTAAGAGCATGTGCCACTTTTCCCAGCACCACTGACTTACATCACCTGTAACCTCAAGGACCCAGTGCCTGTGGCCTCCATGGGCGCCTGCATGCACATACACATAGTTTCTTTCAAAGACTACAAACAAATGGGTTTGTACTCTTTACTGCTTAACAGACCGTAGGTGTATCTCCAAGCTAGGTGTTAACACAGTATTCTGGGGTTGATCCCAGACACAGAAAAGCGGATTTTAAAAAGCAAGCATGTTCTGTTTATAGATGTCATTCTTTTCCATTATACAACAGTGTATCTTAAGCTCTTTGTTTCTCTTTCCAGTTACTGAAGGTGAAATAAAGCAAGAAACTGAGTCCTGGATGGAAGCAGTCACTTCAACACCCAGCTCTGCCCGAGTCTCTGTAAAGAGGGAGTTAACTGGCTCTAACGCCTCGACTTCTCCTGCCCGCTCCCGAGGCCGACCTCGAAAACCTATGCTTGGGTCTCTGCAGCCTCAGCACCTTAAGTCCACTGTTAGGGAACATGATTCAGAACAAGCTCAGGCTCAAGCTCACCCAGGACCTCAGCCCCAGCCTCAGCCTCAGGCCCCTACCCAGCCCCATCTTCAGTCAAGTAGCGGGTTCCTAGAGCCAGAAGGTTCCCCTTTCTCTCTGGGTCAGAGCCAGCATGACCTCAGCCAGTCTGCCTTCCTGTCTTGGCTGAGCCAGACTCAGAGCCACCACTCCCTGCTGAGCAGCTCAGTCCTCACACCTGATAGCAGCCCAGGAAAATTAGACTCAGCTCCATCTCAGGCCTTGGAGGACCCAGAGGAGGCACCATCCTGCCCTGGTCCTCAAGGTCCCTGGTTTAACTTCTCAGCCCAGATACCCTGTGATGCTGCTCCTACACCACCCCCTGCAGTTTCTGAGGACCAGCCTACTCCCTCCCTCCAGCTGCCTGCCTCTAAATCAGTAAGTAGCCAAATCAGTCTGTACTTTATCTTGCCCCAGTCTCCTGTGTCTGGCTGTGAGGCAGTAGCCTGAAGTATGAACTAAGTAAACTCCTTCATGTCTTCTTATTTATAGATGAATATACCCGGTGGTGCTGCCAGTCCTTGTTCCCCAGTGCAGCTCTCTTCCACCCACTTGCCTGGAGGGGGCCCTAAGAGGCTATCAGGGCACTCTGAAGAAATGCCACAGAGTCCCACAGGTCTGGGACAACCAAAACGGAGAGGGAGACCTCCTACTAGCAAGTTCTTCAAGCAAGTGGAACAGCATTACTTAAGCCAGCTGACCGCCCAGCCTATCCCCCCTGGTGAGCAAGCTTGGCTAGGATGGGGTAAGCATGGGGGTAATTGCAGTTTCCATTGTGGGCAGTGTGACTCATGCCTGGTTCCCAGCCCCTGGCCCATGTGCATTCCCTCTGTACACAGAGATGTGCTCCGGCTGGTGGTGGATCCGAGATCCTGAGACACTGGATGTCCTGCTCAAGGCACTGCATCCCCGAGGCATCCGGGAGAAGGCGCTTCACAAACATCTTAGCATTCACAAGGACTTTTTACAGGAAGTTTGTTTACAGCCCTTAACTGGTAAATGAGAAACCTTGACCCAACCTGATCTAGGGTAGCTGCTATGCAGTCATTTATGAGCCACTCTCTCTTCCCAGATCCTATCTTTGAGCCTAATCAGCTGCCTGCCTTGGAAGAAGGAATTATGAGCTGGTCCCCCAAAGAGAAGACTTATGAGACAGACCTGGCTGTGCTGCAGTGGGTGGAGGAGCTAGAACAGCGAGTTGTCCTCTCGGATCTGCAGATTCGGGTACCTTGGGGTTGGCTTCTGGTTTTGTTTAATTTTTGTTTTGGTTTATTTTTATGTGTGTGGATGTTTTTGCCTGCACGTATGTCTGTATAGTACATGTGTGCAGTGTCCTCAGAGGCTAGAAGTGTCAGATCCTCTCACATTGGCCTTAGAGACAGTTGTGAACCCCATGATGTGTGTTCTGGGAATTGAAGATAGGTCCCTTTGAGGAATAGCCTGCACTCTTAACTACTGTGCCTTCTTTCCAGCCCTAGGTTCTGGTTTTTGAGACAGGCTTTCACTCTGTAGCTCAGGGTGGCCTGGGACTCCAGGCTTTCTTCCTGTGTCAGCCTTCCAGGTGTTGGGATTGCAAATATGAGCCACCACACCTGGCTGGGGGAGGGTGCCAGGACAAGCCCTTGGTTTCTTCTGAGTTGATCTACCATGACATGAAATGTTTACCTTTACAATGTGTTCTCTTTCTCTTTCCCACTGAAAGGGTTGGACATGCCCTAGCCCAGACTCCACCAGAGAAGACTTGACCTACTGTGAGCATCTGCCTGATGCCCAGGAGGATATCCCTTGGAGGGGTTGGGGTAGGGAAGGAGCAGTACCTCAGCGGCAGAACACCAACCCTCTGGACCTCGCTGTAATGCGATTGGCTGTTCTGGAGCAAAATGTGGAGCGGCGGTACTTGCGGGAGCCCCTCTGGGCAGCCCATGAGGTGGTAGTGGAAAAGGCCCTACTGAGCACACCCAGTGGTGCCTCTGACGGCACCACAACTGAGATGTGAGTGATTCCTGCTGCCTGTTCCTTGCTTGACCTGGGAGAGGCAAGACAAAAGTCTTCTGTTCCTCACACGAGGATCGCTGCTTTCCCTACAGATCCTATGAGATTACCCCTCGTGTCCGAGTCTGGCGGCAGACACTTGAGAGGTGCCGTAATGCAGCTCAAGTGTGCTTGTGCATGAGCCAGCTAGAAAGGTCCATCGCATGGGAGAAGTCTGTCAACAAAGTGACCTGCCTGGTCTGCCGGAAGGGTGACAATGATGAGTTTCTCCTGCTTTGTGATGGGTGTGACCGAGGCTGCCACATTTACTGTCATCGGCCCAAGATGGAGGCCGTTCCAGAAGGAGACTGGTTCTGTGCTGTCTGTCTGGCCCAGGTAAGGCTTCTGCTCTCTGATCTCCATTCTCAAACAGGACTCAGAGATGTCTTCATCTTTCTTTAAGCAACAGTCCTACAGATGTCCCTCAGGTGGTGCTCCCAGGGATGAGCCTGTGACAGCATGCTTGGGTTGAGTCTTTGTTTGAATAAGTCACCTACAATCTTTAAAAGCCCCAGTCATTCCCTCTATAAAAGAGGAGTAATCACCATTCATTCATTTTACCAACCCTCCCATTGGTTATCTGAATGAATTCACATGCTGGCTTGTATGTGAACATTTGAAGCCACAGTCGTGCGTAGGCAAGATTGTGATCAACAGAAGGGTGAGCAGTGCAACCCCACAGTGCCACTCACCTGGGCTTGTCCTCTCAGCAGGTAGAGGAGGAATACACTCAGAGGTCTGGTTTTCCAAAACGAGGCCAGAAGCGGAAAAGTAGCTTGCCACTGACCTTCATGGAAGGTGACAGCCGGCGGCAGCGGCGAATGTTGTCAAGGAGCCGAGAAAGCCCAGCAGTGCCTCGGTACCCAGAAGACTGGCTGTCTCCCTCCAAAAGACGGCGACATTTGAGGAGAAGCCACCACAGTGATCTGACATTTTGCGAGTGAGTTGGTGGATTGAGTCTAGGACTGGCTGGCTATCTCTGTGCCAGAGAGGCCGCAGGAGCCAGTGTCTGCTTTCTGTGCCGATAGGATTATCCTGATGGAGATGGAGTCCCATGATGCAGCCTGGCCTTTCCTAGAACCTGTGAACCCTCGCTTGGTGAGTGGATATCGACGGGTCATCAAGAACCCTATGGATTTTTCCACCATGCGAGAACGGCTGCTCCGTGGAGGGTAAGATGATCTCTCTTGGTTCACCCTTTCTTTCTCTCCGCTCACAGCCCCATCCGCCTGCCTAGGTACACGAGCACAGAGCTAACGGCTCATAGCCCTGTCTTCCCCTGCCCAGGTACACTAGCTCAGAGGAGTTTGCAGCTGACGCCCTGCTGGTTTTTGACAACTGTCAGACCTTCAATGAGGATGACTCTGAAGTGGGCAAGGCTGGGCACATCATGCGCCGCTTCTTTGAGAGCCGCTGGGAGGAATTTTATCAGGGAAAACAGGCCAATCTGTGAGGCAAGGAAGGTGGGAGTCACCTTGTGGCATCTTCTCCAACCTTCCAGACGAAACCTGCCGTTCTCACCTGCTGATGGCTGCCCTGGGTGGACTCAAGTCAGACAGTGCTGACTCTTGATTCTGCCCTTGGCAGCACCCACACCTTCTCGATCCTAATCCCTTTTCTCCCTTCCTCCTCTTGCTCCTCAAATAAGAGATACAGAGATGAGGTCCTTCTGGACAGAAAGCCAAAAAAGAAAGAATTTTCCTGTTTTTTCCCCGAATTAAAATGGAGAGAGGCAAAGAAGTCCTCCCTCCTCTTCCCAGCCTCCTCCCCTCCCTGTACATGCCTCAGCATCCTGGGGCTATTTAACAATAGCAATAGTTCTAGTGAATGTGTGAAACCGAGAAACACTCTGTACTGTGTGCGGACCCGCAGTGACGGCCAGTAAAGTGGACTTAACTCCCAAGTGTGTTGAGCCGGACACCGGGCCCTGAACATGCTGCTTCCATGTTCAGTCCCCGTTCCCCCTTCCCTCCCCCTTCTCACCTCCTCTCACTCGTTCTTTTCTAACTTCTCCCTGTTTTTAAGATTTTGTCCCACCCAGTAATGTAAAGCTATCGTGTACGGGTTCTTTCCCTTCCCTCCCCAGTCTTTTCCCTTATGTGGAAAACAGAGTTCAGAGCTCTCCTGTCTTTCTGTCCTCATCTGCTGCAGATAGTTAACCCGCTAAGGTGTTGGCTCCTCCTCACATGCTGAGTTTCTGTGAGTCTCTAGCCTTTTCTGAAACTCGGTGGCTGGGGTGTGGGCAGGCAGGCAGGCGCCCTAGGCCTTCCAGCCTCCTTCCCCTGCTTCCCAAACCTCCCTCTTGGGAACTCCTCAGGGACAACTACTGCTGAGTTTGAGTGCTCCTCCGAGATGGGGGCCAGGTAGCAATTGACTGGCCTCAGAGAGAGGAGGAGAGAGAGGTGGGTGTGTGTGCGTGTGTGCACACGTCCACATGGATGAGAGTTGTGATTGTGACCCTGTAGTGTGATGGGACCCACTGTTCCCCACGTGTTTATTCCTGCCTCCCCATTGTTTCACACCATCCGTCACCTTTTTGTCTTTGGGAAAACACAGGAACTATTTCTCTGGGGACAAGGCTGTCTCTCCTCATGGTCATGTCTTTTCCAGCCTCTTCAAACTGTGCAATCTTTTCAGCAGGAACTCCTTCTCCTCTCATTAGCTTTGAGTCTTGAGTTTTTGCTGGGAGAGGGGTAGAACTGGATCTTTCCTAAACCATGTGTGTATGGGTTTAGCTGTGTTTTCCTTCCTTACACCTACTTCATATCCCAGGACCCCTTTCTTCTCCAGCAGCAGAGACCCTGGAGCACGGGATGGGCAGACAGGAGGATCTGAGTCTACCACTGCCCTGTGTGTGTGACTAAGCCCAGGTTAGCACCCAGCACGAGAGGACAGTTGCTAACTCCGAGCTGTAGCCATGGGCCACTGGCCTCTGCTTTCCTGCTTAGCCAAGCCCCTCCCATCAGAAATTACGGGTACTTGCACTGGGGAGGTGGCTGCTAGCTGGCCGAGGCAGAGCTGAGGCATCCAAGCAATGTTCCATGGGTGGGTGGAGGATGCCAGGTGAGGTGTAGCATTCCTTGTACTCCAGTATTGAGGGGAGGGGGCAGTGCAGGTTCCTGGGCAGCCCCAGCTCTTCTCAACCCGCCCTCCCCGCACTCCCTGTTGCCTATTTCTGAAGTCGCCTTTTCTGTCGATGAACCTCAAAACTTAATTTTATTTGAGATTTTTTTTTTTTTTTGCTTTTAAATAAGAGGTGGATTGAAGAATATTTGAATTGACTTTATATTATGCATAAATATTTATATTTTATCTAAATAACTGCGCTGTAACAAACTTTGTGTTAGTCAGATGTTTGGAACTGTTTCCCCTGGCATAAAGTATACTGGAGTCATTCGTTATTGGAGGTGGGGTAGGAGGGAGAGCAGAGCCTCGGGTGGCTCTCTGCTTTGTGCTCCTCTCCCACCCCCACTTCTGCCCCTTGGGACCAGGCACTCTGATAGTGGAGGTCCCAGACTTGATTTGAAGAAATGGGGGCTAAAGGGATTGTAGGGCAGGACATGATCAAAGGGGCCATTTCTCACTTTTCTTCCCTCATCTTCACTGCCCCTCAAGCTAGGTGGATTTTCTCTTGTTGACAAAGAGTATTTGGTAGGGAAAGCAGATTAAAAATAAAGACAGCCCTCCCCTGCCCTTTGTGTTCCCTCCCCAGTGACAGCAAGAAACCATCAACACCAACAAGTTTCCATGTTCCTTTTCCAACAAAAGGGACTTTTTATATAACCAAATGTGGTGTTTTAGTGACTTTTTGATAATGTACAGTTTTTTGTGAATTTAAATTTATTTCTTTCTATATTTTTAGGACCAATCTCATTTTTAATAAGGTTTAAAAAAAGGAAAAAAAAGTCTAGAGAAAAAAAAAAACCTCGTTTTTGCCATGTGATGTTCCACAGGTGCGGCTGTAGAAAAGTGCTTGTCATTGAATAAAAACCACATTTGATAAAGACTCAAGAAGATTGTGTGTGTCTCTCCTGAAGCATAGCTTGCTGTCCCCAAGAGAATGTGTGTGGTGGGTTAGACGCCCAGGTTGACCTGTTCTCTGGGTCTTCTGCTGGTGTGGTGGAACACTCAGTGCTCCTGCTCCATGTCAGCTCTGTGCTGTGGGGGCAGAAAGGAGCAAGTCACCAGCTTTTCCCTCTACACCAAGGACAAGAGCTAAGACAGGAGGCTTTTGAGTTTTATTTAAAAAAGAGTTTCACGTTAGCAAAAGTAAAAGCTTTTCCAAGTTACAGGAAGGGGAGGGGCCAGAAGTCAGCCAGCGAGAGGTACAAAATCTTAAGTATAAATTAACTTCTCTCCAGAGTTACGAGTGCATCCAGAAGTCATCGCCTAGCCCTCTCAACTGACTGGTGGTGGTTTGCAGTTTGATCTCGTTCTTACTCTCTGTGGCCTTAAGCTATGCTCCAAAACTGACATCTGACTGCACAGCGTAGCCCCTTGCTTGTTGTGCGGGGACCAGTTCTGGAGAGTTCACTCTTGTAGGTGATTGGGGAGCCAACGTCACTAGAGAAGACGATCCAGAAAGAGCAGTTTGAGTTTTGGAACTGAGGAGTTTGCATTTGTTCCAACCCCACAAAGACAAGGGCAGTAAAGGATGAGGTGAGGCATGTAGGTGCTTGTGTGCCTTGACTTGTGAGACTGAGGTAGTTGAGTAATGAGGACAAGGAAGTTTGGGGATTTGCTTGGACAGGAAATGCTTATTTTGAACAATCAGAGCAGTGGTCACAAGGGTGATGAGGGCATCAAGCTTTCACATCACGGCCACGTGGAGACCACCTCCAGGGAGTTCAGCAGAGAGCAGAGGAGACCCTGAATCTACTCATGGGATCTCCTGGAGCTCAAAGGCACTTTTAGGAGGCAGGCTACCAGAAGTCGGTTGGCTTGCTTGGAATTGTGAAGACTCGGTCTAACAAGCACAGGCTGTATTTACCTTTAGACTCATGTTATCCTCTGAATTCAGGTCTAGAAAAGGCTGGGTGAGTTTGGGCCTACCACCTACACAACTGTATTGCTCTTGGCAACAAGATGGAGGGTGTCCACCTGACTCTGGGAGGACAGGAACAAGAACAAACTAGTCCTTCCCTCTTTCCCCCAAATATTGCTTCACTACCACCCCATTTTTACTATTGAGCACTTGACCTTTCCAAAGCCGCTTAGCTTCACAAGCTTGGTCCCCATCATTGTTCCTACATATTCCTAATTAACATCAAAACCAGTCTCCAAAAGTCCAGTCCATTTACAGTCTGAACCACTGAGCCTGAGAGGAGTGACAGTGAGATGGGGTAGGCTGGGGCCTAGTGAAGAACCACGCCAGCTGTGAGCTCTACTGTGCTCTCTAACTGGAAGCAAAGCCACAACGCACTAAAATGAGTACAGGTGGAGGCCAGAGCAATCTGGCCTCCATGCAAACAGGATTCAGGAGACACGGCAGAGTGTTGTGAGCCTTGGGCAGGATGATGGAGAGGTGGCTTACAACTCATCCCTCATGGCCTGCATCCTACTTCCTGTCTCCAGTCACTACCTTCCTGAGTAATGAGCTAATGAGGAAAATAGAGTGGATGGAAATCACCAAGCAGAAATTACACAGTACCATTAGCCATTATAAAAACAAAATTACAGGTTGCCCTCATTTCCCATGCTCACACCTGTCCAACCAGAAACACTAGAATCTAACCAGTATACTCAAAAGGTAATTTCAGATTTTAAAACTGTCAACCATTCAAATTGCTTTAGAACTACAGAAAAAGAAATGAGTTTTAATAGGCAGCAAGACTGTCAGCAGGGCTTCCCTAGTTCACAGGACAGAGCTCTGGGTTTGCTTGTCTCTGTCACTGAGGGCTAGAGGTCACTAACTGGGTATGACCTTCCTGAGGTTGGAAGCACCAATGAAACATCTGGTAATTTTTTATTTTATGCTCTCCACTGTCCTCAATCCCTTGGTCTAGAATGCACAGAAGCACAGTCAGGCCAGGCTTCCTGATTCTGTAGTATCCACAGCTGCAGAGCCAGCTTCTGACCATCAACACGATCTGCCCTTCCTCTTTCACCCTGACCTCTGGACACACTTCCTCATCTCCATTACTTTGGAGGTGTACCTGTGACGGGAAGGGATGTGATGTAACAAGTTACGTTGTGTGGGGAAGGTCTTGGAGAAGGGAACAGTTAAGGACAGGGAGCTGTGAGCATTGCCTTTTTATATCCTAGCACCCTGTGGTCCTTCCACAAGAAGGAAAATGATTTCCGGAGTTCCGGTTCCCTGGGGAAGGGGTCCAAACACACCAGGACTGGGCTGGGCACTCTGCAGAGAGAGAGCTCAGTCCATTCTCAAGCCTTCACAGTACACACGGCAGTTCTTGCTCTCATCCCTTCAAACTGCTCACTCGGCAAGTACATACATCCAGGGGCGAGCCCTGCTAAGATGGCGCCTGCTGAATTAAATGATTCAGCAGAGTACCACTTGAGTACAGCCATGTGCAACTGGGATGAGAGGCTATGAGAACTCAGGCAGAAAAGAACCTCCAGGAGGCAGAATGGGCAGAATTCAAAGTCACAGATGGCACTGTTGGTCACTCCATGTCCAGGGCTGGGCTGGGGTTTAGTGTACACCAGATAACTAACTGCCAGGGAGTAAGGGGTGGAGGAGTGGGGTCTATATTTCCCGGTGTTTAGGACCATCCTTGGTCTTCAACAACTAACTAGTTACCAAGCACACATGATATTCCCCGGGATTGGCAATCAAGGATGATGGACAGGACAGCAGCCTCTCTAAAGTGGAGGGCAGAACTTGCTCAGCAGGGGCAGGGGCTGTGAGACCCAGGGCAGGATGGAGACCCTCCAGGAGGCAGAAGAGGTGTCACAGAATCCTGAAGCTGGATGACACCTCTCAGTGACACTTGCCACCAGATTTGGTTGAAGGTGGCTTCCAAAGTCTGCACGGTTATCACATGTCTGCTTCCTGAAGTGAAAGTCTAGTCTCTCCTAGGACAGGAGGGCAGAGGGAAAGCCACCTCCACTGCCCACATTTCTCTACCTGTGCGTTGCTCTCCTTCCCCCAATTCCACAAGAAATCTAAATCAAATTCATAAAATTAAACGTCGTAAAAAGGCAAAGTAGGCAGGCTCAGCTAAATGGAAAAGAAAAAAGAACAATGTGGACAAGAAGTTTAAAAAAAAAAAAAAAAAAACTAGCTAGCTAGGTGAGGTGGTGCACTCAGACAGAGTGGGAAGGATCTCTGTGAGTTCAAAGCCTGGTCTACGTTGTCAGCCAGCCAGGACTGCACTGTGAGACCCTGCCTTACACAATACGTGTGGGGGTTGGGGGGGTGCAAAGTATGTGCTGGGAGTTTTGCAAGACAAATCTTAAGCCTGCATATTTAAAACACATATTGAAAATAGTCCATAACTAGACTTGGCAAGCAGGGCTCCTTCATTGACTTTCCAGCACTGCTCTTATTTCTTCTTTTTTAAAAGCCTTCCTAAGCAATCCCAACATGCCCAAACCTCTTGAAGATGAGAAGCAGCTCAACTGGTGTCTTTGGGGTAGGAGAAAGGTTCGCTGCGATTAAATACAAAGCAAGAAATTTCTTTTGCAAAAGAAAAAAGTCTTTTTGATCTTGAATGTAGCACATTCGGAAAAAACAACGTGGTTCCTCAGATTCCATCAGCAATGGGAAAACAGCCTAAGGAGGAGTGCATAGGCTTCTTTCTCCAGGTCTGGACCTGTGGGGGAGACAGCCAGGTGTTAGTGCTCAGTGCAGTCTACAGCTAGGCCTGTAACTTGCTAAACCCTCTGGAGTCTGGAAGCATCTCTAAGAGTTCACTTCTGTCTAACAAAGATGGGCGAAAGAATCCTAAAGGAGGCGTAAGCTGGAGACAATATGAAGAGGACATGATTATTAATGAACCTGTCTGGCTATAGGCAAGACCAAACTGCAAGCAGCCCTCTCCCAGCTCAGCTTGGCAGCATATCCCACCATAAAGTTCTTACCTCATTACTTGCTGAACTGGAAAGGATAGACCCCATGGTCTGAGGGGGGCTCCACTGCCAGTTGATTCTGCTGACCATTGCTCTCCTGTATCGCAGTCAAGCAAAGTTACTGAAGCATTCCTACGCTCGCCTCCCACTAAAGCCTCCCCAATTCAGCCACTCCCCAAAAGCAAGTGTGCACCCAGCATCCAGGCTGCCGGAAAGAGGGCAAAGTGGTCCAGCTACCTTGGAAAATTTCAGCAATTGCTCATTTTCACAGTATTGAGGCAACTGAAGTCTGCATCCCTGTCTAAACTGAACTGAGCAGGCTGGCTAAATGCCAGTGAAGCCTTCTGCACTCCTCACACTCACCAGTGAGTATGTCAGCAGTACTGAGAGAGAAAGGAGGTCACAATACAGAGATCTGCCCTTGACTGTCCTGGCCTCACTGCAAAGAAACAAAGCTCCTACCTCCACAGAAACACTGGAAGAAGGCACAGCTGGGTACTGGGAGATGTAAGCTCCTTGCATTGTAGCAGCGGTCGGCAGGAACTGGGAAGAAAACAATGGTTCTCAGCTAGCTGAAAGCCCTTGGGAGCTCGGAAAACAGAGACCTTGATTGTTGTGAGTGCTTCTTAAAAACGTTCCTGGGGTACCCAAGAACACCAGCTAGAGACACTTTGGCTTCCCTCCCCTCGATGCCTTCCACCTCTTGCTTCACACCCTCCCTTGGATGCCACCAGCTCATGCTAGTGCTCTAATGAGGGGAGAAGGTTCTAGGAAGTACGCACCAGCACCTAAGCAAATCCACCAACGTTTAATCACATTTAGCTCCGAGGACTGGGAAGCAGGTAAGAGGTAAGCAGGAAGGCAGAGCACCTATACCCCCAGCGTACAGGTTCTTTTCTGTTTACCAATGGCCTTGAACTTTGAACAGTCTTCCTGCCTCAGCCTCCTGACTACAAGGATCAGAGGCATTTACTCCAGTTCTGAGTATGCCTTCACTGACCCTGAAACACTTGTGTCCTTCGTAACTACTGGTTACGCCAAGGAACATTTTCACAGGCACTTCTTATTCTACAGGGGTTAATAATTACAGACAATCCTTTACCGGGCCCAGGCTGTTGAGTGACAGGTGACCCAGTTGCTGGGTAAGAGGTCCCATCATGGAGGCAGGCTGGAGAGAAAGGGGGTGGTCCATCCCTGGTGTCAGAACTGAGCCCTAGAGGAGGCAATGAAGAGAAGGGTTAGGCAGCAGCCTTCTGTAAAGATACCTGAGGCGGCAAAGATGCCAAGCAGGGCCACCAACATTCTGGTTTGGTTTGGTTTGGTTTGGTTTGGTTTGGTTTGGTTTGGTTTGGTTTGGTTTGGTTTGACAGGTTTAACTCTGTGTAGCCCTGGCTATCCCAGAACTCAACTCTGTAGACCAGGCTGGCCTTGAACTCACAGAAGCACCTGCTGCTACCTCCCGAGTGCTGGGATTAAAGGCATGTGTCTCTACACCCAGATTTTTATTTGCTTTTTAAGAATAGTTTGTTAACTGCACTGGAATCAAGAAGCAAACTATACAGGAACTAGAGTACTGTTTGCTGACATTTCCAAGTCCTGGGAATTAATCAAAACAGTAGCCCAGGTGTACAATAGAAATAGCACCCTTAGGATAACAAACCCACAGAATTAAGGTTACTGTTGGTTTGCACAATGCACTGAGCCAAACTCACACCCACATATCCTGCCATCAAAGCCCTTTGCTCTTCTTTACATCAAATTGTCTCTCTCGCCTCTGCCCACTTCTAAACACTCACTGAAGGCTGCGTGAGGTATGACTGGTGTCGCATCCGAGATGGGTTAGGTACTTGTAGAGGAGACGTCTGAGTCACTCTCTGATATAAGCAGAAACAAATAAAATGTTAACTGCCTAGGCTCAGTGACGGAGAATGTTCAGCAAAGCCCCCCACAAACTGACATGTCCCTTCAGAACACAAGCTGCTTAGCCAGACTGTGGTGGCGCACACCTTTAATCCCAGCACTTGGGAGGCAGAAGCAGGCAGACCTGTGAGTCTGTAGCCAGCCTGGTCTACAGAGAGAGTTCCAGGACAGCCAGGGCTACACAGATAAACCCTATCTGGAAAAACAAAACAAAAGAACAAGCTGTTTTTGCTGGCACATCTTTAGCAAGGCAGAGGCAGGTCAACCTCTGATTTAAGGCCAGCCTGGTCTACATAGTTACAGAGCTACATAGTGAGATCCTGTCTCAAAGCGTTAAAAGTTATAAAGAACAAGATGTTAACAAATACTAGCTTCTAACTTCTAACTCAGATAACCCACTTGAAAATAGGCAAAGGAGCAGATGAAATATCTCGGCAGGGAAAGGCATTGGCTACCAAATCTGAAGACCTGAATTAGATCCCCAGAACCTACAAATTGGGTAAATACGCATGTACACTCACACACACACACACTCACACACACACACACACGGTGGGGGGGGGTTGACTGGGGGCTGGGAGGTGGCTCAGCAGCTAAGACCACATTCTGTTCTTCCAGAGTAAACAGACATGACTGTTAGCAAGATGTTGCGAGAACAACAAAATATATTAAATATGGTTACATTTTTATAAAAACAGTTCCCAAGGCCCCATACACATACACATGTATTCACTCCCATGAAAGTGATGCCCAGGGCTGGAGAGATGGCTCAGCGGTTAAGAGCACTGACTGCTCTTCCAGAGGTCCTGAGTTCAATTCCCCGCAACCACATGGCAGCTTAAAGCTGTCTCTAGCTGGGCAATGGTGGCATATGCCTTTCCAGCATTGGGAGGAAGAGGCAGGCAGGCAGATTTCTGAGTTCGAAGCCAGCCTGAGTGAGTTCGAGGCCAGCCAGGGCTATACAAAGAAACCCTGTCTCAAAAAACTGAAAAATAAATAAATAAAAGTTCTCTCTAACTCCTGTTCCAGAGGATCTGACTTCCTCACACATGTAGGCAAAAACATAAATATATATAAAATAAAAATAAATTATTTAAGAAAGTGATCTACAATGAGGGTAAAAAAGAGAAGCAGATGATTTTTTGTTCTTTGTTTTTTTTTATTTTTATTTTTATTTTATTTTTTAGTTTTTTTAGTTTTTTGGAGACAGGGTTTCTCTGTGTAGCCCTGGCTGTCCTGGAACTCACTCTGTAGACCAGGCTGGCCTCGAACTCAGAAATCCACCTGCCTCTGCCTCCCAAGTACTGGGATTAAAGGCGTGCGCCACCACTGCCTGGCCCTTGTTATTTTTAAACAGGGTCTCTCTATGTTGCCTTGGTTGTCCTGGAGCTTGCTATGTAGCCCAGGCTGGCCTCAAACTCAGAGATCCAACTACCTCTGCCTCCCAAGTGCTGTGACTAAAGGTGTTTGCAACCATGCCCAGCTCAAGAGGATGTCTTTAAAAATGTTTATATATACATATACTGTATGCATGGGCATGTATGTATGTACACATACAAGAATACATGCTATTTATATACATATGGAAATCACATGTTATGCTCCTACACACCATTGATTTGTGTATACTATAGAGAAAAGCTTTATATTTGTTCACTTAACACACACAGTAGGAAAAGCCTCCCACCTTACCTGATAGGAAGACACAGGAGACGGAAGATATGGGGCTAGTGCAGACTGAGCAAGCATCCTGCTATGGGCGATGCTGTAAGGAGCTGCGTAGAACCTGTAGGAAAGGGCTTTCTTTGTTCAGTGAGAAGGCTCAGGAAATCAGAGCTTCTTCCACTAACTGCTATTTGAGAATCAAAATGAAACGCCCTTACCCGTTCTGAAGAGCTGCGGTGGGGTCATAGGTCAAGGCCATACCACCCTGTAAGAAAGAATGCAGTGTCCACATTGGCCAGTACAGGTTTGGGGGACTGCACTGAAGAGTGAGGAGACACTCAGCAGGGCTGGGCCACACATCTTGCTTCCAAGCTTCCCACCCACGGGTGCAGAAACCAGGCTGTGCCATTCCCAACTCTAGTGCTTCCAGGGTTTGTGCTTCCTCGGATCTTTTTACCATGTCTCCATTCCTTGACCAGGCCCGTCCATTTTGCACAAATTTTCCTTGGTTCTGTCGTTTCTTTGGCCCGCCATCAGCAAATTTGCAAAGCAAAGGGTCAGAAGGTGCTGCCGAGAGAAAATGCACACAGTTGCTGGCCCACGGTGCTGTGCTCATTCCTCCAGTGGTGCCCAGCCCAAATCCCAGAGGCCTCACCTGTGACTCCAGGGGGCGTCTTTATATACTTTCCATTAAAGTGGGTGATGATGGCTTCACACTTCTCTGTGGACTCCATCCTAAGACGCACATGAGGAGTAAGGCCACCTGTCCGGAATATGCACCCTACACATATCCAGTAACAAAACCCAGGCTCCTCACCCCACAAATGCTTGAGAACGTTTCTGTCATATGCGTTCATTTCGAGGCACCCAGCTTTCTTTGTTATTTTTTTAAAGACAGTCTGTCTGTCTGTCTGTATTTACCTCTGCCTGGCCTCAAACCCTCTGTCTGAGGATGGCTTTGATCTGATTCGCCTGCCTCAGGGTTGCAATTGCAGAAAAAGTTCTACCATGTCTGACTAGTATGCAGTGCTGGAAACTGTCATGCGGGACGAGCCAGCATTCAACTGACTGAGTAGCCCAGGCCCTAATGGTGGGCTGATGAGATGGTTCAGTGGATAAAGGCATTTATCAGCAGGTCCAGCAACCTGAGTTCCATCCCTGTAACCCACATGGTATAAGGAGAAAGCCAACTCCTGAGAGTCACCCTCTGACCTCTACACATGAACTGTAACACACGGATATGCACATACATACATACAAAACAAATGTAATTTTTTTTCAGTGCTTATGGAACTATTTTTTTTAAATTCCTAACGATGTCAACATGGTGACACATGCCTTTGATCTCAGTGCTCGAGAAGCAGAGGCTGGTGCATCTCTGAGAGTCGAAGCCAGCCTGAGTCTACTTATCAAGTTCTAGGCCAACTGAGGCTACAATGGCACTTTGTCTCAAAGAAAGGAGTGAAGTGAAGCAGAGAAATGATTCAGTGGGTAAGAGTACTTATTGCTCTTGCAGAAGACTCAGGTTCTGGTGCAAGCACTCGCACGGTGCTTCAAAACAATGTGTTATAACTTACAGGGGATCTGATGCCCACATCTGACCTCTGAAGGCAACAGGCTTACACCTGGTGCACATACATACATGTCGACAGAAGGCTCATAAAAGTAAATATTAAAATGAGACAACTGACTCCTGTGAGCTGTCCTCTGGCCTCCACAGAAGTGTGATGGCGCACTTGTTCTCCCCCCATGAATTGATAAATAAATGCCTTTTTTTTTTTTTTTTTGGAAACAGGGTTTCTATGTGTAGCCTGGGATTAAAGATGTGTACCATCACCACCTGGCATAAATAAATGCTTTTTAAAGGGTGTGAGGGCTCTTGTCCCATACGTGATCCAGAGGGGAAAGGCACTAAAAAAGAAATGAAGGTGTGGGCACCAGTGCCACCCACCACCCAAGGCTCTAAGTCAGAGCACTCAGGAAAACTGACCTCATCCCCATCTGTGCAACAGATACAGCTTCCGAAGCACAGACTCCTGAGCAGTTCCTGCTTGTTCCTGATTTTCTGAAATGGGAATCTTGTTGTATGGCCCATGTTAGCTCTAAATGGGCTCCCCCCCACTACCCCCCCCCCATCCCAGTGTTCACATGCTGGAATTTCAGCAGCTCTCTACTTGGGCTGGCAAGATGGCTCAGCAGGTCAGGAAGCTTGCTGCCAAGTCTAATGGCATGAGTTTGATCCCCGGAACCCACAAGGTAAAAGAGGAAAATTGATTCCTAAAAGTTGCTCTCTGACTATCTACTCCCGAGTCATGGCACATCCATATGCGCGCGCGCAAACACACACACAGGAACTCACAAATTAACAAATAAAATGTAATAGGAACATAAATGAATAAACAAAACACAGGCAGTTATTTAATCCCAGCTGCTGGTAAACTGAGATTAAAAGTCTATATGAAGGCCGGGCAGTGGGGGCGCACGCCTTTAATCCCAGCACTTGGGAGGCAGAGACAGGCGGATTTCTGAGTTCGAGGCCAGCCTGGTCTACAGAGTGAGTTCCAGGACAGCCAGGGCTACACAGAGAAACTCTGTTTCGAAAAACCAAAAAAAAAAAAAAAAAAAAAAAAGTCTACGTGAAGAACTGCCTGTATTGGGGTTGACTGTGAGCTTGTCAGCATGTCTCCCAGAGACTGTCTTCCATTACTTCACGTGGGTGGTACCATTCCCTAGGCAGGGACCATTCCCTACATGGGGTCCCTAAGCTATGTCAGAGTAGAGCAAGCAGACTGAGCCTAAACAGGCAGGTGAGCGGCATAAACTCATTCTGTAGTGGGTTTTGTCTGATAGGGTCTCACTGCCTAAGCTTTTTTTGGCCTGGAACTTACTCTATAGACCAGGCTGGCCCTTCCACTTCACTCATTTTGCTTCTTGAGTGCTGGGATTACAGAGAAAACCACCACACTCTCTTTCCTAAATGTTCTTTCCTCAGGGTGTTTAATCACACCAACAAAAATGGAACCAGGACACATCACCAAAGAAAAAGAAAAAGGGGCGGGTACGAGTGAGCGGGGCTGGGAGAGAAGAAAAGGTGTCTGAAGACAGCTACAGTGTACTTACATATATAAAATAAATCTTTAAAAGAAAAGAAAAGAAAAAGGGAGGGGCCAGACGCTGCTCACTGCTCGATGGCAGGCACCTGCCAAGCATGAAGGAAGCCTTGGGTTTTAGCCTGTACTGCAAAGAAAACAAACAAACATAGGGAGGAGGAGATAGCCCACTTGGTAAAGTGCTCACCATTCAAGCACAGATATCTAAGTTCAATCCCCAGCACCCACAGAAAAGCCAGGTACGATGCTGACAGCCGCAGACTCGTGCAAGCCTACTAAAGCCCTCCCATAAACAAGCAAATTGTTTGACCATTTAATTAATTAATTAATATGATAGATATTCTCTTGGTATAGAGGGGGAAAGTCTATGGTAACTAAGGGTTTTCATAAACTGAGAAAGTGGAGGACATCTGCCCAAGCGCAGTGGCCCAAGTAATTCCAGCATTCAGGAGGCTGAGGCAAGATGGTCTCAAGTTCAAAGCCAGCCCAGGCTTCACATCGCGATCATATCACATCTCAAATTAAAAAAATAAAAATAAAATTTAAAAAGGTGAGAGCTGGGCAGTGGTGGCACACACCTTTAATACCAGCGCTTGGGAGACAGAGGCAGGTGGATCTCTCTAAATTCAAGGCCAGCCTGGTTTATAAAGTGAGTTTCAGGACATCCAGGGTGACACAGAGAAACCCTGTCTTGGAAAACAAACAAGCAAACAGTGTAGGAGCCAAAAATTGAAGAACACAAGTCCAGTTATTCTTCCTCTTGTATTACCTGAGGTTGCCATTAGGTGGCGCTACTCAGACTGAGCCTGTTCAGAACATTTTTTTCCTAGCCACAGCCTCTATTTTATTGGGGAGAGAGGGGTTGTTTTGTTTTTGTTTTTGTTTTTTAAAATATTTTTATTTATTGATTGATTGATTCATTGATTGAGCTAGTAGGTTCTCACTCTTGATTCAGCTGGTCTTGAATTCCAAGTGATCCCTCCCATTTGAGCTACAGATCAAGCCGTGATTAGTTTCTGTTGTTGTTGTTTTGTTTTTTGTTTGTTTGTTTGTTTTCCCCCGAGAGAAG
The DNA here is from genome assembly GCA_028551405.1 of Uromys caudimaculatus. Classification (NCBI taxonomy): domain Eukaryota; kingdom Metazoa; phylum Chordata; class Mammalia; order Rodentia; family Muridae; genus Uromys; species Uromys caudimaculatus. The sequence continues at coordinate 57,651,635 of CM052707.1, read as the reverse complement.
AGTTTTTCTGTGTAACAGAGCCTTGGCTGTCCTGGAACGCAATCTATAGACCAGGCTGGCCCCGAACACACGAGATCTTCCTGCATCACCTCCTGAGTGCTAGGATTAAAGGCCCTCACCACCGCTGCCCGGCTTCTGTTGTTTTTGAGACAGACTCTTAAAAAACAAAAATCAACTTAGGCTGACTTTAAACTTTCTATGCACAGCTGTCCAAGCACAGGGGTTACAGGTATGTACAACACCAAACCGTTTGGGGCTTTTTTGGGAAGAGAGTCTCCTGTAACCTAGGTTTACCTTCAACTTCTGATCCTCCTGCCTCCACATCCCAAATGCTAGAATGTCACTAGATACTCATTGTATTCCATGCTGGAGATCAAACTGGGGTTCATGCCTCCCAGGCAAGCACTCTACCCCCAAAGCTACATCACCAGCCTGTCTTGAGATGGGTCTCATGGTGTAGTGTTGACTAACTGGCACTCACATTCTTTCAGATATGTCGGCTTTAAATGTGCAGTGATTCTCTGCCCTGGTCTCCTGAGTATTAGAATTGTGCCTGGCTCAAAAAAAAGGTCTTTGCAACAATGTTTCACATGTATTTACTTTGTATGTGTGTGTGGGGGGGGAGGCTCAAACCTATTTTGGCAGGTTTGGCAGCAAGCATCTTTATGTGCTGATAACCATGTAAGCACCCAAACAAAATCTTTACAAAGTAAATCATTTTTAGGTAGGCTAGGATCAGGTGAAGCTCCATGACACATAGACCCAGGAGAGGGCAGCCTAGAGAAGGACAGATCTGGGTAATCAATCTCCACAGAGATGTCCTACACCACAGGGCAGCCACTGCCCAGGCTGTTCTAGGACGTAGGTCTCCCTGAAGATCTGAAGAAGCAGAGCCAACCTTCCACTCCATCCTACCAATCTGAGGACCAGGTCTCTGCTCTACAGTCCATTCTCAGGAGGGAAAGCAAAGCAGGGGAGGCTCCCTCCTGCTTGCACTCACAGGCCTGACGGGTTTAAATGAGGTGGCAGAAAGGGAATGCTCAGCTGTAAGTGTACAGAATCAGAGGAACAAAAGCTAGGTTAGCAGAGGTCGTGGGCAAAGGATGCTGAGGACAGCTGTGAGGTGAGGCGTGGTGGAGCATGGCTAGAATCCCAGCATCTGGGAGGCAGAGGCAGGAGGATTGCAGCGAGTTCAAGTTATGTGCCAGATCCTTAGTTCAATATTCAACGCACACACACACACACACACACACACACACACACACACACACACACACACACACACACACTTGATTTACTACCAAGGGTTTAGACAATTTATATTGCACTTATGTGTGCATTATGTATGTTCAGAAGCCACAGCACATGAGAAGGTTAGAGGTCCACCTGCTGGGGTCAGTTCTCTCCTTCCAGCTGTGAGTTCCAGGGATCGAGCTCAGATCACCAAGCCTGGTGGCCAGCACCTTTACCTGCTGAGCCGCTTTGCCGGTTATTAGGTATTTTTGACCATTATTTTGGTCTAGTTGGTGGGAAGGGCACTGTGTGTCTGTGTGTGTGTGCCTGTGTATCTATGTGTGCATCTGTGTGTGTCTGTCTGTGTGCATCTGTATGTGTGTGTGCATCTGTGTGTGTCTATGTGCTCTGTGTGCATCTGTGTGTGTCTGTGTGCATCTGTGTGTGTGTGCATCTGTGTATGTGTGTGTGCATTTGTGTGTGTCTATGTGTATATATGTGTGTGTGTCTGTGTGTCTGTGTGCATCTGTGTGTCTGTGTGCATCTGTGTGTGTCTGTATGCATCTGTGTGTCTGTGTGCATCTGTGTGTCTGTGTGTCTATGTGCTCTGTGTGCATCTGTGTGTGTGTCTGTGTGTATCTGTGTGTGTCTGTGTGCATCTCTGTGTGTGTCTGTGTGCATCTCTGTGTGTGTCTGTGTGCATCTGTGTGCATCTGTGCGTCTGTGTGCATCTGTGTGTCTGTGTGCATCTGTGTGTGTGTCTGTGTGTATCTGTGTGCATCTGTGTGCATCTGTGTGTCTGTGTGCATCTGTGTGTCTGTGTGCATCTGTGTGTCTGTGTTGTTTCCTAAGTTATTTCGTGTTAGTCACTCTCCGATCATCCCTTACCTTGCAAAGCCGACCCCTCTGCTGGCCCCACTAGTGTCTCGCAGGATCCGAGTGGAGATGACCTGGCCAAAGGGCTTCAGCATCCCCTCCAGTTCTTGCTCATCCATTGACAGTGGGAGGTTTGAGATGTATAAATTTGTAGGGTCTTGCTCCTGTTGCTGTGAACATGAAAGTGAAAACTGAGGCTCACATCCTACTCCCCATCCCATCCTCAGCCCTCACGTACAGAACAACATTTGAGAAGAGAAACATTAAGGGGGTTCCAAACAAAGAGAATCTTCTGTTTGTAATACCCAGTCCCATCACCATGTACTATACATATTAGTCCAGGAAGAAAAATTACAATATTTACCACTTCTACTGCTGTACAATCCAGTAACATCAACCGGCTGTCTCTTTAAGAAGCAGGCAGAACACGTTTTCCTCTTGCCCTGCAGCCTGGCCCCCAGGTTAGATTCTCTTCTCCTGACTGGTCAACTCCATAGTTCTGAATGATTTCTGCCCCCAGCCCCCTCGCTATAACAGCAGACTCGCTAAGGGGGAATACCTGGTCACTCGTGGATGGAAGGGAAGCAGGAAGAGGGAGAAGGAAGCAGAAAGGGCAGGGTGTACCCAAGGGAGAGGCTGCACAAGGGTCAGGCTGCGGGTCCCTAGAGGGAACTGTTCAGTGGCCGTTCTGCCCAAGGGCTTGATTTTGAATTCCTGATCCTTTTGTCTCCTTTTCCCAAGTGCTGTGAACGACAGCTGGCGTGCGCCCAATGCCTGCCCCAGAGCTGTCTTCAAGCCTGTCAATCATTACTCTACCTTAGTCAGTAGTTTCCAGCAACCTTAACCACAATTCCAACTTCTGTTTCTTCCCCCCTTTTTCCCCCTAAAATTTATCCTTTACATCTATGGGTGTTTTTTGCCTGTATGTGTGTCTGTGTATGATATGCACATAGTGTTTGTGAAGGCCAGAAGAAGGTATGGGATCCCTTCCTGGGAACTAGAGTTAAGATGCCTTTAGGGTACCAGGTGTGTGCTGGGAACTGACCCCAGGTCCTTTGGAAGAGCAGTCAGTGTACTCTCTCCAATCCACCTTTCTCCTCGTCTTCCTCGTCTTCTTCCTCCTCCTCCTCCTCCTCTCTCTTTTTTCATTTCAGACAAGATCTCACTCTATAGCCCAGGCTAGTCTAAAACAAACTCTCACTACCCTTCTCTACCTCCCAAGTGCTAGGATGACCTGAGATATCACATCCAGCTTCATTTTCCCTTTAATCATTAGAGAGAAGAATGGCTATGTTGGGGCTGGGGAGATGGCTCAGTGGTTAAGAGCACTGACTGCTCTTCCAGAGGTCCCGAGTTCAATTCCCATACCTACATGGTGATGTACAACCCACTGTAACTCTAGTTCCAAAATGTCTGCCTTTATCAGACTCTTGAGAGTATTCAAGGTACCTCAGCATGGTTGAAGGGATTTCAGAAACGCTTCTAGCTTTCTAGGGATTGACATGGGGCAGGGAGACTGAACATACAGAATTTTCAGATCCAGGGAGATCAAAGCAGAAGGTACAGCTCTCTTCCTTTCTCAGCTCTCTTCCTTTCTCGCTGTAGCTTCCTTCCCTTCCCCCAACCCTTCCCCAGCTCACTCCCTGCCCCATGGGAGCAGTGGCAGGCCATGGAAAGCATTCTTCAGAACCTGAGTTACACAACTGGCTTCTTCAGAGAATGTTGCAAAACTGTAACCATCTGTCCTAGGAAAGTGGGGCCAGGGTGGAGTGCCAAGAGGCCCGGCTCTCCTGCCTGCCACACAGCAGTCTTCTCTAGCAGCTCAGGTGGACCCTGGCCTGTCATGTCTGTGTCCAGATGCTACCAGAAACCACTGCAGAGGGTTAGAGATGGCAAGGACCCGAGTCCAATTACCATCACCCACATCAGGTGGCTCTATACTGTGCATGCACACGAACACACACATATACGCACATACACACACACACACACACACACACACACACATGTGCGCGCACACACACAAAACCCACACACATGCACACACATGTGCACACATGAACACATGTACACATGTGCACAAGTGCACATGCACACACAAACACCACACACATACGCACGCGCACACGCACACACACACACACATGCATGCACTCACGCACGCGGGTGCACACACACACGCTTAAGCACTGCAGACAATTCACTTTCCTAAGCACTCCGGCAGAGCAAAAATTGTTACTTTAGTGCAGACTGTAACCTCTGGAGAAGCAGATGGGGAGGGGTCGGCACAACCCTACCTTTGCCATTTGTGCCTGTACACCACTGGCTTTCAGTGCAGTTACAGCCTTCTGTGCTGATGACGGACTGTCGAAGTCCACAAAGCCATAGCCTGGAACGGAAACAGCGTTACGTTACGGGAGGTGGGAGGTATAAGAGAGGTAGGAGGCCCAGGCTTTTCAGGAGACAGAGAGTTTTATGGTCCATGTAAATGATGGAGTCGGGGGTTGGGGGGAGAGATTGAGAGTTTTCAGGTGACTGCCCATGTGACCCCTCACCAGAGCTCAAGCCCACTCTGTGGCCAAGGGTGCCCAGGAAAATGAGAATACCTTGTGGTATTTTGCCTTTCTCCTCATTAAGAACATAGAGCTTCGAGCCTAAGGTATTAAATCCTAGACTTCACCCATGTCTACAGGCTCCCCAGCTCTTCTCCAGACAGCCCCCAGAGATGTCAGGGAGGGAGAAATACAGCAGAACAAGCAGATACCAGATGGAGGCAGCCCCTCCTCAGAAATGTTCAAACCCCTCCACAACTATTCAGCACTGAAAGAGAACACCTGCCCTCCCAACTCCCAGAAAAGGTGTTTACACAGACAACGAGAAACTTCTCTCTGCACCTTCCCACCCAGGAAGACACTCCACCCAGAGGGAGCTGAAGAATCCACCCATCTTCTGCCAACACCACCCCAACTGCGTTTTCAGCAATCGCTCTCTGATCACCAATGAGTTTAAATACCTGTTGGCCCCAAACCTCCCAGCTCCTCCTGGCTGCCCAGCCTCTCAGCAGCAGGAGACCGAGGCACAGAGAGCAGCTGTTCTCTCTCTCACCTTTGCACTTGTTTGTGGTCTTGTCCAGGATGGCCTTAGTGGAGACAATCTTGCCATACCTAAGGGAAAGGAAAGAGCAAGGTGATATTCTGGGGGGCAGGAATTACAAACTGCACAGAGAAAGGCCCGTGTGGTGGCGCACACCTTTGAACCCAGCACTCAGGAGGCAGAGGCAGAGGGATCTCTGTGACTCAGAGGCTAGCCTGGTCTACAGAGTGAGTTCCAGGACAGCCAGGGCTACAGAGTCCCTGTCTCAAAAAGGAATAGGACAAAGATTAAGACATTTAGATTATCCCAAGACCTTTCTCTGCTCCTAGTGGCACAAGCTTTCCTATTCATTATACGGAAGCAAAGTGAAAACCCAAAACTAAGTTAATTTAGAATGCTACTTGTGCAGTAAGTAGTGGCGCCCACCTTTGATCCCAGTGCTCAGGAGCAGAGGCAGGTGAATCTCTGTGAGTTAAGAGGCCAGCCTGGTCTATATAATAAGTTCTAAGACAATAAGGCCTATATAGCTTTGTCTAAAAACAAACAAACCAACCAACCAATCACTGTGTTAATTTTCATCCCTTCGACAAAATGCCTCGAATAAACACTTTTTATTTTGGCTCGTGATTTAGCTCATGGTTTTAGTCCAGCATGGCAGAGAGGATGAAGTACAGCTCCCAGCATAGGAAAGGGAAGGAGGGAGAATATAAACATCTATTTCCCCTTCTCCTCTGGCCTATATTCACGGAGGATTTCCCTGCTTCCTTTTATCGTCCCTGGAATACCCAGATGTGTACTTTAGTAATCTCCAAGGATGGTGTGGTTTTCATTGGAAATGACCCCATATGTCCTGTGGCTGAGGACTGGTCCCCAGCTGCTGACACTGTTTTAAGGGGCAGAGCCTCACTGGAGTGAACAGGTCATGGGGATTTTACAGCCTAGCCCTCCCTGGCTGCCCTTTGCTTTGTTGACATCAGTGTGACCATCTATACTCTTGCCACGGATCCTACCTGCCATGATGGTCTGTTCCCCTCAAACTGTGGCTAACACAAACCCTTCTTCACCGAAAATGCTGTTTGTCGGGGGTGTTTTCCTCACAAAGGGAAAAGTCACTACGGCAATTTCAGTCTAACTTCATCGATAAGGTCAGCTGTCACAGTGTCCTTAATTTAACCCTAACCCCTCAAAGGCACCACCCAAAAGAGTGACGGCAGCTCTTACAATACCAAGACATTTGTCCCCTTTAAGACACTTTTGGGGAAAGAAGCTTGGCCACACCCACAAAAAGCCTATGCCTAAAGGCCTTGAGGAACAGAAATAAGCCTTTCTTTTTCCTTCAGTCTTTCAAGACAGGCTTTCTCGGTATATCTCTGGCTGTCCTGAAACTCACTTTGTAAACCAGGCTAGCCTCAAACTCCCAGAGATCCACCCACCTCTGTCTCCCCAGTGTTGGGATTAAAGGTGTGTGCCACCAACACCCACCTAGCAGAAATAATTCTCGATTCTACTTTTCTTTTAGGCAAACACTATTCATACTATTAGAAAATAATAAAAAATAAATCCAAAGAGATGGCTCAGTGGGTAAGAACACTAGGACCTAGGTTTGATTCTCAGTACCCACATGGTGACTCCTGTCTGTGGGCACCATGCATGAACGCAGTGCACAGACATACATACAGGCAAAACATCCATACACATAAATAATACAATTTAAAATGAGCATTTTAAAAATAATAAACATGCTTCCTCTGATCCCCTACTCCCAAAACTCTACTGATCCCTTGATGAGGCCAGCCTGATCCAAACGTCTTTGGCTCAAATCCTAACTCTGTTACTTTCTAGTACGACAGATCTCCGACAAGTCCTGTGACCTCCTGTGTCCCGTCCTCACCACGTCAACCTTACCCCAAAATTTTAGTGCCAACAAATAATCCCTCATTCTCTTTGACTTGGTTTTCCATCTTGTCGCCTTTATGAATGAGTTAAATTAGTCTGTGACATGTTTTCACTCTGTATTTTATGAGATTTGTGTTTTCCAGCTTTTTGGAAAACCCTACTGGCAGCAGAGGCCTGGACGGCTGGCAGAGCTCTAGTCATGAAGTAGTGCAGATCTTGGTTACGTCAGAAGCATCCTAGGCAAAAGCCACTACACTGTATTCCAGGAGTGTAAAAATGTCAGAGACAGAACAGCAGCCATGAACAAAGGGCTGAAGAGAAACAGCTGGCAGAGACTAAATTGAGAGTAATACTCCAAACAAGCATTAAACAGCAACAACAAAACCTATCCTCTTGTTCCTAAAGAACATGGATGCCTGATTAGTTTGTTTTCACCCCCTGGCTGCCTTCCTCCCCACCCCCACCCTCCAGCTTTTTCAGTGGAGCTTCTGGGACCCAAAGGATTAGACAAAATTAGCTGGGGAATACCCTAGAGGTTACGGGGGGGGGGGGGGGGGAGGTGGGGACCAGTGGCCCTTGGGCCTTTTGAAGCAAGGACTCATAAGAAATGACCGTCAGCCAGAGGACACTCAAGCTGCTATCCCCATCAAGGCCCCAGGGTGGAGCCTGCTGTGGCCCAGCAGCCTGAGACTTTGAGCTAGAGTTTCCACTGCAGCTGGCAACAGCTGGGTCAGTGCTGCTTCCTCCTCCACAGAAGGAGCCCCTTCAAGAGAACCAGAAGTTCCAGTCCCAGGCCACACCTCTCCTTCCGGTCCACCAGAGTTTGGGATCCAGCAACCCAGGAAGAGATCCCTGGGACACAAGCAGGAAGTCCTTCTGAGCAGGAGAAGCCCGCCCTTCTTAGAGAGGCTGGGCCCCTCTGTCAGGCTCCACCCAACACACTTCTCCCTGCACTTATTCCAACAGTTCTGTTTGACGGATTTGTTTCTTCCTTTATTTTATTTTATTTCTGAGATTGGGTTTCTCTATGTAGTCCTGGCTGCTCAGAACTCCATCTGTAGACCAGGCTGACCTGGAACTCAGAGATTCCCCCGTCATCTCTGCCTCCCAAGTACTGGGATTAAAGTTGTGCATCACCATAGCCCAGCTTGTCTGATTGATTTTTACACAGGCACGCACACACGCACGCATGCACGTAAGTTTCCAGCATACAGTCTGCATTCACAATAGCCATAAACTGGTAACAATGCAAATACTTTCAACAACAGAATGGGCAATTCTATAAACAAACAAGAACAGATAGTATAGGGGCTGGAGAGATGGCTCAGCAGTTAAGAACACCCTCTAGCTGCTCTTCCAGAGGACCTGGGTTCGATTCCCAGCATCCACATTAAGTGGCTCATACCTGCTTGTAACTCCAGTTCCAGAGCATCTGATGCTTCAAATATATATGGTGCACATAAACTCACACAAGCATATAAACATACGTATAAATAAAGGTGGGTTAAAAATTAAAGTAAATAAATAAAATAAAAAGCTGGTATAGCCAGGGATGGTGGGAAATGTCTTTAACCCCAGAGGTAGACACAGGAGGATAAGGAGTTCAAGTCCAACCTGGGCTACATGATACCCTGTTTTAAAAAAAAAAAAAAAAAATACATGCATCCCACAGAGATTAAGTGAACATTTCTGTCAAACTGTGTGAGGGTCGGTGTTAATTGTCAATTTTGACAGAATCTGAAGTCACCTGGGAGTCAGGCACCTAGCATGCCTGTGAGGGCCTTAACCACTGTGGCACTGAGGTCCTGGGCTGGGATCCAGGACGATGTAAATGCAGAAAGGGAGCTGAGCTGAAGCAAGCAGCCATTTCCCCTTCTTCCTGGTCGTGGGTGTGATGTGACCAGCTACCTCAAGCTCCTTCTCCTGGACTCCCCAGCACGATGGGACTGTAGGGCAAGCTCTGAGCCCAAAGAAACCCTTTCTCCCCTACGTTGATCTCGTTTGAAACCAGCCTAGGATCCATGAGACATGGACTCAAAACAACAAAGCCCAAAAGAGCGGCACGTGAGTGTCCTGGGATGTGCCGTGACTATGGGGTAGAAGCGTAACGCTATCGTGATTCACGCTAAGAGCGTGTGGCAAGAAGCCAGCGACTGGGAATCTGTGCTATCTCTGGAAGCCTCTGTACTGGGCCTGCAACTCACGGCTGACAGAGCTTGACCAGGTCCTGGTCAGTGGTGCCTGGCTGCAGCCCTCGGATATACAGGTTGGTTTTGCTCAGCTGGTCGTGCCCGCCGCTCCCGCCGCTCCCGCCGCTCCCGCCGCCGCTGCTATTAGGAGTGCTGTTCCTTGGACTGGGAGGTGCCATTTGCTGAGCTACATATAGCTGCAAGGAGACAGGAAGATCAGGTGGTCAGAAAGATTGTGTATTTATACGCTGGAGACTGAGGAAGGCTCCCTGGACATAGACACATTAACAGCAATGAACTCAAAGGGGAATGAAACAGTTAAAAATAAAATAGGCCATCTCACTCGCTCAGCACGTAAAGTGCTTACCACCAAATGTAATAAATAGAGTTTGATGCACACGGAGGTAAAGAGACTCCTAGGAGTCCTCTGACCTCCACATGTGCACACACACACACACACACACACGTGCACACACTTGTATGCACAAATGCACATAATAAACATACAAAATATATTACAAAAATTATTTAGTGGGACAGTGGTGGTGCCTTTAATCCCACCTCTAATCCCAGCACTTGTAAGGCAGAAGGAAGTGGATCTCTGTGAGTTCAAGGCCAGCCTGGTCTACAGAGAAAGTTCCAGGACAGCCAGGGATACACAGAGAAACCCTGTTTTGAAAACAAACAAAATTAAATAATTATAAAATCCATAGCCGGGCAGTGGTGGCACACACCTTTAGTCCCAGCACTTGGGAGGCAGAGGCAGACGGATTTCTGAGTTTGAAGCCAGCCTGGTCTACAGAGTGAGTTCCAGGACAGCCAGGGCTACACAGAGAAACCCTGTCTCGAAAAACCAAAAAAAAAAAAAAAAAAAAAAAAAATCCATAAGAATTCCTCTACTATAAAAGAACAAAATACATAGCTATCTTACCTATCAGCCAGGAGTAATAAGAATAAAATCAACCTTTTGGGAGGAGAGTGCCCTGTACTGTGGCAGGATGTTTGTGATCGTAAGTATGTTGCAGAACATAGTTAATTTAATCTCTGCCTCTCAAGTCCAGAATTTATGAAATCATAAAGGATAGGAATAATTTAAACACAAAAATATTCAAGCAGTAACAGAAAAAGAGTCCCACATAATACTTGTAGGAAGTAGAACATTGTTGTAAACATGGATAGTAACAAGAAATGTTGGGGCTGGGGAGAGATGGCTCAGTTATAAAGGGTTTGTCATTAAGCATGACGACCTGAATTCAGACCCTTAGCAAACATCCAGAAAGCTGGATGACACACATCTGTAATTCCAGCACTAAGAAGATAGAGACGTGGGCTTACTGGCCAGCCAGCCTAGCAAAATCCAGGCCCAGACTCTAGGTTCAGTGAGAGACTTCCTCTCAAACAAACAAACACACAAACAAACAAGACAAAACCCTGGTATGGCGTCACATGCCTTTAATACCAGTACGTTGGAGGCAGAGGCAGGAGGATCTCTATGAGTTTTAGGACAGCCTGATGTATAAAGCAAGCTCTAGGCCAGCCAAGGCTACGTGGTAAAAAAACAAACAATAAAAGAGAGTCCAAGAGAGAAAACACTGAGAAATCCCCTAATATTTATATCTTTCCAGAAAGATGACGCAAACCAAGTATGTTCACCTAATAGGTCAGAGAAAAAGAGGCTGCATGTGTGAGCGACTAGGAAACTGAAAATTCTTAGAAGAGAGAAGAATACCAAAGAGCTGTGGTTTGCTCTACGCCCTAAACTAAACCGATGATTCAAAAATCTTTTATGTTGGGCTGGAGAGATGGCTCAGCAGTTAAGAGCACTGACTGCTCTTCCGGAGGTCCTGAGTTCAATTCCCAGCAACCACATGGTGGCTCACAACCATCTGTAATGGGATCCGATGCCTTCTTCTGGTGTGTCTGAAGAGTACTCACCACACAGTGTACTCACATACACAAAAATAAATGAATCTTAAAAAAAAAAAATCCTTTGTGTTGTTTTCTGTTTGAGATAGGATCCCACATATCCCAAGCTAGTTTTAAACTCCTCTGGCTTCGCTTCCTCAATGCTGGGTTTACTTATGTGTGTAACCACACCCGGCTACAATTCAAAGCTCTGGTAGCCACTCATTTGCCACCAAATTCATTCTTGATCTGGGACCTTTAACTTCATTATTAACCACTAGAGCAAGAGAAAAGCCTTCCCATATGGGAAGCCATAGTTCCTGGTGCATAGTAGGCATAGGTATTTGTGAAGATGAGAAAAATCAACGTACAGGATATACCTTTATCATATTTTTAAAACCCACAGTCTCACAGATTCACCCAGTGATCTGACTTTATCATTATGACGGCAACCTACATATGGATGATCCGTACACTATGTCCTGAAGCTAGTAGCCTCTAGGTTGTAACATAAGTGAATATTTTTGTTTGGGTTCCAAGTCATAATACTTCCAAATAAGGGAAGGTCCACATTCTCTGTACAGTAATGGATTCTCCACTAATTGCTCATGAGACCCTCCGGGCTATTTCAGTCATTCAGTGAATTCTTGAATTGCCCACTCTGCTTAAGTACTGATTGATCCTGTGAGGAGTCATTAATAGAACGGGTGGAATATCTCACAATGCCTTTTAATTTGTGTGGTGCTGGGGGTTGAAGCCAGGCCTTGACTAGGTCAGGCAAGGGCTACATCTTCAGTCCTTTTTACTTTTTATCTTGAGGCATGAGCTAAGTTGCCCGGGCAGGCCTTCAACTTTCAAAATTCGACTTGGTAAACGAGTGGGTTTTATTGGGGTTACATACAGAAGTATCTGCAAGGGGCTACTTACAGAAGCAGAAACTAATAAAGACAGTCATATCACCCCAGCACAGGAGTCCAGAAAGCTGGATACCTGAGGCACACCGTACAACCCGCAGCTGGCTCAGCAGGTTGGGGAATGTCTTTTCCAGGCAGATGGGTTGGCCTGAGCCTCTTCAGGGCATCTCTGCTTATCTGAGTGTCTTCATAGTCCATACTGCTCATGTAAACCCATATGAGCTATTTATACAGCCCAGGGTGACCTCAGACTCCTCCTGGGTCAGCCTCACTGGCGAGTACACAACTATGTCTATCCATAATGTATTTAAATACACTCCCATGAGGAGTTTGCAAGTTAACACAACCTAGAAAACTGTCAGAATGAAAAGTGTGTGACGGGGCTGGAGAGATGGCTCAGTGGTTAAGAGCACTGACTGCTCTTCCAGAGGACCTGAGATCACTCCCCAGCACCCACATGGCAACTCGTTCCAAAGGGCCCGATACCTTCACACGGACATGCATGCAGGCAAAACATCAATGCATATGAAATAAAAATAGATGAAAGAAGGAAAGAAAAGTATGCGCTAGTGAGATCCAAGCAAAGTGGTTAAAGAACATGAAGCAATAAGCAATTCCTGGGAGGGAAGTTTTGAAAAGACGTCTACATTTTCCCTTGAAAGGACGAGAACAAAGAGTTCAGAAGAGGTTAAATGTTGATGGCTGGTGTAGACATTTTCTTTAGTGGGATACCAACTGGTAAAGTGCACATGGTCCTAAAGACAAACTCTCCACCCACACTCTTGTAAACCACCCTAGTGAAGCCCAGTGGGACACACAGAATCAGAAAGGGGGATAGCTGAGAGGAGGGAAGGGAATGATGGGAACAGATCGTGTGGTGATAGAAGCGCGTCACACACATGCAAAATGTCACAGTGAGCCAGGGCCAGGGCTCGGGACACAGAGGTTGGCGGATCTCAGAGTTCAAGGCTGGCTTGGTCTACAGAGTGAGTTCCGGGTCAGCCAGAGCTACCTGTCTGTCAGACAGATAGACAGACAGACAGACAGACAGACAGAGAAACACTGTCTAAAAAAATAAAAATGAAATTCTTATGTATAATTAATATATTCTATTAAAAATAATTAAGTAAAATGCTGAATCAGGTTGGTGAAATGGCCCAGCAGGAAAGGACGCTCGCTACACACCCTGGCAACCTGAGTTCAAACCCGAATAAAGGCAGGTGGAGAGAACCGTTACCCTCTGATCTCCACATGCATGATGTAGCATGTGTATCCCTCTTTGTTGTACACACACACACACACACACACACACGCACACACACACATTAATAGTTTTTAATCGCCGGGCAGTGGTGGCGCACGCCTTTAATCCCAGCACTTGGGAGGCAGAGGCAGGTGGATTTCTGCATTTGAGGCCAGCCTGGTCTACAGAGTGAGTTCCAGGACAGCCAGGGCTTCACAGAGAAACCCTGTCTCGAAAAACCAAAAAAAAAAAAAAAAAAAAAAAATAGTTTTTAATCAAAAACTAAAACCTAAGATAGAATATTAAGATACTAAATCCTACCTCATGATCCTTCTGCTCAGGCTCCCAAGGGCTAGGAATACACACACGTCATCAGACTCTGCTTTATCATTTTAAAATTTCATTAATTAATTAATTTATTTATTTATTTTCCTTCTCGCTCCTGCTCCGCTCACTCCGGCTCTTCTTGCACCATCATTTACTTATTTTTTTAGTTAGTTATTCAAGACAGGGTTTCTCTATGTAGCCTTGATTGTCCTGGAACTCACTCCATAGACCAGGCTGCCCTGATCTCAGAGATCTGCCTGCCTCCCCAGTGTTGGGATTAAAAGCATGTATCACCACTGCCCAGTGCATTTTTAAATTTTAAATAAATAAATCATAGTATCCCTATTCTCACATACAATATTAATTATTCTTTAATTTTATGAAATGCATAACTATCAGAGTAAAAAATTCCAGCTGGTCTGTCCTGTTGACATGATTTTGTGTTCTTGTTTTTAAATTACTTTTTCTGCTTCTAGGTTTTAATTTTAATTTAATTTAGTTTTTAACAGAGGTCAGAGGGTGACTTAAGGGAGCTGGTTCTTTGCTTCTGCATTGTGGACCCTGGGAATTACACATGGCTCACTGACCTCGGCAGCAGGCACCTATACCAGCTGAGCCACTTGCTGGCCCTCTGCCTTTTTAAAAAATCTGAGATGTTCCCACAGTTTATGCCAGGCTGGCCTCATTCCTCCTGTGATGGTTTATATATGCTCGGAAGAGGGAATGTCACTATTAGCAGGTGTGGCCTTGTTGGAGTGGGTGTGTCACTGTGGGTGTGGGCTTTAAGACCCTCATCCTAGCTCCCTGGAAGCCAGTATTCTGCTAGCAGCCTTCGGATGAAGATGTAGAACTCTCAGCTCCTCCTGCTCCATGTCTGCCTGGATGCTGCCATGCTCCTGCCTTGATGATAATGGACTGAACCTCTGAACCTGTAAGCCAGCCCTAATTAAATGTTGTCCTTATAAGAGTTGCCTTGGTCATGGTGTCTGCTCACAGCAGTAAAACCCTAATTAAGACAATTCCTTTAATCTCAAGTTTACACAGTAAATGTGGAGTATTGTATGTGTGTGTGATGTGTGCCCGTGCATGCATACATGTTGAGTATGGGTGCTTATTTGCCTTATATGCCTTTTCGTGTATGTGCAGATCAGAGGACAACTTCAGGGGTGGGGCCTCACTGTCCTTGAGACACTGTCTCTTTCTTGTTCCTTCCTGCATATGCCAGGCCAGGTGGCCAGTGGAGCCTGGGATTGCAAAGAAAGCTAGAGAGCCCAGCTGACTTGGGTTCTGGGTCCTTACACTTGCATGACAAGTGCTTTAGCTACTGAGTTCCTAAGGCCTGGACTCTTAATTCTGACTTGTGTCACATGGCTCCCAAGTCTATACTTGTCCACTGCTGTCCCTCTAACCTGGAGCTGTCAATGACTTTCACCAACTACAAGTCTCTATTTATAAAACAAGAGGTCTATTTCTAAAACGTGCTTAAATCCAGTCTTAAATAAGATTTAAAAATAGGCAAAGAACAGGAATGCTGATTTACACCTATAATCCTAACACTTGGGAATTGAAGGCAGGAGATCAGAAGCTGAAAGCCAGCCTGGCTTATATATGACCCCATCTCAATAAATAAATAAATATTTTTAAAGCAGGTGACAAGCTTAGAAGAAACCATTCTTTGTCCCCGGCCCTTCCCCTTTAATGGCTAGAGATTTAGTTCAGTAGCAGAGACCTTACCTACTATGAGCTGTGCAAGACCCTAGGTTCAAGTTTCAGTATCATCTCTGTGCCCCACCACCAAATAGGCAAAGAGATCTATCCCATTCATTAAAAACACCTACTAGATTTAAGAGTTGGTCTGATATTCACAAATAAACCAAATTAAATGAATCCTGTTGTGATCGTTAGATTGCAAAACACTTAACTCTCTACCCCAGGTGTCGGACTGCAGAGGGACACCCTGCTTCAGGCCATGTCTTTAAAGGCAGTAGTAGGTCATACAGCTACTGGGCAAGCTGAAGGGGACCTGGACAACAGTGAGAACCCAGAAGAGAAGAACAGGGAAGAAGAGATACAGACAGACAGACAGACAGCACAACTCCCCTCTCAAAATGTGAGACTTGGCAGCTAGCAAGGAGCACACACTCAGTTTAGGTACTGCAAATAGGAGGGTTCGCAGGGGCAGATAGCTGGCACAGAGAAAGTCCATAGGCTTTTGTTTGTGAGAAAGATAAAAAGGAAAGCACACAGCTGCTGCTCCTAGGTACAATGGAGGAGAAAGTTTATTGTAGATAGAGAGAGCTCACAGCCAGAGGCAGGGATATCTCAGAGTGCAGAGAAGACAGGAGCAGACTGAGCTGGGTCATGTAGGGAGAGGGAGGGAGACCCAGAGAAGGGAAAAAGGGGGGAACTGGTTGCAAGAGCCAGGAGGCCCAAGAGGGTAACCAAAATGGCTGGAATATATAGGGAAGGCAGCCCAGTCCTGTGGCTCGAGAGTTCGGGGGAAGGGGAAGTGTATGTAAGCCAGGAGGACCCTGTAACAGGAGGGTGCTGGGAGAACCTGGCCACCATGTTTGATTTGATATGCTCAATAGGTACCTCAGCCATTTGTCCCAGGGTTTGGTATTTCACAGGTTAGTTTTATGGTATCTTGGGAGATGAATCTGTCTGGGTCTAGATTGGAACATCCAGTGGTCTGGAGATGTAAACTGTCTATTGTTGTTTTGTTGTTGTTGTTGTTGTTGTTGTTGGACACAGATCTTGTGTAACCCAGGCTGGTTTTAGACTCCAGATCCTCCAGCATCCTGAGCTAGGATTACAGAAGTTAAGCCAGCAGGTCTAAACTGATAAAGGATCTTTTTGAACATTTTATTAATACTAAAGCGTCCACTTTTACTTCTACTTGCTACTTTTTTCTTATTTTTCCACACAAGTGAAGGAAGAAAAATGCTTCAGATCAAAACCTTCAAACCTCAGCAAGCTTGAAAGGCTGGAAAAGACTCTGGTGGTTGACACGGTAGGATAGTGTTGAAGCATAGCCTTGCTGGTTTGCAGATCCTGTTTCTGTAAATAGGATTTTAGGCAGGAGTGGTTGGTTGTTCGTTCCTATAATCCTGACACTCGAAGGCTTCTCCCCTAGTTGCTTTGGTCATGGTGTTTCATCACAGTTGTGATAACCCAAACTAAGACAGTGGCCAAGGATGACCTTGAACTTCTGATCCTTCTAACTCCACCCCCTGGATGCTGAGGCTACACACATGCGTCACATAATCAGTTTTATGGGCCTTAGGGCTTTGTGCACACTGGGCTAGCACTATAGCAGCCAAGCTACAACCCCAGGACATCAACCATTTCATACCTAACATCAGGTCTTCATTCTTCAGATGAGAAAAGATTAAATTCATAACTTAACAAGATTAATTTCTGCATAATTACTCAGCTGTTAATTATTCCTTCAGCAATAGAATGGACAGTGCTTCGATATCTTATACATTTTTTACATTTACATATATTTTTAACATTAGTTACCATTTAACTAATATAGTGTAATTAAAACATAGGCTGAGGATCTTCTTCCCTGAGAACCCTCCCCCTCTCAGGAGTTCTTATTTGCCTTTATAAATCTGTGAAAAGCAAGCATGCAAGCAGAAAGCAATGTAAGCTCACATCTCACAGGAAAAGAAAAAGAACAGAGCCAGGCATGGTGGTACACTCTTACACTTGAGGGGCAGAGGCAGAAAGAGGAGTTCAAGGTCACCCTTAGCCAGGCCAGCCTAAGTCACAGGAGACCCTATCTCCAACACAACAGAAATAGGGACCTATTACTTTTATCAGCTCTTCTGAAAGGTGACTTCAAACTTTCAATAAGACTCCAAAACTGCCAGGCAGTGGTGGCGCACGCCTTTAATCCCAGCACTTGGGAGGCAGAGGCAGGTGGATTTCTGAGTTCGAGGCCAGCCTGGTCTACAGAGTGAGTTCCAGGACAGCCAGGGCTTCACAGAGAAACCCTGTCTTGAAAAAACCAAAAGAAAAAAAGAAAAGAAAAGAAAAAAGAAAAAGAAAGAAAGAAAAAATACCATTTCAAAAAAAGGGAGAGATATGGTCAGTCATAAGGTGTCCCTTCCACCGGGACGCCATGATGGGACTAGACACAGAGTAAAATGAAGAGGAAAGAAGGCAGAATCTTCTAGGCTCTTTCGCAATATAAGAGACCATGGATAATTTTAAAGAGTAGAAAAATTCCTGCTGGCTTGCAGACGGGGGTAAGGGGCTGAGGTGCGTATCTTACATACCAAAGCGGACCTGGCTTCCAGGTTCTCCAGCATCCCTCAGTTGCTACCTCTTACAGGTATGGCTGGCATATCCCACACTCTACCCTGAACTTTCCAGCTCAGGGGCTGGGCTTCGCCTCTCCTAGAAGCTCCTCTCTATATAATTCAGACAGTTTGGTCCCCTCTTCTCTCTCTCCTGTGTTCTTTCCCTCTCTCTTCCCCTCCCCATGGCAACTTCCCTAGACTCCTTCCTTGGGACCAGGGAACCCGCCCGGGAACAGCTGCCCAATAAACCTTCCTTTCTATACTTTAATCTGGCTTGAATTGACTCAGTTCATCAGCGGAGAATAACTTATCAGTTCCAGGTCTGTGTTGAAGCAATAATGCTCACAGCGAGATAGGCATGGGTGTTGGAGGGTAGCTCACTGATGACGGCTTAGCACACACTGGACTCTTAGTTCAGTCTCTAGCATGCACATACACAAAGCAGTACAAACCTGAGACAACGAAGGGCTGGAAAGAGGGCCTATTGACCGTGTTTTGCTTTTGAGGCAGGGTCTCACTACGGATCTTTGGCTGGTCTGGAACTCACCTGCCTCTACCTCCTGAGTGCTGCATATTAAAGGTGTGCACCCCCACACTTTGTGCTCTTACAAATGACTTTGGTTTCCAGCACCCACATCCAATAGCTTACAAGTTAACCACCTATAACCCCAGCTCCAGGTGAATCTAATGCCTCTGGTCTCTGTGGGTATCTACATGCGTACATAAAGACACAAACACATACACACACATTTAAACAATTAAAATTATTTTATAATTTATTCTTATTTTATGTACATTGGTGTTCTGCCTACATGTGTGAGAGAGTCAGATCCCCTGAAACTGGAGTTACAGACAGCCATGAGCTGCCATGTGGGTACTGGGAATATAACCCAGGTCCTCTGGAAGAGCAACCAGCACTCCCAACCACTGAGCCATCTCTCCAGCCCTTAAAATTAAAGACACAATAATATCCCAGAACTAGAGAGATGGTGATAAAGGTGAGATCTGATCTATAGTAGTAAGCAACGTGATTATATGAGGCAAGGGCCCTACAGCTCCAATTTCTAGTTTGGAGATTTGTTTAAGACAAGGTCTAGTAATGGCCAAACTGGCCTCAAAGTTGCTATGTAGTAGACTTTTTGCATCCACCTCCCAAGTGATGGGATAGCAAGTGTGTCCTAACATGCCCATCTATCATGTATATATCACTTTGTAGCCCAGGCTAGCATGGAGCTATGTATCTAAGGCTAGCCTTGAACTTGTAGCAGTCCTCCTGTTTCAGCCTCATGGGTGTTGAGAATATAGGCAAGACTAAGCTTGTTAGAACTGACTTATTCTCTAGGGAGAATGCAGAGATTTCGGATTCATAATCACCAAGCACAGCTGGCTAGGAATAAGTACCAAGCCCAAAACATGCTGCCATGTCTCTGGCACCACCTCTCACTCTGAAAAACTAACACATGCAACAAAGATGCCTGGCGCTCCCTCTTGCCTCTTGCTTCAGCTTGATTACTTTACAATCAAGCCCACCACTTCCCATGCCAAGAATGCTTCCATCTGGTCTTCTAATGCCTTCCATTTAAACAGCCCCAAACCATGAGACATAATTAGAAGAAAACGTATGAAGTCAGAAACCAAGAAAAGAAAGAAGAAAAGGAACTCGGAGGAAAAAGAGCACAGAGGAAGGAATCACAGGAACATAGGAAAGAGTTGTGAGGTCTAAACAAAAGTAATCCCTTCTACGAAGAAAAAGCAGAATTCAACAACAATAGGAATGCACAGCCTGGAACACACCAGCAAGGCTGGGGCAGGAGCTCCAGAGTTCGTTCCTAGAGCAGGACTAGGGTGAGACCTTGTCTCCAAAACAAAACCAAACAAACAGAATGCACAGAAAAGGTGAGGACAACAACTGTTGAAAAAAAAATATGATTTTACATTTCAAAAATATGGATACTAAGGCTGGAAGATAGACTAAAGGGAACCAACCGTCCAGAAAGTAGAATAAAAAATAAAATAAATAGATGGGGATGGAGAGATGGCCTCAGTGGATAAGAGCACTGGTTCTTCTTGCAGAGTTCCAAGGTTCAGTTCCCAGCACCCACACGACAGTTTGCAGCTGCCTGTAACTCCAGTTCCAAGTGATTCAGCATCATCCTCTGGAAGCATTGTCAGCAGGTGATAACATAGACTAAGCACCCGCATAAAATTTTTTAAGATCAAAAAATGGGGCTGCTCTGATTGCTCTTCCAGAGGTCCTGAGTTCAATTCCCAGCAACCACATGGTGGCTCACAACCATCTGTAATGGGATCTGAAGCACTCTTCTGGTGTGTGTCTGAAGACAGCTACAGTGTATTCGTATAAATAAAAATAAAAAAACAATATTAAAAAAGATCAAAAAATGGTAAGTGGGCGTGGTTTAGAGGCACACTCCTGCACCCCCAGGGACTCAGGAGGCTACTGCAAGAGAAGCTTGGGTTTCAGGCCAGCCTGAACCCTATGCAACAAGAACCTATCTCAAAGAAACAAAACAAAAAAGACAAGGAGAGAAAAATACAAGGTACGAACGTCAGAAAGAAAAAGGAAATGACGGGAATTACAATGAACAAGACGTTATAATCAAAGTATATAAACTGTCTAGGTTGGGATGAGAATCTAGGTCTAAATGAATAAGATACACACAAGCTAAATTCTCACGAAACCTTCTATCACTGGGGAAAGACCTTAAAACCCTTTCTTTTTTTAAGAATTATTTATTATATGTATATAAGTACACTGTCGCTGTCTTTAGACACATCAGAAGAAGGCATCAGATCCCATTACAGATGACTGTAAGCTGCCATGTGGTTGCTGGGATTTGAACTCAGGACCTCTGGAAGAGCAGCCAGTGCTCTTAACTGCTGAGCCATCTCTCCAGGCTCCCTATGAACACAGGATCAGTAACCAAATTACCAAGAGTCAGCAACACTCTAAATCAGAGGAAACAAAATAATGACTCCACTACCAATTTTACATTCAGTCAACTGTCTATCAAGCATTACACTAGAAAACACTTTCATGTTTACAAGTTAAAACAAAACAACATCCCCTGCACTTGGCAGCGCTCCACCTGTCTTAGGGTTTCTATCGTTGTGACAAAACACCAAGTTGGGGAGAAAAGTTGGCTTACACTTCCATATTGCTGCTCATTACCAAAGAAAGTTAGGACAGGAACTCAAACGAGACAGAAACCTGGAGGCAGGAGCTGATGCAGAGGCCATGGAGGAGTGCTGCTTATTGGCTTGCTCAGTCTACTTTCTTATAGAACCCAGGACCACCAGCCCAGGGATGACCCCACCCACCATGGACTGGGTCCTCCCCCCTTGATCACTAATTGAGAAAATGCCTTACAGCTGGATCTCATGGAGGCATTTCCTCAACGGAAGCTCCTTCCTCTCTAGTGACTCTCTCTAGCTTATGTCAAATGAACACATAAAACCAGCCAATACAACTGACCTTGTGTAAAGCTGACACACAAACACATTGCTATTGAGCCACAATCCTTTCTTTCTTATTCATCCTAAGACCTCACATAAAAACATAAATAACAGGCGAGCACCGATCCCTAACACTACTGACACTGTTAGGCTTGCAGACGGGAGCTTGAGACTATCCTCTGAGAGGATCCACCCGGAAGCTGACTAAAACAGATTCAGAGATCCACAGCCAATATTGGTTGGAGCTCAGGGACTCTTATGGAAGAGTAGGGGGAAGAATTGAGGGCCCTGAAGAGGATAGGAACTCCACAGGAAGACCAACAGAGTCAACTAACCTGGACTCTTGGGGGCTCTCACAAACTGAACCACCAACCAAAGAACATACACAGGCTGGACCTACGCCTCCCCGCTCATATTTAGCAGATGTGCAACTCAGTCTTTATGTGGGTTCCCCAGCAACTGGAGCAGGGGCTATCCCTAAAGCTCTTGTCTGTCTGTGGAAAACGCTCCCTTAACTGGATTGCCTTGTCTGGCCTCAGTGGAAGAAGATGTGCCTAGTCCTGCAGAAACTTGATGTGCCAGAGTGTAGGGATACCCAGGGGAGCCCCCACCCTCTCAGAGGAGAAGGGGACAGGTATGGGGAAGGGACTGTGTGAGGTGGGGACTGGGCAGGTGGACAGCAATAGGGATGTAAAGAGAATAAATGAAAAATAATAAAATAAAATTAATAAAAGTCCCACAGTCTTTACAAACACATTAAAATTTCAGTTTCCTTAAAAAATCCAATCTCCTGGGTGGTGGTGGCGAGCACACACACCTTTGACCCCAGCACTTGGGGCCAGAGGCAGGCAGATCTAAGTGAGCTCCAGGCCAGCCTGGTCTGCAGAGAGTTCCAGAATAGCCAATGCTACACAGAGAGACCCCGTCTCAAACAAAACAAAACAAAACAAACAAAAAATCTAATCTCTCTAAAAATCCAAAATCTCTTTTAAAAGTTCAAAGTTTTTCAGCTGTGGGATCCTGTAAAAATCAAGATCAAATACCTTCTTCAAGAAGAAAGAACCAGGGCACAGGCACAATCTGAACCAAGCAAAACCAAATTCAAACAATATAAATAACTTAATGTCAAATGTCTGGGATCCACTCGGGATCTTCTGGGCTTCTCCAAGGGCTTAGGTCACTTCTCCAGCTCTGCCCTCTGCAGCACACAGCATGTCTTCTACGTTTCTGGCAGGTTCTATTCCACAGCTGCTGCTGTTCTTGGTGGTCATCCCATGGTCCTGGCATCTCCGAAATGCTGGGCCTTCTGCTGCAACTGGGCTGCACTTTCACCAATAGCCTTTCATAGGCTGTCTTCACAGTGCCAAGCCTCAACTTCTCTGCATGACCCCTTCAGTTCTGGGGTTTCAACTGCCACTGAGGCTGCACCTTCACCAATGACCTCTCCTGGGCTCTCACAGTGCCAAGCCTCAGCTGCTCTCCATGACCCCTTCATGTCCTCAAAACCAGTACCACCTGCGTGATTCTTACACATTGCCAATTGCTAGCATGAGGTACAACCTTGGCCACGTCTGGAACAAAGCTTCTCTGTGTTCTCAGGAAACACTCCCCAGAAGATTTTACCTCAGTGATGCTGGTCTCTTCTAAATCACTGCTAATTTCTTAGCTCCAGCTAATTGGCATAAATTGTCTCACTAACTCAAAGGTTTCACTTCAGTGGTACTGGCCTCTTGTTAATTGCAACTGATGCTTCGGCCCCAGCTGACAAGAATGGCAGAATCTTAATTCAAAATAGTAAATGCCACTAATAGTCTTTAATCTTCCCTCTGAAATGTCACAAGCCAGGCCTCCATCTTCTGCACTGTTCTCAACATTCTTATCTTCCAAGCTCCCACAGAACAGCCCACTGAGGTCTCAACACTCAATGGCTTTTCTAGCCCAAAGTTTCAAAGTTCTTCCACAATCCTCCCAAAGACATAGTCAGGTCTGTCACAGGATACCCCACTATGCTGTTAACAATTTGTCTTAATTAGGGTTTCTATTGCAACAATGAAACATCATAACCAAAAAGTAAGTTGGAAAGGAAAGGGTTTATTCGGCTTACACTTCCATATCACCATTCATCATTGAAGGAAGTCAGGACAGGAACCTGAAGGCAGGAGCTGATGCAGAGGCTATGGAGGGGTGCTGCTTACTGGACTGCTTCCCCTGGCTTGCTCAGCCTGTTTTCTTATTGAACCCAGGACCACCAGCCCATGGATGGCACCACCCACAAAGGCGTACACCACCACCCCTAGCTTAAGAAGTTTGATAATCAATGAAGCACCAGTATGGACGAGAGAAAGAGAGAGACAGAGACAGAGAGACAGAGAGAGAAAGGAACAGGGGAGGGGGCGTAGCTCTATAGAGCTCTGGCCTGGTAAATCTTCAACCACAAAAACACCAAACCATGGGAGAGAAGAGGTCTCTGCACTCTGTTGCAAACAGATCATTTCTCACTCAAGAGGAAGACACGATAGCAGGTAAGAGAGCCAAAGGTTATGACTGCTGACCTAGGAGCCAGGAGAGAAGACTGAAGACTCCTCCCACAGAGCAGAATCCAGCCCAACTGTGGAAGTCTATGTGGACTGAGACACATGTGGGGCAGGAAATAAGTTTTTTTTTTCCTTGAGACACATTTTATGTAGCCTCAAGTGGCCTTGACCTAAGAACATACTGAAGCTACTCTTGAACTCACTGTCCTCTTGCCTGGACCTCCCCAAGTGCTTGAATTATATATGAACATCACCATGCCCTATGAGCAAAATCTGTGGGGAAGGTAAATTATCTCAAATTAAAAACAGTCCCATGCCAGTCAGTGTGGTGTGTTCCTACAACCCCAGGATCAGGAGATAAGGACAGAGGGTTACCTTCAGTTCAAGGATAGCCTGAGCTACAGAGAGACCTGTCTCAAACATCACACACACAGCTGGGAGTTAGCTCATCAGGTAAAGAAATTTGCCAAGCATTCATGTGAATACCACAAATCCCAGGTGGACTTACGAGCCACCTGTGACTCCAGGCTCCAAAGGTGGCAGTGGAACACAGGACCCCTGAAGCAAGTTGTCAAGCCAGAGTCTGCAATGCTGGGCTCTGCTTCAACAGGCAGACCTTGCCACAGTGGGTAAGGTAAAGATTGCCACCCTCAGCCTTGAGGCCCCCCACATGTGCACACCTAACACAGACACATGGGGGTAGGGGGAAGGAAAAGCAAACAAGAGTAGCCCCTTTTCTTTTTCCTAAAGGAAATGTTTGTTGCTGTGAGGGGTTAAGTTTAACAACAGATGCCAGGAAAATGAGGTCAAGGAAGGCATGGTTAGAAGCCTCACAAGCTAGGATTCCTTTATTCCCAGACATTTCCAGTCCTACTCACCTATCTCACGTCTGCACGGAGGTAGCCCTGCTAACATGAAGGCAGTCTTGAGACCTACAGCTAACCTTTCTTGCTTCGTATTTATTTATCTAACTCAAGGCCATTAGCTTTTTTTTTAAGTGATCACATTAAAATATCTTGTTGAAGCCTTTTTGAAATCTACACTTTTCCATTCTGTAACTTTTGCCCCCTTGGTATTTTGAGGCCCTGGCTGTCCTGGAACTCGATCTGTAGACCAGGCTGGCCTCAAACTCACAGAGATCTGTCTGCCTCTTTCCCCAAGTGCTGGGATCAAAGGCGTGCACAACTACTGCCTGAGCCATTTTGTAACTATATTTATCCACAGCTCCCTCCTTCCTTCCCTCCCTCCCTCTCTCCCTCCCTCTCTTCCCTCCTTCTTTAAGACAGTCTTGCTCTACTGGGCTGAAATTTGCTCTGAGAACAGGCTGGCTGACCTGAAACTCCGTGTAGTTACTCTGTTTCTGCTTCCAAAATACCAGGATTCCAAATGAATGCTGACAAGCTCACTTTCCTTTTGTAGCTGTTTTAATTCCAATGCATAGAAATTTATCACTACACTCCGAGAAAGAAGACTGCCTTTATTAGCTGATTTTAGGTTTTTATTTAATGATTTATGTTTTTAGTACTAGGGATAGAACCCAGAGCCTTGAGTAAGCTAAGCAAGTGTTTTAACACAGACCTGCAGCCCCACTGTTAAGAAAGAAAGGAAGGCTGGACAGTGGTGGCGCACGCCTTTAATCCCAGCACTTGGGAGGCAGAGACAGGCGGATTTCTGAGTTCGAGGCCAGCCTGGTCTACAGAGTTAGTTCCAGGACAGCCAGGGCTACACAGAGAAACCCTGTCTCGAAAAACCAAAAAAAAAAAAAAAAAAAAAAAAAAAAAGAAAGGAAGGAAGGAAGGAAGGAAGGAAGATTGACTTTAGGAGCTGAGAAATAGCTCAGTAGTTAAGAGCTCATATTGCTCTTGTGGAGGATTCAAATTCAGTTCCCAGCACCTACATACGGGGGCTCACAACCGCCTGTAAGTCTGCATCTAAGGGCTCCGGCACCCCTGGCCTCTGCAGGCACCTATACTTGCATGCACACACCCACACACATACACCGAATTTAAAATAAAATTTAATTTAAAAAAACGTAATGATCTCTGTGTCTGCCTGCCTGTCTATCTCCCCCTGCACCCCCCATGTGTGTATATGTGTGTGTATCTTCTGTCTATGACCCCTCCCGTGTGTGTCTGTCTGTCTGTCTCCTGCGCTGCCCCCTCCAGTGTGTGTGAGTATGTGTGTGTGAGCTCTTGAGTGCAGGCACTCACAGAGGCCAGAGGCATTCAGTCCCTTTGGAACTGGATTTATAGGCAAGGACACTGGGAATGTAACCCTGGTCCCTGCAAGAGAGGGACACACTCTTTTTTTTTTTTTTTTAATTTATTTTTATTTATTATATGTTAAGTACACTGTAGCTGTCTTCAGACACCTCAGAAGAGGGCATCAGATCTCATTACGATGGTTGTGAGCCACCATGTGGTTGCTGGGATTTGAACTCACGACCTTCGGAAGAGCGGTGCTCTTAACCACTGAACCATCTCTCCAGCCCGAGGGACACACTCTTAACCTCAGATCCCCCCCTCTCTGTTGTTTCCTCTCTTTCTTTGTTTGAGACAAGGTCTCACATAGCCAAGATTGGCCTTGAATTTACAGTCTTGTCTCCCATCTCCTGAGTCACCAGGATTACAAGTTTGTATCACTACACTTGTCCTTATATTTGACTACTTTACCATCGCTATGACAAAGAAATTAAATTAAAAATAAGGACTGGGGAGATAGCTCAGTAGGATAAAGGAGCAAACATGAGGACCTGGGTTCAGAGTCCCAGCACAGGTGGCTGGAGTCACAGCTCAGTGTTTTAAGAGCACTGGCTGCTACTGCAGAAAACCCAGATTCAGTTCCCAGCACCCACATGGCAGTTCACAACCATCTGACACTTTCTTTCTTTTTTTTTTTTTTTTTTTTTTTTTTGGTTTTTCGAGACAGGGTTTCTCTGTATAGCCCTGGCTGTCCTGGAACTCACTCTGTAGACCAGGCTGGCCTCGAACTCAGAAATCTGCCTGCCTCTGCCTCCCAAGTGCTGGGATTGAAGGCGTGTGCCACCACTGCCCGGCTCATCTGACACCTTCTTATGGCCTCTGCGGACAATACACACACATGTGGTACACATTTACATGCAGCAAAACATTCTTGACATGAAAAAAAAAAAAAATTTTCCCTAGAATCCATGTAAAACCAAGCATGGTCTCACATGCCTATTAACCCCAGCCCTGGGACAGGACAAGGGATTCCCAGAGCTCACTGGTAAAGCCAGCCTGGCTGAAATGTCTGCTACTGACTT
Source organism: Uromys caudimaculatus (assembly GCA_028551405.1). NCBI lineage: Eukaryota > Metazoa > Chordata > Mammalia > Rodentia > Muridae > Uromys > Uromys caudimaculatus. The sequence continues at coordinate 57,624,355 of CM052707.1, read as the reverse complement.
GCATATGCACACATGCACACACAGAGAGAATAAGAAAACTGTGACTTCCAGCCAGACATGGTGCCACATGCAAGAATCCCAGGACTTGAGAGGTGAAGGATCAGGAATTCAAAGCCAGCCTTAGCTACTTTATCAAGGCTGAGATCAGCCTGAGCTACTTGAGACTGTCTCTAAACACAAAATAAATAAAAAAGAAAATTATGGCCAAGCGGTGGTGGCGCACGCCTTTAGTCCCAGCACTTGGGAGGCAGAGGCAGATGGATTTCTGAGTTCGAGGCCAGCCTGGTCTACAGAGTGAGTTCCAGGACAGCCAGGGCTACACAGAGAAACCCTGTCTTGAAAAGAAAAAAAGAAAATTATGACCGTCAGGAACTACTCATGAGAAATCTTCCCTTGGTAAGTAAAAGACCTGAGACAATTCAAAATAAAACAATCCCGGTTCTATTTGTGTTTTCTTTTGATTGTTAGCTGTTGTTTTTAGGAGACAGAGTCCCATGTAGCCCAGGCTGGCTTTAAAATTGCTACATAGCCAGGACTGGTCTTGTGATCCTTAGCCTCCTGCCCTGCTTGCTGGGGATTATAGAGATAGGCCACCTAACTCAGCCTAATCCTACTTGGTGGCGGTATTAGATTTATTCATTGTTTTTTATGTGTGAGTACTTTACCTGTAAGAATGTATGTACACCATGTATATGCTTGGTGCCCAAGAAGGTCAGAATCCCCTGGAAGGAGAATTTTGGATGGTTGTGAACTATTATATAGATGCTTGGAAATAAACCCAGATTCTATGTATAAGAGCACCAGGTGTTCTCTGTGTTTTGTTTTTATTTTTTAAGATTCATTTTATCTGTATGAGCATTTTGCTTGCATGTATGTCTCTGCACCACTTGTGTGTCTGGTGTCTATGAAAGCCAGTAGGTTGCATCAGATCCTCTGAAACAGTATTTACAGATAACTGTGAGCTATCATGTGGGTACTGGGAATCAAATCCAGGTCCTCTGGAAGAACAACCAATGTTCTTAACCACTGAGCCATCTTTCCAATCCCTGTTTGTGTTTTGTTGCTGCTGTTTTAGTTTGGTTAGTATTGATTTTGTTTTGGTTGGTTGGCTTTTTGAGACTGGGTTTCTCTGTGTAGCCCTGACTGTCCTAGAATTTGCTCTGCAGACCAGGCTGGCCTCGAACTCAGAGAGATCCTCCTGCCTCTGCTTCCCAGTGCTGGAATTAAGGACCTGTGCTACCACATCTGGCTGTTGATGTCTTGAGACAGAGTCTTACTATGTATAGCTGGCCTGGGACTCTAATTCAGAGAACTACCTGCCTCTGCCTCCCAAATACTGGGATTAAAATAGACAAACAGATCCAGCCTTTCTGTCTTATGGAGACAGAGTCTTGGGTATTGCAGGTTGGCTATGTAACCCAGGATGACCATGGACCTTCCAAGGGCTGGGACTACAGGCCTGCACCACACTGGTTTATACTATGATGGAGTCCAGAGCTTCAGGGGTTCTAGGCAAACACTCTGCTAATAAGCCTCCTGTTTTTACTATATCCTTTACATTTTGAATTATATGTTTACTCTGTGTGTGTGTGTGTATGTGTGTGTGTGTGTGTGTGTGTGTGCATGCTACAGCATGTGTGTGGAGGTCAGAGGTTAACTTATCACAGGAGACAGTACTCTCCTCCGACCTCAAGGCAGGGTCTTGTTACTTCTGCGGCTCTGTATCCACCAGGAGCACTGGCCCGAGAACCTCCAAGGAGTTCACCCATCTTGCCAAAGTTGGGGTTTCATCCAGCTTTGTCACATGGATTCTAGGACCCGAACTCAGATCCTCAGGCTGTGTGGTAAGCACCCACTGAGTACCTTGCAAGCTCTAATAAGTATTTCTTATTCTAGAAACTAGAACTAATAACTAAAAACAGCAGTAAACTATTAATATAAAATTTTCCCTTATATAAAGAAACATATATCTTTCACTTCATGGCTTTTTTGGCATGGGGGGACAGGGTAAGGTGTTAAAAAATCAAAACTAGGGCCTTATTTTTTTAGTTTCATTGTTTTTATGAGACAGGGTCTTACTATGTAGCCCTAGAGTGGCCTAGAGATCACTATGTAGATCAGGCTGGTCTCAAACTTGTGGCCTTTGAGGGTCAGGATTTTGGGCTTGTACCATTTTGTAGTTTTTTTGTGTAGTGCTGGGAGCTGGATATTAACAAGTAAGAATTCTACCAAATGAGCCGCAACCCAGCCCAACCCTCCTTTTTTTTTTTTTTTTTGTCTTTTTTTTGAGGAAAGGATCTCATGCAACTGAACTCAAACTATGTAGCTTAGGATGCCCTTGGACTACTAATCCTCCTGCCTCTACCTCCCCAGTGTTGGTTCAACAGAACACCTGGATTATAGGTGTATGCTTTTTTGTATTACACTGATCCATGTGTAACCCTGGCTAGCCAGGGGTTTGTAGCAATCTTCCTGCCTCTGCCTCCCAAGTGCTGAGATCACTGGCATGTGCCACCACACCTACATTAGGACTGTCACAGCAGAAAAGAACACCTGGAAGAACACCACAAATTAATGTCAGTCATTTTCCTCCAGGAGTCAGATTTGAGTAAGAAACTACAGGACTTTGACAAATATTTTTATTTTTAATTTTAAAGGTGTACATTTTTAGATTTATCACTAAAAATTAACATAAGCACTTTTTGGTTTTTCAAGACAGGCTTCTCTCTGTAGCCCACCTGCCTCTGCCTCCCTCAGCTGGGATCAAAGGTGTGCACCACTTGTCCAGGCTGCTTGCTTGTTTTCCTTGAGACAAGTTCTCTCTATGTAAACCAGGCTGGCCTCAAACTCACAGAAGGCCACCATGCCCAGCCCAGGATCTTTAAAATGTCTAACTTTAGGTTAAAAAGTGCACAAATTGGGCTGGAGAGATGGCTCAGCAGTTAAGAGCACTGGATGTTCTTTAAGAGCATGAAGGTTGGGTTCCCAGCACCCACATGGCAGTTCATTATTGTCTGTAACTTCGGTTTCAGGGGATTTAACACCCATTCTAGCTTCTAAAGGCACCAGGCACATGTGTGATATGCAGACATACCTGTTGGCAAAACACCTGCATACATTAAAAAAAAAAACAAAAAAACCAAACTGCATGAATTGTTTTGCATGGTGATGCTGGCCTGTCATCCTGGGAAACTGGAGACTGAAGCAGGGAAGACTGATCTGTTTGAGGGCAGCTCGGTCTACACAGCTACAGAGTAAGTTTCAAGCCAACCAGGGATACATAGAATCAAAAATGCACCAGACCAACCCCCAACGAGCCCCCCACCCCCAAGGCACAGATTCACATGAGAAAAATACATTGAAACACGTCTCTGAAACAAGAACAAAGAATAAGACCCAACTCTATGTGTCAACAGTAAGATGAGCAACCTAGCAGTCTCAGTTCATACACCCTACGTTCACAAGCCCATATACGCACACATCAGTCTTGTGCACAGACATGATGTGCAAATATCGCTTCCTTAGATGTTTCAGAACATTGGCTTATAAGAATCCAAAGAATGCTTTCTCCACTTAACATTTTAATTTATTGTGTGCATGTAGAGGTCAGAGGACAACTTGTGGGAGTCTCCTACCTAAAGTAGGTCCTGAGATAGGACTCAGGCTTGAAGGCATGACCTTTGCCATCTGAATCATCCTGACAGACCCCCAAAGGCTTTTTTTAACTACTTATTTATTGATGATGATGACGATGATGAGTGTATATCTGTGTGTGTCTGAGAGTGAGTATACATGCCACACTCTGTGTGTGCAGATGGCAGGACAAATCTCAGGAAGGGAGTGATTCTCTCCTTCAACCATGGGACCTGGGGCTTGAAACACCAATCGCTTTCACCCACAGGGCCATCCCACCATCCCCCAAGGTCTTCTTGGCAAATACAATTAGTGACTATTCGGCTGCTCCCACTCCTATCCTGCCCACTGCCAGTATTTCCTGAACTGTGTCCCAGACCTTATAAATTATCAGGAAGAGATATGAGATTGAATTGAAATCTGAAGCCCTATCTCTTGGTCCCCGAGTTCTCCTACGCTTATAATCTAAACATCTGGCTGTTGGCTTAGTGGCCAAGTGCATGTGCAAGGCCACAAGTTCCATCCCCAGCATCAGCACCAACAAAAAACAAAAAGAAAAAATAAATAAATAAGGAATCTAAATCTTAGACATCTCCCATACCTCAAAGGGAAAGGAGAGCTGAGAAAGACATTTTAGATATATTCAAATACATGAAAACCTGAAAATTCATTTCCTTTTATTCTAATGGGTATCCTGAGAAACTAGGAGAGGAAAAAGAATCAGAAAAGAGCAGCATAGTAGGAGCCCTGGGGAGGCTAAGCCAGGAAGATTACAAGTTTGAGGGCCAACAGTTAGGCTACATAGTAAAACCAGATGAGAGAGAGAGAGAGAGAGAGAGAGAGAGAGAGAGAGAGAGAGAGAGAGAAAGAGAGAGAGAGACAGAGAGAGAGAGAGACAGAGACAGAGAGAGAGAGACAGAGAGAGACAGAGAGAGAGAAACAGAGAGACAGAGACAGAGACAGAGAGAGAAGAAAAAATAAGATACAGTGTCACATTCATGCCTATGATCCTGTGACCAGCCTGGGCTACAGAGTGAGTTCTAGGCCAACTTGGAGCAAAGAGGGAGACCATTTCTCAAAAACCGAAACTAACAGAAAAAGAGAATGAAACTTTCTTTTCTTTTCTTTTCTTTTCTAGATTTATTTATTTTATTTATATGAGTACACTATAGCTGTATTCAGACAGGCCAGAAGGGAACATCGGATTCCATTACAGAAGGCTGTGAGCCACCATGTGGTTATTGGAATTTGAACTCAGGACCTATGGAAGAGCAGTGAGTGCTCTTAACCACTGAGCCATCTCTCAGCCCCGAGATAATGAAACTTTTATACAGTACTATATACAGTTAAGGAGAATAAAGATAGATGGAATGTTCCCTTTCAAACACACATACATATGAAATGAATTATATATATATATAATGAATTATATATATAAATACATATGATGTATTATATGTATAAATATAGTAATGAATTATATATATATATTAGAAGGACATCAGTTGATACATTATACCTATTGAAACATTATATATATGTAATACAATATACATATATACATATATAAATAATGTGTATATGGTTTGTGTAATCAAAAAATATGTATAGAGCTTCATTTCTTTTGTTTGTTTGGTTTGGTTTTTTGTTTTGTTTTGTTTTGTTTTTTGAGACAGGGTTTCTCTCTATAGCTCTGGCTGTCCTAGAACTTGTTTTGTAGACCAGGCTGGTGTTGAACTTAGAGATCGGACTGCCTCTATTTCCTGAGTACTAGAATTAAAGGCTTGCACCACCATCTGGCTAGAGAGCTTTCTTTCTTAAGCATATAAGCAGAATGAAAGCCACATAAACTAAACCCGCTGGGGTACTGCCCTGCCGAGACACTAGCATTCGAGCCTCTGAAATGATCTTTTCAGGTCCATGAGGATATGAATCTTTCCCCATCTCCAACCTGCCATCGAACAAGCATTGATCTCTGCACCACGTGTTTTCTTAAAGAACAGCTGTAATGCTCAGAGTCTTCCTGCTATGGCTCAAAGCTCCTCCTCCAGCATACCACATAATACCAAGAAACTGCCAAGGATATTCTCTGGCAAATGTAGGCAAGTCTGTCCGTCTCTCTCCGGGGTGTTCATTCACTCAACCATACCTTAACTCCTCAGGCAGCCAGGGGTTAATCATAAAGACTCCAGGGATCCTTGCTAAGCCCGGCTATCTGCAGGGTTCCAAGTATCCTCTCAAAAGGCATGACCCAAAGAATCACAGAGCTTTCTGCCTTAATCCCAAAGCACGTTATCTCCCCAAATTCCTCTACCAGGATGGGTGGGGTGGGGTAGGGTCTCTCGTCTAAAAGCACACACTTTATTCTTGACGAGCCTTGAGACCTCTCAGACTACCTGTAATTTCAGCTATCTGGTGAGTTGAGTGAAAAGCGAAGTGAGGCGGGGGTAAGGGTGGATGCAATTAACCAAAATGATAAAACAATCTTGCGGGGAGAGAGCCTAGGGACAAGGTCTGAGTTGTCAGACTATCCCCAGGACCATTGGCGCAGCAGCAGACAGTCAGACTAACTTCGTTTCAGAAGATACAAACTTGCGAAGTTGGTTGTTTTTATTCCGCTGCCTCCTCTAGCCTCACAAACCTCTGCTCTAAATTCCTTTAACTCCAGAACCAGGTGCAAAAAGGCAGGGAAGACGCGGTGGAAGGAGAGGCGCTGAAGGGGGAGAGAGGAATCTAGTTCCCCTCTTAAAGGGGAATTCTAAAACCGAGGGCGCTCCCGGATCCGTAGGAAAGGAAGTAGCTGGATTCCCCCAAAGCACTTTTTCCTACCTTCTTGTTGTTCTTGTTATAGCCAAAAGTCGAAATCCCAGGCCTGGAAGTCACTGATAGCAGCATTCTTTCTTTACTGTTACGGAGCTGAGAGAGAGAAAGAAGAGAGTGAAGGAAAGGGAGGGAGAAAGAGGGAGGGAGGAGGGGAGGGGGAAAAGGAGAGGGAGAGAGGAAGGGAGGGAAAGAGGGAGGGAAGGGAGAAGGGAGGGGGAGGAGAAAGAGGAGAAAAGGAGCAAGCAAGAGAGAGGGAGTGAGGGGGGGCTGCGGGGAAGAATGAGCTAGGTCTGCTCCTTACGTCACTGAGAGAAGTTAACCCAAAGTCAGGACAAGCCACTTCCACTGGGTCCTAATGCCCGGGATGTTCTGTTTTGGTTTGTTTTTCATAGGCTTAGTTCAAGCTAAAAAGAAGAGTTCTTAGGTCTACTCCTTTTCAAATGTATCCCCATCTCTCCACGAACAAGTTCCGATTATTACAAAAAGACAATTACCCTATTATCATTGAAAAGACAATGGTTTTTGTTGTTGTTTTGTTTTGATTTGAAGCTTTCTTTCCCTGAGATCTCAGCTACAAGATTTCAAACTTGGCCTGCAAAATGACTTAGTAGGGTTGCCAGGCCTAAGTTAGGTCCCCGGATCTACATGGTAGAAGAAGAGAACCGGCTGCCAAAAATTGTTCTCCCCCGGCCCCAGCACTCAATGTGACATGCCCACACATGCACATACAAAAATAAATGAGATAATATATATATTAAAGGACCCTCTTTTTTTTTTTTTTTTTTTTGGTTTTTTGAGACAGCGTTTCTCTGTATAGCCCTGGCTGTCCTGGAATTCACTCTGTAGACCAGGCTGGCCTCCGCCCAAAAGGACCCTCTTGACTCTGCCTTCCAGAGCATGCAAAGACTACTGAGATACGGTGTGTGAGAGCTCAGACTAGTTTATATGTAGGGTGATCTTGATGCAGTAAGAAAGATTATGGAGGGGGAGAGCTGGCTCAGGGATTTAGAGCACTGCTGCTACTCCAGGAGAGCACAGCTGATCCCCAGCATCCACATCAGGTGACTCATAGCCACCTCTATTGCCACTAGCTTCCATGGGTACCAGCATTCTCAAACATGTGCGTTGTCTCTCTCTCTCTCTCATATACACATGCATACACATACATACATAAACACACACACACTTTTTTTTTTTTTTTTTTTTGAGACAGGGTTTTTCTGTGTAGCCCTGGATATTCTGGAACTCATTCTGTAGACCAGGCTAGCATGGAACTCATAGATGTCTGCATGCACCACCACTGCCAAGCTGTGACTCCAGCGTGCATGAAGAGGGATCACCCAAAGCTTGAGGCCAGCCAAGGCCTTAGTGACCTTAAGATCCACTAAGGAGGTTAGGGAAGAGACCAGCCTAGGCTATACTTTTTTTTGGATGATGATTCAGCAGGTAAAGGTGCTGAAAGATCTGGATTCAATTCCTGGGACCCTGGGGTACAAGGGAGAACCTATACCTGAAATTTGTCCTCTGACCGCCATACATGCTATATAACATGCACTCTCCAACACACACACATTTTAAATGTAATAAAAGAGAACAAAGGTGAGTATGCCAAAAAGCATATAAAAATTAAATACACAATGGAAACAATTTCAGAGTTTTTGTTCCATTCTGTCTGGGGTGACCATTTCCACATGAAGGCAACATCCGTGGGACAAGCCTACAAACTTTGGTGCTTTTGATTTTTTTTTTTTTGAACAAGTAGAAGCTTTTTATTTTGTTATTATTTATTTATGTATTTATTTTTAGTGGTCTTGGGATCAAAACCAAAGACTCCAGCAGGCTAAGCAAGTGCTTGAACAATCACTAAGCTAAGCCTTCAGCCCAAGTGGGAGCTATCTTACTTAACTTTATGATTTATTTAATTACTTGTTTATATAAGATAGGGTCTCACCCTGTAGTGTCTCCCCATCTCCTTAGTGCAGTATTGCTGTGCCTACACAAATGACCACTCCTGTTTGGTTTGGTTGGTTTAGTTTTGGCTATCTTGTTTGACTATACTAGATAATCAAGCAGTCGGCCACCGACGCACGTCCCACCCTTCCAGAGAATACTTCATTCTTTTTTTAAAAAGTTAATGTATTTTCTGAGTTCGAGGCCAGCCTGGTCTACAGAGTGAGTTCCAGGACAGTCACGGCTACACAGAGAAACCCTGTCTCGAAAAACCAAAAAAAAAAAAAAAAAAAAGTTAACATATTTAATCGTTTATGAATATTGTGTACCACATGTGTTTCTGGTGGTAAGAACTAACTACTTCACATGTCTAAAACCTTTTTAAAAAATTATATTTCTTTATTTGGTTTTTCAAGACAGGGTTTCTCTGTGTAGGAACACGGGGGAAAAAATCTGAAGTGGGCATCAGACTCCCTAAAACTGGAGTAACAGATACTTGTGAACCACCATATGGGTGCTGAGAATCGAGTCTGGGTCCTCTGTAATAGCTCTTAACCACTAAATCAACTCTCCAGCTCTGTTTGGTACTTTTTTTCAGACAGGGTCTCATGTAGCCCAGGCTGGCATTGATTTCCACCTAACTGGAAAAAAAACCCTGAACTCCTCCTAACCGGCTTGCTGCTCTCCTGAGTGATAAGTTTCCTGCACCATCTTGCCCAGCTGTTGGACTTTTTAATCTACTGTTTCTTAGCCCTTAAGACTCACAAAGCCGGGCAGTGGTGGCACATGCCTTTAATCCCAGCACTTGGGAGGCAGAGGCAGGTGGATTTCTGAGTTCGAGGCCAGCCTGGTCTACAGAGTGAGTTCCAGGACAGCCAGGGCTACACAGAGGAAATAAAAAAAAAAAAAAAAAAAAAAAAAAAGACCCACGAAGCTTAAACAATGATAAAAACTCACCAGGTGTGGAATTTATAGCCAGGCTGAATGACGTTCACAGAATTAGGTTGTGGTCTCTGAGCTGTCAAACAGACAAATCATAACTCTTTAAAAAGCATGTTTCACAAAGAAGGAAAGCAAGAAAAATATAACTTAAGTATCAAGAATTTCACACAGCTGCAGTAACACTCACCTCCAATATGCCCTTGCCTGCCGCCCTTGCACTCGAAGGAGGAGTTGTAACAGGGAAAGAAAACTCAAGAGTGATACCAAGGAAGGCTTCTCATCCACCTAGAACAAGGAGGGAGACTGGCCTCCTTCAGAGCCCCTCCTCAGGCCTCCCTCCGCCGCTACACACATTCCCCAGAAGTAAATTAACTCCGTCTTTGTCACAACAGACATTAAGCCCAGACTCTCTCTAAAACAAAGCTCTGCTCTCTGTTTTTCCTGCCGCTGCTTTGCTGTGATAACGGAACAGACAGTGTCGGCATGCTGCAGAATAAATACGTGCGCGGCTCCCCCCAACTCTAACTTTCATTTCCAACAGGACAGGAAGTGCCTGCTCAACTCAAGGGACACAGGAAGGGTGGGAACAGCCTCAATGTGGGAATTGCAACTGAGAATGGAAATGGCAGCCCAGTACTGTAAATAAGTAAATACTAGCATCTCTCAGGGACACCGAAGTTTTCAGGAACTTCCTTTTCCACCCTCAGAAGTTTTCATTCATAATATCCCAACTTCTCCTTGTTGTTTTAGAACAGTCAGCCTAAAGGATATAAGTGGTTATCTCAGTATAGCCAGTACCAGAACAGCCAGAGAGACCTTGTCTCAAAACACAAACAAAAAACAAAAAAGGCTGGGCATGGTTAACTCCAGGACTCAGGAGGCAGAGGCGGGTGAATCTCTGAGTTTGAGGCCAGTCTGGTCTACAAAACAAGTTCCAGGAAACCCTGTCTGGAAAAACCAAAAGGAAAAAGAAAAGAAGAAAGAAAGAAAGAGAGAAAGAGAGAAAGGGAGAAAGGGAGGAAGGGAGGAAGGGAGGAAGGGAGGAAGGGAAGGGAGGAAGGGAGGAAGGGAGGAAGGGAGGAAGGGAGGAAGGGAGGAAGGGAGGAAGGGAGGAAGGGAGGAAGGGAGGAAGGGAGGAAGGGAGGAAGGGAGAAAGGGAAAGGAAAGGAAAGGAAAGGAAAAAACGTTTTTCTTTTTAAATAAAATTGTTTTGTTTTATTTTGAGTCAGAGTCTCACTCTGTAGCCCAGGCTGGCCTCAAGCTTAATCCTGCTAAGCTTCTTTCTTCTTGAATGATAGACAAGAGCTATTTCACCCAGCTTTAATTTGCAGCTGATACATAAAAGCATAAAACACATACTAACAATTATCAGTCAGTGTTTTTACATATGTATACATTGTATAAGATTTACATTAGGTTAAAGGTCTCTCCCCCATTAAACAATTATTATTTGTTTTTTTGTTTGTTTGTTTTGGTTTTTCCAAGACAGGTTTCTCTGTGTAGTCCTGGCTGTCCTGGAACTCACTCTGTAGACCAGGCTGGCCTCGAACTCAGAAATCCACCTGCCTCTGCCTCCCAAGTGCTGGAATTAAAGGCGTTTGCGACCACTGCCCGGCAAACATTTATTATTTGTGATGAAAACATTAGGGCTAGAGAGATGGCTCAGCAGTTAAGAGCACTGCCTCTTCTTCCAGAGGTCCTGAGTTCAATTCCCAGCAACCACATGGTGACTCACAACCATCTGTAATAGGATCCAATGCCCTCCTCTGGTGTGTCTAAAGACAGCGATATATTCACATTAAATAAATAAATACATCTTTTTAAAAAAATAATAAATAAATAAATCTAAAAAAAAAAAAAGGAAAAAATAAAAACATTAAACAGTTTTATTCTTTCCAGAGGCAAGGTTTTGTTAACATTCTAGTCCCTCAACTCACAAACTGACCCTAAGAAAACTACTTCACATGTCTGAAAACTTTTTTTAAAATTATATTTATTGGTCGCCTTCTAGTCATGTGCCTTGATGGATTAATTAAAGGTCGACCCTGATTCACTAGAAAATAAACCTCTTGCTTTGGCATCCAAAAATATATATATATATTTATTTATTTTTTGGTTTTTTTGTTGTTGTTGTTTTTGTTTGTTTGTTTGTTTGTTTCGGGATAGGGTTTCTCTGTTTAGCCCTGGCTGTCCTGGAACTCACTCTGTAGAACAGGCTGGCCTCCAACTCAGAAATCCACCTGCCTCTGAGTCCCAAGTGCTGGGATTAAAGGTATTTGTTTTTCTCAAGACAGGGTGTCTCTGTGTAGTTCTGGCCATCTTGGAACTGGCTTTATAGACCAGGCTGCCCTGGAACCCAGAGATTCACTTGCCTCTGCCTACCAAGTTCTGGAATCAAAGATGTGCACCACCACTGCCTGACTTTTTTATTTGTGTGTGTGTGTGTGTGTATGTGTGTGTGTGTGTGTCTACATATTCAAATTCCATAGTGTGCTTGTAGTCAACAGAACAACTCTTTTTTTTTTTTTTTAATTTATTATATGTAGGTACACTGTAGCTGTCTTCAGACACACCAGAAGAGGGTATCAGATCTCATTATAGATGGTTATGAGCCACCATGTGGTTGCTGGGATTTGAACTCAAGACCTCCGGAAGAACAGTCAATGCTCTTTAACTGCTGAGCCATCTCTCCAGCCCCAGAACAACTCTTAAGAGTTGTGACTGGTTCCCTCCGGCCACCTGGGGGTGGGGAGATTGGACCCAGGCCAATGCACCAGCACCTCTACCTGCTGAGCTATCATACCAAGCTTTTTTTGAGATTGTCTCTTATATACTGGCCTTTTCTCCTTTGTAAAATGGAGTCAATAATTACCCTACCTATTTCCAGTAAGCGTAAGTGAAACAAAGTGAAGCCAACGTGTAAGCAACCCATAGGAAGTTCTTGAGCTCAGTGAACACTTCCACCACTTGGTGAACAAGTCAGCCTCATTATGATTAGTTACAGTCTCCCAGTGTGTATCCTTTTGAATACCATGTAACCAACATTTGAAGACCTTAAGTGAACATTGCCAAAAACTAGCATCTTAGTTACATCCAAAGTTATACTACGGGCAGGCAAGATGGCTTGGCTTGTAAAGATATTTGTTGCACAAGCCTGAAAACCTGAGTTCAAAACCTGGAATTCACAGGAAGGAGAACCAGCTCTCCAGAGTTGTCCTTTGGTTTGCATACACGTCATAGCACATGTTGGACTGGGTGCACGTGCACACTAGATGATGATAAATGTAAACTAACTTAAATACTAAGATTATCTTAGGACTCCTGGGAGTTCCCCACCCCCCTCTTTTATCTCTTTAGATGGTGGCTCAAACCCTAAGCAAGATTCCTCCTTACTGTGAACATTCTCAGTTTTTCTCTGATGATTCTTCCCACAATGCAGCTGCTTACAGACCTCCACTGATGGATTTGCCTGCTTTCTTGGACTCTAACTTAAAACATAACTTTTTTCTTCCTCTTACGCCACTTCCCTCCTCCCAGTCTCTGCCCAGACTGATAGCCTGCCGCCTTGTTGTTTTCCTCTCAAATTCTGATAAAATTGTCCTGGAGCTTCAAAAGAGAAACAAAGTTTTAAATGGAAAAAAAAAAGTTTAAAACAGGCATGATGATACACACCTGTAATCTCAGCACTCAGGAGGTAGAAGCAGGAGGACCAGAAGTTCAAGGTTATCCTTAGCTACATGGTGAGTTTGAGACAAGCTTGGGCTACAGAAATGTCTCAGAAAAAAGGAGGGGAGACAGCAGTTAAGTCTTGAGATGTATAAAAGTCATCCTCCCCATAGACATACTACTAGCTTTAATAGTCTGACCAATACATTTAGGGCCACAAAAGTAAAATGACCCAGATATACAAACTGACATAAAAGTTAGGTCAGGGGCTGGAGAGATGGCTCAGCAGCTAAAGAGCACTGGCTGCTCTTCCAGAGGTCCTGAGTTCAAATCCCAGCAACCACATGGTGGCTCATAACCATCTGTAATGGGTTCTGATGCCCTTTTCTGGTGTGTCTGAAGACAGCGACAGTGTACTTATATATAACAAATAAATAGAAATCTTTGGGCCAGAGCGAGCGGGACTGGAGCAAGAAGGAAAAAAAAAATTTAGGTCAAAGGGCATAAACAACACTCGCTGGAAAGTACAAGTCTGATGAGTACATACACATTTTTACATTGCTGGATGTCAAACCCAAATCTAACATCAAGCATCTACCTGTGAGCCTCACCCTAGCAGATTTTTATATTTTAAAGGGGAAGTATAGAGTTTTATGGAAGAGATGGGGAAGGGAGCAGGGCTCTTGGATTCTGCTCAGGAAGCATATGGGAGGAGGGAGAATTCCAACCCTCTGGCATGTATGCTCTGACTCCTTCCTGTTTCTCCTTATATTGCTCTCCTTTTTCTACATTTTTTTTTTTTTTTGGTTTTTTGAGACAGGGTTTCTCTGTGTAGCCCTGGCTGTCCTGGAACTCACTCTGTAGACCAGGCTGGCCTTGAACTCAGATATCCACCTGCCTCTGCCTCCCAAGTGCTGGGATTAAAGGCATGCGCCACCTCTGCCCAGCTCAAAAACTTATTCTTACTGGGTGTGGTAGCACATAAACTCTCAGCTCTTGAAAGGCAGAGGCAGGCAGATATCTATGTTGAATATGAGGCTAACCTGGTCTACATAGTGAGGTCCAAGACTGCCAGGGCTACAAAGAGAGACACTGTCTCAATAAAGCAAGCAAGCAAACAAACAAAAACAATCACAAAAATTGTGCTTTGTTGTTCTGTTTTCTTTGTTTGTTTCTTGTCACTGTGTGCCTGCCAAAACTAGAAAAGGGGGTTGGATCCCCTGCAGCTGATGTTACAAGCAGCTGTATGCTGTCAGGTATGGGCGCTGGAAACCACACTCGGGTCCTCTGGACAAACAGCAAGCACTCTTAGCCTCTGAGTCATCATCTCCCCAGCACATTTTCATTTTTTAAATACGAAGTCTCACAAAGTTGCCCAAACTGGCCTGGAGGTCATTTTGTGAAGAATGTAACACTGAGATGGGTGTGGTTGCACATGCCTGGAATCCCAGCCCTTGGGATACAGACGAAAAAGGGCTCAGAGCTGGAGAACAATCTCCATTACGTAATGACTCTGAGACCAACCTAGACTACATCACAGACAGACAGACAGACAGACAGACAGACACACACACTCTCCTTTACTGTGTGTAACAACACTCATGAATGTCCCCCTACTCAGGAAGCTGAAACAGGACAACTGCATGAACTCTTCTGGGCTACACAGCAAAATCCTGTTTCAAAACAAAACAGCAGAGAAACCCTGTCTCGAAAAACCAACCAAAAACAAAATCAAAATCAAAACAAAACAAAAAACAAACGAAGGAAAAATACACTTTTAAATAAGAATCACAAGTGAAGGATTTGGAGCTGGACGGACTTGATCTCTTTGATGAAAGATGTCTGTGATGACACTATTGGCCTCTCCAGATCAGGGTGGAGAGACTGTGTTACCTGCAGATGTGCTGGACTCTAGCCAGATACAGGCCTGTTCATGTGTGTTTGAAAGTAGGAAGATTGGTCAGCGTGCTAGTGAAGGTCTCAATACACTTCAGAGACCAAGGAACAAAGCTTATCAAAGCCAAGGACCCTCAATCCCAGTCTACCCCATCCACAATTTAAGAAAAGAGCTCCTTCCACTGACTAGTCTGCCCCAAGTACTCTGTAATGGAAATGATCTAAAAAGTTGAATTTATCTCCTTGCAAAGAGTTATGAAAAGCAAGGTTAGAAAGAACTAGAAAAAAAAGGAAGCCTGAGGCTATAGCTTAGCTAATAAGGTGTTCAACTATCACGAGTGAAACCCTGTGCTTGGTCCTCAGCACCATTTAAAGCCTGGTGTGGTAGCACCCGAGTATTCCCAGCTCTTGAGAGGAGGAGAATCAGGAGTTCAAAATCATCTTCCTTTACCATCTTCAGCATAATCTGTACTATGTAATACTGTCTCAAACAACAAGAGTTGAACAAAGGAAAGAGACCCACAGGGAGGAGAAATTTCTGCCTAAGCACATATGTGTGCACACAATGTACATGAAGAGAGTTAGATCCCTTGGAACCAGAGTTACAAGCTACCTTGTGGATGCTGGGAACTGAACTTGGGTCCTATGCAAGAGCACAAGAACGTTCACACCTGCCTGCTCTTCTTGAGACAGGGCCCTAATGTATAGCACTGATACCTTTGAATTTACTATGTAGACCAGACTGGCCTCAGATGGCAGAGATCTGCCTGCCTTTGCTTCCCAAACACTGGGATTATAAAGGTGTACACTAGTCTACCTGGCTCTTTGTTGTTTTGAGGTAAAGTCTCAGGCTGGCCTTGAACTCACTATGTAACTAAGGATGACCTGAAGTTTCTACTTCTCAACTGCTAACGTTACAGGCATTTGCCACTGAAGGCTCTTAGGCTGGATTTCATTCATTCTCAGAATGGACAACATTGACTATACAGTTCTATTCATGTGTTTTCTTCACACCTGAAATATTAGTTTTGCCTAATCCTAGCTATCTCTAAAACAAGTAACTTGCATGACCCCAACAGCGTTCATGATCTCAATTCAACTACTAGGTTCTATCAAAGGAAACTACTGTATTCATGGATCAAATTTCAATATTTATATCATTGGATACTGGTAATTTCATATAGCATATAACAATAAGTGTAAGATCATGAGGATGACATTGAGCCAAAATACTGACTGAGGGGCTGGGACTACCATTCAGTGGTAAAATTTGCCTTGCAATATGCACCAGACCTCTGTTCTATCCTCATGCCTACTCCCTGTGTCATGTCTGGAAACAACAACAAAACACGTAAGGTGGAGAGTGATCAAAGCCACATGCATGTACACATGTGTATCTACATATACATGTGTGCCCATATACACACAAATATGGACCACGCACACAACACACATTTTATATGCAAAAAGGAGACAGGGACGGGTATTCAGAAGAGCGGATATGGGATAGGGACCTGGGAAGAGGCATGTGTTCTGTGCTAAAGCCCAGACTGATCTCTGACTCATTTTCATCTTGTGGCTTGAGATAGGGCTCAGCAGCTAAGAGTGATAGTTGCTACCACAGGGAATTGGGGTTTGGGTTACCAGCGTATATAAGGTAGGCAGTAAACAACCATCTGTTAACTCCAGTTCCAGAGGGCCTAGCGGCCTCTTCTGGCCTCCATGCGTACTGCATGAAAGTGGTCCCCGCATATGCAGGTAAAACAAAACTTCCTTAGCTTCCGGACCACTGGGATCACAGGTGTATGCATCAGTGCCAGCTAGGAATCTAGATTTTTCTGACTCTCGATTCTATCCTGTTTCCTTATGACAGGCATGTGCCACAACACCTGGCTCCCCCTCCCCCTTAAAGACAGGATCTCGTATACACCTGTCTAGCCTCAGAATGGCTTTGGGGGATAAACCTTGAACTCCTGACCCTGCCTCTCTGGCCCAAAAGCAAGCATTCCAGGAATGAGATACTACACCCACCCACCTCTTTTACATTGAATCTTGTTTTTTATAATGCTTTGAGACCAGGTCTCACTGTATAGCCTGGCTGGGATAGGATTCAGTCTCTCACCTCAACCTCCTTGGTACTCAGATTATTTGTGGCAAACTCAGTAACTTGGGGGCTTACTCTTCCATGTCACAGTCCTTCATTAAGGACTGAAGCAGAAAGTAGATGCTGCGTACTATTCCCTTTGGCTTGTTCTACTAGATTTTTTTTTATACAGCCCAGGCCCATCTGCCTAGGGATGTTGTGGCCCACAGTGTGTGTGGGGGTGCCCCCCCATATCAATTAGCAATCTGAAAATGCCTCCAAAGACTTGTGAATAGGACAGACTCTTCAACAAAGGTTCTCTCTCCCCAGATGGGTCAAATTGATAGTAAGATCATCCATCACAGACCCCAACACCCAGCTCGGTCTAACTGGTTTTCAGTTCTGAAGAACAAATCCGGGGCTTCTTGCATGCTAGTCAAGTACTCTAACGCTGAGATACGCCCCAGCTCCAGTATTACCTCTTGCTCCCAGACTGAAGTAGGGATTCATTTTGCCAATATTTTTTGCTTTGTTTTTTTTTCTTCTTTGTTTTGTTTTTTGAGACAGGGTTTCTTTGTGTAACCCTAGCTACCTTGGAACTCACTCTGTAGACCAGGCAGGCCTTGAACTCAGAGATCCATCTGCCTCCATCAAGTGCTAGGATTAAAAGCGTGCTCCACCTGGAGGCTGATCTTTTAATCTTGACTATCTTGGCTTTCTATTGCTGTGATAAAATACCATTACCGAAAGCAGAAATGGTGGGAAAGGGTTTATTTCAATGGACATGCCCCTATCACAGTTTATGATGAAGGGAAGTCAGCTTCTCAAATGTTGGGAAGCAGGGGCCAGGGAGAAAGGATCACCTGTGCAGGGCTAGTACCACCTATAGTGGGCTGGGCCCTCCCTTGTTAATTATTAGAAAAGGCCTCCCCTCCCCCCAAAATGCCCTATAGACTTGCCTGCAGGCTATTCTGATTAAGGCATTTTCTCAAGTGAGGTTCCCTTTCTTCAAATAACTCCAGCTTATGTCAAGCTGGAAAAAAAGCAACAACCAGGACATTATCCAAATATAATTTAGATTCAAGAATGCTTGCTGACAGAATATAATTTTCATGCTTTTTATACTGTCTCCATGGGAAAGCGAACACCAATGAATACTAGGAGAAACACTGCCATCTTCTGGGCAAAGCGGGTCATGCTTCCTTTTAGGAACCAGTCTAAGGTAGATCAGAAGTTGGAGGGAAGAGATGATTTTTTGTTTGTTTGTTTTGTTTTTTGTTTTTTTGAGACAGGGTTTCTCTGTGTAGCCCTGGCTGTCCTGGAACTCACTCTGTAGTCTCTACCTCAAAAGATCAAAATGCACCTGGGGCTACTTCTAGAGGCAAGTCTTTGCCCAGTGGTCAGCTCCCATTTAAAGGGAAAAAATGCAACAATGCAGAAACTCACTACTGGTTATATAAAAAGCTAACTTATGGGGATGGAGAGATGGCTCAGTGGTTAGGAGCACTGACTGCTCTTCTAGAGGTCCTGAGTTCAATTCCCAGCATCCACATGGTGGCTCACAACCATCTGTAATGGGATCTGATGTCCTTCTTCTGGTGTGTCTGAAGACAGCTACAGTGTACTCATATACATAAAAAATAAATAAATAAAAAATGAGAAATATACCTGGAGCTCACCTTCTGTTCTCTATGTGTACACAAGCGCTCTTGCTCTCTCTCTCTCACACACACACACACACTCATACAAAACTAATGTTGAATTGTTTATACTGCATATTCGTGAGACTCTTAACTGAGTCAGGCATGTGTCACAGATGTGTGTAATCTCACCCACTTAGGAAACTGAGGCAGGAGGCAGCAAATTTGAACCCAGCGATAACTAGTCCCCATCTCATAAACCAAAAATATGTGCTGAGCTAGCACAGTGCTTACCTAGCATGCAAGAATCCTTTAGTTCAGTCCCTAGCCTGGAATGAAACTGGGGAAGGTGACTTGGGTCTATAATCCCTGCACTCGAGGTAGAAGCAGAAGGATCAGAGGTTTACGGACATCCTTGGATAGCCAAGTTCAAGGGCACTCCAAGAGACACCCTATCTGAAAACCTGAAAAGCAAAGGTTTGATTTGGGGGCAAAGTCAGGAGCTGAGCTGTAGTCAGTGAATTAGAGGAAGTACTCTAGATAAGACAGCAGATACGCCATATAGGGAACAGCTAACAGAAGGAAAAACAAACACAAGGTCCACCTGGTTTCAGACTAAACTTACCCTCCAAACAGTAAGCAAAGAGCTGCTGTTCTAGTACACACAGAAGCATGGCTTCCATGGTTACTTTCTCATGGTTATATTTTGTTTATGGCAAGGTCTCCTTGCACAGCCTCACTGGGCTTCCCATCCTCCTGCCTAAGTTCCTCAGAGGTTGGGATCCTACAAGGAGCGTACTGCCGCCACTCCTGGCCAGGATCTTGGTCATTTAAATCCAAAAATTAAAATTAAAAGTTTTGTAGGGTAGCCTGGGCAGCTCAAAGAGACAGCTCCCAGTACTAATTCGTAGCATAGAATACCCCTTTTTACAAGTGAGGTAGTTTTCTTCGGGGTTAGTTCAGTTGTCAATTTTGGAGGAGGCTGCGTGGACAAGAAAGCTTGTAATCAGCGAATTCTGTCAAATTTCTAGCTCTGGGTTATCTTATGCAAGTATTCTTTACTTTCTTTTAAATCAAAGGTTTTTTAGCTGGGCAGCACTTGGGAGGCGGAGACAGGTGGATTTCTGAGTTCGAGGCCAGCCTGGTCTACAGAGTGAGTTTCAGGACAGCCAGGGCTATACAGAGAAACAGTCTCTAAAAACAAAAACAAAACAAACAAACAAACAAAAAGTTTTTAAAAAAACAAAAACATTTATTTATCTGGGGGTGGTGGTGGGGGCCATGAGTGTCATCCTCTGAGTAGTTGCCAGGTTTGGGAACAAGCGCCTTTACCCAATGAGGCATCTCCGTTCTAATTTGTTTTCCTCTCTTCAAACCAAACCTTCATAGGCCATTGCTAGGGAGAGATAAAGTAACTGGTTGGCACACCATACACACTCAATAATAGCTGTTAATATAATTCCTAGTAAGCCAAAGTGTTGAGGGGCTGTGGTCACATGAGTGAAAGCTCTCTCAGCCCGCGCTGGCCTTGGACTAACTGAGGCAGATGACCTTGAACTGCTGACTCGCCTGTCTCCACATCCCAGGTGCTGGGACTCCAGGAGTGCTGACCACCGCACCTTTAATTCAAATTTTTGTGCCTTTTCTCCACCCAGGAGAACGATTGGCATTTGTGATCGAAACACACCACAAGCAAGGAGTGGTAGCACACACCTTTAATCCCAGCATTCTGGAGGCTGAAGTAGGCGGATCTGTGAGCTTGAGACCAGGATAGTCTACCTAGTGAGTTCCGGGAAATATGGAGAAGCCTGGTCTTAAAAAAATAATAAAACTGGGGGACACTTACATGTTTTGTGTTTCTTTGTTTTTGTCCTGTGTGTATGTTCCACACACCTGTAATCCCAGCATTTGAGAAGCTGAGGTAGAAGGTTGGCCACGAATTCGAGGCCAACACGGGCTACAAACTGAGTGCTACGGCAACACGGACTATATCCCAAAGCCCTGTCTCTAAAACAACAATTAAAAATATATTTCGAGTTCACTATCTTAATGCTTGAACTTTAGAGAACTTTAGAGAAAGACTATAAGTCCTCCGCAGCCACCAAATGACCTAAGAACCTGGGCTCCGTGACGCCCAGCATTTAGGCGCGGCGGGCTGTTTCTGGACGAGTTTTCCGTCCACTCACCGCCAGCGCGCGTCCGTGACTGGGGTGTTTGCAGCTTGCACAGCCTGTAAGTGCGCACTGGCCACTCACGGCCTTCGAACGTCGAAGGTCACTGCGGGGCTCCCGCATCCCGCTCGCTCTCATCTTTGTCTCCCGGGTAGCAGAGGCCGGTCCTCTGCCCACACAGTGCAGACGCGCAAGGGGTTCCTGACTGTCCCAGCCTCCTGCGCTTTTCCCCGCCTCCCAGCGTTCTTCCTCATCAGTGATTGGACACGGTCTCTGTCCATTTTGACTTCTGGACACGCCCTCTTCCCGCCCAGCCGCCTCCAGGCTCTTCTCGATCGAACGCGTAGCGTTCTTGGCTGGAGGCGGGGAAGGGGCTATGGGTACACCTGAGGAGTCGGAGTCGCCCGGGACTGGCCCCTCCCCAGACCCCAACCCCCCCCCCCCGCCCCCCCCCCCCCCCGCAGGCTCGCTTGGCCCCGGGACTGCTCCCCGGCTCCTAGTCTCGCCCGCCACTCTTCCGCCCCTCCCTCTTCGCCGCCGCTCGCACGTCTGGAGCGCCTGGGCCGAGCGGGCGGCGCGCCGGGGGCATGCGCTCCATGAGGGCTCTGCAGAATGCGCTGAGCCGCGCGGGCAGCCACGGCCGGAGGGGAGGCTGGGGTCACCCGAGTCGGGGCCCGCTCCTGGGCGGGGGCGTCCGGTACTACCTCGGTGAGGCCGCGGCGCAGGGCAGGGGGACGCCGCACAGCCAACAGCTGCAGCACTCGGATCAGTAAGGCTCGCGGGACAGGGGCAGGGGACAGGCTGACTCCCACTCCCACTGTCGTTATCGCTAGCTCCCTGGGAGTCCCCTTCCCCAGAGAGCGAGTGCATCTCATCTCCTCTCTGCGCTCACTAGCCTGCGATGCCTTTTCCTTTAGATGTGGGGCTTTGGGTCCGCCGCGCTCGGGCGGTCAGGTGCTGTCCGCCCGGGAGGGCATTTGGGCAGGTCGGTCTTCGAGATGATGCCTGTCCAAGGTGCGTACTTATTTGGGAACGCAGATGGGCGCGGAGTGTTGCTTGGTGCACGTGTCTGAGTGCAGGGCCCAGTGCACACCTGCCCATCCCCAGCCTCTCTTCTCTGGTCCCGGTATTTTAGGGAATATTGTGGATACCGAACTGCTTCCTGCCCCAGGTCCAAGTGCGCTTGGGTCTGACTGGTGTTTCTTGTTTCTGCCTGTCGTCAGCGGGTAATGTGTGGTGTGCGTCATTGCTGATGTGTACGAATGTGCGTATGTGTCCGGAGTGATTTTGTAGCAGAGCTTAACCGTGGAATATCTTACGTACAGTTCCAACTTGGTCTTGGAATGTGTTGATTATTCATAAATGGGAAAATCGTGAGACAGTTTCTAAACCAGTCAGAGTTATTATGTTGCTCAGTCTTTCTGAATTCAAGAGTTTTTCCCCTTTGGGACCATCTTCAACCCAGGAAGTCGATCCCCCCCAACCCCAACACACACACTGCCCAGGAATGCTTGGTGGTTGCGCTTTCTCCCCACCCCCAAGATGAAAGTGTTTTCTGACCATGAAATCTTGTTATCCTCAGACATCCAGCTAGACGTCGTCCTGGTAGCTCTTTGCCCCATTACAGCAGAATAGGAAATGGACCATTTTCCCCATCACATCTACTTAATGATGTTTAGAAACATATGCACACCATAATTAAATGAACCAGACTGACACAGCAAACTACCTCACCACCAATATGGTGGGATAAGCAAATGCAATTTAACCCCCTTGTACGGTTTTTGGGGGTGGGGAGCCAGAGGCATCCCTGGGTCCCCCATACACATCACAATTCACTGCAGTAGGTGACAGAATTTTTGTTGTTGTTTGTTTTTTCAAGATAGGCTTTCTCTGTAGCCCAGGCTGGCCTCTAACTCAGAGATCCACCTGTCTGCCTCCCAAG
The DNA here is from genome assembly GCA_028551405.1 of Uromys caudimaculatus. Taxonomy (NCBI): domain Eukaryota; kingdom Metazoa; phylum Chordata; class Mammalia; order Rodentia; family Muridae; genus Uromys; species Uromys caudimaculatus. The sequence goes on along the minus strand of CM052707.1, from coordinate 57,601,606 downwards.
TGCTGGTACAGCACTCACTACCACCTGGATGTGACAGAATATTTTTAAGAGATCTAGTTTTTTCTTTTCTTTTTTCTTTGTCTTTTTTTTTTTTTAAGATTTATTCATTTATTTTATGTATATGAGTACACTGTAACTGTCTCCAGACACACCAGAAAAGGGCATCAGATCTCATTACAGATGGTTGTGAGCCACCATGTGGTTGCTGGGAATTGAACTCAGGACCTCTGGAAGAGCAGTCAGTGCTCTTTAACTGCCAAGCCATCTCTCCAGCCCGAGACCTAGTTTTCTGTGGCTGCTTGTATTCCAGGGAGCTATTGGTGAAGATCTTGAACCTTGGCTCCCTGGGTAGAGGGGTTAACAGAGGGAGAGAGGTTACTGTGTTTGGAGGGTAAAGGAGATTGGCAAAGAGGAAATACATTGTAATTCTGATTATTGAAATATATATAGTGTAGGGCTTGAGAGGTGACTCAGACATTCAGAGTACTTGTTACTCTGGCAGAGGGTCTGGGTTTGAGCCCCAGCACAGCATATGATGGCTCTCACAACCATGTAAATCCCAGGCACTCACATGGGCATCCATACACATAAGTCTTAGGAAACACTTAAAAATAAAATACTTAGCTTCCTTTCATTCTGTTTTTAAAAAAGAATACTGTGATAGGTGCTAGAGAGATGGCTCAGAAGTTAAGAACACTTAATACTTTTTGTTTCTTTCCTTTCTTTCTTTTCTTTTCTTTTTGTTTTTTTTTTTTTTTGTTTTTTGTTTTTGTTTGTTTGTTTGTTTTTTGAGACAAGGTTTCTCTGTATAACCCTGGCTGTCCTGGAACTCCCTCAGTAGACTGTCCTCAAACTGACAAATATCCTTCTGCCTCTGCTTCCCAGTGCTGAGATTAAAGGTGTGTGCTGCCACCACCCTGCTTGCTTTATGAACTTTTTTTTAATGTATTTGAGTGTTTTGCTTTGTACATTGTCTGTGTACCACATACAAACCTGGTACCTGCTGAGGTCAGAGGAGGTGTTAGATCCCCTGACACTGGAGTTATGGATGGTTGTGAGCCACTATGTGGGTAGTAGGAATTGAACCCAGGTCCTCTGCAAGAAACTGCTCTTAACCACTGAGCTAGCTCTTCAGTCCTGAAGTATTTGATACTCTTGAAGAAGGCCCATGCTCAGTTCCCAGCACCTACTTGGTGGTTAGTGCAACTACCCATAGCTCTAGTTCCAGGGTACCTGGTTTGTTCTGACCTCTCCGTGCACCAGGCTAGGTGTGGTGGCAAATGCCTTTAGTCCCAGTACTCAGGAGGGAGAGGCAGGTGGATTTCTGTGAGTTTGAGAACAGCCTGAACTACATGGTAAGTTCTAGGACAGCCAGGCCTACATAGAGAGACCCTGTCTTAGAACAACAATAACAACAAAAAACCCTAGATAAATCAAAGATGAAAATAAAAATCCCAGTATTAGAGATAACTAGTTAATACTGTGATATATCCATATGTTTCTTCTTTTTAAATATTTATTTATTATATGTAAGTACATTGTATCTGTCTTCAGACACTTTTTCTTCTCTCTCTGGCCCCACTCACTCGGGTCCTGCTCTCTATAGCTGTCTTCAGACACCCCAGAAGGGGGCATCAGATCTCATTATGGATGGTTGTGAGCCACCATGTGGTTTCTGGGATTTGAACTCAGGACCTTTGGAAGAGCAGTCAGTGCTCTTAACCACTGAGCCATCTCTCCAGCCCCATATGTATCTTTCTTTCTTTCTTTTTTTTTTTTGTTTTTTGAGACAGGGTTTCTCTGTGTAGCCCTGGCTGTCCTGAAACTCACTTTGTAGACCAGGCTGGCCTCGAACTCAGAAATCCACCTGCCTCTGCCTCCCAAGTGCTGGGATTAAAGGCATGCGCGACCACTGCCCTGCAAACATTTATTATTTGTGATGAAAACATTACGGCTAGAGAGATGGCTCAGCAGTTAAGAGCACTACCTCTTCTTCCAGAGGTCCTGAGTTCAATTCCCAGCAACCACATGGTGACTCACAACCATCTGTAATGGGATCCAATGCCCTCCTCTGGTGTGTCTAAAGACAGCGATATATTCACATTAAATAAATAATCTTTTTTTTTTTTTTTTTTTTTTTTTTGGTTTTTCGAGACAGGGTTTCTCTGTGTAGCCCTGGCTGTCCTGGAACTCACTCTGTAGACCAGGCTGGCCTCCAACTCAGAAATCCGCCTGCCTCTGCCTCCCAAGTGCTGGGATTAAAGGTGTGCGCCACCACTGCCCGGCCGTAGGTATCATATATGTTATATATGTATGTGCTTATAATTTAACAAATAAAATTATAATATTCATATTATTTGATAAGCTGTATTTTCCATTTATGAAATTATTTTTAATTGATTTTTAATTAGTGCATGCATATAAGTACCGGTGTGCCATGTGTTCATGTGGAGGTCAATGGACAACTTTGTGGAGTTGATTCTCTCCTTCTACCTTTATGTGGCTTCTGGGGTTTCACGGTCAAACTCACATTGCCAGAGTTGCATAGCAAGTACTTTTTTTTCTGCTGAGCCATCTTGCTTGCCCTATATTCAGTTTTTAAAATGGCTTTTTAAAAGTTTTATTTTATGTTTATTTCGTGTGTATGGATATTTTGCCTGCTTGTATGTCTGTGAATCACTCGTGTGTGAACTCGTGTGTGACTTGTACTCTGGGAGGTCAGAAGAGGGAATCAGATCCCCTGAAGAATCAGAGACAGTTTTGAACTGGATGCTGGAAATCGAACCAGTTGAGTTTTCTTTTTTCTTTCTTTTCTTTTCTTTTCTTTTCTTTTCTTTTCTTTTCTTTTCTTTTCTTTTCTTTTCTTTTCCTTTCTCTTTCTTTCTTTCTTTCTTTCTTTCTTTCTTTCTTTCTTTCTTTCTTTCTTTCTTTCTTTTTTTTTAAAGAGTCTCATATAGCCTAAGGTGGCCTCAAATTCTTGGTGTGTGGGGCCTTGAACTCCCCTCTACTTCTGAAGAGCTAAGATTACAGGCATATCTCTTTTTTTGTTTGTTTTGAGGCAGGGTTCCAGTAGTAGCATCTCTGGTCTGGAACTTCTATGGAAACCTAGTTGGTTTGGGGTCTTTGTTGATCTTGCTACATCTGTCTCCCAAGAGCTGTGGGATTGTTAGGATAGGCTCCTATTCTGGACATGTCTTATGGCAAGGCAGTGGACATCTGAGAATATATTACTTTTTATACCTGTATAGTTTTAGCACTGGAGATGTAGGTAGTTCAAGACCATATATAACTACATATCAAGTTCAAATCCAGCCTGGGCTAAATGGAACCTCCTTAAAAATTGTCTAAGCTGAGTATGATGGTGCATGCTTTAGTCCCAGCACCCAAGAGGCAAAGGCAGGTGGATCCCTGAGTTCAAGGCCAGCCTGGTCTATAGAGTCAGTTCTAGGACAACCAGGGCTATACAGAGAAACACTCTCTTGGAAAAAAAAAAAGAGTTTTCTAAGTCTAGTAACATTGAAAGAAGTCTTTAGATCAGTAGTTCTCCACCTTCCTAATATATTAAAGGGCCAACCCTTTAATACAGTTCTTCATGTTGTGCTGAACCCCAATCATAAAATGATTTTCATTGCTACTTCATAACTTTAGTTTTGCTACTGTATTTTCTGATGGTCTTAGGTCACTCTTGTGAAAGGGTTGTTTGACACCAAAGAGTCAAGACCTACAGATTGAGAGCCATTGCTTTAGGTGCTTTAGGAGTTTGATACCAGTGTGAGAGACCTTTGGGGCTGGTGTGGAGACAGAAGCAGATGACAGACAGGAAGTTGGTGATTGGCTTACTTTATGTCAGGTAGTTTATCATGGAGTAAGGTCTTAGGTAGACCTCGTACCACCTGTGTGAGGTGGACATTTCTATCTTTATTCCATAGATAAATAATATTAAGTGGGCTTCCTAAGGTCATATAGGAATTAGGAGCAAAGCAGGACTCTTCCTGGCACACTGCATCACGCAGGAGAGAAGAGGGTGGTGCTGAGAGAAAATATGAAGATGAATTTGTCCAGTGTTAGTCGCCAACTCAGTGTAGACGTAGAGTGTGGGAACAGTCAGACTGATTCTGTGTTTCCATCTTGTACCAGTCCTCACGGGAAACACAAGAAAAGACTTGCACACCAGCTGAATGCGCTCTGTTTCCAGTGTTTGCCTGACATCTGGAAGTGGAACGATTTAAAGGACTGAAAAGTTCAGGGTTTCTTTTAAAAGAGACTAGAGAGTAAGATTAACAGCATCTTGAGCTGGAATGAGAGTTAGGATCACAGAATCTGCCCGATGGTTCACAGAGGAGGCCTAGGGTGACACCCCATGACAGGTCCATGTTCTAGGAGAAGGAGGAGGAGGAGGAGGGAGCATCCTCAGGCTCCTTCCGGTCTCTTCCCCCAAACAGTGATGCCTCAAACAGCGGCATGCTGCCTCGACTTGGTGACCTGCTTTTCTACACTATTGCAGAGGGACAGGAGCGTATCCCCATCCACAAGTTCACCACGGTAAGTGGCTGTCTGCCTGTTCAGAGAACCCTGATTCCTTAGCCTCTCTGGAACCTGTGAGGAGGATGGTTGAACAGTGTAGGGTAGCTAATGGCTGCCACTCAAGGGGAAATACAGAGGGATAATGGCTGCCTGGGTTAGAGAGCCAATGCCATCCTTCCCCCAAGTCCAGAGGACACCTTTCTTGAGATGTGGCAAGATATTTGCTAGCCTTCAAGGCTGCTCCAGTGCCTTTTGCTTAGTTCTAAAACCCATTTGTTCTACCAGTTGTAGTAATCAGGGTGGAGTGGCTGAGCATCTGTTGGGAAAGACTGGGGCATGGATTGCTGTCCTTGGCTGACCTAGCCAGACCTCTTCTTTTCCCCAAAGGCCCTAAAGGCCACTGGACTGCAGACGTCAGACCCACGGCTCCAGGACTGCATGAGCAAGATGCAACGCCTGGTCCAAGAGTCCAGCAGCGGGGGCCTTTTGGACCGGGAGCTCTTCCAAAAGTGCGAGCCCCAGAGATGAGCATTGCCCCCAAAACGGTTCTGTGGGAGGAAAAGTCTTGGGAATTAAACAGTTCGACCCTTCGTTTTGGTTATTATACAAGTGATACATACTCATGATGAGAAATAATACAGAAATATATTCCCTTCTCTACTCAGTCCTAGCCCCTTCCCCAGATGTAAACTTAGTTAACAGATTAGTGAGTAGCTTCTAGAAGATGTTCTGTGCGTCCTCACACATATGTGGCTGTATACATTAGGACTTCTCTCTCTCTCTCTTTTTTTTTTTTTTTCTTCGAGACAGGGTTTCTCTGTGTAGCCCTGGCTGCCCTGGAACTCACTCTGTAGACCAGGCTGGCCTCGAACTCAGAAATCCACCTGTCTCTGCCTCCCAAGTGCTGGGATTAAAGGCATGCGCCACCACTGCCTGGCGCATTAGGACTTCTCAATGCTAAGGTCCATAGCTATGGTTATTCTGATTTTAATATTTTTCTCCAAATGACTTGGGATATCTTCCCTGTCTTTAGAACATCTCGTTTTAGAGGTCAGGAAATTTAAACATCGGGAGATAAAATGATATGCCAAAAGTCACATGGCTGTTAGTCCAAAACCAGATGAACCCTTCAGCCTTTACCCCCAACTTCCGTGGCCCCCGAGTGAGTCCCTGCTGTGTATCTCCTGCTCCTAACACACTCGTATCTGGGATCCAGGTGTGTGAGCAGCAACATTGTGCTCCTGACTCAGGCATTCCGAAAGAAGTTTGTCATTCCTGACTTTGAGGAGTTCACGGGCCATGTGGATCGCATATTTGAGGATGCCAAAGAGCTCACTGGCGGCAAAGTGAGGGCCAAGGGAATGGGGGAGGGGCAATGGCTCTGGGCCAGATACACATTGCTTCTCAGAGACTTCTTGGGTCTGTGGATGAGCAGAGCCTCTAAAGTTGAGGACATGGTTTCATGTGTTTTCACGTGGTTCTAATCGAGTGTGACTTAGGACTTTAGGGACATGGATGGCGGAAGCTAGGGCTTGGTGGCACAGGCCTGTAGTCCCAGCTCTGTGAGGCTGAGACAGGATCAGAATGAGGTCAGTGTTGGTTACACAGGGAGACCCTGTCTCAAAGTAAAGAGATTCAACCCAGCCTTCAAGGAGACTTACAGGGACTGAACCTGAGAACCCAGTCCTAGAACTTCCACTTTTTATATTCTGTGGGCTTTACTGCTGCCACTCCAGGGTTTGGACTACAGAGATGTAAGGTTGCTGGGGACTAAAGGCTTGGGTATTTCTGGAAGCAGTACACAAAAGGGAACCCATTTGCCCTGCGGGGGATCCTGAGTACTGCCATGTTGTTCTCCAGAGTCACCTGTCTCCCTTTTCTCTAACCGTTTATGCCCAGGTAGCAGCCTATATCCCTCAACTGGCCAAGTCAAACCCAGACCTTTGGGGCGTCTCCCTGTGCACCGTGGATGGACAGCGGTAAGATGCTGGGTGATGCTGGGGCCTTGTGGTTGCACGCCTTTATTCTCATCAGTCAGGAGGCAGGAGGATCTCTGTGAGTTTGAGGCCAGCCTGAGTTCCAGGACAGCCAGGGCTCTGCAGATAGACCCTGTCTCACAGACAGACAAAGGAACAAAGATGCTGGGTGAGAGGCAGGAGCTGCTGGGCACAGGTGTGGAACAAAGTCTAACCCCTTTTTATGGTACCTGTCTGTCTCCAGGCACTCTGTGGGCCACACGAAGATCCCCTTCTGCCTGCAGTCCTGTGTCAAGCCCCTCACTTACGCCATCTCCGTGAGCACCTTAGGCACTGACTACGTGCACAAGTTTGTGGGCAAGGAACCCAGTGGTCTGCGTTATAACAAACTCTCCCTCAATGAGGAAGGTGAGCATCTCCAGGGCTCGAGCTCATACCAGCCTTCTCCTGAGCCCTGTGCTTCACCTCCTCCTCTGTGTCTTAGCCTTTGCTCTCATCCAGGTAGGAACTAGACCCAGCCCCGATTAGCTTCAGAGTGGGAACAGTGTAGAGTTGGCTTTCGTTGGTGGCTGACAAGACTGAGTGGTTTGTATTTCCCCAGGAATCCCCCATAACCCCATGGTCAATGCTGGTGCCATTGTGGTCAGCTCCCTGATCAAGGTCAGTGCCATTCTAACCTTCTGAAAGGTGCCTACCCTTATCCCTACATCCCCATATCCGTTCAGCTCTCCAGGGAGATTGGGGGGGGGGTCTCTTGAGTCATTTGAGAGTTAATAAGGGGCATGGAAAAATGCATCAGGAGGTCTTGTGCTATAAGCTGTGGATGTTAGTGACAGACGTCCTTTTCTTACCCTCACCCCATGCTCCCTGCCCCCTCCCAGAGTTCCATGAGCAGGTCATGACCCCTGCCTAGGGCCAAGAGCCAAATGCCAAAGGCAGGGGGAGGACAACACTATCAGGCATTGATTGGCCACTCCTGGGTGAGAGATACGTTGACAGAAGGGTGAATGGCCAGTCCAGGGCAGTCATTCACGTCACCTGGAACTGTGAGTTGGCCTTGAGCAAGGGGTGCCCAATAGGTCCATCAGCTGCAGGTCTCCCAGAGCTTGAGCAAGAACTTAGGAGCACTGTGGGCAGCGACACTCTGGGGCCAATCACGGCCCCCCTGAGGAAGGTGGTGTTGGGAACCCTTCCCCCTAGGAACTCAGGTGTCAGAGTCCTGGAGTGTTGACTCCAAAGTGAGCCAGGGAGGGGTGTGTGTGTGTGTGTGTGTGTACACCTGTATGTGTGTGTGCCTACATGTATGTGTGCTTGTGTGTGTGTGTGTGTGCGCACACGAGTGCATGCCTCCTTGTTTTGAGGAGTCCCGTCTGCAGCCCTATCTTTGGGACCTGCCTCATCTCATTTTCTTCTAAGTGAACTAAAAATCCTTAGCTCCAGAGTTGGGGATGAAGGATATTTGGGTAGAACATTTGCTCCACCATGTGTGGAGACTCTAGGCACTTCAATCTCTGGCACTGCTAAGAAGAAATAGTTTTTGTTCCATTATCAATATATCTGGGGATGAAGTTTGGTAGCATTTGACCGGCATACCTGAGGTCTTAGTTTTAATCCTGGTAGAAGAAAGAAAAATCATTCACCAATATAACTGAATATTCAGCAGACATATTCCATTTCTGTCACAGAGGATCGGGGAGTAAGGTATAAGCTATAGAATGGGGTATAAAGAATGGATGTGTAGGCATGGTAGCACATGCCTGTAATGCCAGAACCCAGAAGTTCTGGGGCTGGAGAGATGGCTCAGTGGTTAAGAGCACTGGCTGCTCTTCCAGAGGTCCTGAGTTCAATTCCCAGCAACCACATGATGGCTCACAACCATCTGTAATGGGATCTGTAATGGGTGTGTCTGAAGACAGTGACAGTGTACTCATATACATAAAAACAAAAAATAAAAAGATAAACCCAGAAGTTCAAGGCTAGTCTTGGATACAGGAGACCTCTATTTAAAAGTAAATAAATAAAATGGATAGTTATAGTCATGGATAGGGTGGAACTTAGAGACAGAACTGGAGACAGGGGGAATGAGCCCGGGGAGCGGAGAGGCAGCTTGATGGGCTGAGGTTATCTGAGTCCTCATTCCTTGATACTTTACATTTTGTTTGTTTCAACAATCCTCCTGCCTCAACCTCCCAATAGCTGGGATTATAGGTGTGCATCACCACACAGGCTGGTGGTCTGGATTTCTCTATCACTAGATTACATAAACCTACATGCAAAAAAGTCTCAGCTGTTTAAACAAGAAGGAGCCCACGCCTATAACGTCTGATACTCCAAGGCCAGAGGAGCGCTCAGCCACCATTCACCTGTCTCAGAGCAAACAAAAGACATTGTCAAATGTAACATTCCCAGTACAAGTCTAAAGCGTCAGCTCCACTAAGCCCTCCTGCCCCTCCCGTCTGCCATCCTCCCAGGCCTGGAATGCTGACCGCTTTCCCTTTCCTTCTGTGCAGATGGACTGTAACAAAGCAGAGAAGTTCGATTTTGTAAGTTCCTCGCACCTAACTAACTCTTCACTGCCCTTCTCCACCGCATGCTGTCTACACAGCTGCTGTGGCTCTCTCCAGAGGAGTGGGGACCCCTGGCTTCGGCCTCTCGAAGTCCCTACTCTCCTGGGCCAAGGGAGGTTCTGAGTGCCTCATGTGGGTGTGTTTGGTAGGGATCCTTAGTCCAAAGGTGTCTCTCCTTCCCCTCTTCTCTTCCAGGTGTTACAGTATCTGAACAAGATGGCTGGGAATGAATTCATGGGGTTTAGCAATGCCACGTAAGATTCTGTTTGGGGGATTGGCTGAGTAGGTTGTATGTGTGCGTGCTTGCTGGGGAAGGCTAGGAGGGGAGGGAGAAGCAAGGACATGGCATTGTAGGAAGAAATTCGAGGGGGATATTGGCCTGCCAGCTTCCTCTGAGCTTCTTCATTGACAAATAGCATCCCATGTCTAATTACCGTGTAATGAGAAAGGCAGCATGCTGGTTCGTGCTGAGGCCCTAGTCAAGACTCGGAGCCAAACCCCTTGCCAGATTTCCTAGATGGAACGACTAGACAGCTTCGGGTGGGTTTTGTTTCTGTTTGTTTACATTTAACCACAAAGCTACACCGAGTATTTGCTCAGGTTCAGAAGTTCCCACTAATGCCCAGTGAGACTAAAGGCACTGCTTTCAGTCTGACACAGGCAGTAGAATTCTGTAGGCCAGGAAAGGTCCCCTCCCTCTTTACCCCCTACCCACCCCTTCAGCTTCAAGCACTAAATTTGGTATTTGCTTCAGATTCCAGTCAGAGAAGGAGACTGGGGATCGGAATTACGCCATTGGCTATTACCTCAAGGAGAAGAAGGTAACTGGGAGAGGCTGTAGAGAAAGTCTCTGAGAGCTGGAGGGCAGGGGGTTGGACTGTGTGAGCCCCCAGCTGTGTGTGAGATTGTGTCCTGAAGAGACTGCTTCACCCTGTACTTTACAGTGCTTCCCTAAGGGAGTGGACATGATGGCTGCCCTTGATCTCTATTTCCAGGTAAGCAAACACTCCCAGGGTCAGAGTGTCCTCCTGTTACAGGTAGACACTCCTCTCCGGTGGTTCTGTTAGAACGTGTTGAAAGATCTAGATGTCGAGAACATTATTCTTTCGTGACTGTGTTCCAGTTCATACTGCCCTTTGACCTCTCTTGTCTCCATAGCTGTGCTCTGTGGAGGTTACCTGCGAGTCAGGCAGTGTCATGGCAGCCACTCTTGCCAATGGCGGCATCTGCCCCATCACAGGGGAGAGTGTGCTGAGTGCTGAAGCCGTGCGCAACACCCTCAGCCTCATGCATTCCTGTGGCATGTATGACTTCTCGGGTCAGTTTGCCTTCCACGTGAGTGTTCCCAGCCCTGCTGTCTGTCTGCCATGATCCCCGTGCCGAGGGGAAAGGGTAGGGGTGAGGCTTAATCTGCCTCCTTTATAAACATCTAGCCAGGCAAATAGGCTAAGAATCCTTAGGGGATTTTGTCAAATACATCACATTCCTCAAATATAAAGACCCTTTCCATAGCTGGCTCCCATCTTAGGTACCACTTCCAAGGAGAGGCATGGCTGACTTCTCTCTCTCTTCCCCCATGACAGGCTCTCAATGTGCAGCTGAGGGTAGCCTCAGAGTCAGTGATCCTCTAAAGCACCTGAACGACAGTCATGCACTTAGCCTGACCTTTCTTCTTGTTTGACTTGGGGATCAAACCCACCCTGGGCAAGTCCTGTACCACACTAAACTTCATCCCCAGCCCTGGAGACTCTGCTGGTTGCTCTATCTCAAACAAAACTACCTCCATCTCTGTTCATAGCACCCTAGTCCTTTTCTGTGTTTGCCGTAATTGCTTGTCTATTTAGAAAGATTTTTATTTTTATTATTGGAAAGGCTTTGTACAGGTGAGTGTAGGTGGCCACTGAGGGTGGAGGTGTTGGACTCCCCCCACATGTTGGAGTTACGAGTGGTTGTGAGTCTGCCAGTTCTGGTCCAGGCTCTTAATTATTGGGCCATTTCTCCAGGTCCTCCCTCACTTTTAAAAATATATATACATTTTAAAATTCCAGCACAATCTCTGGTTTGAGAAACCCTGACTCAAAAAAGCTTTTAAGTTACTTTTTGTTGTTGTTGTTGTTGTTGTTGTTGTTTTTGAGACAGGGTTTCTCTGTGTAGCCCTGGATGTCCTGAAACTCCCTCTGTAGACCAGGCTGGCCTCCAACTCAGAAATCCGCCTGCCTCTGCCTCCCAAGTGCTGGGATTAAAGGCGTGTGCCACCACTGCCCGGCCCCAGGTCCCATTTTTAAATTTTAAAACTGTATTTATCATGTGTGTTTATGTGTGCATGTATAAGGATGACTTTGTAAGGGTCTCTCCAGCCACCTTCACGTGGGGCCTCGGGAGCAAACTCAGGTTGTTAAAGGTGTACAGCAAGCACCTGATAAGCCGTCTTGAAAGTCCCTGTTTATTTTTTTGTCTGCCTTCTACCACCAGAATAGAAGTTGACTGAGAGTCCATTTCCTGGGGCTGGAGAGTTAGATGGCTCTGTGTTTTAGGGTTCTTGCTGCTTTTGGGAGAGGACCTGGGTTCCCCTCACCCACACGGTGGCTCACAACCATCTGCAACTTCAGCTCCAGGGGATCCATTGCCCTCTTCTGGCCTCCTTGGGCAGTAGGCACACATGTGGTACACATACATACACTCATATACATACAGTTAAAAAGTAATTTCTCTTTTTAAAGGGGAGGTTGGAGAGCACCTCCTGGTTTGAGCACAACGCCCAGCAGAGCGCTGACAGTGTCTCAGCAAGCATTCCCTAACTGTATTGATGCACATGGTAGAAGACAGTAGTCAGGGAGATAAAAAAAATCTAAGAGGTGAAGTGGATGTGGCCTGGCCTGTGCCATCACTGTGACTAGTCCACCTTGTTCCTCAGGTGGGCCTGCCAGCCAAGTCAGCTGTGTCAGGAGCCATCCTCCTGGTTGTACCAAATGTCATGGGGATGATGTGTCTGTCACCTCCGTTAGACAAGCTGGGGAACAGCCAAAGGGGCATCAATTTCTGCCAGGTGAGCTGTTCTGCGTGTAGTCCTTAATACTGTTTAATTAAGAATGAGTTAGTGGTGGGCACTATAATGAGAGCAATTTTGAGCTCCCAGGAAGGGCAGGGGATAAGTAAACAATCCTTTCGGCTTCTAATTCTAGAAGTTGGTGTCTCTCTTTAACTTCCACAACTACGACAACCTGCGGCACTGCGCTCGGAAGTTAGACCCTCGGCGGGAAGGAGGAGAAGTTCGGGTAAGGAAGACCCCGGTCGCCTAGGGGATATTTTAAAAAGGTATCACGCATTCCACAACACTTCAGCAGTGGCCTTGGTGAAGGACCCACGGAGGAGGGTCACAGGGTGGAGCTGGGCATGAGTAGATTCACAGCCACAGTTGATCTCAGATGGCTGCAATGTATGTTGCAGAACAAGACCGTGGTGAACCTGTTATTTGCTGCATATAGTGGAGATGTCTCAGCTCTTCGAAGGTAATTCTAGCGCGTGACTAAATAAATGTAATAAAATACTCCCAGTCAGACACATCTTATTAGGACACAGTGTAGCAAACTGCTAAATGCTTCAGTTTTAGGATTGGAATAGGCACCCTTCATTTATCTAAGTGACTGCGTGTCTGTGTGTACACATGCCTCTGTTTATGCAGTTGCACATGTGTATGTGTGCATGTGGTGGCCAGAGGACAATTTCAGGTGTCACAACCTATCAAGTCCCAGGGACTTACCTGTCCCCTACCCCCACCAATCTGGGATTAAAAGCCAGGGCTACTATTGCTATTCTTTTCAATGTGAGGTCTGTGGATTAAACTCAGGTCTCAGGTCTTCATGTTTGCCAGGCAAGCACTTCACTGAGCCATCTCTCCAGCCTGAGGATTTGTTGTTTTAAAATCAAAGCACCTGCCGTGAGTCAACTAATGGCAGGCACTGTGATTGACTTGGGTTTGACAAGAATTGTCTTTGGAAGTGGGAACTTGGCCTCAAGTGGGTAACTTCCACTTAACAGGAATCCTGATTAACAGGAACCAGTCTGACCCCACTTCAGAATGCTATCTCTCTAGTGATTCTAGACTGAGGTGGGTAACCCATGCAACTTCCCACTATCCTCAGGTTTGCTTTGTCAGCCATGGATATGGAGCAGAAGGACTATGATTCTCGAACAGCCCTACATGTTGCTGCAGCTGAAGGTAATTTTTTTGGGTTTTGAGGGTTTTTTTGTTTTTGTTTTTGTTTTTCAAGGCAGGGTTTCTCTGTGTGGCCCTGGCTGTCCTGGAACCCACTCGGTAGACTAGGCTGGCCTCAGACTCTGCCTTCCAAGTGCTGGGATTAAAGGCGTGTGCCAGCACTGCCCAGCTCGGCTGAAGGTATTCAGAGGGTTAAAGAGGAAAAGCAGAGTGAAGGACCCTTTCTCTTCTATCGGGTGCACTCCTATCACTGCGCCTGTAATGGGCAATGGCCAGTTTTGTCTACAGACTCTTCAGCTGACAGGGAGACTGGAAGTAGGTGCTGGCAAGAGCAAATGTCGAGGCCTTTTTTCCTCCCCTCTGGGTGCAGACTCCAGCTGCCGAGGGTCTATACCAAACGGTTCAGAACTTGCCTGCATGCTCTCATTTTCTTCCTACCTGTATTCCTATATTCCTAGGACACATTGAAGTTGTCAAATTTCTGATCGAGGCCTGCAAAGTGAATCCTTTTGTCAAAGACAGGTGAGTAGGCTTAGTTCTAAAGGGAAGGAGGTCGGCCCTCCAGCCTCTGTGCGTACGCATGCAACAACGGCTCTCTCCATGTCCTCTTTGCTTAACCGTGGTCCCTGTTCCTCACAGGTGGGGCAACATCCCCCTGGATGATGCTGTGCAGTTCAATCACCTGGAGGTGGTCAAACTGCTTCAAGATTACCATGACTCCTACGTGCTCTCTGAGACTCAGGCTGAGGCGGCAGCTGAGACCCTGTCAAAAGAGAACCTAGAGAGCATGGTGTGAGCACAGGCCAGGGGCAGTCCCTGCCCAAGAAAAAGCATGAGCTGACCACACATTTAACTCACAGCCACCAGAAATACTACGGCAAGCTGCTTCCATGGGGATCAACACGGCCATTTGGCTACACAGGCCGGTGTTTTCTAGAAGAATCAAAACACCCCATTCCCTCAGTGAACAGCACAGAGAAAAGCCTCAGTGGACACCTTGAGCAGAGCTAGCCACAAAGATCTCAAGGTACAGCTTTGATGGCTCCTCCACTGGGAAGCAGCTCGGGTCTTTACCCAGGCCCCCTTTTCCTCGCTGAAGAAATCATCATGAGAACAAGCAATATCCTTGGAGAGCCTCTAGCTACATGCGTACATAATCTGCCCCAGAGTAAGAGAAGCGGGTGAGAGCCAAATCACTTGGCTCTAGAAGTCTACAGAGATCTGTCCATCTTAGCCAGGACATGCTGCTACTGCTGACAGCAATTTTATAGACAAAGTATTTTGTGTTCAAATAAACTTTAATTACATGAATTATCTCTTTTTTTTCTTCTAAATCTAGTCACTCTTTCTCCCCTAAGGACGTCATCAGGTTCACCACCATCGTAGCAAGTGGAATAAGACAGAGCCACAGGGTCAGACAAGTCCAAACTCTGTATTTTGCATACATATTCAACTGTTAACACCAGGGTTTCCTCAAAACAAAATACTGCTTTTATTAAGTACATTCTGTGGCCAAGGGAGATGGGAGTTGTGGGTCTGAACGGGCACCAAAATGGATTATGTAAAACTGCTGTCTTTTCTCGGAGCTTTAAACTATGGCAGATTCACAGAAGGAACTTATCACGGGTAACATTTCAGGCACCATAGCCCTATGTGTCTCCCTAGTATCTCTTTCCCTTTGTCACATAACTGGCACAATGGTTATGGCAAATGGCCTAGGTATCAGGTGTCCAGAAGACAGATGGACTCAGAGTGGGGATAGCTGCATCTGGGTTGGACTGACATCTCTAGTGCTGAGGTACTACTGAGGGAGCCTGAACCCAAGAATCTGAGGTGCATCAGAGAAAAGGCCAAGTCTGTGGCTGCCACTCCTCCAGCCAGAGGTAGAGAGCATTTACTCTAGAGAATCTGGTGAACACCCAAAACAAGTTACATGTGGATAAGGGAAGGAGACATAGCGGCTGAGAAACAGGACCCCAGGACTGAACAGTCTAAGATGCCTGGGCACAAGTAGAAGGACCCAAGGAAGTGGCCTGAGGAGGAAATTCCCCTGATGATCTAGGAAACTGGGGAAGTTTGGTTGTATACCTAGCTCTTACAGAGTAGGGACCAGAGGAAGATGGCTACAATATTGCACAAAGGATCCCAACAAAGTTGCGAGAGCTACCAGTTGCTTGAGACAAAGTAAAATATCTTTAGACACTAAGAACAGAAACCTGACCATGAGCAAGATTCAGGGTTTCGGGGTCTTGGCCACATTAGAGGCCCTTGGGCACTTCGAGTCCTGAGTGGGTTAGCAGCTCTCCATCCCAAAGAGCAAAAGCAGGCGCCACTGGGCCCCGGAAATCTGTCTGTAGTGTGTGGACCACGGAGATCCGACTCACATCCACCAGGCTCAGCTTCTTTGCCTCATAGTCTAGCAGCAGCCCCACCTTCTCTGGTTGCCCAATACCCTTTATTGGAGCTTTTTCGTTGGCCAACATGCAGTGCCACTTGCGCTGGGCATAGGAGAACACCCAGGAACGATCATCAGCACCGACGCAGCTGTCCCGGGACATGTCCACATCTGCCACTCCTATCCGGAACTGCTGGGAGCGCTTCACGGTTACCTCCCAGTAGTGTCTGCCACTGGTGACTGTGGTGTCTGCGAGCACCACTGCCCACTCCCGGAAGCGCTCCAAATTCAGGGCCACCTTGGTGGGTTCCAGTCCCACCAAGCCATATTTGACACCCGTGTCACCTCTGAAGAGTGCCAGGCTGCTGTGGGCCGTTTTTTCTTCCAGTTTGAAACTAATGCCTGAGGGCAGAGCAAAAAACAACCGGTAACTCGAGGGCTGGGTTTGATCTGAAGTAGTTCAGGCGATGACGGGAAAGTGGAAAAGCCAAATGTTAAAATGGAAAGAGTAGAGGTGTCGTTTTAGTATAGCAGCCCTAGGAGCCGCAAATCACTGACTGGGGAAGCCAGAAACCGGTGCCCCAGGTTTGGAATCTCGCTAGACCAAGGCAGATGGGAGAGGGGAGAAATGAGGAGTGGAGTTCTCTGATCACGCTCTGGTAATGACACGTTAACTACTTTGGAGTGAGAGAGTAAAAAGAAATATGCCTACCTCTCCGGGATTCCCCGGTGGGGACCCCCCATCGCTTGGTTCCCCAGCGGTATAACTTCCAACAGCGTGCAAAGGGCAGCGCCATCTTGTGCCACAGATGCGCGGGACACGCCCCCCGGAGGAGAGACCGACCAATGGCTGGTCTGCGTCCGGAGCACGTGGTGCGAGACAAGCGTGTCGTGAGAAATCGCGTTGTCGGTGATTTCTAGTCTGGTGGGCTAGATCAGTACATGGGGAGGCTTATTTACTATATCTCAACTAAGTAGGACACCCCCCCACACACAGAGAGTCTGTGTAAACAGTCTCTTGTTTTGTTTGATTTTGAAACAGGGTCTCCTGTAGCCTAGGTTGGCCTGGAACTCATGTAGACCTGGCTGGCCTCAATCTCCTAAAAACCTGCCTCGCCTCCCAAGTGCTGAGATTAAATAAAGGCGTGGGACACCAAGCCTGGCAGAATAAAAGAAGTATTTTTTGTAAGTAGTTTAAGCCGTGGTAATGGCACACACCTTTAATCTCAGTCCTCAGGAGGCAGAACCAGCCAGGTTTCTGTGAGTTCGAGGCCAGCTTGGTCTACACACCAAGTTCCAGGACAGCCAGAGCACCATATATTAAAAAAAGATAAAAATTAAAAAAAAAAAAAAAAAAAAAAAACCCACACCACAACCTGGCTCGTTTTTCGTTAGTTTTTAATGTATAAATGAGCTTGAAAGAGTGTGTTTAAGCCGGGCAGTGGTGGCACACGCCTTCAATTCCAGCACTTGGGAGGCAGAGGCAGGTGGATTTCTGAGTTCGAGGCCAGGCTGGTCTACAGAGTGAGTTCCAGGACAGCCAGGGCTACACAGAGAAACCCTGTCTCGAAAAACCAAAAAAAGAAAGGGGGGTGGGGGAGGAAGAGCGCGGTGGCTGCAGTGACTCATTCTCTCCACCAGGGTGCAGTCAGGCACAGCCTTTTCAGTCACATAACTGTAGAGATGCAGGTTAACTTTTTTTTTTTTTTTTTTTTTTTTTTTTTTTTTTTT
>CM052707.1:57570415-57584097 GCA_028551405.1 Uromys caudimaculatus | reverse complement strand
CGAACTCAGAAATCCACCTGCCTCTGCCTCCTAAGTGCTGGGATTAAAGGAGTGCGCCACCACTGCCTGGCTTAGGTTAACTTTTTTTTTTTTTTTTCTCCTTCTAATTACAAAACTAATTACAAAACTTCCCCTCTTGTTTCTTCCTCCTCATCTTCTTTTATAACCCACTAAGTCTAATTGATGCTGCCTGTTGAAATGCTAACTGACCTTGTGCTGGTCTTGTGTAGGTAACTGTAGCTGCAATGAGTTCATTGACAGCAAGACTATGTCATGTCCAGAATATGGTGTAACACTCCTTCCGTCCGGCTCTTACATTCTGTGTGTGAGTGTGTGTGTGTGTTCTGTCTTCATGCAAATCCCATTATGGATGGTCCTGCTGGGAATTGAACTCAGGACCTCTGGAAGAGCAGCCAGTGCTCTTAACCACTGAGCCATCCCTCCAGCCCCAGCTCTTACACTCTTTCTGCTTCCTCTTCCGTGATGTTCCCTGGTGGTGGGGTACTGAACCTGGCAAGGCTGAAAGTGGCACTATGAGTGTAAACAGAAATATTTCAATAGCAGCTTGACAACATGTCCCTTTTTTTTGCAAGACAACAGTATTTTCCCTCTTTTATGTGCCTAGCCATGGGGATTTTGACCTGGTTTACAATACTAGGCATGGCATTCGTAGCCTCACGACAGTCATGCTACTATTATGCTGTGGGCACACTGTGCCTGGAAGTTCTGTATTACAGCATGCAGAGTCTGCCAGGAGAGAACATCATTGATGGCTTGTCTCTTGCAAAGCATCTCTGGCACTATGATATCTAGCCAGTGGGGAGGAAGTTTTCAGGTCAGCTCTAGCTAGATTTCTTTATGTCCTTCAGCTGAAACGTTCAGCAATAGAGTCTTACCAGCTAGTTCTGGTTGGCAACTGAAAGCAATGGCAATAGCCTGGGTTGTTTTGGGGGCCTCTGGGCAATAAGTCATGGGGAGGTCATGCATTAAGATTTCCACCTAATGCGGGCAGTGGTGGCGCATGCCTTCAATCCCAGCACTTGGGAGGCAGAGGCAGGCGGATTTCTGAGTTCGAGGCCAGCCTGGTCTACAGAGTGAGTTCCAGGACAGCCAGGGCTACACAGAGAAACCCTGTCTCGAAAAACCAAAAAAAAAAAAAAAAAAAAAAAAAGATTTCCACCTAATAATTCATGACTTCTGGGAAAGCATTGTCTACCAAACAACAAACCCCTCCTTTTTTTATTTCACTTTATTATTATTATTATCATCATTATTATTATTTTGTTCATTTGTTTGTTTCAAGACAGGGTTTCTCTTTTGTAGCCCTGGCTGTCCTGGAACTCACTCTAGACCAGGCTGTCCTCAAACTCACAGAGATCCTGCTGCCTCTGCCTCCCAAGTGCTGGAATTTACAGCGTGCCCCATCACCATCTGGCTCATTTTATTTTATTTTATTTTTTATTTTTTATTTTTTTGGTTTTCAAGACAGGGTTTCTCTGTGTAGCCCTGGCTGTCCTGGAACTCACTCTGTTTTTTAGATTTTGTTTGTTTGTTTGTTTTGGTTTTGGTTTATTTGAGACAGGGTTTCTCTGTGTAGCCCTGGCTGTCCTGGAACTCACTCTGTAGACCAGGCTGGCCTCAAACTCAGAAATCCGCCTGCCTCTGCCCCCAAGTGCTGGGATTAAAGGCATGTGCCACCACTGCCCAGCACATTTTATTTTATTATACTGTCTTCTTTACTTTTTTTTTTTTTTTCGAGACAGGGTTTCTCTGTGTACCCCAGGATGTTCTGGAACTTGCTCTGTAGACCAGCATCTACACATACATATAAATTTCAAAGACAGAGATGTTTACTGATGAAGGCATCCAAGGAGGTTAGGTAGGAAAATGCATAAATAAAGTCTGGCCCTAGAGGGTGGCAGCATGCATGTGAAGTGACACGCATGAAGTACTGCTCTGACCTACAGGGAGCATAGGTGCACCTGGTCTCTAGAAAGGTGACAGGCTGGACAGGAACAAGACGGAATGATATCTTCATTACTCCGTGTCTTGGGTTATGTGTTGGACTTCAAAGTACATAGGGTCCTGGTCTGCCCCAAGTGCTCGCTGGAGTCTTTTACTATGGATGGGCGAGGGATGATGAACTGGGAGCTTGGTGATTGTTCTAGACTATGCCAGGAGTCAGCAGTCAGCAAAGCGTAACCAGAGAAAGCGAGAGAAGGGGGTGGCCTCAGGAGCCAGCCAAAGGGGCCGCTGGGCTGGCTTGTGTTGTGTTGGGGCCTTTGTCCTACTGGAACTGTTCACACAATGGAGCTGCATTACATGCTGACATGGCGTTCTGAATGTGGAGCCAGGCTGGAGAGTCTACGTGACAGGAACAGAAATGGATGGTCACCTGTCCCAAGGACCACGTCTCTATTTGTGAATATTGAAATCACTGGAGAGGACGTTTAAAACATGATAATACAAATTGTGTTGATGTATGGTAAATACACGAATCAATTAATGTTTGCTTTGATTTAAGATAACTAACTTAACATATACATGGTAGGTTGGAGATGTTGATCAGTAGTTAGACTGCATGCCTGTCATGCACCAAGCTATGTGTTCAATCACCTGCATGGCATAAACTGCATATGGAAGGACGTATACACCTGAAATCCCAACACTCAGGAGGTGGAAATAGGAGAATCACACTTTAAAATTGCCCTGGGAAGCCGGGCAGTGGTGGCACACGCCTTAATCCCAGCACTTGGGAGGCAAAGGCAGGCGGATTTCTGAGTTCAAAGCCAGCCTGGTCTACAGAGTGAGTTCCAGGACAGCCAGGGCTACACAGAGAAACCCTGTCTCGAAAAACCGAGAAAAAGAAAAAAAGAATTGCCCTCAGATGCAAGGTAAGTTTGATGCCAGTCTGGGATATAGGAAACATTGTCTCAACATTGTTTAGGCATGTCACATTTGATCTCCACATCCCTTATCATCTGTCACAAGATCAACAAAAGACCTGGTTACATCCACTAAAGACAAAGGATGACTAGAGGGTGCCTACAGGAGGCTGGTACATCATGGACCAGTTCAGGGGTAGCTATGGCAACTACACAGACCCCACTATGAAGGAACGAAGACTAATAGCTTTGCCTGAAGAGTCCTTGAGCAGCGCATAGCTACCCTTTCCCTATTAGTATAAACTGTGCTTCTGTAATGGTCTGTGGGACTGAGAGATGAGCTTTCATTCTTGAACAGAGGAGTAGAATCGTGATGACCAGCCCAGGAAGATTCAGCTTTCGAAAGGGCAGTGATTATTCACCAGAGATAACTCAGGTAAAAGTAGAGACAGATATGACTACAAGATGCTTACCATCACAAGGCATTAATATTTCTGATAAAAGCCGGGCATAGTGGTGCATACCTTTAAACCAGCCTCTAGAAGCAGTGGCAGGTGGATTTCAGTGAGTTCAAGGCCAGCCAGATGTACATAGAGGGTTTTAGGACACCTAGGGTTTACATAGAATCTGATTTTAACAAAAGTCATGATAAAAGCCAGGGTTGCTAATGCATACACTTGGGAGGCAGAGACAAGAGGATCATGAGCTTGAGGTCAGCTTCAGGTTCATATCAAGTTTGAGGTAAGTCTGATGTATATGAAAAGATCTTGTATCAAACAAGATACAGCTCAGTGGTTAAGAGCATTTGCTGCTCTTCCAGATGACCTGAGTTCAGTTCCCAGTACCCGTATCAGGCAGCTCACAACTGCCAGAGACTCCAGCTCCCAGAGATATAAGGCCTCTGGCTTCCTAGGATAAGTACACTCATTTGCACATGCACACACACAATTAAAAATAATAAAAATAGTAAGAACAAATCTATAAAACAGACAAAAACATGTAAGACTAAATGGAGTGGTGCCTATAGCTAGGAGGTAGAGCGAAGTGGCTTAAGAATTCTAGGCTAGTTTTGGCTACATAGACATCCTGTCTCAAAAAAATAGATAAGAAACAGAGCTTGGGGGCTGGAGAGATGGCTCAGCGGTTAAGAGACCCGACTGCTCTTCCAGAGGTCCTGAGTTCAATTCCCAGCAACCACATGGTGGCTCACAACCATCTGCAGTGGGATCTGATGCACTCTTCTGGTGTGTCTGAAGATAGCTATAGTGTACTCATGTACATGAAATAAATAAACAAATAAATAAAAATTTGAAAAAGAAACAGATCTGAGGACTTGCTACCTGGCCATGCAAGCCCTGAAAACTGAGTTTAACCCATGGAATCCATATAAAGATGGAGGGAAGAAAACAACTCCACAAAGCCATCCTCTGACCTCCACGAACACATCACATGTGTGCATACATGTGTGCACGCACACACTAATAATAGTAATAAGTAAAATATATAAAAGGCATAATTATTTTTGAAATTTCCCAATTTTATTATCTTACAAATCTGTTCTCCTCTTCTATAGTTTCTAATGAAAAGGAAAAGTTGAGGGGCTTGATACAAAGCTTGGCTGGCAGAATGCTTATCAACATGCATGAGCCCTTGGTCCAAGCCCCTGTAGCACATAAACTGGGCGTAGTAGTTGCATATCAAGTTGGAAGCAGCATGAAATATAGGGAGAAAAAAAAAAGGAGCTGGGCAGTGGTGGCGCATGCCTTTAATCCCAGCACTCGGGAGGCAGAGGCAGGCAGATTTCTGAGTTCGAGGCCAGCCTGGTCTACAGAGTGAGTTCCAGGACAGCCAGGGCTACACAGAGAAACCCTGTCTCAAAAAACAAAAAAACAAAACAAAAACAAAAACAAAAAAAAAGGAAAGAAAAAAGAAAAGAAAACTAATTGGTGATGTTCTGGAGAAAAGAGGGTACAATTTATATTTTTCAAACTTTCAAAAGCGCTAACTCCAGGGTTGGTGAGACGGCTCAGTGGTAAACATTTGCTGTGCTGTGGTAAACATTGGAGAGCCTGAGTTTGAATCCCCAGAATCCATGTGACAGCTGGGCCCAGTGTCTCTGTAACCCGAGCACTCTTGTAAGGAGTGGACTGGCACAGACAGGCATATCCCTGGAAACTTGTGAGCCACGAAGTCAGGCTTTCTCAGTGGTGAACCAGGAAGGGTTTGCCTCAAACAAGGTGGGCAACTAGGGACAAGACACACTAGGCCAGGTGGTGGTGGTGGTGGTGGTGGTGGTGCGCACTTGATCCCAGCACTCAGGAGGCAGAGGCGGTGTCTGTGAGTTTGAGACCAGCCTAGTGTACAGTGATAGTTCCAGGATAGCCAGGGCTACACAGAGAAAACCCCACCAAAAGAAAGGGAGGGGCGTGGTATGCACACACATGCACTCATGTAAAGATACACATGCACTCATATATAAACATGCACATGCAATCATATGTAAACACACATGTTCTCATATGTAGACATACACATGCACTCATGCAAACATGTACGCACACACGATTTAAAAAATATTTTTAAAAAGACTACAGAACAGGAGGTGTTCAGTGGTAGAGCACTTATTGGTTTACACAAAGGTTTAAATTCAATCCCCAGCACTGGCAAAATTAACAGACAAACAAACAAAAACAGGCCTGCTCAATTTTCCAGAAATGGTGTCTCATGCCTTTCACCTCACATTCAAGGTGAAGGCAGAGACAGGAGGACCTCTGTGAGTTCAAGGCTTGCATGGCCTACACAGTGAGTTCCAGGACAGCCAGGGCTACAAAAGGAGACCCTGTCTTGAAAACAAACAAACAAATAAATAAATAAATAAGTAAATAAATGAGGCAAAAGTCTGGTTACTAGCTCTGTTCTGTTTTATGGAGTTAAGGAGCAAGCCTGGTGCTTTCTGCTTGGTGTGCAAGTGTGGTCTCCAAATAGCTACACACACAGCACTCTCATTCCACCTGATGAGGTTCATAAGGGGAAAGAGAGTGAAAGAGGAGGAGGAAGAGGGGGAGGGCGAGGGGGAGGGAAGGAGGAAGAAGAGGAGGAAGGAGGAGGAGGGGAGGGGAAGGAGGAGGAAGAAGGGGAAGAGGAAGAAAAAGAGGAAGAAGAGGAGGAAGGGGAGGGGAAGGAGGAGGAAAAAGGGAAATAAGAGGAAGAGGGGGGAAGGAGGAGGAAGAGGAGGGGAAGAGGAGAAAGAAGAGGAAGAAGAGGAGGAAGGGTAGGGGAAGGAGGAGGAGAAGGAAGGGAAATAAGAGGAAGAGGGGAGGGGAAGGAGGAAGAAGAGGAGGGGGAGAGGAAGAGGAAGAAGAGGGGGAAGGGGAGGGGAAGGAGGAGGAAAAAGGGAAATAAGAGGAAGAGGGGAGGGGAAGGAGGAGGAAGAGGAAGGGGAAGAGGAGGGGGAAGAGGAAGAAGAGGAGGAAGGGGAGGGAAGGAGGAGGAGAAAGAAGAGGAGGAAGAGGAAGAGGAAGAAGGAGAGAAAAAGGCTGATACCCGGCAGCATGCCTGGTCTGGCTCTCCTCATCTGATGACCTGCAGAGATGGTGTGCATTTTTATTTGTTTGGTTTAGTTTTCTTTTTTTCTTTTTTTGGTTTTTTTCGAGACAGGGTTTCTCTGTGTAGTCCTGGCTGTCCTGGAACTCACTCTGTAGACCAGGCTGGCCTCCAACTCAGAAATCCGCCTACCTCTGCCTGCCAAGCGCTGGGATTAAAGGCGTGCGCCACCACTGCCCGGCCTTTTTTTTTTTTTTTTAAAGATTTTATTTTATGTATGTGAGTGCACTGTAGCTGTCTTTAGACACACCAGAAAAGGGCATTGGATGCCCATTACAGATGGTTGTGAACCACGATGTGGTTGCTGGGAATTGAACTCAGGACCTCTAGAAGAGCCATCTCTCCAGTCTGACCTCAGTGAATGCTTCTAAAGGTTCCTCTCTCCAAACTTGAGTGACTCCATGGCCTTGGGCCTCCGGCAAGTGTGGCCCATGTATAGGTCCCACCTAGGCCACATGTATAGGTTCCTCTAGGCCCCACCACCTCCCTGTGACACCACCCTGGGAACCAGGTCACTTAACACACTGACCACTGGAGAACACAGTCTTTATTCAAGCCATTGCTTGCAGAGGGTGGCATTCAGGCAGTCAGAGGAATATTGTGTCCTCCCACCCCTGATCTCACAGGTGAGCAGGAATCCAGGAGACCAGGATCTGAGCATGGTTTTTCTCATGTTCCACCTGGCATTCACCAGGTAGGATAGCGAATTCAAGGCCACCCTGGCCTACACAGTGGGGTCCTTCCTGTCTCAAAAATAAACTAATAGAAACCAATTTGCTAATTATGTCAATATATGTAAGATTTAAGTCACTGTTATGAACTTATCTCCAGATGGAGTTTTGTTTAATTAAATTTACTTATTATTTACTGTGTGTAAGCTAGGGCATGTGTGTGGAGGTCAGTAGATAACCTGAGACCATCGTTCTCTCCTTCCACTGTGTGGGCCTGAGGATTCAAACTCAGGTCTTCAAGCTTGGTAGCAAGCACCTTAACTCACTGAGCCATATCACTGGCCTCTCCACTTGTGTTTAAAGATACTGGCATTTAAGTAAATGAGGAGTCTGATGTGAAGGGAAAGTACCTGGGGTTCAGTTATCCATGGTTATTAATTTTTGTTTGTCTGGCTTTTTTTTTGAGACAAGGTTTCCTTTATAGTCCAGGTTGGCTTCAAACTGAATGCAAGGGTTACTGTTACCATGGCTGCTCTTTGTCAGTCTGGGGACACAGAACACCCTTTGTTCATGTCCTCTCTCATTGGCCTATATACAGTCCTTCTTGTTTATTTTTAAACTTCTCAAAAAGATTTATTTTTAATTTATGCATGCGAATGTTTGGCTGTATGTATATACGTATGTATGTATGCATGTATATGTATATACATGTATGTACATAGGTATGTATGTACCTATGTACATATGTATGCATGCATGCATGCATGTGCATCACATGTGCACTTGGTACCCACAGAGGTCATAAGAGCATGTTAGATTTCCCATTCTGAAGTTATAAATGGTTGTGAGCCACCAATGTGGGTTCTGGGAACCAAACCTAGGTCCTCTGCAAGAGCAGCGGGGCTCATTTTAACTGCTGGGACATCTCTCCAGCAACTATTTATTTATTATTTGAAATGAGGTCTCACTATGTATCTTCAGGACTCTGTCTGAATTCAAAATCCTCCTGCCTCTACCTGCCAGAATTACAGACACACACCCGTGCCATGCTCTCCTCTTTCTGTGGTTTTATTTCCTCTGGATGTATTCTGAAAGACATATTGTTAATTTTACTTTACCCAGGTCTCCTACAGGATAGGTAAACACTGTACCACCCAGACTACACTCTCATCCAGTTAGTTCTCCGTTTTTTACATTTATAAAAAGGTTGTCACAGTATATATTTTTTTCATTTCTTTTTCTTTATGTGTATGAGCATGACTGTGGGTGTGTGTGTGTATGCATCACGTGTGCCTGGTACCTGTGGAGGACATCACAGAGGACATTAGATCCCTTGGAACTGGAGTTATAGATTCTTGTGAGCCACCATCTGGGTGCTAGGATTGAACTCCCAGCCTCTGCAAGACAATACATGCTCTTGCCTTCTGAGCCCTCTCTCCAGCCCCTGGAGTTTTGTTTTTGTTTCGCCTGTTTTGAGACAGTCCTCCTGTATAGCCCTGGGCAGCCTAGTACTTTTTATGTAGTCTAGGTTCCCATGAGCTTTCTGGTAAGGCTTGGGCACTGTCATTCTAATCTTGATGGAGGCCGCCCTCCATGCCCCATAACCCAGTGGAAGCTTCCTGCCAGGCAGGAGACTCTCATCCTATGTGACTAACCCTGGTTCTCAGTGAGCCTGGAACAGACATTTGGGGTGAGGTCCTCCTGCCTTAACCTCCATCGTTCTGTCCCTCATTATTGAGTATCACTGATGATTGACGCATGTTGACTGTTGAATAATATTCCTGGTGCTGTCGACTGTACGATTGCATGTCATTTCCCTTTCCTGTTGATGAGTCTGGGTTAGTTACAGTTTTTTGCCACTGTGGACAGCTGCTCTAAACATTCCCCTACAGAAGAATCTCTCTTGGATATGTAAGCGCAATTCTTGGGTCAGAAAATAAGTATTTGCTCATTTTACACTGGTGCTGTACTATTTATCAAAGGGTCTGTCTTAACTTCCATTCTAGCTGAAACACCTCTGTTATTTTGTATCCTCACCTACACCTGCCCCAGCATATGCTGCTCCTAGGGTCTCTACTCTTATCTGTGATGTGCTAAACTTGCTCCAGTCTGAGGCTGTTTTCTGGAGGCCTGCATTTTCTGGGGTTGACGGAGGTGACTGGGATCTGGGTGCATCACTGGGTGAGATGCTAGGAAGGTTACATAAGCTGAAGTCAAGAGTCTTGAGGTACTCCTGGGATGTTAAAAGGTTCACGGATGTTACTGTTTCTCTTCCTCAGTCCCTTTGAGTGCCCCTGGTCTCAGTAACTTCCCCTGTTGCTCTGTGGGTTAGAGGGGGCCTCCACAGTCACTGTACCTCCTCCATCCAACCCCAAGTTGCACATGGCAGGACAGAAATACAACTCCCTAATCTGTTCCTTCTCACTTCCCCACTGGGGGAGAGGCACTGACTAAGCCATCCCTGCAGAGTCTGCTCCAGGGCTTCACATGAAAGGTCTGCTGACCTGTATGACTTGCCAGGTGGAGGAGTCTGTCTCGGCACCCCATTTTTCCTTCTCTACTCACACAGCCTCCCTCTCCTAGGTCCCATGTCCCTCTCTGAAGCTGAACAGAGCTGAATCTCTTTCCCCAATTCTCCCTGGCCCAGATCCTGTGTCTGGATTGAGGCTGAGCACTCCAGTCTTCATCACCAATGTCCTGGAGAACGGACTTTGAGTTGCTTCGCCAAATGACTGTTTCCTCTCATCCATCCCTTCCTGCTATCTCACATGGGTTAGGAAAAGGCACATTGTGACGGTAAAGTGGAAAAACAGACCAATTTTCCTCCTTCTGGGACCCCAAACCCCACTTTCAGATTATGCTTTCTTTGTCTGTCTGTCTGTCTGTCTGTCTCTCTGGTTTAAAAGGGCAGGCTGATGGTTTGGAAAGGGAGGTGCTGGCATGGGCAGGGGATGGGGAACCCAGGGCTCTGAGAAAGCCAGACACAGCAGAACTATTCTGTTCCAGAGCTGCAGGGTCCACAGATTCCAGTCCAAACCAGCCAATGGGAGAAGGCCCCCTAATCCCAGGGAACTAAAGAATTCTCTTCAGTTATTCAATTCCCCTGATGAACCCCACTCCTTGCCCCTTCCCCCACCCTTAACCCCGATAGACTCAAAGGAGCCAGAGACCCCCATGAGTGAGCCCAGCCTATGTCAGAGGAAGTGATCTCAACCTGACTACCTTCCAAGAAATTTGAGGAATGTTCTAAACCAGGTGTCAGTCAGGACTATGAACCCTAGCCTTGACACAGACAGACAAACTGTTCTAGTTCTCTATCCATGGACCCCATACTTCTGGCTCCTGGCTCCTTGGCTCCTCCCCCTCCCCCTGCTGAGGAGAGAAAGGGAATCCAGCCTCTGTACCAGAAGTTGGATTCAGACCTCCACAGCTGTGAAGGGGTTAAGAGGCAGAGCCAATTACCCCAATCTGCCCCTCCCAGGGATTAAGAGTCCTCTATAAAGGGGACTGTCAACCCAGGCAGGTTCAGGGGGTTATTAGGGACCCAGGCACTGTGCTCACCCCCACTGCCATGTGGGAACTTCGATCTGCCTCCTTTTGGAGGGCCATATTTGCTGAGTTCTTTGCCACCCTCTTCTATGTCTTCTTTGGGCTGGGAGCCTCGTTACGTTGGGCCCCCGGACCCCTACATGTCCTGCAAGTGGCTTTGGCCTTTGGCCTGGCCCTGGCCACATTGGTGCAGACTGTGGGTCACATCAGTGGAGCCCACGTCAACCCTGCGGTCACGTTTGCCTTCCTTGTGGGCTCCCAGATGTCCTTGCTCCGTGCTTTCTGCTATATAGCAGCCCAGCTTCTGGGAGCTGTGGCTGGTGCGGCTGTGCTGTACAGTGTCACCCCCCCAGCTGTCCGAGGAAACCTAGCGCTCAACACGGTAAGGGCTGGCTAAGAGTCTGGGGGAACACAGTGTCCTGACTGTTGCCCTGACATGCTTGCTTATGTATGTAGTGTATGCACATATGCTTTCCTGTGTGTGTGTGTGTGTGTGTGTGTGTGTGTGTGTGTGTGTGTGTGTGTGTGTGTGTGTGAGAGAGAGAGAGAGAGAGAGAGAGAGAGAGAGAGAGAGAGAGAGAGAGAGAGCGCAGGTGCAATAAGTGCTTTGGAGGGGAAAGGGAAGCATAGAGCCCTCTGTGGAGAGTCTGGAAAGATGAATTCAGAGTCTCCTTTCCTTCCAAGTCTTTTGTTGCTTGGGGGTTGGGGGGACTCTAGTCCTGGCCTTCCTATGTAGCCAAAGAGTCCTCCTGCCTCTACCCCCGCAGTGCTAAGATTACAGGTACGCCCAAACACATCCAGTTTATGTAGTGCTGGGAATGGAACCAGGGCCTCATGCACGCCAGGAGGCAAATCACATCAAATGAGCTGCACGCCCTGCTTGATTTTCAGCCTGCTTGCTTTCTTCTTCTTTCCCACCTCCTTAAGACAGGGTTTCTCTGCTGTCCTGGAAGCTCTGCAGACCAGGCTGACCTCAAACTCACAGAGATCTGCCTGTCTCTACCTCCCAAATGCTGGGATTAAAGGCATGTGTCACCACTGCCATGCCAGGTTCTTAGATTTATTTTACTTTATAAAGTCTCAATTTCCTCTCCCATGTGAGTAACTGCAATAATTTCTACAGCAAAGAAGTGCTGTTAAGAGAAACTAAGATAGAAATACTGGGAGGGGTTATATAAACTAAGATAGGAACACTGGCTCGGGAGGGGCCGTACATCCTTCCTCTCCTGGGAACTGAACTGTAAGGGGTGCCTGCCTGAAGTGGGCATAGCATGGCAGTGCTAACAGTTGCCTCCGGTTTTGTTCCCTTTGCCCAGCTGCATGCTGGGGTGAGCGTGGGCCAGGCCACCACTGTGGAGATCTTCCTGACACTCCAGTTCGTGCTCTGCATCTTTGCTACATATGACGAGAGGCGGAATGGTCGCATGGGCTCTGTGGCCCTGGCTGTTGGCTTCTCCCTCACCCTGGGGCACCTCTTTGGGGTAAGCAAGAGAGGTGGGAAACCTCTTACTCAAGGATTCTAGGGACCCCAAAGTATTACCAACTTATAAGGGTTCTTTCTTTCCCACTCCACTTTTTTTTTTTTAAAGATTTATTTATTCACTTATTTTATGTGAGTACATCACTGTCTTCAGACACACCAGAAGAGGGCATCAGATCCCATTACAGATGTCTGTGAGCCACCATGTGGGTGCTGGGATTGAACTCAGGACCTCTGGAAGAGCAGCCAGTGCTCTTAACCGCTGAGCCATCTCTCCAGACCCCCCACCCCCACCCCACCTTTTATCTTAAGTATTATACCCTATTCAGTACCAGTTGGCACAAAGGGATAAACATCCTTATAGCTACTATATCTAATCCTTCTTGACTTTAGGATGGAAAGTTATACCTCATGAGTAGAACTGTTCTTCTGGGTCTGTAAGTCTGTCCCTAGATGGAATATCAGCGTTACTATCTACCCTGGAGACGTCTGAAGCTGGTATCATCCCATTTGCTGCTGGCTGGGGACAAAGCAGCAGCTCTCGCTGGCAATAGGGGCGTAAAGAAGAAAAGCTGGAGGGGTCGGGTGGGGTGTGTCAGTTGCGACTGTGTCTTTTGCAGATGTATTACACTGGTGCAGGGATGAACCCGGCCCGCTCCTTCGCTCCTGCCATCCTCACCCGGAACTTCAGCAATCACTGGGTAAGTGAGAGTACAGAGTAAGTCACAGGGCGCTTTTGGACTGGGCTGGACTAAAGGCCGCATTCCATCCGGATGTGCTGGCTGTTCTGCCAGCATGCAGCTGAGGAAGCTGTTATACACCTTAGCATGCTTACCCATGCACATTGCACTATTTTGCCAAAAAGAGAAGTTCTTGGCTGGGTATGATGATACATGCCTGTAGTGCCAGCACTTGGGAGGCTGATGCAGGAGGAATACTTGAACCCAGAAAGTTGAGTCAGCATGGACAACATAGCAAGACCTCATTTCTAAACAAACTGATAGGAAGCTCTTAATTATAGGGAGCTTCTCTTGTTAGGTGGGGCTTTTTACTGAGCATTCACTGTGAGAACAAGAGACTATTGGATAGTCAACACATTTAAGACAAAAGAATGTATGCGCAGGGCCCAGACAGCACCTTAGTTTTAAGACTTACTTGTCTTGAACACGATTCTGACTAATACCTCATTCTCTGCCTCTATCCATCAATTATAAAATAAGGTATTGCCGGGCAGTGGTGGCGCACGCCTTCAATTCCAGGACTTGGGAGGCAGAGGCAGGTGGATTTCTGAGTTCGAGGCCAGCCTGGTCTACAGAGTGAGTTCCAGGACAGCCAGGGCTACACAGAGAAACCCTGTCTCGAAAAACCAAAAAAAAAAAAAAAAAAAAAAAGCTGAGTTCATCCCGCCCATCTTGTCACTGAATGCATTCTGATAGTGGTGCATACTGGTTATCTCAGCACTTGGGAGGGCCAGGGGATCAGGAGTTCAAGGTC
>CM052707.1:57541884-57569915 GCA_028551405.1 Uromys caudimaculatus | reverse complement strand
TTTTTTTTTTTTTTTTTTTGGTTTTTCGAGACAGGGTTTCTCTGTGTAGCCCTGGCTGTCCTGGAACTCACTCTGTAGACCAGGCTGGCCTCAAACTCAGAAATCCACCTGCCTCTGCCTCCCAAGTGCTGGGATTAAAGGCGTGCGCCACCACTGCCCGGCTTTTTGTTTTGTTTTATTCTGGGTCTTTTATTGTTTTGAGACAGTACTCACTATATAACCTTGACAGCCCAGAACTTGCTGTGTAGACCAGGCTGGCTTTGAACTCCCACAGAACCTCTTGCTTTTGTCTCACTATTGCTGCCATTAAAGGTGAGCACCACCATGCCAAGCTATATTTTATTTATTTATTTTTGTTTTTTTCGAGACAGGATTTCTCTGTGCAGCCCCGGCTGTCCTGGAACTCACTCTGTAGACCAGGCTGGCCTCGAACTCAGAAATCTGCCTGCCTCTGCCTCCCAAGCACTGGCATTGAAGGCGTGCGCCACCACTGCCGGCGCTGTATCTTGTTTTTCACATACGTAGGTGTTTTGCGTGTATGTCTGTGCACTGTGTGCCTGCCTGGCACCCTTGGAGGCCAGATGGAGCATTTGGATCCCCGGGAACTGGAGTTACAGATGGTTGTGGGCTGCCATGTGGATGCTGGGAATTGATCTTGGGTCCCCTGTGAGGACAGCAAATGATCTGAACCATCTCTCCAGCCCCACTGAGTCTAGAATTTTAAAACCAACCAAGCAAGCCCACATGTTTCACATGAAGACCCCCAGACACAGCAGCAACAACAAAAGCTACATTAACTTTCACTAATGCTTAGTTGTGTGCCATGAGAGCGGGATATATTGTTTTTTCCAGAAGAGTCCTGAAGTCTGAACATGCCTTCTCTCTTCCCACAGGTGTACTGGGTGGGTCCAATCATCGGAGGGGGCCTGGGCAGCCTACTCTATGACTTTCTCCTCTTCCCCCGGCTCAAGAGTGTTTCTGAGAGACTGTCTATCCTCAAGGGAGCCAGACCCAGTGACTCCAATGGACAGCCAGAGGGTACAGGGGAACCTGTCGAACTGAAGACTCAGGCCCTGTGAAAGCTCCAGTTGGAGAGAGACGCAGAAAGCCGCTGGGTTTCAGGGAGGGCCAAAGCCAGCCCTTGCATGAAGAAAGAGACTGTGGGGAGGGGCATGTACTTCTTTATTTTTTAACTTACGTTTTCCATTTTTTTCCCTTTTGCTGTGTGAAATCTTTCAATTTGCATTCACGACTGGTTGGTGCAAACTTCCCTTCCTCCCCGCTCCAGCTACCTTCGCCGTGTGTGCACGACTGTTCATATGAATGTGGGTGTGTGTGGCCGTGTCTGAGTTTGCGGGCACAGAAGCTAGGGAAGGGGAAAGAGGTGTCAACATGTATGTCCTTCCCCACCCCAGTTTGGTGAGCACAGGAAACCCAAGACCTGAAGTTTCTGGTCTTTACCCTGTTTCCAGTCAAGTATATGATATGGATCTTGGTTTTTGAGGGGTCATAGGAGGGGGGGTGTCACTCCTCTCAGGAAGCAGACAGAAAGGAGGAGGCAAGGCATTCCAGGGGTTGAGAGGTCTGGTGGGAGAGGAACCCGAGATTTTATTTCCAGACCACTACTACTAAGTTTTGAGGGAGTTAATGGGAGACTATAGCCTACTGATTTCAGAGATGCTTGTCCCAGAGACTAGGGTGGACACTCTGAGAAAAGTAAACACCGGGATTGAGTTGTTTTGTAAAGCCACATCAGCCTGACTACATCCACCAGCTGGGCTGCGTGTTTATTCAGAAGCCTTGGACCACGGACCTTCCAATAGCAATAGGGGTCAGGCAAGCCTAGAGTCTAGAAAAAATGAAATTATTTAAAAGGCCCTGCCTAATAGCCCTGGAAAAACGGTACTGAAGCCCAGAATTGCTCTCTGAGGCTAAAACAGGAAATCTGGTGTCTGAAGCAAATTTACAGGAGTTGAGGAGCAAGACAGGAGGATTTATTTAGAGTTATTTAGAACTTTGCAAATGGCATCTCTGTACTTTTATCACTAGCTATATAGTCTTTTATTTTTTTATGTCTTTTCACTTCTCTTCCAGCTATTCTTTCTGCTAAAATCTCCCTCATGGCCCCGATATCGATCTCCTCTATCTAAATGCTTAATTTGGAGATGATTTTTTTTTTTTTTTTTTGAGCCCTATCTTGTATTTGTTGGTAAAATAGCATCGTCTCAACAGGAAGCAGGTGACCCTGAACGAACAAAGAATTTTGTTTTTGTTTTTGTTTTTTCGAGACAGGGTTTCTCTGTATAGCCCTGGCTGTCCTGGAACTCACTCTGTAGACCAGGCTGGCCTCCAACTCAGAAATCCGCCTGCCTCTGCCTCCTGAGTGCTGGGATTAAAGGCGTGCGCTACCACTGCCCGGCTCGAACAAGGAATATTTATTGCAGATCTTTCTATTCTGAGTCTGCTGTATATACTTTCCAAGTTTTAAAACATATGCCTATAAGAAGACAGACAACCCTAAACTCCACCCCAAACATCAAACTCTCCACTTCTCCCAAATAAAACACAACTTTTCTAACTAGCCATTTAAGACTTTGGAATAGTCCACTTGACTGGAAGGGGAAGAACGTCTGTAACTTCTCCCTCAATTCGATCTTGATTCTTATTATAATTCAGTAGAAAACCTATAGCGTTTTGGTTTTTACTTTAGCGCAGATGCCCGACTCACATAAAAAAAAACGGTCCTTTTGGGTTTCCCGTCTTATTCAATTTTCCCTCTCCTCTCGTCCAGAGTCTAGTGGCTCTGCCCGGCTCCGCTCGGCTCGCCCCGCCCCGTCCCCGCCCGCGCAGGCGCGGACTGGTCGCTCCCAGCCGAGTGGCGGGAAAGGCTGCGACCCCCTCACCTCAGGGCCGCTGGCTCTGCGAGGCTTCAGAGGACTCGCGGAGAGCGGGTGAGTGTGTCGAAAGGAACCAAGGCCGACACAGGCATCCCCGAGGTGGCCGGGAGACGGGGCGGCGAACAGCGAGGCAGCGACCGGCCACTTTCCCGCCGCGCGGTTGAAGGGCGGGGGGCGGGGCTCCTGGCGCGCACGCGCGTTCTGACTCGGCTCCCTGGCGAGCGTACTGAGGACCAGCGGTGTCTTTCCGGGTCTCTGCAACCCTGAGCTCGGGGTAGGGAAGAGACCGTGAGGCCAGGATCTTTGAGTTCCGAGAGCAGAGCAGAGGCCTCCCGGGGGTTGCCATGCAATCCAGGCCCGAAGACGCAGTGGCCTGGAGGTTTTCAGGAGCCGGGATTCACCGGCTTTGGGGTCTTCATAGGCTGGGTTCAATCCTCTTGCCTAAGGAGGACACAACCTCCGGGGATGTCAGCTAGGACAAGAGCCATTAGTTAAGCTTCTTTCCTGGAGTGTCATTTCTTTGTCTTTGAGGCAGTCACTAGAATTAGAACCTTGTTTTGGAAAAAAAAAAAATGAAGCCCGTGGTTTTCCATTTACTTTGAAACCCCTTTTTGGCCGCTTACGGTTTTGCATCCCTGACATTTTTCTCATCCAGTTTGACTTCCAGCTTCAGGGAAAGGATGTGTTTGCTTCGCGTTTTTTTCGTACTTCAATGTACCTAAACTCCCTCTGCTGGAGAGTTCTTGTCCATTTTAAGTGCAGTTGCCCTAAAATCCAGTAATTCAGTTTATCCAGCCCTCGCAGAAGAGAAGCCTCAGCAGGTTGGGTTGCTTGTTGCCAGCCTGAGGATTTGAATGAAGTCTAGGGGCCCACATGGTGGAAGGAGAGAACGGAATCCCGCACACTGATATCTGAACAGGAAAGCACAGAGAGATGAATCATAAATAAAAGCACAGGGTCTTAGTATTGGTCCTGACTGGGCTGGAATTCTCTGTGTAGACCAGGTTAGCTAGCTTCAGACTCACAAATGTTCACTAGCCTCTGCCTCCTAGTACTGGCCACTCCCCTCCATGTGTTCCTGAAGTATTATTGTACCTTTGTTTATTATCAGTGCCAGTAAACAAAGTTTATTGAGCACGCTAATCATGTACCCAGCAAGGTGCTCAGTTCTAAGAGATGAGAGTAGCATTCCTGGCCTTGAGGACTGGTGAAAAACATGTAGATGTAACTTTTGCAGTTGCACTGACAGGAATCCTCCCCAGCTCTCCACTCAGTGCTCACTGGTGTAAGTCCTTATGCCTCCACATTTCCAGCCTTAATCTCCCTCCCTTACTGACCAGACTTGTCTACTTCATGTATGTATATGAGTACACTGTAGCTGTCTTCGGACACACCCAAAGAGGGCATCGGATCCCATTACAGATGGTTGTGAGCCACCATGTGGTTGCTGGGCATTGAACTAGGGACCTCTGGAAAAGCAGTCAGGGCTCTTAAAGGATGAGCCATCTCTCCAGCCTGGAAACAGCATTTTTTTAAGTACCTACATTATCCCTGAGATTAAAGAATTGACATTTTAAGTGCAACTGTCAACTGAATTATATTAGAATCACCTGAGAAACATTTTTCTCTTCTATCTTCCCATAGTGGGAATTGAACCAAAGGCCCACCACACCCAGTGGGACCCGGGATCACTGCATCTTTACCAAGCCGCCCAAACTCCATCCCTATCTTCATCTCCATGCCCCAGGAGCATTTTCAGAACAGTTGCCTGAGCCCCACTCCCTGGAAATTATTAACTAACTGTGCCTCACGAGCTCTAAGGCTGATGAAGGGAGTCAGCATCTTAAACAATCTGCTTTGACTATTATGCACACAGAATGTAAATGCCGTGAAGTAGGAGTCTGCATGGCACAGGAAAGGAGGTGGCTTCTGGGTGGAGAAGTCACAAATGTCATTTGAGCTGTCTTCAAAGTCCACAACTTAAATGTAGATGGGAGAATGGCAGTGGCTTGAAAGGTGACCATCGGAAGATCATTAAGACTACGTTGGGCCTGGGTGGAGTTTTTTGTTTTTAATTGAGAAAGGATCTCTGTAGCCCAGGCTGGCTTCTACCATGCTGTGTGATTCTTCCCATAGTGAGAATTGAACCGAAGGCCCATCACACCAAACCCTGACACTACATTCTAGTTCCCTAGGTCCCAGTCCTATCACTGCTTACACTGGGTGTGGTGGGGCACATCTGAAACCCCAGCACTGGGAGCCCAGGGAAGGTTGTTCTCACTAAGGATCCCTTGAACATATGATCCTCCTGCCTCCACCTCCCAAGTCCTGGGATTACAGGTGTGTAGTACTATGCCCAGCCTAAAACTAGAGCTTTGTACAGTAGTAGATGTTGATTGTGTGCACATAAGGGAGGTACAGTGGTGTGTGTCAACGGAGTGCACATAAGGGAGGTACATTAGCCATCTTTCAATGTCACTTCCGATTCTCCAGGAGGCAGATGGAGTCAGGTGCAAGAGGCAAGAGCAGATTGCTTATGGTAGAGTTAAGAGGGAGCAGGATTGGAGGCAGGGAGAACCTTGGACTGAAAGGCAGCCACTCTAATGGAAACTCTGGAGAGGGAATTACCTGGTAGAGAAGGCTGGGGCCGAGACCAGCCTGGTCCACAGAGTGAGCTCCACAGCAGCCAGGGCTACACAGAGAAACCCTGTCTCGAAAAACCAAAAAAAAAAAAAAAAAAAAAAAAAAGAAGGCTGGGGGACTGCCTGGGAAGAGCAAGCTGATGATATGAATTCTAGCGGTGGACACTCACCATGAGCTGTATTTACTTGCTCCGTTTTTACTTACTTATGTGCATGTAAATAAAAGCTAGATTGAACTCAGTGCTTTGCCCATGCTAAACAAACACTCTACTGCTGAACTGTATCCCCAGTCTCTTTTTCTTCTGTATCTATCTGTCTGTCTACCTATGTATTTTTTGTTGTTGTTATACTAGGGATCCAGCCCTGACGTAAGACAGCACAGGTGTTGGAGTGAGACTTACGTGTCCGCACTGCTCGGGCTCTCCATCCCTGACCTGCAGGTGTTCAGGGAGCAGCTCATGGAGGAATGGTGTGTGGACTTTATCTCAGAGGTCACATAGGCTTAGAACTTTGGAAAATATCAGAAGCAGAGGAGGCCTCAACCATGGGGAGTTCCATGTATTGGGACGTGAATGCTTCTGTCCTAAGTGAAGGTCCTAAGAGCCAGAGAAAGCAAGCAGTCCAATGGATCTGAGCCATGTAGTTAGTATCTGCTGTCTGGGAGAGATGAGGCCAGACAGACTGAGGAAACAGGTTTTCGTTAACTGAATGAAAAGAAAAATAAAATGCTCTTACCTCCAAATTCTAAAGCAAAGAAGGAAAAAAGGAGGGTGAACTCTTAATTTTTCTGTCCCCACCATCCACCCTGTTTTCTTACATTTATGACAACTTTGAGGAGTCAGTTCTCACCTTCCCGTCTGAGGCAGAGTCTTTCTTGTTTACGCTGCTGCATTTGCTTATTCCAGGCATAGCTGACCCTTACAGCGGGCCACTACTGTTGTCTTGCCTTTTGTTTACATCCTCAGGATCTGAACTCAGGTCTTATAGCTTCTGTGGGAAGTGTTCTTGCCTACTGCGCCATTTAGCTAGCCTCCTCTTTGTCTGTTGCTGTCAAAACATTTGGTAGAGGAGAAAGAAAAGAAGCCTGGCAGATAGGAGCAGGCGGGAGGTTATATAAGAGAGCCAGGACTTCCATTCCTAATCCCTTGCAGTTGTTTTGAATGGAGAGGCAGTGTAAAGGAAAAAAGTAGGTCAGAGACTACAGTCAGGAGCCCCACAGTCTGACAGCACTCCCTGGAACTGGGGCAAAGGACCTTTCAATAGGAATTTCAGCCCTTCATGGTAACGCATGATTAAAAGCAGACCCAGACCCAGGCATGGTGGGGCACACCTTTATCACAGCAGGAGGATCTTTGTGAGTTTGAGACCAGCCTGGTCTACATACCGAGTTCTAGGATAGCCAGGAATACATAGAATAACTTTGCCCCAAAGTAGAGGAAAGCATAAATAAATAAAAAGAGTTTCTGTTTAATTTTGTATGTGTGTGTGTGATGGTGCAAACACTGGGTGTTGAAAGCGCTCTTCAACTGAAACAGCTCTTTCATCTTTTTTTGGCCAGCTTCTTAGGCCCACCCTTGGAAAAGACAGATAGGAAAGGCATTTGGTCTGTTGATGGATGTGTGTAGGCGTGCACATATCTATACACACACATACACATATATAATATACTAGTGGTCTCCCTGGAAAAGCTGAGTGTCTTTGAGGAGTGTCAGATCGCATGTACAGAAAGAAGCTACTTTACCAGAGACCAGGTCTTTGAGAACAGGCCAAAAGAAAAGGCCCTTTCCAATCCTGTCGTTCAGTGAGTGTTTCACTGGCTCCTCGTACTGCTGGGCTTTGCGGCTCGGAAGTAGGTTAGCAGTGGGGGTGGCTGTGGGGTAGTAGGATAGTGGGCAATGTGAAGAAGTAGACCAGTTATGTAAGTAAAACTTCAGTGCAGGGAGATAACATCAACCATACATCTCTGGCTCATTCTGTTTCCCAGAGGGGTGGAGTCAGGGCTTAAAGGTAGGGACCACAGCCAGAGAGATCCTTTTAGAGGATGCTTCCCACAGCAGAACCAGGTGCAGCTGAAGGTGCCTAGGGGACACGATTGATGAATATTCCTGATCTTCCACAGGAGTGGGTAAAGATGCAGAGAGAGAGAGAGAGAGAGAGAGAGAGAGAGAGAGAGAGAGAGAGAGTGTGTGGTGTGTGTGTGTGTGTGTGTGTGTGTGTGTGTGTGTGTGTGTGTGTGTGTTATTAATGTCAGGTTCCAGTCACTCAGGATTCTGGGTTTGTGCTGTCTGCTGAGGGCCCAGGGATCTGGATAATTGAGGAAGTGCTCCATAAGAGGAAACTACCGCTACCACTTCTGGGGCAGAGGCAGGGAGTTTATTTCTTCTGTTGCTGCCTTTACTTCATGTCCTGTCAGCTGAATTCCACTGAAATTACTGGATGACAGGGAAAGAACTTTCTTTACAAATGTCAGTGCCTCGGAAGCTGAGGAGATCCTAGGGGGTGTCAAGTCCTACACAGCGGTTTGAGGAAATAGCTCACTTAATGAAAAGTACAAGCACAGTGACCTGAGTTCAAGCCCCAGCATTCATAAAAACCAGGCTTGTGGTTTGTGGTTGTAACCCCATTGCTGAGGAGGCAGAGACAGGAAGATTCCCTAGGACTCAGTGATCAGCAAGCCTTCTCCCCTCCCCCAGTCCCAGTGAGAGCTATTGTTTTAAAGTGAGGTAGAGGTGCCTGAGGGATGATATCTGAGATTGACCTCTGGCCTTTACACACACACACACACACACACACACACACACACACGCACGCACGCACGCACGCACGCACACACATACGCTCACATACACAGAAAGAGAGAGGAAAGAGACAAACACACATACCTCTGGACCCCCAGCTCCTACATTTATAAATCTTATATATAATCACTGCGTGAGTACTGGGATTTTTTTTCTTTTGGGGGGAGGGGGACATGTGCAGGCAGAACAACTTGCCGGAGTCAGTTCTCTCCTTCTACCATGTGGGTTCTGTGGCCAGTACTCAGGTTATCAGCCTCAGTGGCAAGCTTCCCTACTGAAATATCTCTGCAGCCCAAAGCCAGGACTCCTCACTCCCGTGGTATATCCGGACTAGGGCTGTCTGAAGTAGCTGTAGAAGATGGAAGATTCGGTCTAACCCCTCTCACAGCTGCAGAGGTCTCTGAGGTGAACATCTCAGCATTGGTGGGTTGTCTTAACTCTGAAGCATGATTCTCTAGTTTCAGGATCTGGCCTTAATTCACAAACTGGAGTTTCTTTGGTTTCTAGAAAGAAGCCGTAACAAGAAGCTTTCCCCGGGGCTGGTATATGCCGCTCAGTGGTAGAGCACGTGCCCACTACGCACAGGGGCCTCCCTGGGTTTGATTCCCGTGCACTTGTTCATTTTCCTTACCATGGACATCCCTCTTCCTAGTCCCACAGGCCTCACTGTTTCCATCTGCCATCTCCACTGCCTGTTCTGCTAGTTGGGCCTCTGGTGTATGGACTTGTTCATGATGAACTGTGAACTTCTAGCCACTTGTAGCACCCTTGGGTACTTGGAAGGAGGCACCTACCACAAGGAGCCGGATTGCTTGGGTGAGAAATCTTTTGAGGAATCAGGAGAAAAGAACTTCACCAAATTGAGGTCTGGTGAATTCCTCTGGCTGTGGGTACAAACAGCGCATGGACCCGGGCAGCTTCCTCTGGGTTCCAGGTAAGCATTTTATTCTGTCTCTAAAGAGAGCGTGAAGGATTTGATCCGATACCTGAGGCACGAGGACGAGACCCGAGATGTGCGGCGGCAGCTGGGAGCCGCGCAGATCCTGCAGAGTGACCTCCTGCCAATCCTCACCCAGCACCGCCAGGACAAGCCTCTCTTCGATGCTGTGATCAGGTTCACGCCCCAGCCTTTTGACTTGCACCATGTGCGGCGTCTGTGTTGGCAAGAAAACCTAACCAATCCTCCTCCGTTGTCTCCCCAGGCTGATGGTAAATTTGACTCAGCCAGCCTTGCTCTGTTTTGGCAGCGTGCC
The DNA here is from genome assembly GCA_028551405.1 of Uromys caudimaculatus. Taxonomy (NCBI): domain Eukaryota; kingdom Metazoa; phylum Chordata; class Mammalia; order Rodentia; family Muridae; genus Uromys; species Uromys caudimaculatus. The sequence goes on along the minus strand of CM052707.1, from coordinate 57,560,325 downwards.
TAAGGACCCTGGTGTACGGCACCATTTTCTGCAGGTTCTAACCTACCTGCAGGCCTACAAAGAGGTGAGAAGCCTTTCCCTAGAGTCACTGGGTCAGCGTTTGGAGAGGAAGGGAAGAGAAGGTAGACACTACTATGGACTCTTCCCTGTTCCACAGGCCTTTGCCAGTGAGAAGGCATTTGGAGTCCTCAGTGAGACCTTGTATGAGCTGCTGCAGCTGGTGAGTGAATCTGCATCACACACATCGCACGGGCCAGTCAGTTCTTCCCCCTCCCTGGGCAGAGGAAGACACTGCCTGGGAAGCTCCTCAGCCCTTAGAGATACGGTAGCCTACTCTGTTCTAGCCACCTTGGGACTACTTGGCCCTCACCCCCAGCTTCCTCCTTTCTTTGCTTCCTTACTTTCTCCTTTCTTCTTAATTAAATGATTTTACACACATGTGTGTTTTCCTTATATGTATGTATGTGCACCCTGTGCGTCAGGTGCCCTCAGAGGTCAGAAGAGTTATTAGACCCCCTGAAACTAGTTATGGATGACTATGAACTGCCGAGCACATGCTGGGAACTGAACACGGCTCTCTGCAAGAGCAATCAGTGCTCGTCGTCACTGGGCTTTTCTCCAGCCCCTCCTTTTTTTATTTATTTTTTTCCCCAAGACAGGGTTTCTCTGTGTAGCCCTGGCTGTCCTGGAACTCACTCTGTAGACCACGCTGGCCTTGAACTCAGAAATCCACCTGCCTCTGCCTCCCAAGTGCTGGGATTAAAGGCATGCGCCACCACTGCCCGGCTGGCCCCTCCTTTTTTGATTGAGTCTCTTGTAGCCCAGGCTAGCTTTACACTTAAATTCACTGTGTAGCTGAAGATGATCTTGAACTCATGATTCTCCTGCCTTTTCCTCTGGAGTACTAGGATTACAGCCACACTACCATACTCTGGGTGGTGGAGTGTCTCATCCATGTCCCTGGCCCTGCCCCATAGTACTGGGGATTGGCTCCAGACTCTGATGCATGCTAAACAAGTACTCTACCATTGAAGTGTCTCTCTAGCTTTTTGTTGTAGTTGTTTGGTTTTGAGGCAGTTTCACTACATTGCCAGAATGACCTTGAACTTGAAGTCCTTCTGCCTTAGTCTCCTGAGAAGCTGGGGTTACAGACCTGTGCTACCAGGCTTGGCTCACTCTTATTTATTTTGCCTTTTTTTTTTTTTAGATACTCATTTTGTAGCCCAGGCTAGTCTGGAACTAAGAGATGATCCCCCTGCCTCTACCTGAGAGCTGGGGTTAAAGAATTGTGCCACCATGCCTGCTTTTATTTCTATTTTTTATTTTCAGAAATATATCTAATTGTGTGTGTATGTGTGTGTGTGTACATGTGCACATAGAAGCCATAAAAAATAAAAAATGACAGATGTTTTTCTAGACACCTGGCTTGTTGCTTGTGCGCTGGGGTCTGAACTCCAGTTATCACGATTGTGTTAAGAGATTGTTAACCACTGAGCCATCTCTCCATACCTTTTCCTTCTTTTTAGTCCCAATTCTCAGGGCTCAGTCTCACGGCCAGTCTTTTCTCCTTTTGCCCAGGGCTGGGAGGATCGGCAAGAAGAAGACAACTTGCTGATCGAACGGATCCTTCTGCTGGTCAGAAATATTCTCCACGTCCCAGCCAACCTTGAGCAGGAGAAGGTGAAGAGGGTTTGGGGGCATCCATTCTTGCACTGGTTAGGGTAAACTCCCCTCTCTTAGGCTTTTCTGTCTTCTACGAGTCTGGGGACTAACCTTAGCCACACAGTGAGTTGGGGACTCTGGAAGCTGTCCTGAGTACAGCTGAGTGTATCCTTCCCTCCTCTCCGCTGCCTGCTCAGAGGATCGATGATGATGCCAGCATCCACGACCGACTTCTTTGGGCAATTCACCTCAGTGGCATGGACGACTTGCTTCTCTTCCTGTCCAGCTCATCCTCTGAGCAGCAGTGGAGCCTCCATGTGCTGGAGATTGTCTCCCTCATGTTCCGAGACCAGGTGAGGCCTTACGCTAGTCTCCCAGTCCCCTCCATGTGCTTCTGTCTCGTGGCCCGAGTAGCCCTAGTGACGATGGGGGATTACCTGAGGGGGGGCAGGTGGTGCATGCTCTGGCTGTGTCTTCCATCAAAGGCCCATCAACAGTTCTCAATGTTTGTGTTTTCCCTTCCAAGTAGGAGTGAACTAAGGCTAAAAGATGACTGTCCTGGCTGACCTTTCCCTCTTTGTTCCAAACCCAGAACCCTGAGCAGCTAGCCGGAGTAGGGCAGGGGCGCTTGGCTCAGGAGCGAAGCATCGATGTGGCAGAATTGGAGGTGCTGCGCCAACGGGAGATGGCGGAGAAGAGAGCCCGGGCCCTCCAGCGAGGAAACAGGTGGGTGGCAGGCTGCTCTGCTGTGATCCGACTCGCAGCAGCAAAGACCGAACACTCCGACCAGTCCAAGGCTGGGTAATATTTTAAAACCCTCACAGAGCTGCTGCTGCTGGAGAATGTAGAGAATGACCCAATACTTCGAGAGAATTGAGGAGTCATTTTGGAAACCCCCCCCCTTTTTTTTTTAACTTGAAGGCACTCTCGGTTTGGGGGCTCCTACATCGTCCAGGGGTTGAAATCTATTGGGGAGAGGGACGTCGTCTTTCACAAAGGCCTTCACAACGTGAGTATGCATCCGTGTGTGGCAGGAACTTGGGGAGTCGCAGGACCTGAGAAGGGTGGCCCTGTCTAGAGTTAAAGCTGCTCTGTTTGGCGTAGAACGTGGCTGACAACACACGTGTTGACCGTATCATGTCCACTGATCACCTCACCGCCACCCGAGGCAGATGTCCTCCTAGGCATCTTTTCTAAAAACATTTCAGAACAGCGGCTATAGAAAGAACTGCAAGGCTTGGGGGTAGCCAGGACTTACTCTAATGTCTCAGTCCATACCCTCAGCTCCAGAACTATAGCTCAGATCTGGGGAAGCAGCCCAGGAGGGTACCTAAGCGTCGCCAGGCCGCCCAGGAGCTGTCGGTCCATCGCCGCTCTGTCCTGAATGTGAGGCTCTTCCTCAGAGACTTCTGCTCTGAGTTCCTGGAGAACTGTTACAACCCGCTCATGGGCGCAGTCAAGGTGAGAGCCACAGGAAGGACATCTAGGCAGTTGGGAAGAGTAGAGGTGCTAGCCAGAGCCGTGATGTGGCCAGTGAAGGGCGACCTGCCAAGGAGCCCAAGGAAAGCTGACCTTGGAGTGCGGACTACACAGAGGGTGGGACCCCAGACAGAGTGAAGATTCTGAGGAGTGGGTAATTATTAGCAAGACTAAAAATAAAAGTTCCAGGTGGGACTGGGGAGATAGTTCAGCAGTTGTAGAGAGTTTGATTCCAGCACCCAAGTCAGTTTGCTCAAAGCTGTGCAAACCCACACAGAGAGACACATAATATGTTAATTAAAAATAAAGTGAGTCTTTTTTTAAATAAGAAAATAAAGTACACAGAGAAACCCTGTCTCAAAAAGAAAGTAAGAAAAGAAAGAAAAGAAAAGAAAAGAAAGAAAGAAAGAAAGAAAGAAAGAAAGAAAGAAAGAAAGAAAGAAAGAAAGAAAGAAAGAAAAAATAAAGGCTCTGGAACAATTTCCCCAGAGAAAAGGGAGGGGAATATGAACAGACCTGAGGAGAGCTAGAGGAGATTGGGAACTGGAGATTCTAGAAAATACTGTGTTAGCATCCAGGGTCCAACCCCCTCATCTCAGGCAAGAAAGGCTGGCAGGGAGTTGGCGGCCCTGAGGCCACAGTGGTCTCTTTTGTTAGGATCACCTGCTTCGGGAGAAAGCTCAGCAGCACGATGAGACCTACTACATGTGGGCAATGGCTTTCTTCATGGCCTTCAACCGAGCCGCCACCTTCCGCCCCGGCTTTGTTTCTGAGACCCTCAGTGTTCGTACCTTTCACTTTGTGGAGCAGAACCTCACCAACTACTATGAGATGATGCTGACAGACCGCAAGGAGGCCGCCTCCTGGGCACGCAGGTGAGGGGGACGGCCGTTGGGTCTGAATACCAGAATCTTGGGTAATATTTTCCTTGTTCAAGGTCGAAGTGGTCAGGCTAGGGTGTGGGACTGGTGGGGTTTTTCTCATTTCGGAGGTACTATTGAGGGGAGGTATTGACATTGATGTTTGACAGAGTCTTGTGTTGCCTCCATTTTACCCTTTGCTGTCCACTTTGGCAGGATGCACCTGGCCCTGAAGGCCTACCAGGAGCTGCTGGCCACAGTGAACGAGATGGACATGTGCCCAGATGAGGCTGTTAGGGAGAGCAGCCGCATCATCAAAAGTGAGGGCCTGGCCTGGGCTTGGATCCACCTTCCCATTTCTTGCTTAGGATCTCACTCTTCCAGATCCTAATGTCATCTTTCCTCTCCAAGTACTCTCATCCCTTTCTTGTTTCCACCCCAGACAACATTTTCTATATGATGGAGTACCGAGAACTATTTCTGGCACTCTTTCGAAAGTTTGATGAGAGATACCATCCACGTTCCTTCCTTCGTGACCTGGTGGAAACCACCCACCTCTTCCTCAAAATGTTGGAGCGCTTTTGTCGGAGCCGTGGGAACCTGATGGTGCAGGTACACGGCAGCTTTAGGGTGTGGGAACAGCTATAGGGGAGGGTAAAGGACAGGCTTGTGGAATTGCCCATTGGGTTTACTTTTCGTCTGTCTCAAAACGGAAGGTAGAAGGTGGAAGGCACGCCTACTCTGCCATGTGTTCATATGCATGTGTGCATGCACACAGCCTCACACACAATGTAGACACACTCAGGCTCACACATATTATAGACACACACAGTACTGCAGGTCAGGCTAGTCCTGTATCAATTACAGTTAGAATACAGGCAACCCATGACAGCCTCCAGGTCAAAACGTGGAAGTAGATGAAAAGCCAAAGACAAAAGCCAAGGGAAAAACTCCAAGGAGGACTGGAGAGATGGCTCAGCGGTTAAGAGCACTGACTGCTCTTCCAGAGGTCCTGAGTTCAAATCCCAGCAACCACATGGTGGCTCACAACCATGTGTAATGGGATCTGATGCCCTCTTCTGGCACCCAGGCATATGTGCAGATAGGGCGCCCACATAAAATAAATAAATCTTTTAAAAACAAAACAAACAAAAAAACAAAACAACTCCAAGGAATTTCTATCTTAGAGATACAGATTCCGCTTTGCAAAACCATGTTTGTTTTTGGTATGGGGCTACAAGATAGCTTAGTAGGTAAAAGCATTTACTTCTGAGCCTGTGACCTGAGACAGAGCCAAGGACTCACTTAATGAAAGGAGAAAACCTATTCCCCAAGTTGCCCTCTGTCTGTCTCTTTATCTCTCCCCCCACCCTCTCTCACCTCTCACACACACACACACAAAGTAATAAATAAGTTGGGATTTTTTTTTAATACCAGGACCTTCCTGTATTTAAGGTTGCTATAGTTTAAAATTGTGTCAGAGCTGAGGGAGAGATGTGGCTCAGTGGTTAAAAGCACTTTGCTGTTAGCTAGCATGATGGAGCACGACTTTAATCCCAGCACTCGGAGGCAGAGGCAAGAAGATCTCTTGAGTTTGAGGCCAGTCTGGTCTACAGAGTGAGTTTCAGGACAACCAAGGCCACATGGTGAGACTCTGTCTCAACCCCATCCCACCCCAGAAAAGACAAATAGGATGGACAGATGGATGGGGAAAGACAAATAGGACGGACAGATGGATGGGAAAAGACAAATAGGACGGACAGATGGATGGGGAATTCCTGAGGATGATGTTGAACTCAAGGACTTTGTAATCAGACACATCAAAGGCAAACTGTTCCGTTTATCTGCGTCAGAGCTCTTACCACCATAATGGCATCTTCTCCTGATTTGCCTGTTTCTCCCGGGGGCAAGGAAATAGGGTGCCTATTGCTGCTGCCCCGTCCTCTGCCTCCTCTCCACCCCATGGCTTCTCCTGTCCTCCTCTGCCTCCTCTCTACCCCACATCTCTCCATCCTTCTCTGTCTCCTCTCCACTAACACTGCTGGACAGAGACTTTGTGGCTCTACTGCCTCTACCATGCAGTGCTTTCCCCACAGAACAAAAGAAAAAAGAGGAAAAAGAAAAAGAAGGTTCAGGACCAGGGTGTTGCTTTCTCATGCAGCCCTGGGGAGCTGGAGGCCATGTGGCCAGCCCTGGCAGAGCAGCTGCTACAGTGTGCCCAGGTAGGTGGTTAGAGCATTGTACCCTTTTTAGGACAGTATTTTTGTGGGCAGTCCAGGTTTCCTCACGCTCTGCTCCCATGATGTGTCTGTTTGTAGGACCCTGAGCTCAGTGTGGACCCCATCGCTCCCTTTGATGCAGCTTCAGAGGTGCCAGTGGAGGAGCAGCGGGTAGAAGCCATGGTGAGGATCCAAGACTGCCTTACGGCTGGCCAGGCCCCACAAGCCCTGGCCCTCCTGCGGTCTGCCCGGTAAGAATCCTGTGTACCAACTCTCCTGGGCTCTGAGGGAACGGGGAGGCCTTCACTGGGGTCCAGGCTTCTCAGAGTTCAGAAGAGAAGAGTCAACAGAGGCTGTGGATCTCCGTAAGCAGCACTAACTCTTCGTAAGCTCTGATCACTAGTTGGAGTATTTTGTTTTTTGAGAATTGCCAGAAAACACACTTAACTAAAGAGGAAAGAAATACAATTCTGCCAGACAATGTTAACCATGGCTCACATGTTGATGAATGATCTTTCAGTCTATTCTGTGTAGAGATGTGTTTGCCTACGGCATTTCGCCCTTGGGTGTTATTTTTACTTCTCTATGTAGGTGTAGGTCAGACTTATTTTCTGTGTACAAGCATCTTGTCTGAAATATGTATGTACATGCACCACATGTACATTTGCTCCTGTTTGCCTGTGGAGGCCAGAAGAGGATTTCAGATCCTTTGGAACTGGGGCTCCAGGCAGTTGTGAGCCACCATGTGTGTGATGAGACTGAGCCCAGCTCTTCTGCAAGAGCAGTGTGCCTTGTGAGAAGTTCCCTAGCTTGTTTCATCTCTGAGGTAGCAGTTTACATTCTCCTTTCAGCTGACAAAGGGACTAATTTCTTCTTCTAGTCCTAACTACGACTCCAGGTTCCCGTGATTGAAGCCTTTTCTGTCTATCTCCAGGGAAGTGTGGCCTGAAGGAAATGTGTTTGGCTCTCCAGTCATTTCCCCAGGGGAAGAAATGCAGTTGCTAAAACAAATCCTCTCTGCGCCCCTTCCCCGTGAGTCTCCATTCCTTCCCGTCTCTTCCCAGCTGTGCTCTACACCAGCACAGCAGAAACTCAGCACTTCTCACTCTTTGTACAGGACAGCAGGAGCCGGTGGTAGAAGGAGATGCAGAGGAGGAAGAGGAGGAGGAGGAGGAGGAGGAGTTACAGGTGGTCCAGGTGTCAGAGAAGGAGTTTAACTTTTTGGACTACTTGAAACGGTACAGGCTGAGAGGACTGACCAGGCGGGACCCTATGAGGATGAGCTCATCCTCTGTCCGATGCTGAATAATTTCCCTACATGCTTTGCTGCAGCTTCGCATGCTCAAACATCGTGCGGGCCTATGCACTTCTCCTGCGGAGCTATCGGCAGAACAGTGCTCACACCAACCACTGTGTTGCCAAGATGCTGCACCGGCTGGCCCACGACCTGGGCATGGAAGCCCTGCTTTTCCAGCTCTCCCTGTTCTGCCTCTTCAATCAGCTGCTTAGTGACCCAGCTGCTGCAGCCTACAAAGTGAGGGGCTGCCAAGGAGGGTGCACGGTGGGGGTGGGGGCTGCCAAGGAGGGTTCACGGTGGGGGTGGAGGACGCAGTGGAGAGGTAAGCGGGGAAGGTTGAGGGAGCTGCATGGAGGATAGAAAGAGATGCAGTGAACAAGGAAGAGGCAGGCTGGGAATGGGCAGATCTGAATTTATTTGAGCAGAGGTGCCATAGTAGCTTTTCTTTCCTACAGGAGCTCGTGACTTTTGCCAAATACGTCCTTGGCAAGTTCTTTGCGTTGGCTGCAGTGAACCAGAAAGCGTTTGTAGAGCTACTGTTCTGGAAAAACACCGCGGTGGTTCGGGAAATGACCCAGGGATATGGCACCCTTGACAGTGGGTAAGCTCAGGGCTGGGAATGGACGGGAGACGAGCAGGACGGTGCAGTCACGGGGTCACTTGCAGAACGTTAGACCTAATGTTTCTTTTCCTTTCTGAGGCAAGGGAGTAGGCTCATGAGGTGAGATGCTTTTCCTGAGGTTACCCAAAACAGGAACAAGACTGGGCTAAGTCTCTGCTACCTTTAGTTTCCTTCTCTGTCACCAGCCTTCACAGAGGTGGCCACTGATGACAGCAGGCTAGGCCCCACAGTTTCTGTGTGCTTTCTTTTTTTTGTTTTTTTTGTTTTTTTGTTGTTGTTGTTTGTTTTTGGTTTTTCGAGACAGGGTTTCTCAGTGTAGCCCTGGCTGTCCTGGAACTCACTCTGTAGACCAGGCTGGCCTCGAACTCAGAAATCCACCTGCCTCTGCCTCCCAAGTGCTGGGATTAAAGGCGTGCACCAACACTGCCCGGCCTTCTGTGTGCTTTCTTAAAATACGCTCCAAGTCAGGCTATGTGGCAGTACATCTGAGGTCCCAGCACTTAGGAGACAGGCAGTGAGATCAGTGTTAAAGGTCCACAGGACTACAAAGCAAATATAAGGACACCCTGAGTTACATGAGACCTTTATAAAATAAGGTAGGCTTCACTTCGGTGTGTTTATCCTCTGGGCTCCTCTCTCTCTCACACTAGCATCTTCCTCTGGTCTCCCACCCCTCCCTCCCTCCCTCCCTCTCTCTCTCTCTCTCTCTCTCTCTCTCTCTCTCTCTCTCTCTCTCTCACACACACACACACACACACACACACACACACACACACACACACACTAGCATCTTCCCTCTGGTCTCCTCCCTCCCCCCCAACCCCCACTGCTCTTTTTCCTGTTTTGCTTGGACTGTCAGGTTCTGTAGGCCAAGATCAAAAATCTCCTAGTTTGGGCTCTAGAGTACTTCAGCGGAGAGTAAAGGGCACATTTTAGGTCTCTGCTCCGCCCTTGGTCTGACATGAGCAGAGCGAGCTTCGGCTTGTCTTTGTAAACCAGTGGCCTCTTTACACCTCTTGCACCTTCACCGTTCAGGTCTTCCAGCCACAGAGCCCCCGTGTGGAGCCCTGAAGAAGAGGCCCAGCTTCAGGAACTGTACCTCACCCACAAGGATACGGAAGGTGCGAGGCTTTGAGATCTCAAGAGCCTGTGAGGAGAGCGGTCTGGGCCCCAGACTCCTCCTTACTGCCCCATTCCCTCTCCACCACAGGTCAGGATGTAGTAGAAACCATCTTGGCGCACCTGAAAGCTGTCCCGAGAACACGCAAGCAGGTCATCCACCATCTGGTGCGGATGGGCCTGGCCGACAGTGTCAAGGACTTCCAGAGGAAAGGGACCCAGATCGTCTTGTGGACAGAGGACCAGGAGCTGGAGTTACAGCGGCTCTTTGAGGAGTTCCAGGACTCTGATGGTGAGTGAGGTCTCAGGAGCTGCCGAGGTGAGAGATGGGCTGCCCTTGCTCCACGCCTCACTTCCCACCTTCTGTTCACTTGCTACATTTGTGTCGCTGGGGTGAGTTGAGTTAGCCTGTGGTTTCCATTGCTCCTGCAAACGCACTCTCTCTGCAGATGTTCTTGGTCATATCATGAAGAATATCACAGCCAAACGTTCACGGGCTCGAGTAGTGGATAAACTGTTGGCCCTGGGGCTGGTGTCTGAGCGGAGGCAGCTATATAAGAAACGGAGAAAGAAGTTGGTGCCCTCTTGCATGGTAACCATCTTATCCTGGCTCTTCCACCCTGGGCCTCACCCCACAAAAGCACTGTAGGACTCCTCCTGCCGCAGGCCATTCAGATTGGGGCCCCTCCATGGGTACACAGAAGCCAGAAGCCCACTAAGGCCTCCTGAGGCCATTTTCTCATTCCTGTGTCTGCAATGAATTTCAGCAGAGTGGAGAAGAGTCCCCGAGAGAGTCTTGGCAGGAAGATCCAGAAGAGGAAGAAGAACCCTTGCCAGAGGGGGAGAGTGAAGATGAGGAGAGCGAGGAAGGCTTGCTGGCAGGACAGGCTCAGGGCAGCTCATTTCTCTCTGCTGAAAGCCTAGGTCAGAGCCTGCATCAGAAAGGTAAGGACTTTGGTTGGGAGCGATGTCAGAGGTGGACGGTTAGGAAGCGAGGGGGACCAGGTACGAGTTTCCCCTCGTCCCCCAGGCCTCTCTGCTCCCCTCCTGTGGCTCCAGAGCTCTCTGATTCGTGCAGCAAATGACCGAGAAGAGGATGGTAAGCGCATTGAACACTGGGTGGCCTGGGCCTGGTGTGACCCAGAGCAGTCCCTCTGCCACATTGTCACCATGTGCTGCTGGCCCTGTCTGCACCATGTCTGCAGGCTGCTCCCAGGCAATCCCTTTGGTGCCTCTGACAGAAGAAAATGAGGAAGCAATGGAGAACGAACAGTTTCAGCACCTGCTACGGAAGCTAGGGATCCGGCCGCCCAGCTCAGGGCAGGCAAGTGTCCGAGCAGGGGCTGGGAGTGGGGTCAGCCAGGGGTCTCTGGTCCACTCAGAGCACACGGTGCCGTTGCCTGGATCCTCCCTGCTGCCTTGTCTTTGCCTCCCAAGATTCCCACATCAGGTCTCTTGCTCGAGTCTCCTCTCTCTCTTCCCCTTCCCTACATTGTCTCCACGCTGCCCCCTGTCTGTCTGGAGCACTGAAGGTTCTGTGTGTCACAGCCTCCAGGAGGCATGCCTGTCTGTCTTTGCATGGCCATCCACCCACACTTGCCTCACACCACAGCCACCCTGGACTACTTTCTACCCTGCACATGGTAGGTCTGTTCATGCATAACCAGTTGATCTTCCCAGTCCTGTTGGAAGGCTGTAGCCACACATCCAAGGTCTACACACACAGACATGTGCACACATACCTTCTTTCTGTCTTTAAGGATCAGCTCAGCCCTTCGTCAGAGAGGCAATCTTACTGCCTGTCTGGCTCATGAAGTGGGAATAGTTGCTCTGGTGCCCAGGCTAGTGGCACTTTGGCATCTTGCTTTCCCCCCATTGATTCTGGGTGTGGATCTTACAGATTCACTTTTTACGTGACCTGGATCCTTTCCTGTATTCATTGCTAACAGCTGTACTTACAGTGAATGCTACCTGGTGTAGCACTGAGGCAGATGCTGGGTGTAAATCAAGTTCACAACTCCTATGGGTCGTTCCCAACAGAGGGTCAGGTGTATTCAATGAATAATAGAGCAGAAGAGAAGGCAGAGAGGCTGGTCCCCCCTGGCAGTGACTTCACCTGCTGTGTACCTGTAGGAAACCTTCTGGCGAATTCCAGCCAAACTGACCGCCACCCAGCTTCGGAGAGTGGCTGCTTCTTTGAGTCAGCAAGAAAAGGAGGAGGAAAGAGAAGATGAGCCAGAGCCAAATCCAGGGGTCCCTGAAGAGCAGAGTTCCAGTGAAGAGCACCGAGCTGAAGCCCTGAGAGCCCTTTTGTCAGCTCGTAAGAGAAAAGCAGGCCTGGAGTCTCCAGAAGGTAAAACGCCATGGTCACCTCTTGATGACTTACTCTGCCACCATGTGGGTGTGAGGGCTGTACAGTGTTTGAGGCGATACAGAGCCAGTTCCCTAACTGTGGGTCTTACATCATCACTTCAGAGGAGGCCAGTGGGGAGAAAGAATGGAAATCAGTGCCCAAGAAGCGGCAACTGCTGGACAGTGACGAAGAAGACGACACTGAGGGGGAGAGGCAAGGTAGGGACTGTCTTCAGTGGAGACACGGCCATTTGCCTTATCCTTTTACGTACTTAGATGTTTTCCGTTTCCGTCTCTTACCTGTCATTCCCATCGCAGCAGTGTCGGGAACTCCAAGAGTCCACAAGAAGAAACGGTTTCAGATTGAGGATGAAGATGAGGACAACTGAAAGCCAGATGCCTTTGACCGATGCGAGTCGGAAGGCACAGAAGCTACTTTGCCGGCATTGAGAGCGATCTTCTCTACATTGACAGCCCAGGAATTTTCGACAGCAGTGTTGGGTGGAGTCTTTGCAGTCAGTCCTTGTCCCAGGTTCATCAGTGTGCACAGCCAGTCTCTGGGTCTGTCTCATAGCAAATGAAGAATGGTGAGATGTTGAAGGTGGCCTCAGACAGGGAGCTTAATAACACAGGACAGGCGTGCACACCATCCTCACGGGGCACTGGATTCCTTCCATTTTCTTCCCAGTGGTTGATCCCAAGACACATAATTGAGCCCATTTCTGCAGCTCAAGCAGAGCTGGGACGTACTACTCTCAGGCTGACAAGCATCCTTGATTTGCGTTTCATATTAAACATGTAAATTAACAGTTGCTGATCTCAGAGTGATCAGCCAGCCATCTGCTGTGTCTTTGGAAGAACTTTAAGAGGAAAGTTAAGCCGGGCAGTGGTGGCGCACGCCTTTAATCCCAGCACTTGGGAGGCAGAGGCAGGAGGATCTCTGAGTTCGAGGCCAGCCTGGTCTACAGAGTGAGTTCCAGGACAGCCAGGGCTACACAGAGAAACTCTGTCTGGAAAAAAGAAAAGAAAAGAAAAGAAAAATACAATGAGTTTTCATAATTACAGTAAAAGGAGAAATAGGCTTGGGACACATTTGTGTTCAAGGAAAGACATTCATTCTAGGTCAGGTCCAAGGATGAGGCCACAGGTGTGCACTATGATAAAGCAAGGCCATGAAACTGTTGCTGTGAACTTATAATGAGCTTACAGAATGAAACACTGCTTTGACCTTATCATCAACATCCTTCTGTGACTCTCTTTTTGTGTAACATTTTATCTTTGAGGTAATTTTCTAAGAACTTTTGTCTATAAAAAGGCCAGAGAGGGGGCTGGAGAGATGGCTCAGCAGTTAAGAGCACTGACTGCTCTTCCAGAGGTTCTGAGTTCAATACCCAGCAACCACATGGTGGCTCACAGCCATCTGTAATGGGATCCGGTGTCCTCTTCTGATGTATCTGAAGAGAGCAGCAGTGTACTCGCATAAATAAAATAAAAAATGAATCTTAAAAAAAGAAAGAAAGGCCAGAGAAAAGAAATAAAGATGATGGTTTGGCTCAGGGGTGGGGGGGGTCTGTGCCATTCGTGTGAGTGACATCTTTCCTTTTTCTCTCTGGCCTAGCCAGAAAAGGGAGCACTAGAAGTAAATCCTCTACTGAATCCGCTGCTATACAGCATACGTTAATTGCCAGAATTATATAGTAAATTTATATATAAAGTAAATAAGTTTCCCAGTGCTTCCTGATGCATAAAACAGTTAAAACAGAAAATTAAAAAGCCAGAGATCATCAGTCTTTTGACCTGCGCCTGATGCTGTGCCCAAACCTTTCAGCCAGGCATGCTCCAGGAAATAATCAAACTTTATTATTATTTGGAAATGTCATATGTTTTCAAAGTCTGTATCTATTATCTAGGTTCTGGTGACTGAACTCAGATTGTCAGGTTTGTTCCCAAAAAAAAACTTTTACCCACATGTCTGAGACCCTGTCTTGAAACAAAACAGGTATGGTGGCTCATGCCTATAATCCCAGCACTCTGGAGACTAAAGCAAGATTACCTAGACTACATAGGAAGTTAGGCCAGCTTGGGCTATAAAGTGTCAAGAAAAAAAAAAAAAAAGGCAGCCAGGTGAGAGGTGGTGGCTCACACCTTTAATTTCAGCACTTGGAGGCAGAGGCAGGAAAATCTCTGTGAGATCAAGTCCAGCCTGGTCTACCTAGCCAGGACTATCTCAAATAACAAAAAAAAAGGTAATGGAGAGATGGCTCAGTGGTTAAGAACATGTAAAATTCCCTCCAAAGGATGGGATTCTGAGTCCTCACAACCATGTCAGGTAGCCTACAACTGCCTGTAACTCCAGCTCCTCTGGCCTCTGTGGGCACTTGCCTTTAATCCCAGCATTCTGGAGGCAGATGCAGGCATATCTCTGGGTTCAAGGCCAGCCTGCACTACAGAGCAAGTTCCAGGACAGCCAGGGCTACACAGAGAAACTGTCTCAAAAAAACAAAACCCTACCAATCAACTAACCAAACAACAAACAAAAAAACAAAGTAAAACTGGGAGCCAGGCAGTGGTAGTGCACACCTTTGATCCCAGCACTTGGGAGGCAGAGGCAGACAGATTTCTGAGTTTGAGACCAGCCTGGTCTACAGAGTGAGTTCCAGGATAGCCAGGGCTATACAGAGAAACCTTGTCTCAAAAAACCAAAAAAAAAAAAAAAAAAAAAGTAAAACTGGGAATGTAGCCCAGTTGGTAATGTGCTTGCTTAATATTCGTGAATCCTTGGATTTGATTCCCAGTACCACAGCAACTGCACATGGTGGCAGATTCCTGTAAATCCCAGCTCTGGGGCTGTGGTGGTGGAAGGATCAGAATCCAAGTTCATCCTTGGCTAATAAGTTGAATTCCAAGCCAGCTAGGGCTACAGAAGACCCAGTCTCATAAGAACAAACTTTCCATTGCCTAGAAGATACAGAGAAGCTTTGCTTGGTCTGACTTAGGTCTATATAACTATCTAGGGTGACTGAACTATGGTCTAGGGACAGCCAAGCCACAAAGGAGGAGCTTTGTCAGAATGAGGTAATTGCTGGTTGGACAAAGTCTAGCCCAGAAAGAGGTGGTAAATATTTGTTTTCAGTCATCAACTACAAGAAGTTAAAATCTGGAAGGTAGCCGATCCAACTAGGGACGTGCTGAGACAGGACCACCACATTCCTCTGCTGCTTTTCAGACAGGTGAGGGTAACAAACAGCCTCTAACAGGGAGTAAAACACATCCAGGGAAATTGAAGCCTCCAATGACCAGGACTCTTAAGCTCTGACCGTTCTTGGTGCCTGTTCTTGTTGAATATTTCCCACCTCCTTGCCTGAGTTCTGCTTCTTCCCAACAGGGCTGTTGTACGGACCCACCATGATCCAGACTGCATTGTTCCTCGGCTGTATCTTACTGTCCTCGGTGGCTGCCTTTCCGTGGAAGACTCATAATGGTGGCCTGCCCCATCAGCCAGCTGTCACAGAAACTGAGCCTACGTCAAATGTGCTCTCCAGCAAGATTCCTTCTCCAACCCCCACTACCTGCCAGAACTTACTACACATGGTGCCCCCTGTAGCTCCCAGGTCTGAGTACTTGTCCCTATTAGCACTGAGAGTTGTCCTGGAAAACATTGGCTGCCCTGCTGAGGCCTACTCTCTGCAGCTTAGGCTCCGTGAATTGGGAGAGAAGGATGGCACGGAAACCCTGATCCTTGAGAGTCAAAAGCGTAGCCAAGAGGAAGGGATTGGTAATAATGAAGTCATTCTGAGGTATCTGGTACCATCCCCCGGGGAAGTGAAGAGGGTCCAGCGCTCAGTTACCCTGCCTGAGGCATGTACCTCTGACTCCGGGTGGTTGATGTACGAGATGGCACAGGTGCTTATTGAGATGGCCGAGAAGCTCCCTTCCATTGACCTGGTGAGAGAGCTCAAGACTTCTGCAGTCAATGTCACCCAGCAGTGTACCATAGAGTCTTGGGAACATCTGAGTGAAGTAGGCAAGAGGTTGATGAGTAGCCCAGAAATTGAAGACGCCACAATTCCCATAGAAGATCGAGTCTACTTCATGGCTCGACTCGTAGTCCTTCTGAAGCGTTTTTTTGTGAACCTTCTGTGGAAATTTTTTCAGACCTATTTTGGATAGACAAGACCTCCTAGACATGGCGTGAACTTTCTCATAGCCTTTTAGTAGGTATGCACACAGCAACTGCCCATGGTGTGTAGCTAGATGCTGGCTGCATTTTACAATCGATACATCGTCTTCCTTTGATCCTAATGGGTGAAGACACTTGATATGACTGCAGTCTTTCAGTTTTTAAATGCTATGGGTATTGCAATTTCCCTCTTTACCTGCCTAATGCTTTCTAATTCCCTAGCTGAATTCTGTACCTTGGTTGTGTTCATCTTCATTTGTTCTGGGATATTAAGGGAAGGAAGGTTTGTTTCGCTTTGTTTTTGAGACAGGATCTGATCGGGTAACCCTGACTGACCTGGAACTCAGAGATCCTCCTGTTTTTGCCTCCAATTGCCGAGATTAAAGGTGTGCATCACCATGTCCGAATTTGTTCTAGTATTTTGAGATCGTCTTGCTTCGTGGCCATTGCTCTTGTTATGTAGCCCAGACTAGCCTCAAATTTATGGGACTCCTACTTCAGCTTCCCAAGTTCTAGGATTATAGACCTGTGCCCTCACATCTGTTTTTGTAATGTTGAGGTTGAACCCAGGGCCTCAGGAATACTAGACCAGCAGGCTACCACTAAGCCACCAGCACAGCCTACTTCTGTTAATTCTTAAACTGATAAGACAAATAAACAGCTGCTTCTATATTGGAATCACTGCTCCGGGAGATTTAATGGAGTTTAATATAAATTCATAGCTCCAGCTGGCCCTAAGTTCACTAGAAGTTCATGCTGGCCTTGATCTTGAGTGGTCCTCTTGCCTCAGGCTGAAAGGTTCTTGCCTGGCTTCAACGCTTTCTTGACTCTGGGTTTCTGTGGCTCCTGTAATCTAGAGAGGGCTGTGCAGGGACATAGAGTACATGCCAATGTCTTGAGGCCAAAAGTTTGAGCAATGAATGCAAATGGGCAGATACTTGTAGAGAAACAGCCATTTCCCCTGTTTGTGAGACAGGGAGCTGGGAGTCAGATAGGGTCCACACCTCCCAGAGCTGTCTCAGCTCCCACCAGAGGGACTGCAGCAGACTGGGGGGGTTCCTGTCACCGTATAGAAGTGGAACCGTCTAGTGATGGACAGACACCAAGTTGAGCAGTTGACATTCTCGTTTCTTTTCTAATTTTTTATTGTATTTATTATTAATAGTGTGTGTGTTACAATGTGTGTGTGAGCGAGTGGGTGTGTGAGCAGGCACTCGCATGCCACAGCACTCAAAGAGGTCAGATGTGTGTGCAAGTCAGAGGACAGTAGTCATGAGTCTTTGCTCTCATTCCCTGTGGGTTCTGGTGATTACATTCGGTCCCCAGGCATGATGGAAACACTTTTACCTACTGAGTCATCTTGCCACCCCCAATTCTCATTTCTTGGGCCCCAGCTTAAAAGGAACAAAAGCCAAGGGTTGATGGTTGAGATACTGTATACCCTCCGAGCCAGACTGCTGCAGACCCTGCTTGCAAAGGACCACCATAGCTGGGCCTGTTTATCACTGACCTTTTCTGACAGGAGGGTCAAAGAAGGTCACAGACCCTCATCTGACTGCCCAGCCACTCCTCCCAGCCAATTACAGGTAATTCTGCCCTAGTTGTTTAGAGAGCATAAACTGGGAGCAGTGGGGGGAGGGAGGCATCTAAGCACGGTGGAGAATCCATCATCCATGCTGGGGCCACTGCTTTAGGGTCACCCATGCTCTAAGTAACCCTAATAAACTCATTTAGCTCCCAGGGTTAACTTTGGTGGAATGGGACTTTGGTTTGTCACTGAGGACAGATGTTGCCTCAACTGAGCCCTAGGCCCTCACTCTTCAGACCATAGCCTAAGGGAAGCAGTTTGAGAGCTGTTGTCCATACTGCAAGGCCTGACCCAGTTAGGCCTCACCTAAGACTCCTGGCCTGGAGCCACTGCCTCCTGATGTATTCATAGCCATTTCTTATAGATCCAGATTAAGACATGGTCTCCCCCTGACCCCCCGTGCTTTTGTTTGTTTTTGTTTTTTTCCTTTCTTTCACTTGTGGGGTTCTTATACCAGATCCCATTCCCAAACTTCTTGCTCAACCATAGCCTTTTGTCTGCCCCTCCCCCCACCCCAGCCTAACTGCTGCAGCCTGCAGCTGCTTCGCCAGCGGTAAAAGGCATGCAGGCTTTTTTCTTCAACCAGATAGGACAGCTAGCTGCTTAGGGGCTTTCCAGGGGATGTCCTGGTTGCTGTCCTGCAGCACTTAGGAAGAGTTCAGCCTGCCACAGGGTGGGCAAGTAAGCCTGCCTCACCATGCTGTGCACAGGCAGAAGCAGAGTGTGAGAACATGGTCCAGCTCTTGCCCAGAGTGGGGCTCCACTGTATTCAGGCACAGTTCTGCACCCCACCGCTCAGATCCACTCTGTCAAACCCAAGGGGAAAGGCTGAGATGAGGCCATAGACACTGAATGTCATTTTCTAACTGAAAGACCCCCGAGCTGGGGAGACCCTCGCTCAAGTCTCGGGATGGCGCGACCCCCCAAGAACTCACGAAAGACCGTCCTTGCTGCAATCACATGAGGTTTAATTCGGGGGTGGTGAGAAGGACCAATGCATTGGGGTCGAACCCGTAACCTACGCAGAGGCAGAGGGGTTCGGCCCCGAGCAGTTGAAGTCAGG
>CM052707.1:57501821-57541384 GCA_028551405.1 Uromys caudimaculatus | reverse complement strand
CGCCCCTGCCATTTTCCCGCCCTAATGTGTTTAAAACATTGTATCATTAAAGACTTCTTTTGAGCTTGATCGGATCTCGTCTTGCTCCAACACATTCCTTTGTTTCCTGCTTCTTTCCATAATCAATGGCTTCCTTCCACAGCATTTCCACAGCACGGAGTACCCGCTGGCGGGAACTTCGAAACTAGTAACTGTTACACAGGTCTATACCTCACTAGCCCTATGTAATTGGCTAGGTTTCCTACCAAACATGACTCCCTTCTTGTTGAATGGCCTCACAACTTTTTTGTTTGTTTCTCTTTTTTTTTGTTTTTCGAGACAAGGTTTCTCTGTGTAGCCCTGGCTGTCCTGGAACTCACTCTGTGGACCAGGATGGCCTCGAACTCAGAAATCCACCTGCCTCTGCCTCCCGAGTGCTGGGATTAAAGGCGTGCGCCACCACTGCCTGGTGTTTGTTTCTCAACAAGGTTTCTCTGTGTAGCCCTGGCTGTCCTGGAGTTTGCCTTTTTTTTTCAAGACAGCCCAGCAGTCTACACATGGCATTCCCCAGTAGACTCTGTTCTCGTCCCAAATTAAGGCCAGGTGACCTTCATGGAGGATAAGATCAGTGTCCTCACAGTTGAATCTTTCTGTCCTGGCTTATTTGCAAAGGCCCTGGCCAATGTCAACATTGGGAGCTTCATTTGCACCATAGGGGCTGATGGGTTTGCTCTAGCAGTCAGTCCAGCCCCTTTCACTTTAGCAGCCCCAAATATCTCCTCTATTCATGGGACAAAGAGCAAGGCAGAACAGAAGGAGGATTGGGGAGCTTCCAAAGCTACCCAGGGGCTCTTAACTTCTCAATGGCTGGACTATATGGTAATCTGGGTGGGCATTATACGGGGCGGTCCCTCTGACCTAGAAATGACAGAAATTGTGTTGCATTTCCCATATTCTACCTCTTTACTAAAAGGAACATAAACTTGGTCTTGCTCTCTCTCTCTCTCTCTCTCTCTCTCTCTCTCTCTCTCTCTTTTTCTTTTTTGGTTTTTCGAGACAGGGTTTCTCTGTGTAGCCCTGGCTGTCCTGGAACTCACTCTGTAGACCAGGCTGGCCTCGAACTCAGAAGTCCGCCTGCCTCTGCCTCCCGAGTGCTGGGATTAAAGGCGTGCGCCACCACTGCCCTGCGGTCTTGCTTTCTTGATCTTTTGTCTCTCTCTCCCTTGCCTCTCCCTCTTGCCCCCTCTCTCCTGATCCCCTTCCCCCCTCTCTCTCCACATGGTCATGGTTCTCTCTCTCTCTCTCTCTCTCTCTCTCTCTCTCTCTCTCTCTCTCTCTCTCTCTCTCTCTCTGCCGTTCTCTGCCTCTACTACTCTCTTAACTCCCCATGCCCTAAATAAACTCTATTCTATGCTAAAAAAAAAAAAAAAAGAACATAAGCTTGGAGCTAGGTAATGGATGGGGGTAGGGGGTTTCCTCTGAATCTTGGGCTCCTTTCAGACTGTAACCTTCATGGTCTGCATGTTTTGGGGTTCTCCCTTTTTCCAGGGTGCTCAGCTCCTGACATGCATAGCCTCCGACTCACTGTGATGTCAATCCAGCTGCTTTGCTACCTCCTGCTGTGTCCTGTGGATGCCACTTCAGGCAGAGAGCCAACGGGTGTCTCTATGATGCTTCTTCCCTCGAAGTCGGGATACCAGATGCAGACCTCAGACCCCTTGTCCTGCCAGGTGCTGCTCCCAAAGTCCCTGCCTGGCTTCACTCACATGCACCCTGTCTCCAAATTCCTGGTAGGCCTGGCTCTAAGGAATGCTCTGGAGGAAGCTGGCTGCCAGGCTGATGTCTGGGCTCTTCAGGTTCAGCTTTACCGACTAGGAGGTGTGGAGGCTACACAAGCCCTCATCCAGCATCTTCAGGAGCTCCAGAAAAGTGGACATACAGACTGGAAAGTGTCCGTGGATGCCCTGTCCTCTGCTCTACAGCTCTTAGCCTGGGAGCATGAAGATCCAAAGAGGGTCAAACGCTGGATTTCTAACGCAGACTGTGAGAATGAGCAGGAACAGAGAGTGCACTATGTGGTTGACCTGCTGCCAGCAGTGGGCACATACTACAAACTAGGCACAGCTTTGTATTATGCCATTAAGAACTGCTCTGACAAGGCCAAGGAATTAGGCCGAGATGGGGCCATAGACCTGGGTTATGATCTTTTGATGGCCATGGTGGGTGTGTCAGGGGGGCCAGCTGGTGCGGTGATTGCTGCTGCTCTTAAGCCAGCGATGAAGGCTGGGGTTTGGCGGCTGATCCGGTATTATTATGAGAAAGAGGTGATCACCCCTCAGCCAGAGGTGACCATCCCTCAGCTAGAGACGGGGAAGGAGACCACCACATATAGCGGTGACGTGGGAGGAAAAAACCATGTCTGATTTGGTGTCAGAAGTTGAAAGTACAACTTCTAACTGGGATTGGCCTTTATTAAAGAACTATGATGTCTTGGCATACAAGAGATAGTAACCGAACAACAAATAAGTGGAAGATTCTGACAAGAGAAGTGTAGATGGATGGATGGGTGGATGGTTTGGGATACTGTCATCACTTGCCAGTAATTTCCTTCTTGAAACTCAGTTTTTACACTCTAATGGGGCGAACTTTCACCTAACAAGTGGTTATAGAAATTTAAGTGATATCATGAACCCACAGTATTTATTATTCATATCCTCAAAAATACCTTATTACCTCAGCTCTTCCCTCCCTATCCTAAAGCGTAGGCATGCAAGTCCCACCCTTTCTATGGAGTCCTTGATGTCTCCACGCATCCTGGTTTCAGTTTCCATTCTCTAAGGCGCACAGTTCGGGTAAATCTGCTGCTAGAATTCCGGGCTAAGACTTTAGTTGGGCTCCGCCCCCCGTGGACGGGGGCGGGCGCTAACGTGAGCCTCTCCCTCTCCGCCAATCACTGAAGTCGGCGGTGTGATTTCAAGCAGTTTGTCCAGCCCAGCGCTAGGCGGGGTTGTATCTCAGCCAATGAAAGTGGCACGCGGGAAGGGCGTGGCCAAGCCTCCCGTCGCCCCACCGAGCCTGGAACGCCGAGCGTCCACAGCCGGGTGACTCATTCCGCCGTCCGGGGTCTGGGTCCGCCGGAGTCGGGGAAGGGTGGGAAACGGGTCCTTGAGCCGCTTGGAGGATTGGAAGTTGCAACGGGAGTACTGGAAGGAGCGGCACTGGACCCTCAGAAGGTACAGGCCCCGAAAGGGAGTACGGAGCGGGGCGGAGGTGTCAGCCCGTTTCTGGGAAGGGCTGCAGCCCCGGTGATGCCGGTGTAGACAAGGCTTCTGCTCTCTGGCTGAAGTCGAACACCCTGCACCGCTGCACAGCTCTAGTTCTCAACCCTGTCGACTTCCTCCCAAAACTCCTACGCAACCCTTGCAGCTGCTATATGTACCCATTTGTTCCTTCTCAGAAGCCAAACCTCAGCTCTGCAAATCTATTTGTTTGTTTGCTTCCTTTTTTTTTTTTAATTTGAATGCATGTCGTGTTTGTGTACTACATGCGTGCCTGATTGGCCAAAAGAGAGCGTCAGGTCTCCTGGAACTAGAGTTATAGTTGTGAGCAGCCATATAGGGGCTGGGAATCGAACCCAGGTCCTCTGGAAGAGCAGCCAGTGTTCTTAACCACCGCCCAGCAAGTTTTTGTTTCTTAGAAGCAATAAAAGTATATAATTTAAAGAGTCAAGTGTCCATTTGAGGATGTAGCTCAACTGGAGCTTTCACGCAGTGTGAGGTCCTGTGTTTGATCTTCAGCAAGGCAGAGGGATCAAGGACTGCAAGAAAGCTAAAATGAAAACAAATACTTTGTTTGTTTGTTTTAAGAAAGATTGTATCAGGGCTACAGAGATGGATCATCAGTTAAGAGCACTGCCTGGCCTCCCAGACATCGCGAGTTCATTCCCAGCCATGGAGGTTCACAACCATCTATAATCCTAGAGTCCTAGAGGATCCAGGGCCTCTTCTGATCCGCGGGTGCACATGCAGACAAAACATCCAACATATACATAAAATAACATTTTAAGAAGGAGATCTCCTGCCCAATCTCTTCCCTTCTCCATTCCTGCCTTTAAGGGAAGAAAGTCAGCCCCTGGACTCTAGGTGGCGTTGTTTGCTCTGTAGTAGAATCATGTGACCTTTGAAGAACACCTGTGGTGGTTCTAATCTTTTCAGCTTGAGGTACAATAAGAGTAAAGTTTGAGGCCGGGCAGTGGTGGCGCACGCCTTTAATCCCAGCACTTGGGAGGCAGAGGCAGGCGGATTTCTGAGTTCGAGGCCAGCCTGGTCTCCAGAGTGAGTTCCAGGACAGCCAGGACTACACAGAGAAACCCTGTCTCGAAAAACCAAAAAAAAAAAAAAAGAGTAAAGTTTGTCCTTTTTCTTTTTATTTATTCTTCTCTCATACAATACATCCTGACCACATCCTCACTTCCCTCTACTTCTCCCAGTGCTCCCCCCACCTCTCCTCTACCCCAGCAAAGAGAAGGTCTCCCAGGGGTATCAAACAAACACTGCATAGCAAGATGCAATAAGACTAGGCACAGACCTTCAGATCAAGGCTGGCCAAGGTAACCCAGGAGGAGAAAAAGGGTCCCAAGAGCAGACAAAGGACACCTACCATCCCTCCTCCCCTTCCTCTGCAGCGTCCCCCCCAAAAAAAAATCAATTAAATGATTCCTAATGATATTCTGCTGTACTCATTGATCAGTGCCTAGAGGCTTCCTGTGGCAGCTGATGGGAGCAAGATAAAGAAGTATTTATTTATTTATTTATTTACTTACTTACTTACTTAATGTATGTGAGTACATTGTTGCTGTCTTCAGACACCAGAAGAGGGCATCTGATCCCATTACAGATGCCTGTGAGCCACCATGTGGTTGCTGGGATTTGAACTCAGGAAGAGCAGTCAGTGCTCTTAACCACTGAGCCATCTCTCCAGCCCCATGATGAAGAAGTTTTAATCCCCTAAGAGACAGCAACGAGAAGGGAAAAGTGGGAGAGCACACATGACTCTGCCTGCTTCATGGCAGGGAAAACAGTTTTATATGAAACTTCTGGGTCTTCACAAATCTGGCAGTGCAGCCAAAGACCAGGGATTTCACAGAAGTCAAAAATGCTCCAGTCTCAGAGATCGAATAGCTCTTTGCATTAAGACACCTTAAATATAGGTCTGCCTGGATGGTGGGCAGTTGGTATATTTCCTTACCTGCCCCTATGGAAAGCTTCAGGGCCAGCAAAAATCACGAATACGCAAGACCAACATCGGTCTTTGTTGTTTATGCTTTAGCCCAGCATAAACAAATACAAACTCATAAAAATCAGTGGAAGTTAAGTGGACAAGCTAGGGGCCATGAGTGGAAATATCATTTGTTAAGTTGGGTAATATGTACGTTAGTAACCCTTATATTATACGTTTTTTTTCCTTTGAAGCAGGGTCTTATGTAGTCTTGGCTGACCTTAGATTCATTATGTATCTAAGGCTGCTCCTGTTTTCAACTGCCAAGTGTTGGTATTACAGGCATGTACCACAGGACTTCTACAAATACTTCTGTGTGTTTCAAAGTTACCACTAAAATAAAAAGTGCCACATGTTGCACTATTAAATAGTATTCCCTAGAAAAACTGCAATAAATTATAACAACAATTACTTTTTGGAGAGAAAAGACAAAGACCAAGATTGAGAGTAGGGACAATGTAAACTAATACATTTTCTATATCTTTAAAAAATTATTTTAGCTCTCTGCCCCTTCTCTTGCTCTCTTCTCTCCCAAACCCCTTTCTCCCCCTCTCCCTCATCCCTCTCTCCACGTGTTCCTGGCCGGCCTCTCCTCTTCACTGTTTCTTTCTTTCTCTCTCTCTCTCTCTCTCTCTCCTCCCTTCTCAACTCCCCTTCCCATGCCCTAAATAAACTATTCTATACTAAAAAAAAAAATTATTTTATAGCAGGGCAGTAGCGGTCCACGCCTTTGATCCCAGAACTCGGGAGGCAGAGGCAGGCGGATCTATAGAGTACTCCCAGGACAGCCAGGGCCACACAGAGAAATCCTGTTTCAAAAACAAAACAAGAAAAAATTATTTTATGTGTATGTCTTAGTTGAAGTGGAAATGTCTGGATATGTCACGTGATACACCCGTGGTTTTTGGTGAGTCTGCATCACCTGACATATCTAGACACTCCCACTTTACTTAATTAGGGTTTCTGTTGCTGTGAAGAGACACCATGACCACGGCAACCCTTATAAAGGCGAATATTTAATTGGGTTTGGCCTACAGTTTCAGAGATTTTTGTCCATTATCATCATGGTGGGTAGCAGGGCAGTGTACAGGCAGACAGGGTGCTGAAGGAGAGTTCTACATCTTGATCCAAAGGCAGTAGAAGACTGTGCCACATTGGGCATAGCCTGAGCATATAAGACCTCAAAGCCCGCCCTCACAGTGACACACTTCCTCCAGCAAGGCCACACCTCCTAATAGTGCCACTCCCTATGGGACCTATGTGGGGGCCAATTACATTCAAACTTCCTCAGTGTGTGCGTTTTGCCTACAGGTATGTAGGCATACCACTGAAACACCTGGTGGCCTCAGAGGTCAGAAGAGGATATACATCCCTTGGGACTGGAGTGTAGATAGTTGTGAGTCACCGCGTGAGCCCTAGGAATCAAATCTGGTCCTCTAGAAAAACAAGCGCTCTTAAACACTGAGCCAACTCTCCAGACCCTTTATCTATCTTTTCACCGTATAATGGAAACATTTGAAATAACAACAAAAATCATACACCCTGACTTGGTGGCCCATGACTAAATCCCAGCACTTAGGAGGCTGAGGCAGGATCTCTTCGACTTCCTGTCTAGCCGGGTTCCTGAGAGCCTGGATCTGTTTGTGGTTGTTTGTTTTATAAGCCAAACAATAAATAAACTATAAGACTATGGATGGTTTGGTTCAATAAAATGTCCAGCAGAGAACGGATGTCTTTTCCATTCAGTCCAGATGGCGCAGTGGGAGATGTTGCAGAACCTGGACAGCACATTCCTGGACCAGTTGCACCAGCTCTACTCCCAGAGCATCCTGCCAGTGGATGTCCGACAGCACTTGGCTGCCTGGATTGAAGACCAGGACTGGTGAGGGCTTGGGGGTTCAGGTGGCTCCTTCTGAGCACACGGGGTCCTAGAGACATCCTGGGAGGGGTGGGAGATCAGAGCAGCAGGTGGTTCACAGAGCCCTTGTCGCGTCCGGTCCTCAGGAGAGAAGCTGCACTAGGCAATGATCGTTCTAAGGCCAACATGCTATACATCAACATTTTGGACCAGCTGAACCAGTGGGACCACTACAACTCAGACTCCGATTACATTCTATTACAGCACAACTTGCGAAAATTCAACAGGGACATTCAGGTACTTGAAAGAGCTGGGAATAGTAGCATGGGACTGGCCTTTGAATGTAGGGTAAGAACTGGGGTACAGAGTCTGGACTTGGGGTGTCCCTAGGAGAATAAAGGACTGAATCTAGATTCAGGGACCATGAAGGAGGAAAAAATTTTTGCTGGAGACACTGAAGGCAGGGTCTGGATGGGCAGTCATTAAGGTAGTTAAAAGGGACCTTGCCTCTGTTTTTCCTACTTAGACCTTTCCCAATGGCCCTACTCAGTTGGCTGAGATGATCTTTAATCTTCTGCTGGAAGAGAAAAGGATTCTGAATCAGGCCCAAAGAGCTCAAGAGGTAACATCAGTGTGATACTAACATTTGAAAGTCCCTGGGACAGCAAGGCACCTGGAGGAGACCAAGGGAACTCGTCTCAGACTGGGATCTCCCCACACTCTGCAGTAAAATTTCAGGTCCCGATTTTAGGGATGAAAACTCTAGAGTTCAGGTGGGAGTGGAGGGATATGGCCCGAGTTGTTCATCCCAGCACTTGGGCCGCAGAGGCAGATGGATCTCTGTGAGTTTGAGCCCAGCTTGGGCTATGACATAGTGAGTTCCAGAACAGCCAGGGCTATACACAGAGAAACCCTGTCTTGAAAAAAACAAAACCAGACAAACAAACAAAAAACAAGTCAGAGTTCAAACGTGTCAGAACCTCTTAATTCAGGTGCAACCCAGGCCGGTCCCAGAAGCAGCAGTGGAGAGCCAGCAGCATGAGATTGAAACTCGAATCCTGGATTTACAGGCTGTGGTTGAGGTTGGTGGATGTGGTTGGTGGGGAGGACTCAGCTTTTCTGCCCTCAGAAGCAGCCTCACTGGTCTCGTCTCCTCTACAGGTGTTAGTGAGATCCATCGTGCAGCTGAAGGATGAGCAGGATGTCTTCAGCTTCAGATACACAATTCTCAAACTAAGTAGGTCCACTCAAAGTAGAAGGACAGGGGCCATCTTGGGGGCCTGGTGGGAAGGACAACAAAAGCTGAATACTCCAGCCCATATACTCAGCGTCCGTAGTTCTGTCGATATGTGAAACAGAGGTGTCAGGTGTGTTGTGGAGGGTGGACTAGAGATGTAACTGAGGAATAGTTAGCAAATGTTGGAGGGATTGTGTATAAAACTGCCTTCACAGGTTGAGTGGGCTTCTGGTCCGTCCAGAATTTGCCTGTGGGGTTCCAGGTGCCTATACTTTGTCTGGTTCTCCCACCCTCCCCATCCAACATTTTCTGTTTCTTTTTTTTTTTAAAGATTTATTTATTTTATTTATATGAGTACACCAGTGCTCTCTTCAGACATACCAGTAGAGGGTATCAGATCCCATTACAGATGGTTGTGAGCCACCATGTGGTTGCTGGGATCTGAACTCAGGACCTCTGGAAGAGTAGTCAGTGCTCTTAACCACTGAGCCATCTCTCCAGCCCCCATTTTCTGTTTCTAACTGCCACCCTGGGGCAGAAAAGAGCAAAAGGAACCTGTGGTTTGAGTTTTGGTCTTGCCTTTCAGAGAAAACATCGTCTTTGGACCCCCAGCAGAGCCAACAGCGGCAGCTTGTGCAGGCAACAGCCAACAAACTGGACAGAATGAGAAAAGTGGGGGCAGGGCACAGAGGGGGCATCAGGGAACTGTGGGGGGGGGCAGGGGCAGCAGGAATCAGGGAACTGTGGGGGGGGCGGGGGCAGCAGGAAACTGGGGGAAGGGGGCAGCAGGGAACTGGGGGCAGCAGAGGGGTCAAAGGGCAACTGGATGATGAGGGTGGTAAGAGCTACTTAGCCCTCATGAGTTCTCTTTCCTAGGAGGTGTTGGACTCCTGCAAAGGACTGGTTGGCCGATTAACCACCCTGGTGGACCTATTGCTGCCCAAACTGGACGAGTGGAAGGTCCAGCAGCAGAAGTCCTGCATTGGGGCCCCGCCACCCGAGCTGCAGCTGGAACAGCTGGAACAGTGGTAAGAGGAAAGGATAGTTGCTTTTTTCCCAAACTCATGCACACAGTGCCCCTCCTGTACACACAAGTCCCGGATCTGATTGTCAGCACAGAAGGAGAACAGAAAGGCAAGAAGGGGAAAGGGACATCAGCAAGTGTCCCTTCAGCCTCTTCTGCCTTTCTCTGGTTTGACTGACCATGCTGTTATCCTTTGTCCTCTCAACTAAGGGAGGCCTGAGTCTGGCCGTTGCTTTGGTAAAGAAGCAATGGAAAGTAATGGATTAATCCACAGCCACCATCCACCCTCTGCTTTGTTTGCTTTTGAGACAAGGTCTCACTATGTAGCTTTGATAGCCTGGAACTCACTGTGTTGAACAGGCTGGCCTTGAACTGACCAGTTCTCCAGCCTCTGCCTCCAGTGTTGGGATGAAAGGTAGGGGATACCACGCGCACTTAATAAAAATAAATCCTTAAGAAAATAAATGGGCCGGGCAGTGGTGGCACACGCCTTTAATCCCAGCACTCGGGAGGTAGAGGCAGGGGGATTTCTGAGGTCGAGACCAGCCTGGTCTACAGAGTGAGTTCCAGGACAGCCAGGGCTACACAGAGAAACCCTGTCTCTGAACTCAGATCCTCCCACAGAGCAGCCAGTGCTCTTAACCACTGAGCCATCTCTCCAGACACCGTTTCTTTACATTTCCTATGACTATGTGTCTGTATGCTGGAGAGGGCACACGTGTGTGGTGTGTGTCTAGAGCTCAGAGAACTTTGTGGGGTTCTCTACTGCCATCTTTATATGGGCTCCAGGGACACAACCAGGTGACCAAGCTTTCTTGATGAGTACTTTTACCCACTTGCCATGTCTCAGGCTGCCAGTGCATTTTTCAAGGCTTTACACAGATGGTTCTGAGCTGAATGTGGTGTTGGAGTCTAGTAATCCAAGTCCTAGGGAAGCAAACACACGAGAACCCGAAGTTCAGACTAGTCTGGGGTATACAGTTGGACCCTGTCTTGAACTAACTATCTATCTATCTCTCTCTCTCTCTCTCTCTCTCTCTCTCTCTCTCTCTCTCTCTCTCTCTCTCTCTCTCTCTCTCTCTCTCTCTCTCTCTCTCTCTCACACACACACACACACACACACACACACACACACACACACACACACACACAACCAGGGTCTGAGCAAATGGCTCCATCAGGAACATGCTTGCTATGTAAGCGTAGGGCCTGAGTTCAGATCCCCAGCAGCCACTTAAAAGTTGGGAACAATACCAGGTATGCATTACCCCAGCACCAGGTAGGCGGAAACAGGCAGACACCAGGGTTTGCTGGCCAGCCGCTTAAACAAAATGGTGAGGTCCAGGTTCAGTGAGAGATTGTCTCAAAAGAAGTGAAGAGGAATAGTTGAAAAGACTCAATTCTAGGCTCTACGCACACATGCACGCGCATGTGACCCTGAATGTATGCGTGCATACGCTTTACAAAATAAAATTAAATATCATTATGTTGACAAAACTTGTGTATCAAAGTGGTTTTGCCTTTAATCTTTTGGAGTAAATATTGTTTTGAATCCTCTGCCATAATGCTTCTGTTTGCTTGTGGCAGGGGTCTCTTGTGTCCCAGGCTGGCCTTAAACTAGGCTTCTTGCCTTCGCCTCCTCAGAGTTGGGATTTCCAGTGTATATCCCTGTGCCTAGTTGATGCAGTGCTGGGAATCAGATCTAGGGATGTGTACTTGTTCCTACCAAATGAGCTACATCAATAACCCCTTACATTTACTTATTTATTTTTGAGACTGGATCACAGTATATAACCCAAGCAAGCCTTGAACTCTCAACCCCCCTACTTCACAAGGGTGAAATCACACACCTGGCTCTGGGCTTGTTTTAGCTCAAGTCAGTTTCCGACTCTACACTATTAAAGAGAGAACACTCAAGCCTCAGTGGAGCCCCAGAAAACTTACACATTCTCTCTCCCTGGACTCTGTCACCCAGGTTGACGGCTGGAGCAAAGATCTTGTTCCACCTTCGGCAGCTACTGAAGCAGCTGAAGGACGTAAGTCAAATGCTTCAGTATGACGGTGACGTGCTTGACCAAGGGGTGGACCTGCAGAATGCCCAAGTCATGGAGTTACTTCATCGTCTGCTCCAAAGGTCTGGTGGCCTGGGAGGTGTCTGTGGAGGAGAAACAAGGAAGAAACACAGGGAGATGGTTGTAACCGACGCAGCTGTTATCTTCTCCCCATACCTCTTTCTTTAGGTCCTTTGTAGTGGAAATCCAGCCCTGCATGCCCCAGACTCTCCATCGACCCCTCATCCTGAAGACTGGGAGCAAGTTCACCGTGCGGACAAGGTTGCATTTGTGTGCTCCTGCCTCCTTTCCCCTCCGCTGCTGTTGTGCCTTTTCTGAGTGTGCAGATCCTTTCCCTCGTGAAGACTTCCTCCCCCCCCCCTCCAGTTCACCTTCCCCTCCTAATCCCCCCTTTTTTCTACACCTCTGGCCATATCGAGAATTTGAGATTGACCATTTATCCAATCATCTGTCCCCCCAGGCTGCTGGTGAGACTCCAGGAAGGCAGCGAATCACTCAGAGCAGAAGTCTCCGTCGACAGGTGAGCTGAGGCAGCTGAAGGATGTGACTAAAACAGGCTGGAGGCAGAGGTACCCAGTGCACGGCAGGATTCTCAGGCTGTCTTCTATTCATCCGCCCCACCTTCCGCACGCTGAGCTCATGCCAGGTGCCGAGCAGTCCATTATACTAACAGCTCCACCAGCCAGGCATGGCCAGTGCATCAGACAGACACAGACACGAGCTCAGGAATTCCATGTCTCTACCGCCAGGCTATGCCACGTCACTGTGAGCTCAAGAAGGCAGTGTGAGCCTTGGTCTGTCTGACTACCAAGACCAAATTCCTAAGTACTTTTACCTCCCAGTGACTTTCTTTTTCTCTTTCTTTTCAGGAATTCAGACTTACCAGGGTAAGTGCCTGTTTAAGGGATGTTTATGCGTGTATGACCTGCACAAGCATGTGTGGCAGCCCTGGGGGAGTTCAGGGGAGGAAGGGGACTTGGGGGGGCACGTGGACAACGGGAGGGGGAGAGACTGAAGTGGAATTTTTGTTTACTAAGTTGTATTTTTTTATTTTAATTTTTTTTTTACACTTTGCTTACAGAAAGAGTATGTATGTGTGTGTGTGTATTTGTGTGTTTTGTGTGTGTACACATACACAAGAGAGAAAAATAAGAAAGTATGTGTAAGAAGGAGGACAACTAGTAGACACCATGTGGGTTCTGGGGATCAAACTCAAGTCATCAGACTTGTCTGCAAGCCCCCTTTACTTGCTGAGTCATCTCACTGTCCCTTTCCTGCTGATTTTTAAAACTAACTCTGAGCAAGCCATGGCGGAACACAACTGAACTTTCAGTACCTAGGAGCCTGGGGCAACAAGGCCTGCCTGGGCTACACAAAGAAGGAAGGAAAGACAGCGAAACAAAGATACTAACACTGCTATTTGTCTCCGTGTATCTTCTCCCTGGAACAGCTTCCGGAAGTTCAACATTCTGACGTCAAACCAAAAAACCTTGACCCCTGAGGAGGGCCAGAGACAAGGCTTAATTTGGGACTTCGGCTTCTTGGTAAGAAGGGTTAGCAGAATCGGCATCTAACCCAGAGGTACAGGAGTTGGGGCATTTCCAGGCCTTGGCCTCTGGGTCCCTTCCCTGGTATTGTGTTTCCTGAATTCACAGACGCTGGTAGAGCAACGCTCTATGAGTGCAGGAAAAGGTAACAACAAGGTAAGGCTGGCGGCTCACCCGGAGCAGTGAGCTGAGGCCAGCGACTCACCCAGGGAGCCTGATCACTGTGACCCTGCAGGGGCCACTGGCTGTGACGGAGGAGTTGCACATCATAAGCTTCATGGTGGAATACGTATACCAGGGTCTGAAGATTAAGCTGGAGGTGAGTGATGGGAAGCAGGGAGCGAAGGAGGTGGCAGATGTCCGCGGTTATAAACATCCGGTTCTCCCCCGTGACGCCTGTCTTCCTCCCAGACGGACACTCTCCCTGTGGTGATTATTTCTAACATGAACCAACTCTCCATTGCCTGGGCCTCCATTCTCTGGTTCAACATGCTCAGCTCAGATCCCAAGGTAGGAGGAGGAGGCGAGCAGGTGTGGGGCAGAGAGGAATGGCAGCTTAGTCCCCCCGCCGCCTGAAGGGCTGCTTCTGAGCTGTCTCACCCCCAACCCCACAGAACCGGCAGTTCTTCTGCCAAGCTCCGAAAGCCCCCTGGAGTTTGCTGGCGCCTGTGCTCAGCTGGCAGTTCTCCTCTTATATTGGCCGAGGCCTGGATTCTGAGCAGCTGGGCATGCTGAGGAACAAGCTGTTTGGTACGGTTTTCTTTCAGCCATTCCCTAGCCTTGGCTTGCCCCTACTCCGGATCCTCTGCCTGGCCTTGTTCTCCTTCAGTCATCTGCCTGTGACTCTGGTCCACAGGAAAGAGCTGCAAGATGGAGAATGCCCTGTTGTCCTGGGTAGACTTCAGCAAGGTAACACCCTACAGCCTGTGTTTGCACAACACTGGGCCCACCTCCACCCTTCCCCACACCAAGAGCAGCTCCACATCCCTTCCTGCCTCTCTGTCCCTCCTTCAGCGAGAGAGCCCCCCTGGCAAGATCCCTTTCTGGACCTGGCTGGACAAAATTCTGGAGTTGGTACATGACCACCTGAAGGAACTCTGGAATGATGGGTAAGGCCTCGCTTTGATTTCCTCCACTGGGCTCAGGACTGCACTTCGTGCGCCCTCTGGTGGCTCAAGGGAGAGACAAAAAACAAAACAAAAACCAAAACTGGTGCAAGTCCCCATTAGTAATAGCAGTTGTGGTCTGTATTTGTCAAGCATCCGCTGTGTTGCAGAGCCTGCTGGGTGCTTCTGTTCATGTAGTCCTTATGACCACACTGAGTGGGGAGTACTTCCACCTTCAGTTCCGTGAGGAAACCCAGACTTAGAGAAATTGGGAACTCGATCAATGGACAGAGTTTGGGGGGAGGGGGTGTGGGGGGGGTGTGTCAGTCTGTCTCTATTATGTAGCTCTGGCTGACTGTCCTGGAACTCACTCTGTAGACCAGGCTGGCCTCGAACTCAGAAATCCGCCTGCCTCTGCCTCCCAAGTGCTGGGATTAAAGGCGTGCGCCACCACTGCCTGGCTCTATTACATTTTAATGTATGTATTTTGTGTGCATGTATCTGTGTGTGTCCACGCACGTGCATGCGTGCACACACACGTGTGCATGTGGAGGTCAGAGTATAGCTTACAGGGGTAGGTTCTCTCACCATGCGGGTCCTAGAGATTGAACTCAGGTGGTCAGGCTGGCGGGAGGTACCTTTAACTGCTGAGCCATCTCCTCACCCCTCATCTGGTGCTTTCCTCAGTCTGTCCACGGAATCCTCACAAGTGGGACCGGGACCTTGGGGTCTAACAGGCTTTGTCCGCTCCAGGCTCATCATGGGCTTTGTGAGCCGCAGCCAGGAACGCCGACTGCTGAAGAAGACGATGTCTGGCACCTTCCTCCTGCGCTTCAGTGAAACTTCTGAAGGGGGCATTACTTGCTCTTGGGTAGAGCACCAGGATGACGGTAGGCACCCTCCCCTGTATCATTCCTGCAATCTGCTTTCTGCCAGGCACCCCACACACCTGACCCTTTTTCCACTCTGACCCACTGTCTGCTCTTGGCTTGGGGGCGGAGTCTGTTTGGGCAGGGAACCCCTGGGCTAGTCTCACTTATTGTTACTCTGTGTTCTTCAGATAAAGTCCTCATCTGCTCCGTGCAGCCCTACACCAAGGAAGTGCTACAGTCACTCCCACTGACAGAAATCATCCGCCACTACCAGGTTCTTGCCGAAGAGAACGCCCCTGAGAACCCACTCCGCTTCCTCTATCCCCGAATCCCTCGGGATGAAGCTTTTGGGTGCTACTACCAGGAAAAAGGTTGGGGTCGTTGACATACATCCTTCCTAGAATGAAAGTATTCCCAGATACTGGTAGATCTGGCTCCCGCCTTTCACACACAGGGCACGTTTGTGTACAGTGCACGCTCGTTAATAAGGAAGTACCCTTGTCAGGACTGCATTGCGCTGGGGAGCTTTGACCAGTGTGACCACACATTGATCTCCCCCATCTCCTGTCTGTATCCCCACAGTTAATTTTGAAGAGCGGAGGAAATATTTGAAACATAGACTGATTATGATCTCCAACAGGTGAGACACAAGCCCTTCACTGGGAATCCTCTGGGTGATAGTGCTGCCCAACTACCTAATTCCAGTCTCTTCCCTCTCCTCTCCCCCCTCTGTAACTCACCAACCTGTTTCTCGCCTTCGAGCTGCTCCTCTAGCATGGTTTCCTGCTGCCATCTTTTCCCACTGTCTCTCTGATAGCAATGAACACAGCCATTCCTATTAACGGGACCCTTCCTGATGACAGAGTACTAGATTTTCTGAAAAACAAACAAACAAACATAAAATGTTGACTCGTTATGAGGACCCACTGGAGTAGGTAACAGCAGGGTGGTCATGCTTGTTAGAAGCATGTTATTGCTGGGTGCTGGGCTGAGGGTTCTGTGTGCTTTCTGATTTTGTTGAATCTTCACACACCTCACATGCGAGGCATGACTGGTATCCGCTAAAGAAACTGAGTTTCAGTGTGATAAGGCAGTGAGTGACCTTGGTGCTGGGAACCGAACCCCAGACCTCTGCAAAAGCAGCCAGTGCCCCTGACCACTGAGCCATCTCTCCAGCCACTTATTTGCTTTTTTTTTTTTTTCCATTTGAGGGCTTTTTTAGTTCTTTATAGCTCCTGGATATTAAGTCTTTGTTGAGAGAATAGTTTATATTATTTCCCACTTGATTGTTGCCTTTGCTGTGAACTTTCTTACTTTGACTTCATTGCAGTTGGTCTGGTTTCTGCTTTTATTTTGTATGTTTTCAGGGCTACGTTATCGTCTATATCACTGTTGCAAGGTTTTCCCTTTCTTTTAAGATTTATTTTACTTTAATTATACATACGTGTTTGTGTGTGGTGTGCAGAAGAGCATTTCCCATCTCCAGGATCTGGAGTTAAAAGCAGTTGTGAGTTGTCTAATGTAGGTGCTGGGAATTGAACTTAGGACCTCTGCAAGAACAGAATTCTCTCCTGACCTCTGAGCTGTCTCTCCAGCCCCAAGGTTTTCTTTTAGAATTTCTTTTTGTTTTTTTAAGTTGCTGTTTGGTAGATATCTTTTCTTTTTTTAAAAGATTTACGTATTTTACTTATGAGCACAGTGTAACTGTCTTCAGACACACCAGAAGAGGGCATCAGATCCCATTACAGGTGATTGTGAGCCACCATGTGGTTGCTGGGAATTGAACTCAGGACCTCTGGAAGAGCAGACAGTGCTTTTAACTGCTGAACCATCTCTCCAGCCCTCTTTTAGAATTTTATAACTTCAAGTTTTATGTTTAGGTCTTTGATCCCTCTTGTGTAGGTTTTTTTTTTTTTTTTTTTTTTTTTTCTTTAAGGATGTTTGTTTGTTTTTTCCTTGAGGCAGAGACAGGGTTTCTCTGGGTAGCCCTGGCTGTCCTGGAGCTTGCTCTGTAGACCAGGCTGGCCTCGAACTCTCAAGAGATCCACCTGCCTCTGCCTCCCGAGTGCTGAGATTAAAAGTGTGCGCCACCATTTGCTGCTTAAAATGTATGTTTATTATTTTTTATTATGTATATGTGTGCATGTGGGTATACATATATACCTATGAGTGTAGGCACCTGTGGGGCCAGACTCCTCCGCCCTGAGAGGGCTGCAGTCCTGGAGCTGGCCTTACAGGCAGTTGCAAACCACCTTACGTGGGTGCTGGAAACTGAATGTGGGTCCTCTGCACTTCTCTTGCTTTATGCCACTCGGCAGTGTGCATTCTCAGTACCGCGCCTTCTCTCCAGCCCCCTGTGTTGATTTCTAAATTGTATTTCTGTGTGTCTGTGTGCATATATGTGTACACATGTGTATGCATACCACAGATGCATAGAGGTCAGGGAACAGTTTGTACGAGTTGGTTCCTTCTTTCTACCGTGTGGGTCATGGGATTGGACTCAAGTTGTTAGGTTTAGTAGTAGATGCCTTTACCTGCTGAGCCTTTCTTCTGGCTCCATGGGTTTTATATATGGTAGAGGATACAAATCTAGTTTAATTCTAATGTAAATGGACTTCCAGTATATTGAGGAGGCTGTACTTTGTGTGTGTGTGTGTGTGTGTGTGTGTGTGTGTGTGTGTGTGTGTGTGTGTATTTGTCACCTTCATAAAAAATTAGTTAGCTCTAGATTCATGGGTTTATTTCTGGGTCTATATTCTGTTTCCTTGACTCGTGTCTGATTTTATGTTGGTACCATGCTGTGTTGGTTACTATATCTTAATATTATTTTATTATGTGAGCTGCTGTTTTGAAACAGGGTCTCATGTACCTCAAATACACTATATGGCTATGGCTGGCTATGAACCTCTGGTTCTCCTGCCTTTTCCTCCCAAGGGCTGGAATCACAGGCTTGGGTCACCATGCCCAGCTTCCAGCCGTACTATAGGTATTTTGTGAATTCATATAAAGGTCGTTTCTGGGAAGAGTGGCATTTGGTAGAAATTGCATTAAATTTATAAGCCGTTTTAACCATCCTCTTGCTTCTATTACATGTCATTGTCTCCACTTATGCGATAGCCTGAGGGCTGGAGAGGCAGCTCAGCAGTTAAGAGCAGTTAGCTTTAATCCCAGCACTCGGGAGGCAGGGGCAGGCAGATTTCTGAGTTCAAGGCCAGCCTGGTCTACAGAGTGAGTTCCAGGACAGCCAGAGCTATACAGAGAAACCCTATCTCGAAAAAAACAAAAAACAAACAAAAAGAGCAGTTGGCTGTTCTTGCATAGCATCTGGCTTCAGTACTCGGCACCCACAAGGTGGCTTACAACCATTCAGCCTCCGGGACTCTCTTCTGGCCTCCACATATACCAGGTATGCATGGTGTGCATACATACACACAAGCAAATTACTTGTACATAGAAAATAAAAATAAAATTTTAAAACTGTAAATGATAAATCTGATACTTACCCACTTAGTAAATGAGAGGATTCAGATCCTCACAAGCCTGATTTCCAGGCCAGATGTGGAGGCTAGTGCCTCTAATTCCAGTGCTTGGGAAGTGGAAGCCTTGGCTATGTAGAGATTTGAAGGCCAGCCTATGCTTCATGAGACTCTGTCTCCCAAAGTCTTATGATAAAGCCCATGGTCTTTACCCGCTTGCTCCCCACCACCACTACCTAGGCAGGGAATCTCACTGTGTAGGTTAGTCTCAAACTCAGAGAGATCAGCCTGCCTTCGCCTCCTGAGTTCTGGGATTAAAATATGTACACAAGCACACCTAGCTCCCTACCACTTTCTTAGGGTAGACATACAGTCCCCACTTGCTCTATGATCCTCACTTTATTTCACCCACTGAGTCATGTCCCATTGTCTGTCCTGGTGTACCTAGACAGGCAGATGAGCTACAGCAGCCTCTGGAGCTCAAACAGGACCCAGAGTTGCTAGACCCGGATATGGAGCTCATGTCAGCAGTGGAGTTTGCACAAGACCTGGAGTTGCAGTCAATGCTGCAGACGGGGCTGGATCTGGGCACAGAGCTGAAACTAGATCCCACACTGAGTACAGCCCCACAAATCGTGTTGGAGCCAGACCCAGCACATACACTGCAGCAGCTGCCAGAGCCAGATTTGCCTCAGGACCTGCAGCAACTGAACATGGCGGACTTGGAAAGTAAGTGGTCTCTCACCATTACCAAAAGCTGAGCTCCAAGCTCCTTATTTGTTTCCTGGTGATTCCTTTTGTTAGGTAATGCAAGGGCCTCCCCTCTCCCACCCTGGTCCTCCATTTCCCAAGAGCCCCTTCAGCCCCAGACTGCACCTTTCCTGCTAATGTTGGGAGCATCTAACTTGGATCAGGGCCTGATGTTTCTCTCTGTGTCCTCTAGTCTTCCAAAACAACATAAATATTGATGACATCATGCCTCACGGTGACCCGCTGTTGGCTGGCCAGAGCATCATAGAAGAGGCTTATATGTCCTGCTCCAGCCATTTTGACGTGGATGTACCCTTGATTCCTTCTGAGGACTAGGAGCTTTGTTCCCGTTTTGTCTCTCCTAACTCCCACAGGATGTTGCTTCCGACAAGGGGAAATGAGGCCTTCTAAGCTGGGTTAGCTATGAACTTTGGAGTAAGGGAAAAGCGTAACGTGGTTTCGAAGGTGCATCGAAGAGACAG
Organism: Uromys caudimaculatus; assembly: GCA_028551405.1. Classification (NCBI taxonomy): domain Eukaryota; kingdom Metazoa; phylum Chordata; class Mammalia; order Rodentia; family Muridae; genus Uromys; species Uromys caudimaculatus. Next base: position 57,521,704 of record CM052707.1, on the reverse strand, counting down.
AACAGATGCTGGCCATAGTCTTTCTAGGATCCTGAGGCTGCCTGCCATGCTGGGAGACACAGGGGTCTTGAGGGCAGGTCAGAACATTTGCGAGGTCCTTAAGAGGGTCTAAGGCAGTGCTGTCTTTCCAATATGGAAGGATTTTAATGTTTTGATAATTAGCTAAGTTGGTGCGAAGCAACCTCCGGCCTTTGTGGGGAGCTCAGACATGGATGGGATTCTGTCCTTCCTCCTCTATTGCTATCCTGAGTCCTGTCAAACCCAGAGCCTTGCCTATGGTAGGCAACCACGGTGGTACAGAGCTATACCCACTATATGAAACAGAATTACTGCCGCAGCTCTCCCGCCATGCTCAATCCCCCCACCCCCAAAGTAATCTTGACACTCTAATGAAGATGTGATGCTTTGCCGATGTAGGCCTTCTCGTCCCTCCCCCAACGCTTGAGAGAATCACTCCTGGAGGTTTGAATGGTTTCTGAGCACTTGGGAATTCCTTCATTAGTACTTGGTAGAGCTGAGCGTTTGAAGAGAACTTAGCTATTTTACTATTTTATGAATAAGAGGGCATCACTTCTTTTGTACAGTGTTTTGTTAACATGAAAGAAAAAAAAAAAACCTATTCCTTAGGGATGATCTAGGCAAGGCCCAGGTTCCTTGGTCTCAAAGCCTTGAAGTTTTATCAGACATCTTTATGCCTTATCCATTGTCGGGGAACTGGGGGGGGTAATTGCCGCTGCTCTAAGGTGTGCTTGTGGTACAACCTGTGACAAACGAACATGAGGATCTGTACTGTGACTGTTTTCTACCTGGTGTGTCAGAACAGTTCAGGAAGGGGTTAATTATAACTGGGAGAAGGGACAGCAGTGCCATGCCCAGCCTTGAAGGCAGCATGAGCCAACCTAGAGTCAAGGAGATGGACGGGGAATGTACATACAGGACCAGAAGAAACTCAAGGAACCAAAAGCATCCTAAATAGTGAGAAAAAAGTGCCCACCCAACAGGTGAAGTTAAGAAATCCAGGAAAAACCAGGCAGTGGTGGCACACGCCTTTAATCCCAGCACTTGGGAGGCAGAGACAGGCGGATTTCTGAGTTCGAGACCAGCCTGGTCTACAGAGTGAGTTCCAGGACAGCCAAGGCTATATACAGCGAAACCCTGTCTCAAAAAACTCAAAAAAAAAAAAAAAATCCAGCAAAGCCAGGGCACGGTGGCATAGTGGGACTGGGGGGGGGGGGGTATATGAGAGAACATTCCTTGTGCCTCAGGTGATGGTACCACTTCACTCTGCTCCTTTGTAAGTCCTGGGTTCTCGGCCGTACCATCTCTCATCAGGCTCTGAATAGCTAGAAGGAACTGTTGTCCTGGAGGCCTCCGTACATCATAATAAACTTTTGTTAAAACAAGGAAAATACTGTGGAAGTGTCTCTTCTCTAAACTCTCGGACTTTCTGTTCCTGAAAGCCAATTCCTTCAAGACAGAAAGGCCAGCAACAAACAGGCATTAGGTCATCAACTGTGGCTTCTCTCAAACCCACACCAGGACATTTCTCTTGTCATTCCTTCCTTCCTCTGGTTGACACAGTGATTTATGTCCTTTGGACTGTCAGGGTAGAGAAGGGACAGGAATATAGTTTCCGTCATTACTGAGTCGATGGCAAAGTCAAGACATAAACCTGGATCTGCCCAGGCTGGTGCCTATAATCCCAGCACTTGGGAGGCAGAGGCAGGCGGATTTCTGAGTTTAAGGCCAGCCTGGTCTACAGAGTGAGTTCCAGGACAGCCAGAGCTACACAGAGAAACCCTGTCTCGAAAAAAGAAAAAAAAAAAAAAAAGAGCCAGGTATGCATGGTTTAATCCTAGCACTTGAAGGGCAGAGGCAAGCGGATCTCTTGTCAGTTCGAGGCCAGCCTAGTCTACAAAGTGAGTTTTAGAACAGCTAGGACTGTTTTTTGTTATTGTTGGGTTTTTTTTGTTTTTTTTTTGTTTTTTTTTTCTTTTTTTGTTTTTTTCGAGTCAGGGTTTCTCTGTGTAGCCCTGGCTGTCCTGGAACTCACTCTGTAGACCAGGCTGGCCTCGAACTTAGAAATCCCCCTGCCTCTGCCTCCCAAGTGCTGGGATTAAAGGCGTGTGCCACCACTGCCCGGCCAGCTAGGACTGTTACACAGAGAAACTCTATCTTAAAAAAACAAAACAAACAAAAATAAAACAAAATATCTGAATCTGACTCATGCCCGTGTGCACCTTTCAGTTTTTGTTTTTTCTTTTGTTGCAACAAGATTTTCTCTATGTAATCCTTGATGGCCTGGAACTTATATAGAGTAGGCTAGCCTTGAACTCACAGTACTGTTTCTCTCTTTGCTTCTCTGGAACTGGCATTACAGGTACATGCTACCACAATCAGATACTCTGGTTGGTGGGTAGGTGGGTGGACTTTTTAGACAAATGGTACAGGTTACAACAAACTCACAATCTACCTGCCTCCGTCACCTGAGCGCTGGGATACAGGTGTATCTCACTGGCAAAATGTATGTCTTTTGATGTCCAGGCCATGGAAAAATAAAGGAAATAAAACAGGATGTGGTGGGAAATACCTGTAATCCCAGTGCTTGGGAGAATCAGGTGGATTGCCACAAGTTTGAGGCCAGCCTGGACTACATTGTAAATTCTAGGATGGCTAGAGATACAAAAAGAAACTCTCACAAAAACAAAAACAAAAACACCAAAAATAAACTAGCTCCTCCTTTTACTTTTTTTTTGAGATTATGATATAATTACATCATTTCTCTTATCTTTCTTACCTCCAAACCCTCCCATATGTCCCTCCTTGCTCTCTTTCAAATCCAGGACTTCTTTTTTTTTTTTTTTTTTTTAAATCTTACACTACCCCCGCCTGCCCCCTCAACCCTCTCTTTTCTCTTTAGGACAGGGTTTCACTTTGTAGCCCTGACTGTCTCAGAGATCCTCCTGCTTCTCCTCCCAAGTACTGGGTTTAAAGCACTGCCGCCGCTGGCTGCAGTGTGGGCTGCTGCTTCTCTTCCTCTTCTCCTCCTCCCCTCCTCCTCTTCTCCCTCCTCCTCTTCTCCCTCCTCCTCCAACACCTTCCCCTCCCCTCCTCCTTTTTCCACCTCTCCTCCTCCCACTCCTCATTTTTTCCACCCCTCCACCTCCTTTTCCACCTCTTCTCTTCCCACTCCTTCTCCAACTCTTCCCCTTTCCACTCCTCCCTTTTTCTTCCTCATTCTTCTTTACTTTTGAGGCTAAAGTTTTAACTTGAGTACCAAACAATCTTCCATCTGAAGGGGTCTCCGGAGATCCTTAAGGGAGAATCACATGCCTTGGGTGTTACCTTCATCTTCCTGTAATGCTTGACCTGCTCAAAACTGAAGGCCTAGGCTAGGGCTACAACTTGGTGATAGAGCACTTATCTGGCGTACCTGAGGCCTTGGGTTCAATCCCCAACCCTATGATAAAACTGAACTCTCACTTGAATCAGTGATGAGTTGGGTTCCTATCTTTGGTTAGATACAGATACACACACAGAGAGACACACAGACACACACACACACACACCCATGGCCACGAAGTCAGGGAAGAAAGCAACGGGATCAGGGAACATGTTGCCTACAAGTGTGCTGCTCACTTCTTGACCTGAATCTCATGTAATCTCTGCTTAGCCATCAAAGAAGCAATACTGAGAGAGAATGCCTACTTGCCTTAGACTCTACTGCAGAAACAAGGTATGGTAATTCATGTCTGTAATTCTAGCACTTGAGAGGCTGAGGAAGGAGGCCTGCTGCGAGTGCAAAGCCCATTTGGGCTGTCTGAGAAGTCAAACCAAGAATTTACCAGGCTTGGTGGCACACCTGTGATCCTGAAGTAAGAGGATTGCTCTGGACTGGACATCATCCTGGTCAATGAATCAAGGATGTCCAAGACTACATAGCAATACCCTGTTTCAAAAAACAAACACCAAAAATTCAAGCCCGTGTGACACTGCACTGAGGCAGGGAAACTGCCATGCATTCCAGACAGGCTGATGTGAAACCATATTTTCAAACTGAAGTCAGGGGCTGGAGAGATGGCTCAGAGGTTAAGAGCACTGGCTGCTCTTCCAGAGGTCCTGAGGTCAATTCCCAGCACCCACATGGTGGTTCACAACCATCTGTAATGTTATCTGACGCCCTCCTCTGGTGTGTCTGAAGACAGCTACAGTGTACTCATATACATAAAATAAATATTAAAAAAAAAAAAAAAGTCAGGCCGGGCAGTGGTGGCACGCCTTTAATTCCAGCACTTGGGAGGCAGAGGCAGGCGGATTTCTGAGTTCGAGGCCAGCCTGGTCTACAGAGTAAATTCCAGGACAGCCATGGTTACACAGAGAAACCCTGTCTCAAAAAACCAAAAAAAAGAAAAAGGGGGGGGGGTTGTGGAGATGGTTTAGTGGGTAAAGCCCTTGCCAGACAAATGTGAAGGCCAGAGATTGGAGCTCTAATACCTACTACATAAATAATGGATGGGTCTCGTTCCCCACTAGTAATTCCAGCCCTTGAGAGGCAGACAGACAGGATCTCCAGGGCAAGCTGACCAGGTAGGTTAGTCCAATCAATCTGCTGAGCTAGGTTCAAGTGAGAGACCTTGACACAAGCTGGGAGATAGTGTCACACACCTTTAACCCCGCGTTAAAGAGACAGAGGCAGACACATCTGTGTTGAGTTCAATGCCAGCCAAGACTACATAGTAAGATTCTGTGTGTGTGTGTGTGTGTGTGTGTGTGTGTAACACTCAACATCAACAACTTCTGGCCTTCGTGATGCACATGCACACAAAAGTGAACCTATATATACATACATGGATATCACACATACAGGTCAAAAAAGACTGAGAATATTCGGGCAGTGGAGATACCCACCATTTTGTCATTCAGTGAACTCGACACAAATGTGTCCATTCAGAACTCAGGATGCTCTGAGTCCTTTGATCTGAGATGTCAGAGTAGAAGGGGTTCATGTTGCTGTGGCCCTGTTTTCTCATCTCTTTTTTCTCCCAACTATGCTTAGAAATTAGACCCAGAGAGCCACATAAATAAATCTTTATTGAAAAAAATACATAATTCCTTATAAATAGAATAAATAACAATCCTCTAAACTGTTACAAGGATAAATAATATCAAAATTTCCCTTCCCACTTAATAAATATGCAGCTCGGTATCATGAGTCAGTCCATATTGGTAGTTGTGTTAGTTCTTAGTGACTAGATTCTGTTAGAACTGGGGGGCTAAGCAGGCAGCTTCAGAGCTTCTGTCTGGAGCACGGTGCCTCTGCACATTCCTGAGTCAGTCAGAAAAAGTATAATGTTCCCTTTTTCTTGTTTTTCTTACAGATACTGGCCAAAGTCTGGGCTCACATTTTCTGATGCTCTGGGCTTTCTCACAGTTTCTCTGATGCCACCGCCCCCTTCCCCTTCCGCCATGCAGCTGCTTGCCAGCTTCCAAGGCCAAGGGCTCGACTTATTCCTCTTCTCCATCTCCTTCCTCTAGTGAGCTACCTGCTCTGGGGTTTGTTGCTTTTCTCTTTAATAAAAGTGTTTTTTTTTTTCCTTTAATCCTGCACTTGGGAGGCAGAGGCGGGTCGATTTCTGAGTTTGAGGCCAGCCTGGTCTACAGAGTGAGTTCCAGGACAGCCAGAGCTATACAGAGAAAACCTGTCTCAAAAAAAAAAAACCAAACAAAAAGAAAATGTTTTTTCCCTTCACACAAAACAAGCAAAACAAGAACAACACAAGGCCTAATGGGTTAATTAGCCTATAGACGTCTGGGTTGATAGATTAGTCTTATCATTGTAGCCACGGGAACCGGGCACCATCCTTAAGCTGTTGGCACTAAGGGCTCAGTCAGAGTTGCTGCTCCATGGGCAAAGACACGGGCAGCTATGGCCACAAAGGCCTGGAGGCTTCGAAGGATCTTGGAACGGAGAAGAGGACGCTGCCACTGCTGGCTGGGACTCAGGCTAGGCATCTGTTGAGTCTCCCAGTGGTGATCCTCTGGCTGAAGGACACAAGACACGGTCAGAAAGGATTCCAGATACCAAGCTCCCAGCTTCTGTTTCAGACACTGGCTAGCCCCATCTTCCAGACCCCTGGTTCATACCTGGAGGAGTTGACTGAGGCCCAGTAGGGAGGCATGAAGCTGGTCCACAGGCCTATCAGGGAGTAGAGCAGGCTCCCCTGTGAAGATGTCTGAGTCCAGCAGGTGCTTATAAAAAACCAGACCTTGGCGGATCCTTTGCAAACAAAACTGGGAGAGAAGAAAGCAGTCAAGGCACATGGATCCTCTTTCCCAGTGCTCTGCTTTCCGTTCTAACTCTTTTTTCCCTTTTTCTTCCTCTAGACAGCATTCCACTACCTTAGGCTTTGGCCTTAAATTTACTACCCACAGCTCAGGCTGGCTTCAAGCCCACTGTGCTCCTGGTCATCTCAGGCATAGCTAAATGGTCTTGATGACATCTAGCTTCCTTTTGCCTCCCCTTTCCTAGATACACCAACATCGGCTTCGTGGTACCTGACTGTTGTCCTTGAGTCCTTGGGGATCACAACCATCTCCACACTGGATACGGGGCACATTATTTTTAGTCTCTTCATCCTTTTCTTCTCTTAGTAGATCCTGGGATGGAGGGAGTAGGAACAATGAGGGGAGGGACCACTTTGCATTCCACTCAACCACTGGCCCACGACTCTCCCAGAAGCTCCAGTCTTCTGTCCTCTCTCATTCCGTGATGGCCTTCAACCCTCCAGATCCAACCAGGACCACAGCTTACATGAAACCTACACACTTGGAGGGCTTGGGAAGGTTTTCTGCGTGGCTCCAGGAGCTGACACTTACCGTATGTCCCACTGGTGCATGTGCGTCCCAGGCTAGTGTGCAGAGATTCCGAGAGAGCTGCTGGCACTGAGCCCAGTCAGGACTGCTACTCCTAGGCACAGCCAAGCCCTGAGTGGCCCAGGGCAACAGCCATAGCAGTATTACCGCTCTGCAATCCAGCATCTTGTTGCGTGCTTCTCAGATCTGGTGGGCTCTGTGATCTGCACCAGGCCTGTGGATCCTCTGTCCACCTCCTTCCTCTGAGTGTAACTCTGTAGTCTGACTTCTAAAGCTGCTTCCTGATTTCTTCCTTTTGTCTCGCAGTCTCTTTTAAGGTCCCTGCACTGTAAGGCCCGCCCTTCACACTAGCAGGTGACTCAGAGCAGGTGGGATTCCCCTCACTGCATCATCTCCCTCTTTGGAGAGCCCAGGTATGCCGTCTCAGTCCCAGGGGAAATGAGTGGTAAGGTTGTTGTGGCCGAGGTCGGGACACATGTGTCATGCTCTCCAGGAACACAGATGTCTGCAGAAGAGGCAGGGAAGCAATGGACATTTAAATGAATATCTCCAGTTCCTTCCTGTGTAATCTGATACTATTTTTTTGGCTCTCAAGGCTTTATTCTTACCCAACCCCACTCTGATTTCCTCACTTCCTCTTGCCTGAGGAAAAACCAAAACAGCACTCATTCATCTCCAAATCCCACGGTGAGCTCAGATTCAAAGTTTGGTTCCTGTGTGATGCTTTCTATGTAAGACCAACGAAGGCATTTCCTTCTCTTCTTGTTCTTTTCGCTGGGTGGTCCTGCTTTCGAAGGTGACAGTAGCCACCTTCTGAGATCACCTTCTGTGATCTGAGAAGCCACATAGGGGCAGTAGGCAATTACTGTCCCCATCAGTTCTCGATGCCAAAAGGGCATTCCCTGGATGAGAATGCTGGCTAAGAACCTCTTCATTTCTCAGCCAGCTTAGCCTATGGTTGCCATCAGTTCTGCGGGATTTAGGTAATGATTTTTCAGGGAAAAATCCAACTTTCAGAAGTCCAACTTTGCAGCCCCCTGCTCCCACCCCATAGCTAGAAAGCGTAGACAGAAATTCTGGGTGGTTGAAAGTACAGCGACAATGACCTGTGCTGGCCTTTCAGCCTATTGCATCCATGGGTAAAATCCACTGATGGCTGATTGATTTCATCATCCTTCATGATGTAACACCCAGGGAAGCAGCTGTGAGAGTGAGGTTGGACGTGGGAGGAGAGGGTGGTCTGAAGCTGGGACTCCCCCAACCCCAGTGGAGGGTCCCCGAACAATCTGGACGTCAGAGTGAGGCCAGGCTCTCAGAAGTTAACTTTTCCTCTGAGAGACAATTTCTTAATGGGGGTCCCCTTTCACTTAGGACTCTTGTTTGGTTTTGGAGACAGGGATTTCTCTGTGTATCCCTGGCTGTCCTGGAACTCACACCAGACAGATTACACAAGAAGAAACTAGAGATGATATTAAGATGTAGACCAGGCTGGCCTCGAACTCAGAGATCCCCCTGCCTCTGCCTCCTGAGTGCCGGGATTAAAGCTGTGTACCACCTCTGCCTGAAGATTTTTTTTTTAATTATAAAATGCTTTATGGATTTGCATTTCATCTTTGCACAGGGGTTATGCTAATCTTCTCTGTAGCCTTCCAATTTTAGTAAGGTGCTGCTGAAGCAAGTGCCCTTTAGGACTATCTTAAACTGCCCAAACGAAGCTCCTGGTTCAAATATTATTATTAGGATTCTGTGATGAATCTGCCTACCTTTTGATGAAACATTCCCAGCATCTGAGAATTAGCTCAGTTTGGGAGAGAAATGACTTGTCCTAGGACAGATATAAATGGAATAAGGGAATTGGGAGGAGGATGCATAGGGGAGTCTACTTTATTTTGTGCAGTGTCTCCATATCCTTTTGCTACGTCTGGTCACGGTCCTGAACGTCCTCACAGATAGGAGATAAAAGGTGAGGAGAAAGATAAGGAAATGGAAGAGGTTGACTGGGTAAGTTGGAGGCACCGGGCCTCAGCCGTCTCACTTCCTGGTGCTTTAGGAGTTGAGTAGGAAGCGGGGTTGGTGGGGTGACTCCACAGTCGATGTCTTGCAGCTAGAACCACTTCCAAGGCTGTAGCTGACCTAGAACTTCAAGAAGCCCTTGACGTCAGCGTGCCCACAACCGTTATGCAAATCACATTCAGAAGACACTCCTAGACAGGCCTTTCCAGATGGATGCCCAGACTCCAAATCCAGTTGAAGTTCCCCCAGGTGGTTAATGACTATAGCTAATAATGATGGTTAATTCGTATCCAACTCTCACTTTATGATGTGTGCCTGGTCTAAGCATTTTACGAGCATTAACCTAAGTCTCAATAAATTCTATATAGTACATATTATATCATGGATTTACTGGGGAGACTGAGGTGCAAAAGTAAGTCATTTAACAAAGACCACAGAGCTGGAAAATGGCTAGCTGCAGGCCGTGCCAACCACAAAATTCTACTTTTAGAGATTATTTAAGATTACTATGGCCGGGCAGTGGTGGCACACACCTTTAATCCCAGCACTTGGGAGGCAGAGGCAGGTGGATTTTTGAGTTCGAGGCCAGCCTGGTCTACAGAGTGAGTTCCAGGACAGCCAGGGCTACACAGAGAAATCCTGTCTCGACCCCCCCCCCCCCAAAAAAAATGCTATGTGTGTGTAGGTGCATGTATGCCTCGGGATGCCTGTGGACATCAGAGGACAACTCTGTCTGGATAGCCCTCTCCTTGCACCTTTGTGTAGGTTCTAGGAATTGACCACAGGTCTTCCAACCTGGCTTCATATTCCACACATGCTAGGCAAGCGGTCTGCCAGTCATGGTATCCCCAGGGATAAAGGCAAGAGCACTTTATCCACCCACACCCAGTTGAGATCTTCACATTCTGAGTCTCCTAACTTAGCTTTAGTAGCAAGGATTATAGACCTGCATTAGGCCCAGATCATATTTTGCAGCTTGGTTTCTCCTTTGTTTTGTCTGTCTGTTTTTGAGACAGTTTCTTTTAGCCCAGACTGGCTTCCGATTTCTCTGTGCAGAGAATGACCTTGAACTCCTGATTCTCCTGCCTCCACTCCCCAAGTACTGGGGTTACAGATATGCTCTACCATGCTTGACTCCATTTAAAATTACTGTGTCCAGGCAAATGGATGGAACTTGAAAATATCATCCTGAGCGAGGTAACTCAGTCACAAAAGAAAGAACATGGTATGTACTCACTGATAAGCGGATATTAGCCCAAAAGTTCAGAACGCCCAAGTTTCACTTAACAGTAACCGCTGGACTGAGAGTGAGGTCCCAGATGGAGGAGTTGGAGGAAGGTCTGAAGGAGCGGAGGGAATTGGTAGCCCCATGGAGGGAGCAAGAGAGTCAATGGGCCTGACCCCCCCCCTCCCCGGTCCTCCTGGAGTTTGGACCACCAACCAAAGAATACACATTGATGGACTTATGGTTTGGATCACATATGTGGCAGAGGATGACCTCGATGGCCATCAGGGAGAGAGGAAAGGCCCTTGGGCCTGAGGATGTTAGAGGCCTCAGTAAAGGGGAATGTCAAGGCAGGAATATGGGGATGGGTGGACGGGGGTGGGGTGGGGTGGGAGGTGGAATTCCCTCCTAGAGGCAGGTTGGGGAGGGGATGGGGGGGTATCCAAAGAGGAGACTCAGAAAAGGGGAAACATTGGAAATGTATATAAAGTATCAAAAATAAAAATAAATAAATAAATAAATAAATAAATAAATAAAATAAAATAAAATTACTGTGTCATTATATTGGATACTGTGAGGAAATTCTAGTGGAAGTCGATTTTGAGTCATAAAGTAGTTTATTGAGTGTGGTGTGGTGGCACCTTTCTGTATACCCAGTTCTGGGGTCAATAAGAAGGGAGGATTACAACTTCAAGACTAGTTTGGGTTCCCTAGTGAGAATTTAGCTCAACAAACCAAAAAGGAACTAATTTTCTCAAGCTCCTTAACTCCCATGGGTCTGTGAGGTCTCTTTCAATTATGAGAATTATGAGCCATCAATATGAAGATTTCTATGTAGAGACTGTTTAGGTCTCTTAGCACCTAGCTTCTTGTATGAAAATTTAAATCTAAGGACCTGTGAAGACAGAGATCCTTTGAGTTAGGTGTTCTTTATTTTGCTGTAGGATTCCTTGGTGTGTGTAATACCCAAGTGCCTATGTCCCTTGCCTGGAATTCACTCTGCTGCACAGGATCCATAGTTGAACTCCTGATCCATCTGCCTCAGGGTTCTTTCATGAAGTTCTACTTGCTTGCCTTTATTAAGAGGGAGAAATCACACACACACACAGAGAGAGAGAGAGAGAGACAGAGAGACAGAGAGACAGAGACAGAAATAGAAACTTAAATGTATTTATTATGTATGTGTGCCACAGTATGTATGTGAAGACAACCATGTGAGTCCCAGGGATGGAACTCAGATCCTCACAGTTGGTAGCAGGACCCTTACCTCCTGTACCATCTTGAAAGCCTCTTTCACCTTTTTGAAAAGAAAGACATTTTTATTTGAATTGGGGGAGGGGGTGTTTTGAGACAAGGTCTCACTGTGTAGCCTTTTTTAGCCTAGAATTCACTATGTAGCCCAGGCTGTCCTCAAATTCACAGAAATCCATTCTGCCTCCTGAGTGGTGGGATCACCATCCCACTTAGCCTGTTTTTTGTTTGTTTGAAACAGGGTCTCATGTAATCTGACTAGCCTGGGACTTGCTATATAGCAGAAGCTAACCTTGAACCCTAATTCTCTTGCCTATACCTCGGGATTATTGTCATTACAAATATACCTCCACTACGCCTGGCTCAAGAAATGCTTTAAAAGTTTATTATTGCCAGGCAGTGGTGGCGCATGCCTTTAATAGTTCCAGCACTTGGGAGGCAGAGGCAGGTGGATTTCTGAGTTCGAGGCCAGCGTGGTCTACAGAGTGAGTTCCAGGACAGCCAGGGCTATACAGAGAAACCCTGTCTCAAAAAAAAACAATAAATAAATAAATAAATAAATAAATAAATAAATAAATAAATAATAAAAAAATTAAAAGTTTATTATCGGTGAGAACTTTCTTTTGTAGGCACCCCACAATACAGCCTTTATGCTATTTGTTTGTTGAAAGGGATATTCACTGTGTAGGCATAGCAAGCCTGGTCCTTGCTATGTAGCCTAGGCTCGCCTTGAATTTGTAAGGGACTCCTGCCTCTGCTTTAAGAATGCAGGGATTGCAGGTGTGGACCATTAGCAGTACAGGGCCTTTAAAAACAGAAATGACAGCTGAGTTTGAGCAACCTAAGACATCTTACAGCCTGGACCAATTCCAAAGCCGTTTAATACACAGCCAATACCCCAGAGTCTGTTAGACATGTTGACACATTCTCGCAGGAGAGGCAGAAGCAGTAGGAACTCTGAGTTGGAGGCTAGTCAAGAATCCCTCAGAATGACTGCTACAGCTCAGTTGACTCAGTTTACTGTTTATTTCTCCCTGAGGGTCAATGTCCAGTTCCACGGTCTAGGGGAATTTTGACAATCTAGGAGACTTGTTTCTTGGGAAAATTAGGGGACCTCTGGGGACGATACAAACATGGATGGGAATTTCAGATTGGATGCCTTTAGAAATAGAGAAAAGGTGGCCACTTGGACCACACTAGAAATCAGGCTCCCGCTTCCTTTTTCTTCCCCATATCTAGAAGTCATAGGAAATGCCAGTGAGTTTCGGGGGCACAGGGTCAGAGGTATTGGAATGGCTCACAGGCACAGCAAGATGAAGGTCTATAACCCGGGAATGATGAAGGCCACGCTGGGAATACCCACCGTGTGAGTCCCAATGCTTAGCTTCTGGCGTCCTTTAGTCTAATTCCTGTTCAGGGAGCGTAAAAGCTTGGCTTCCAAGTCTAAGGTTAATTTTGTTTAACAAAGCTTAAAAGTGAAGGGATTACTTTTCCTAACCCTAAATAGGTCCGCGCCTGACTCAGTTTGTCCCCGGTGGCATTCCGTAACCTTGTTTTGGCGGAGCTTACGTCACACGCCTTCTCCGGAGCTGCCAGTACCTGGCTCCTTCTGATTGGCTGAGATGAGCCGTGGCCCCTGCTGATTGGAAGCGATGGCTGCCAATCCGCCGTCCGTCTTGCTTGGGTTAGGTTGAGCTAGAGGCGGGGGAGTAGTAGGGAAACTGGAATTTCCTGCGGAGCTGACGGCGCTTTCTCTACCCCCTACTCGTTTGAATTCCACGCGCTCCAAAATATCCGCCATGGAGAAATCTTGGTAATGACCCATTCCCCGTAAGCATCCCAGGAACACGTCTTGACCTTTGCCCTAATCCTTCCCCTCCCGTCCCCTGCGCTGGGGAAGAATTCTGGGTAACCAGTTTCTCTGGTTCGCTCAAAGAATTCTGGGTAGCTATCCGTTTCCATTACTTCCCCCTTACCCCCGCCCCGTTTGTGGGTAACTGGCCGTTCTTGTTACCCACCCCCTGGAGAATGCTGGGTAACCACTGTAAAGGATTCTGGGAAACTGACTTGTCTTGCTCCCTTCACTGCCCAGCCCCTTTGTCTCATGTCCGATTCTAGGAAACAAGCATCTCAGAGCTCTCCACCAAACTCCAGCCCCTCTCATACCCGCTCCCTTCACCTTGTGATTCAGGAGAAAGGGAAGTCAAGAATTAGATCATTTGGTGGGGTGGTAGAGAACTTTGAAAGTTTATAGGTGCAGAGTAAGGGACACAGTTGTGCCACTGTACAGCATTGCCCGTGTCCCCTTCCTGCATGCTTCCTTCTTTGCCTGGCAGCCTCATCCCCTCTACCTGACTCATTGTCCAGTCCACATAGAAGACACTTCCAGTACCTAAGCCTATCCCTGACTGAGCTGCCTCTTTCCCTTGCAGGCCAGGATGTCCATTCTAGGTTCACTGGTGCTGTCCTGCTGAAGGCTGGGTCAGGTGTCTGTAGGAACCGTGGCAAGGGAGGGTGTGACAGAGGTCTGACCAGCGGCCAATATCGTCATGAACTTTGAGGGTCTGGATCCTGGACTGGCCGAATTTTCCCCAGCTATGCATTCTACCCTGGACCCAGTCCTGGATGCCCACCTGAATCCAAGTTTGCTACAGAATGTGGAGCTGGACCCAGAGGGAGTGGCCTTGGAGGCGCTTCCTGTCCAGGAGTCAGTGCACATAATGGAAGGTGTCTACTCTGAGTTGCACAGCGTGGTGGCTGAAGTGGGAGTGCCTGTGTCTGTCTCCCACTTTGATTTACATGAGGAGATGCTGTGGGTGGGGAGCCATGGGGTAAGAACCATACCCCTTTCTGAAGGCTGAAAGGGTGTACTAGAAATTTTTATCTGGTCTTTGCCCAAGGACAGCTCTTTTCAGGGAGTCAAAACTGAGTTGAAGTGATGAGAGTTAGCTGGGTCTCTCAAACCAAGAAGAAAGCAGAGAAAGAAGGGGGGAGTCGACTCCAGAGATTAACTCCTATTTAGTCTCATAAGGCATTCCTGTCTGCCTATCACTTACTGTGCTTTTTTTTTGGTTTTTTGAGACAGGGCTTCTCTGTGTAGCCCTGGCTGTCCTGGAACTCACTCTGTAGACCAGGCTGGCCTCGAACTCAGAGATCCACCTGCCTCTGCCTCCCAAGTGCTGGGATTAAAGGCGTGCGCCACCACTGCCCGGCATGTTGATTGTTTTTTAAGACAGGGTCTCCTCTATCCCAGTCTGGCCCTGAACTTTATGTATAGCCAAGGATGGTCTTAAATTTTTGATCCCCCTGCCTCTATCTCCTAAGTGCTGGGAATATAGGCACCAAAGCCATATTCAGTGTATGTTGTGCTGGGATAAAACCCAGGGCTTCGTGAACAACAGCCAAGCATTGTCTCCACTCCTACATGTTGAATCCTGGTTTTGTTTTAAGATGGGGTTTTGCCTTGTAACTCAGGCTAGCCTCAAATTTACAATCCTACCGTCATCCCCAGAGGGCTGAGATTATAGGTGAATCACCAACCAAGCTCAGCCCATGTTCTGAATAACTGTACCCATCCCTTAGTTTATAGCCATCCATACCCAATCTCTAGTTTTTTTTACCCAATTTAGAATTGGGAGTGGGGTCGGAGTTTGAAACAGAGTCTCACTATCTAACACCTTCTGATCTGGGACTTACTATGTAGCCCAGGGTGGCTTCGAACTAGGGGCAGCCTTAGCTCAACCTCAAAGTGCTGGTGTTTCAGGAATGTACCACACCTGGTTTATAATTGCAGAATGTTTAATGAATGTTTTTTGGATACCTATTGGAATTAGTTTGTGTTCTCTTTCTGATGTTTGTCTTAGCAGTTATCAGTGTTAATTTCAAATGTGTATTAATATATATGTAAGATATATTACAGAAACCAAATAGTTTCTGTAAGACCTTGGTTTACTTATTTACAATTTCATGGGGATATGAATTGTTTTTCCATTAGGAGAAATGAACTTTTTCACTGATGTATTCGGTTCAGTAAGTCAGGCATGTCTACTGCTGTGCTGGGCACAAGGAACAGAACTGAATACAACATAGACCATAGGACAGGCATGGTTGTTCACACCTCATAACCCTGACTTGGAGGCTGAGGCAGGAGGATGGTAAGTTCCAGGTCAGCATGGATTACCATAGCAAGACCATGTTTCAAAAACCAACTGCCACCACCAAAACAGAGATCCACCTGCCTTTGCCTCCTGAGCGCTGGGATTTGAGGCATGCACTACTATGCCTAGCTTTGCACTTAAAAAAAATATATATATATATATATAAGGGTGGAAGCAGAAAGGTAGGCACTTACTCATTCAACCTCTTTCCTTCGTCAGCAGAGTGAAGAGCACACAAAATGAGATGGGGTGTGAATCAGTGATAAGTACTTGCCTGGGATCCAACCTTGGTATCCTCCCACCCCCAGGCCTGGGGTTCTTTAGTCCATATGCTGAAGGCATGGGAAAATGTGGCTTTTCCAGTACTTAAGGATTAAGGCCTGGTCTTTACACATACTAGGCAAGTGTTTTACAACTGAGCTACATCCCCACCTCTGAAACTAGTAAGCCAACTGCTAGGAACCGGAACTTGATTGTAAGGCTTAGGTTTGGAATGAGCAGTTAAAAAACAAAACACAACAATCCATGAACCAAACCAAGGCTGGGCATGGTAGTCCATGCCTTTAATCCCAGCACTTAGAAGACATAGGCAAGTGGATTTCTGTGAGTTTGAGGCCAGCCTGATCTGCAAAGTGAGTTCCAGGACAGCCAGGGATATCTCAAAAAGAAATAATTTTTTTTTTTTTTTTTTTTTTTTTAAAAAGAAATGGGATTCAAGATGTGCACATGCCTGTAATCTCAATGCTTAAGAAACCAAGGCAGCCAGGCAGTGGTGGCGCATGCCTTTAATTCCAGCACTTGGGAGGCAGAGGCAGGTGGATTTCTGAGTTCGAGGCCAGCCTGGTCTACAGAGAGAGTTCCAGGACAGCCAGGGCTACACAGAGAAACCCTGTCTCGGAAAAAAAAAAAACAACCAAACAAACAAAAAAAGAAACCAAGGCAGATTGAATAAGGTCCAGTACTATGTACCTTAGCAGAACCTTACCTAGCATATGTGAGCCCTTAGGTTTTATCCCTAGTACTGAATAAAACAAAAGAAAAACTCAAGTACAAATTAATTAAAACAAAACAATTGAGAACAAATGAGGTTGTAAGTGAGGAGGTACATGTTTTGAGGGATCCGAAGAGGGGAAGCGTGGGTGGTGACACACAGATTTAATCCCACTCTGGAGGCAGAGGCAGAGGAGCCATGGCTGCGTAGTATGACTCTCAGACAACAGAGTAAAGAAGGCACGCACGTGAGGAGTCAGAAAGTCAAGTCAGAGTCCCAAGTGAATGATGTGCCAGAGCAGGGAGGTGTTTCATAGTCTTTGTGTTCTGGCTATAACCATTGGTTCAGTATGGATTGCTCACTTGCTGTAGAGATTAAGATTTAAGCAAATGAGGACTCCAGAGGCAGATGCAGAAGGTCTCTGAGTTTGAAGCCAGCCTGGTCTTTATAGCAAATTCCAGAACAACCAAGGATACATAGAGAGACATTGCCTCAAAAAGCAACAACAAAAAAGGTTTAGCCATGAAGCAAGGTCTGATATCAGCACTTAGGGGGCTTAGGCAGGCCACCCTGGACTATATGAAACCTTTTTTTAAAAATAAGACCAAGAACCGAAAAAACACCCTAAAACTTGACCGTGGAACAAGTGGCCAGTGGAGGATTGATTAGCTTATGTCCCTGACCTTCTGAAGAACAAATCTCTAATTAATTGAAGCATTACCTATCATTACGGTCATAGTGAGAATAAAATGAAAAGTTTATATAAGTATTCTGTGCTGGGTGAACAAAAATAATTTGAGGCTGGAGGAATGGCTCGGGTTGGTTAAGATTACCTGTTGTGCCAGGGGTGGTGGCGCACGCCTTTAATCCAAGCACTCGGGAGGCAGAGGCAGGTGGATTTCTTAGTTCAAGGCCAGCCTGGTCTACAGAGTGAGTTCCAGGACAGCCAGGGCTACACAGAGAAACCCTGTCTCGAAAAAACCAAAAAAAAAAAAAAAAAAAAAAAAAAAAGATTATCTGTTGTCTTCCAGAGATCTGGGTTAGAGTCTCAACACCCACATGGCAGCTCACAGTTGTCTATAACTCCAGCTCCAGGGGATCTGGTGCCCTCTTCCAGCCTCTCCGGAACATACATACACGCACACGCGCACACATACAGATTAAAAAAAAAACACTGAGAAAAAAATCACTTATAAACCCTCATTTTATTCTCACTATGACCGTAATGATAGGTAATGCTTTAGTTATTTAAAAAATAATCTTTAAAAATTTTGCATTAATGTAAGGTAGAGTAATCAATCATTGCTTTATCACTAAGATTGACTGGTCCCTAGCCTTATGCTGCCTCTATTGTCTAGACAGAAAGGGAATCTGAGGAATGCTCCATCCTTGGCAAGTATCTGCCATGCCCCTGCCTCACCCAGGTGTGTGTTTTCATCCTTTCCAGGGTCACGCCACTTCCTTCTTCGGTCCAGCTCTGGAGCGCTACTCATCCTTTCAGGTCAATGGCAGTGATGACATTCGTCAAATCCAGAGCCTGGAGAACGGTATCCTTTTCCTCACCAAGAACAACCTCAAGTACATGGCCCGTGGGGGGCTCATTATATTTGACTATTTGTAAGTGGCCTTTCAGTTCAGCTGGGAAAGAGGGAAAAATTATGGAAGGCGGAGGATTAGCAGCTGGTGAGACCCTGGCCTGTTGGCTCTTCTCACACAGGCTGGATGAGGGCGAGGATATGCACAGTCTCTTACTGACAGACAACAACACTCTGCTTGTTGGTGGGCTGCAGAACCACATACTGGAGATTGATCTGAACACTGTCCAGGAGACTCAAAAGGTATGAGCTTGGGTCATGCCCAGGAAAGAGCCATATGGGAGCTTGAAGTCATGGTGGAGCTGTGCTTGGGCTGTAGTGTGTTGAGATATGGGTGCTGCTTCTCTGTCTCTTAGTTGTGGGAAATCATCTCACCAGCTTCTCTTGTTTCTCCAGTATGCAGTTGAGACACCTGGAGTCACCATCATGAGACAGACAAATCGCTTCTTCTTCTGTGGCCACACATCTGGGAAGGTAACCAGAGTCCATGTCTCTCCCCACCATAGGTCCTGTTTCACTAAATGTTGGGGTCTGCTTTCCCTATGGGTTAGAGATGAGGGCTGTGAGGAACTAAGTCACACCCTGCTTACTGTGTTGAGATTATCTTGGGTCCTGTTGTTTTCTACAGCTAGGTGCCTTGGAGACAAAAGGATAAACGAATTCTTTGGGTCATCCCTTCTAGCTCTTGGCTTCTCTTTCTGTCTTTCTTTGCTCTGACAGTATCCTAGAACCTTGGTCTTCTCTGGCAGGGCTTTCTCAGGGTTAAGTAGGTGGCAGGGTCTCTTCCTTGTCACAGAGGTGCAGATAACAGGTCTTTTCTTCTTCAGGTTTCCCTGCGAGACCTCCGTAGTTTTAAAGTGGAGCATGAATTTGATGCCTTCTCAGGGAGTCTGTCAGATTTTGATGTTCATGGCAACCTGCTGGCGGCCTGCGGCTTCTCCAGCCGCCTCACTGGCCTGGCCTGTGATCGTTTCCTCAAGGTGTACGACCTGCGCATGATGCGTGCTATCACGCCACTTCAAGTGCACGTGGATCCAGCCTTCCTGCGGTTCATCCCCACATACACCTCCCGACTTGCTATCATCTCCCAGTCAGGTAGGACGGGCGCAGCACTGGGTCGGACAGGCTTGTGAGCAGAGACCCCACTCATCAAGAGTATACCTCTCTGTTGGAGAAAGAAATAACTGTCCACCAGGCTCCCACGGTTTCACCTAGGTTTGCTTAGAAATGGGTCTAAGGAACACAGAAGACAGTAAAGATCACAGGCCTATGATCCCAGCTACTTGAGAGGTTGAAACAGGAAGATGGTGAATTCAAGTCCTGACTGGGCAACCTAGTGATGCCCTGTCTTAAGAAAGAAAAACAGGGCAAGCCAGGGCTGCAGCCAAATGACAGAGTGATTGCCGTAAGGTGCCAGGTGCTATACACCAAATAGTACCTCCTGTACACCATATCAATCTCTGTACACCATATCAATTTCCTGTACACCATATCAATCTCCTATATACCATATCAATCTCCTGTACACCATATCAATCTCCTGTACACCATATCAGTCTCTGTACACCATATCTATCTCCTGTACACCATATCAATCTCCTATATACCATATCAATCTCTGTACACCATATCAATCTCCTGTACACCATATCAATCTCCTGTACACCATATCTATCTCCTGTACACCATATCTATCTCCTATATACCATATCAATCTCCTATATACCATATCAATCTCTGTACACCATATCAATCTCCTGTACACCATATCAATCTCC
>CM052707.1:57379826-57501721 GCA_028551405.1 Uromys caudimaculatus | reverse complement strand
TACACCATATCAATCTCCTGTACACCATATCAATCTCCTGTACACCATATCTATCTCTGTACACCATATCAATCTCCTGTATACCATATCAATCTCCTGTACACCATATCAATCTCCTGTACACCATATCAATCTCTGTACACCATATCTATCTACTGTACACCATATCTATCTACTGTACACCATATCAATCTCCTGTACACCATATCTATCTACTGTACACCATATCTATCTACTGTACACCATATCTATATCTTGTACACCAAAAATTAAATAAAAACAAAAAACGACAGAGACTGAGAAAATGGCTCAGTATTCAGAGTATTTACTGCTTTTGTAGAGAACCAGAGTTCAGTCCCCATCACCTACAGTAGGAGGTGTCAGTGGATCTCATGCCCTCTTCTGGCCTCTGCAGGCACCTGCACTGGTGTGTATATCCCAACACAGAGGAACACATATATACACATAATTAAAAAATAAGTCTTGGCTGGGTGAGGGGGCACATACTTTTACTAGCAGCACACAGAAGTAGAGGCATGTGGATCTCTGAGTTCGAGGCCAGCCTGATCCACAGAGTTCAGGACTGCCAGGGCTCCACAGAGAAACTAAGTGGAATGACTAGAGACATGCCTTTGCTGCGAGTGAGGTGCCTGCCTCACTCCCTTTGATTAGTGTGTCTCTTGACATTAGAAGAGGGTAAAGGGGGTTTCCCTTCCAGTTTCCAGGGCTCACTGGTCTGTCCCTTTTCCCATCCTAGGTCAATGCCAGTTTTGTGAACCCACAGGCCTGGCAAACCCAGCTGACATCTTCCATGTGAATCCCGTGGGACCTCTGCTAATGACGTTTGACGTGTCAGCCAGCAAGCAGGCCCTGGCCTTTGGGGATTCCGAGGGCTGTGTGCATCTCTGGACTGATTCCCCTGAGCCATCCTTCAACCCCTACTCCCGAGAGACTGAATTTGCTCTGCCCTGTCTTGTGGACTCCTTGCCTCCTCTGGACTGGAGCCAGGATCTGCTGCCACTTTCCCTTATTCCCGTCCCACTCACCACTGACACGCTGCTCTCTGACTGGCCTGCTGCCAACTCTGTTCCTGCTCCCAGGTTGTACCTCACTGCCGGGCTGGAGGGGGTCATGGGGGGAGATATGGAAGCTTTTGCTAGCCTGGCTATTCACTGCTATAGTTACTTTTGTCTACCTTAAATGCTTTTTCTTCTTCTGAACCCATGGGTTGGGAAGTGCATGGGTGGCTGTCATGGCCCCTCAAGCCTAGAACTACACTGGATTATAGGCGAGCACCACCTGTGGATGCAGAAATTCTTCGAACCATGAAGAAAGTGGGCTTCATTGGCTATGCTCCTAATCCTCGAACCCGGCTGCGCAACCAGGTGTGTTCAGAGGCAAGCCTACTGTGTTCTCCTATCCCTTATTAGTGTTTGTTTTGTTTTTAGACACATGTTCGGGACGTGTGCAGAATTCAAGAAGCTATGTTTGTTATGTCTAATATATAGATGATAAGGTTTTTATCCCTTGTTTCTGAGTTCGAGGCCAGCCTGGTCTACAAAGTGAGTTCTGGGACAGCCAGGGCTACGCAGAGAAACCCTGTCTCGAAAAACCAAAAAAAAAGCCGGGCGGTGGTGGTGCACGCCTTTAATCCCAGCACTTGGGAGGCAGAGGCAGGCGGATTTCTGAGTTCGAGGCCAGCCTGGTCTACAGAGTGAGTTCCAGGACAGTCAGGGCTATACAGAGAAACCCTGTCTCGAAAAACCAAAAAAAAAAAAAAAAAAAAGGTTTTTATCCCTTGGATGGTTATTTGGTTGAAGAAAAGACATTACCCCATCAGAAATTATTTATATCTTATTGTTAAATGCCAAACGAATGTTATGAGCACCCTGCGCCAGAGCTGTAGGCTAGAGCAGTTAAGACCAGTGTAATGAAGTAGGTAGACAGGTAGGCGAACCACGAGTATGTAGATAGTTACTGAGGAGGAGGAAGATGCCGAAGATAATAACTGATAGAGAGGGTCTCAGGAAATAAGTGGCAACATTGTAACATTATAACATTTCATGCTTATTAGTGTGTGTTTGTGTTTGTGTGTGTGTGAACGCATGTGTGAGTGTGTGTGAGCAGGTGTGTGTGAATGTGACAGTGTATGTGTGTATGAGTGTGTTAGTGTGTATGAGTCTGAGTGAGTTTGAGTGTGTGTGTGTATATGTGTGTGTGCAAGCAGTATGTGTGAGTGTATGTGTGTGAGTCTGAGAGTGTGTGAGCGTATATGTGTGTGACTGTATGTGTATGTGAGAGTGAGTGTATGCGTGAGCTTGTGTGTGTGTGAGTGTAAGTGTATGTGTGAGTGAGAGTAGGCATGCATGTATCACAAGCACATGTGGAGGTCAGAGAATGACTTTTTTTGTTTGTTTGTTTGGTTTTTTTTTTGGAGACAGGGTTTCTCTGTGTAGCCCTGGCTGTCCTGGAACTCACTCTGTAGACCAGGCTGGCCTCGAACTCAGAAATCCACCTGCCTCTGCCTCCCAAGTGCTGGGATTAAAGGCGTGCGCCACCACTGCCCGGCTCAGAGAATGACTTTTATTATTTGGTTTTCCATCCGCCTTGAGACCTGGGAATTGAACTTGGGTCCGTACTCTGCCCCAGTTTTATAATCATTTACAGTGTGATCTGTGTTGCTTTCCTAAGGTAAACCAAAACCATATTTCTCAGTGTTCTTTCTGTCTTCACTGGCAGCATTTTGATGGAAGACCTTTTATATGTTTGTAATAGATAAAAATAAAGTAGATGGCAGGGTTGTTGTTTTTTTTTTTTTAAATCATAAATCATGTACAAATTAAACTTAATTGCATTAATTAACCAATGTGAATATATTTCTGTAAGCATAGTTATGTTGAAATAAAGTTTAAAAATAGAAAAAAAAAAAAAGAATTAAGTAGGCACTGGGTGGGGTGGCACACCAGCGACTGGACACTTGGAGGACTTTTTGGGTACATATTGAATTTGAGGCCAGCCTTGGCTACATATGAGACCCTGTCTCAAAAAAATTAAAATTAAAAATAAATAAAATAAAAACAGAGTCAGGGTTGATGGCACAGGCCTTTAATTCCAGCACTTACGAGGCAAAGGCAGAGGTTCAAGGCTAGCCTGGTCTACATGTTGAATTCCAGGCCAACCAGGGCTATGTAGTGAGACTGTGTCTCAGAACAAAACAAAACAAAATATAAAACATCAGAGAGGAAGAAGAAGGGGAAACCAAAGATCGTAAACAACCAATGGAAACTCTTTTTCTTTTTCTTTTAAAAAAACAAAAAACAAAAAACAAAAACCCCTAGATTCCCTATCGACTAAAGGAGTCAGACCATGAATTTGACAACTTCAGCCAAGTCACGGAGTCACCCACAGGGCGAGAAGAGGAGCCTCTCCACACAGTTTCCAAGAAATACCGGAAGGTGCTGGGAACACTAAGTCAGGGCCCTGTGGGAAGTGTGGGGAAAGGGTGTCACATGGCGTGTTACTGAATGCAGTGCGTAAAGTCCCCTCCACGACTCTAGACCGGGAGACTCTGTCCTTATTCTGCTCAAACTGCCTGTGTTTCAGGTAACCATCAAATATTCCAAGCTGGGACTGGAAGACTTTGACTTCAAACACTACAATAAGACTCTGTTTGCTGGGTTAGAGCCTCACATCCCCAATGCCTACTGTAACTGCATGATCCAGGTAAGGGCTGGCTCTCCCTGAGCCTGCACACACCTCCTGATCTCTGTATTCCCACTGCCCCTAGTCCTTTCTCTACTCTCCCTAGGACTCCTTAATGCAGACCTTGGCCTCACCTACTGTGTCCACTCCCTCGCAACTGCTGTCTCCTCTGTGAGCTCCATTGCTTCACTGGAGTCACGCTTTGTATCCAGCGGCTCACAGAACGCCCCCTCCCCATTCCTCCCCCTCCCCATTCCCCCCCCATCCCCCCCTCCGCTCTCAGTTTCCCGCACCAGCTCTCCTGCTCCCCCCTCCAGGTGCTCTATTTCTTGGAACCTGTTCGCTGTCTGATCCAGAACCACCTTTGCCAGAAGGAGTTCTGTCTGGCCTGTGAGCTTGGCTTCCTCTTCCACATGCTGGACCTCTCTCGTGGCGATCCATGTCAGGTCAGTCCAAGACCGGGGACACTCAAAAGGGCAAAGGATAGAAGGTGGATGGTTGAAAAGGGCACTGCCAGGGCGCTGGAGAGGTGGCTCAGCGGTTAAGAGCACTGGCTGGCTGGGCAGTGGTGGCGCATGCCTTTAATCCCAGCACTTGGGAGGCAGAGGCAGGTGGATTTCTGAGTTCGAGGCCAGCCTGGTCTACAGAGTGAGTTCCAGGACAGCCAGGGCTACACAGAGAAACCCTGTCTCAAAAAACCAAAAAAATCAACTAGAAAAAGAGCACTGGCTGCTCTTCCAGAGGTCCTGAGTTCAATTCCCAGCAACCACATGGTGGCTCACAACCATCTGTAATGGGATCTGATGCCCTCTTCTGGTGTATCTGAAGACAGCTATAGTGTACTCACATACATAAAATAAATAAATCTTTAAAAAAAAAAAAAAAAAAGCCAGGCAGTGGTGGTGCACGCCTTTAATTCCAGCACTTGGGAGACAGAGGCAGGTAGATTTCTGAGTTCGAGGCCAGCCTGGTCTACAGAGTGAGTTCCAGGACAGCCAGGGCTACACAGAGATACCCTGTCTCAAACAAAACAAAACAAAACAAAACAAAACAAAAAACAAAAAAAGAAAGAAAAGGGCACTGCTGTGCAAACGGCACGTTTCCATCAACATAACCCTCTTCCAGGGCAGTAATTTTCTCCGAGCTTTCCGGACCATTCCTGAGGCCTCAGCACTGGGACTCATCCTCGCTGACTCAGATGAGGCCTCAGGCAAGGGCAGTCTGGCCAGGCTCATCCAGAGGTGGAACCGCTTCATCCTCACTCAGCTGCATCAGGATATGCAGGAGCTGGAAGTACCCCAGGCTTATCGAGGTGCTGGAGGCAGGTATGGAACAGGACAAGAGTAAAGCCCCCAGTGCAGGCCCCGTAGGACTCAAAGGGTCTTCTAACACTTGGTGTATGTTTGTGTGTGTGTTGCCCTCACCTCTCTCAGCAGTTTCTGCTCATCAGGGGACTCCATCATCGGGCAGCTGTTCAGCTGTGAGATGGAGAACTGTAGCCTCTGCCGCTGCGGCAGTGAGACTGTGCGAGCCTCGTCCACCCTGCTCTTCACACTCTCCTACCCTGAGGGTAGCATCTGTGTTATACTCTGCACCTGGGTTGGGAGGCCCCCTCAGATAGCTTATAACACCACGAGGGGTTTTGGAAGGGCTGTGGGTAGCGGGGGGAGCTTGGAGTGAAGTGTCGAGTTTCTCCTCAGATAAAACCGGGAAGAACTATGACTTTGCTCAGGTGCTGAAGCGAAGCATTTGCCTGGAGCAGAACACACAGGCCTGGTGTGACAACTGTGAGAAGTACCAGCCCACAGTGAGTAAGCTGGGGTCCTGTTTCTTTGAGTACTCATGCACGGTCTGGCCTGCCAGTGTTAGCACCGCCTTCCAGGGAGTGGGAAGAACACCATTTTTATGGGTCTTGTCTAGGCTTTTTTTTTCCCTGTAGACTCTGACATTTGTTTCCTTCTCTCAGATTCAGACCCGAAACATCCGACATCTGCCAGATATTCTTGTCATTAACTGTGAAGTGAATAGCTCAAAAGAGGCTGATTTCTGGAGAATGCAAGCTGAGGTAACGACCGTGACTGGAAGGAAGCAGGACTTCCCGGGACTCCTTTGCCTTTATCTCTTGCTTTACTTCTGTAAATGAATACACTCTTTCCTTTGTGTTCAGGTTGCCTTCAAAATAGCAGTGAAGAAGTTCGGCGGGGAAATGAAGAGCAAGGAGCTTGCTTTAGCCGACCGGTGGGTGCACCTTAGAGTTGTCAGATGGAGGAACTACTTGCTGATTCCTGCCGCTCACTGGCTACATATCTTTTTTTTTTTAAGATTGATTTATTTATTATATGTAAGTACACTGTAGCTGTCTTCAGACACCCCAGAAGAGGGCATCAGATCTCATTACAGATGGTTGTGGGCCACCATGTGGTTGCTGGGATTTGAACTCATGACCTTCGGAAGAGCAGTCAGTGCTCTTAACCACTGAGCCATCTCTCCAGCCCCTGGCTACATATCTTTAGAGCACATTTCCACTTCCTCTGTCCTAACAGGAAAGAACTGAGGAGTCCAGAGGGCTTCCTGTGTTGTTCCTCCATCGAGGAGCTGAAGAATGTCTGGCTTCCATTTTCCATCCGCATGAAGATGACCAAGAACAAAGGGCTGGATGTTTGCAACTGGGCTGATGAGCATGAGGTGCAGACAGTTGGAAACGTGGGAAGGAGAGAGGGACTGAGGGAGCGAAGGCAGGGCGGAAGGTGAGGCAGGGCAGGGGTGGAGGACCCTAGAGGGTCAAGGAAAGGGTTAAAACGTACTGCTTACCAGTTCTGGGGTTCTCTAGAATAACTCACTTTAGAGTTGGGAAGTCATAGGTGGGCTAAAATGGAGATGCTGTCTCCTGGCTCCCCATTCCCAGGACTCCCTATCTACCCTTTATCCCCGTCCCCATCCCATCCCCCATCCTTAAACTTAGCTTAGCAGCCTGGGTCCCCCTCACAGTGGGGTCCAGCCAGGGCAGAGGAGGAGCATGGTGTCTGTGTATATGACCTGATGGCTACTGTGGTGCACATCCTGGACTCACGAACAGGAGGCAGCTTGGTGGCTCACATCAAAGTTGGCGAGACCTACCACCAGCGCAAGGAGGTGAGTGCAGCGGTACAGAGAAGAGCATTCCTGGAGGAGGTGGCTGCTGTGCAGTCCTAGTCTGTCCCCAGCTCCTGGCAAGGAGACAGCTAGCTATCACATTGACTTTAGCCTGGCTCTTTACCTGCACAGGGTGTGACTCACCAGCAGTGGTATCTCTTCAATGACTTCCTTATTGAACCTATTGATAAAGTAAGTCAAAATGTGTTCTGTTCCCCATCTCTTTCTTTTGGGGAGGTTCCGACTAGGCATTGCTGTGTGACTCAGGCTGTTCTTGAATTCACTGTGCAGCCTAGGGTACCCTTGACCTCGTGATCCTTCTGCCTCAGCCTCTAGAATGCAGGTGTAATTACAGCCCATTTCCCCTTCACCTGCCTGTCTGTTAGTGTTCTTATTCTCAGGCCCCTGTAGAATGCCAGGAAGGTTCATGATGAATCTAGAGCAGCTTTGGGAATAAATGGCATCAGGAGACTTAAAAAAAAAAAAAAATAGCACCTGGGTCCTGACACAAGTATTTTTTTTTTTAGAGAGTGAAGCAGTGCTCGGAATTAAACCCAGAGCCCTAGGCATGATAGATAAGCACTCTGCCACTGGGCTACCCCTCCAGCCCCTGTGTTCTGTCTCCTCTAGTATGAAGCTGTGCAGTTTGACATGAATTGGAAAGTACCTGCTATCCTGTATTATGTCAAAAGGAATCTCAATTCCAGATACAACCTGAACAGTAAGTGGCACAAGTGGAACAGAGTGGCCCAAAGGCTTAGGCTGTTTAAGTTGGACTCAAGAGAAAGCCTGGGGGATATCTCTGTAGTATTCGGGATTGGTAGCTGGTGTGAACTCTTCCAGGGATACTAAAGAAATTCCTGCCGGGCAGTGGTGGCGCACGCCTTTAATCCCAGCACTGGGGAGGCAGAAGCAGGCGGATTTCTGAGTTCGAGGCCAGCCTGGTCTACAGAGTGAGTTCCAGGACAGCCAGGGCTACACAAAGAAACCCTGTCTCGAAAAACCAAAAAAAAAAGAAATTCCTGCTGATCAGATCTTTTTTTTTTTTTTTTTTTTTTTTTTTTTGAGACAGGGTTTTCTCTGTGTAGCCCTGGCTGTCCTGGAACTCACTCTGTAGACCAGGCTGGCCTCGAACTCAGAAATCCACCTGCCTCTGCCTCCCCAGTGCTAGGATTAAAGGCGTGCGCCACCACTGCCCAGCTGCTGATCAGATCTTAAGTTTGGAAGCTGGCTGGGGATGGTAGCTTACACCTGTAATCCCAACACTCAAAAGGCCAAGGCAGGAGGATTGCTATGAGTCCATGACCTGGACTACACAGTCAGTTCAAGGCCTACCTAGGCTATAGAGTAAGAACCATTTCAAAACAACAAAACAATTAATTTTGAAGCTGGAAATTCCGAGGGCAGTGTGTGTGTATAGAGACCAAGGGACAGCTTTGTAACATCGGTTCCCCTTCCACGGGTATGAGGACTCCAGACACCAAACTCGGGCTGTCAGGCTTCTGAAGCAAGTGCTTTACCCACTGAACCAGCTGGCCCTGGTTCTGTTACCCTCAAGTAGCCATCTCTTTTTCTGGGCATGAGCTCCTTCAGAGGTACCAACTTGGTACCTTTAAACGATAGTTTCCCTGTAGCTTGTTTTTTCTGGATTTCTGTAGCTAAGGTCCAAACTGAAAACCTTATTCTGTCTTTTCCACCATTTCTGTCTTTTTCTTGGTCTGTTTCTTGATAATTTTCTGATTTGATGTGTTACCAGGTACAGTCTCTTTTTAAATTTTTATTACAGTTTACCCAGTGTGTGTGCATTAGTATGTGTGCCACAGCTCAATGTGGACATGAGGAGTTTGTGGGAGTGGGTGGGTCCTTTCCTTCCTCCAGGTGGATTCTAGGGGTCAACCTCAGGCTATAGACTTGGCTGCCCAGGTACACTCCTTGTCCCCAAATGCTCTGGTTATCAAGAGATCACAGTATAGCCTGTGAGCTGCCATCCTGGGATCTCCCCTAGTCTTTTCTCTAGCCCCGGTCTTCTCTGCATTCTCTTTCCAGTCAAGAACCCCATTGAGGCTAGTGTGCTGCTGGCAGAAGCCTCACTGGCACGGAAGCAGCGGAAAACACATGCCACCTTTATTCCACTGATGCTGAATGAGATGCCACAGGCTGGGGACCTGGTGGGCCTTGATGCCGAGTTTGTCACTCTTAATGAGGTAACCAAAGCCAAACGATGGGGTATGGGAACAGAACTCTGAGGATATTAGGAATTGTGTTTCTCTGGTGTCCACATTAACCCTTGTGACGTAGGAAGAAGCAGAGTTACGAAGTGATGGCACCAAGTCCACCATTAAGCCAAGCCAGATGTCAGTAGCAAGGATCACCTGTGTTCGGGGCCAAGGACCTAACGAGGGTATCCCCTTCATTGATGACTACATCTCCACACAGGAGCAGGTATGAGGATATGAGGAGCATTGATGTCAACCCTGTGCTTACATAGTGTGCTTAAGAAGCCTGGGAGAGTGGCAGGAAGAGGCCACGCCCTCCCTGGCCCAGTGATTTGTCTTTTTCTCTACTCCTAGGTAGTAGATTACTTGACTCAGTACTCGGGGATAAAGCCAGGAGACCTTGATGCCAAAATTTCCTCAAAGCACCTCACAACTCTCAAGTCTACCTACTTAAAGCTTCGCTTTCTCATTGATATTGGAGTCAAGTTTGTGGGTCATGGTCTACAGAAGGACTTCCGGGTCATCAACCTCATGGTTCGGGAAGGTCTTATTTCACAGTGTATTTGTTGTTGTCCTTTGTTTCTTGTTTGGGTTTTTTTTGGTTTTGGTTTTGGTTTTGACACAATGTCTCAGTAAGTGGCTCTGGCTGCCCTGTAACTAGTTATGTTGTGCAAGCTGGCCTCGAACTCACAGAGGTCCACCTGCCCCCTCCTGAGTGAGTGTGAGGACTAAAGGCATATATTACCATGCCTGGCACTCCCTCTCCCCCCACCCCCAGTATACAGCCTTCTTCCCATCCAGCCTGCTCCTACCACCCTCATTCACTCACCATACTTTAAAAAACAAAATTACATTTATTTGGTGTGTGTGCACTCATACACACCTCCTCCTGCGAATACTGAGTGGCCTGTGTAAGGTCAAAGGTCAGCTTGTACACATTGGCTCTCTCCTTCCATCTCATGGGACCTGGGGATTGAAGTAAGGTCGTCAGGTTTGGTGGCAAATGCCTTTACCTGCTGAACCACCTTGCTGGCCTAGGAGTTACTCTTAAGGATTGGCTTCTCAGGGTGTGTATCTGAATTCAGAGAATGGGAGGTTCTAGATCATCTATCTCAAGGCTTCTGCTCTTCTGGTCTCTGTCAGGTGCCCAAAGACCAAGTTCTTGACACAGTCTACCTGTTCCACATGCCCCGAAAGCGAATGATTTCCCTACGATTCCTTGCTTGGTACTTTCTAGGTGAGTTGCTCTACCTTGTGTTCCCTATAGAAAGAACTGATTAAGAGTAGAAAACATCCGGCCGGGCGGTGGTGGCACACGCCTTTAATCCCAGCACTCAGGAGGCAGAGGCAGGCGGATTTCTGAGTCTACAGAGTGAGTTCCAGGACCGCCAGAGCTACACAGAGAAACCCTGTCTCGAAAAAAACCAAAAAAAAAAAAAAAAAAAAGAGTAGAAAACATCTGGGGGTGGGGGCTGGGGGTGGCAGAGAGAGAGATGGCTTAGGGGTTAAGAGCAGAGACTGCTCTTCTAGAGGTCGTGAGTTCAATTCCCAGCAACCACATGGTGGCTCACAACCATCTGTAATGAGCATCCAGTGCCCTCTTCTGGTGTGTCTGAAGACAATGACTATGTACTCATATACATAAAATAAATAAATCTTAAAACATCAGGGGGCAGGGGATACAGCTTAGTCGGTATAGTCCTTGTTCAGAGCACAGCACCACATGGAACTGGACACAGTGCGGCATGCCTGCCTACAGTCACAACTCAGGAGACATCAAAGAAATAGAACTTTAAGGTTAGTCTCAGTACATGATGAGTTCAAGGCCAGCCTGGGCTAAAAAAGGCCTTGGGATTTTTCTTTTGTGTGTGTGTGTGTTTTTTTGTTTTTAAAAAGGAGAGTAGAAAGCACAAGGAGGCTGACGCTTTCAGCTTTGTAAGTTTGAAGCCAGCCCCGGCAGTAGAGGAGATACTGTCTTAAAAACAACAACAAAAAGCTACAACAAAAGCCAGGCTCGTTCACACCTTTAATCTCATCACTCAGAAGGCAGAGGCAGGTGGATCTCTGAGTTCAAGGCCAGTGTGATTTACAGTCTGAGTTCCAGGACAGCCAGGGCTACACAGAGAAACCCTGTCTTTAAACAAACAAACAAAAAACCTACTACAACAACAAAACAGGAAACATTTTGGAATAAAGAATAGTTATTTCTCAACTTAGAATTACCTTTTTTTTTTTCTGTTAATGGTTTCAGTTAGTGACTTTCATTAACTTAAGAAGACGTTTTCTGAGTCTGGAAGAGTTGGCTTATTGGTTAAGAACACCTGCTGCTCTTGCAGAGGACCCAGGATCAAGTCCCAGTGATTACATGATAGCTCACAACCATCTGTAACTTCAGTTTCAGGCAATCTGACACCCTCTTCTGACCTTCACAGTCACCATGCAGACCCATGCACAGATCACATAAATAAATGCAAGCAAAACATTCAGTAAACATAAAATAGGAAAAGATGTTTTCTGGGAGACTGGGAGTCTGCATGGGAGATTTCTGGGTGCCAGGATAGAGATCTCTTTGTGAGTTCCTTAAGTATCGTGTTTACCCCAGACCTGAAGATTCAAGGTGAGACACATGACAGTATTGAGGATGCCCGCACAGCCCTTCAGCTCTACCGGAAGTATCTGGAGCTAAGCAAGAATGGTACTGAGCCCGAGTCCTTCCACAAGGTGCTCAAGAGTCTCTATGAGAAGGGCCGGAAGATGGACTGGAAGGTGCCTGAGCCTGAAAGCCAGACAAGTCCCAAGAGTAAGGCCCGGCTGAGGCAAGGGAAACTGGGCTGGGTAGGTTTGATGGTATATGTAGAGCTTGCACACCACCACCTCATGATTATAACAGTACTACCTGCTCGTGAAGCACCTGTTTACAAATCACCCAGTGTTTCTAACAGTCAGTGAGAGAGACACTGGTGTGTAGCCGCTTGCCCAAGCTGAAATGTCTGAGGAAGGTCCACGCCTTGCCCACCTTCCCTCATATTCTTCCTGCATTGGGAGTGTCCTAGTGACTTCTCTGTTCACCCTGGTCTCTGTGATTCTGTCTCCTAACAGATGCAGCTGTCTTCTCCTCAGTGCTGGCACTGTGAGTCGTCCTCCCTTTCAGTGCTGTCCCCAGAACTGAGAGATGGCTTCTCAAGTCGGCTTTACCCTGTCCACTTCCAGAACTGGATCTGCTCAGGGTCTACAGACGGTGCTATTAATAGAACTGGAACGCGGCATCATTGTTGCAAAGGTTCTAGCTGCCAGATTCCCTCTTTATCCTCTGCAAAACAGTGGGCCAGAAACAAAGCCTAAAGTGACCCAGGTGCAGTGACTGGTGTTCGTAATAACTAATACAAAAGAGCTCTAGAACCAGAACTCTCAGTTCCCAGCCAGCTAGAGAACTGAAGTCTGAACAGTCACAGGGTACGGATCCAGACAGCTCAAGCATCCAGCTGCTTGAGAGACGGTGGCTGGATGGACCAGCTTGTAGAGTCTCAATGGGCCAATCAAACCAGTGTGGAGGAAGCTGAGCTACTGGCTTCATTCCTGACCACAGCTGAGAAGTATCTGTCTTCCATACATTCTATCTCGAGTTTTGTTTTATTTTTTAAAAATTTTGCTTAAAACAGCATGTTTTATAAAATAAAAATATTTTTATCGCATTAGAAAACCACTAGTGTGGGATTCTTTGGCTTCTGTCTTTCTTCCTTTCTTTGTTTTAACTTCACCAAACAATGGGAATGAAAACTGTGTTCAGATCCACACCTAGAAATGAAGATTCTTTTTTTTTGGGGGGGGGGTTGAGAGGTGAAGATTCTGGAGTTCTAGAATGAATGGATCCAGGAGGAACATAATTGTTTTTCCCCTGGACGGTGTTCGGTCTTTGCTGTAGTCGCCTAGCTCCCTAAATACATGAAGCGATCACAAATCCCAGTTTATCTTAAGACCTTAAGGCATGGTGTCAGCCTATTATCCTAACAGCTGAGCAG
Source organism: Uromys caudimaculatus (assembly GCA_028551405.1). Lineage (NCBI taxonomy): Eukaryota > Metazoa > Chordata > Mammalia > Rodentia > Muridae > Uromys > Uromys caudimaculatus. Next base: position 57,488,652 of record CM052707.1, on the reverse strand, counting down.
CTGAGAACCAGTTCCCAACCAGCCTGCGACAAGGAGTTGAGTTCAAGGCATCCTGGGCTACATAGCAAGGCACGCTTCACTCATGATAGTGCCAGCGATGTGCTGAGAATTCAGAGGAGAAATGTCCTATTCACAGCCTAAGAGCTAATAATACTAAACTTAACATAGCACACACACACACACACACACACACACACACACACACCCATCCTCAGAGGATAAATTCGAGAAATCTCCACGAACCTGTCTGAATAGGCAGATAATACCAAAAATGATTTTAATAACGATAATTTTATTAATTTGGCACAAGAAGGAGATTGTTTAAAAAACTTTTTTTTTTAAAAGAGAAAGAAAAAGACCTGTAGCTACTGTCAGAGTGGTACAGCAGTGCTTCCTGGGAAATGTAGTTTGCTGTGTCATGAAATCTTTGTGCATTGAAACCTAGGTTTCTCTCCCACTACTAATTGCATCTGTTTGCAAGTCCTAGCCCACCTGGACTGACGCAGTATCCCCATGTACCTCTTGAGCTCGGTCCTCACCGTAGGCTAGGCTACCTTTGTTCTTTGGGTGGTCACGTGAACCGATTCGCCACGCAAGTCTGGGTCCTCAAGCCTTCCAAGGGGTCCTCGCTGCCTCGCTGCCTCGGAGGCGCTCCTAAAGCTGCCTGCTCGCGCGAGAGTTTGGAGGGGCGGGCTTAGGGTCAGTTTCGTGGGGGCTCGAACGGGACCCTCAGATCTCCTCTGAGGTGCCTAGTTAAGTGCGGGAAGCTGGGCCAGGCGGTCACTGGCCACTCTGAACCTGGCGGGCGCCGGAGCGCTCTGGAGAAGCCGGGACAGCCCTGTTCTTTCCAGCCAGCTGCTAGGGTTGGGAGCCACGGAAAACAAAGTGAGAGTCCGGCTGCTTTCCAGTGCCTGGGCCACGGCGGCGGCCGTGGGAGCAGAGGTGGGACAGATGCGAGCGTCAGAGTCTGTGGGCGCACTGAGGTTGGGAATGGACCCGAGCGAAGCAATGGCGAAGACCTTACGAAGGGGGCTGGTCTGCACGGGAACTACTTACATTCTGGAGATGGGGATTCTGGAACCCTTGGTGCTAGGTCCACATAGGCCCTGGTTATGGAGTGTTCTCTCTGGCGTCGTGGCCCGACTGATGGTTCCTTGCTGGCAGCCCCTTTCTGCCCGTCATCCTCGCGTAATCGATAACCTCCATCTAAAAGCTACCGCATAGTTCTGTGAGCCCTCAGTGTCCAGTGCTAAAGTATCAATATCCAGGCCCTCACCTGTGGAGGACATAGTTTCTGGAGCTGAATCCCAGTCCTGAACTCTCACTTCCTATTCCCCCATTCCAAACTCCAGTCCCTCGGCTGTTTGTAACGTGGTCTTTTCCTGGATAATAGAATCAGAATCACACCGAGGTCTTTGAAGGCCTTGGGAAGAAGGGTGGCAGTCATGGGGGAAAATGGATCACTCTCCTCACACCTGTTTTTTATTTTCATACAAATCCAGGTGGAGCGACCCTGTTACACTAACGATGAAAAGCTGGGGTTGGCTGGCCCTGCTTTTGGGGGTCCTGCTGGGAACTGCCTGGGCTCGAAGGAGCCAGGATCTACACTGTGGAGGTAAAAGCACAAAGACCAGTGGGAGTCATAAGATCCAAAGCTTGGAACAAGGATGGATAGAAACCCTTGGGTTGACCCATTCCTCTCACCATGCCCACCCCCTGTTCTCTTCCCTGGCACCAGCTTGCAGGGCTCTGGTGGATGAATTAGAGTGGGAAATTGCCCGTGTGGACCCCAAGAAGACCATTCAGATGGGATCCTTCCGAATTAATCCAGACGGCAGCCAGTCAGTTGTGGAGGTAACTTACTATCCCTCAAATAAAGTAGCTCACCCAGGCATACGAACTTGGCCGGAAAAGAAGAAAGCAGGAAGTCATTCGACCTGTAAAGATAATAATCTCAACCCTCAGAGGCTGAACCAGAAGGATCTTTCTGAGTTCTAGTTCTAGTCTGGATCATAGAATTAGGTACTGTCTTCAAAAAGAAAAGAAACACTCCGGTATGGTGATGTATACCATTAATCCCAGCACTGGGGAGGCAGAGGCATGCCGCCCTTGAGTTTGAGGCCAGCCTGGTCTACAAAGAGAGTTTCAGGACAGAACTCTGTAACAGGGCTGTTACAGAGAGAAGCCAACGGACCAAACAAATAAACAAAAACCAAGGAGCTAGAACATTGTGCATCTGATTGTGTATCTGATGAATTGGGCTCGAAGCCAGTTATGGTGTTTGCATGCCTGTAATCCTAGTACTGGGAGATGGAGATAGGATGGTCAGGAGTTCAAGGCCAGCCTGGACTACTTTTGACCCTGCCTCACAAACAGAGCAGTTGGGCTCTGCCTATCTGGAAGAGCCTGGAAAGTTATAACCACATATTTCTTGGCCCCAAACCTCAATTAATTGTTTCTGTGGTAGAAGTTAGGCCTTAATTAGTCTGTTTCTCCTCATCCCCAGTTCCCATGACTCTGGTTTCACTGTAGCAGTATTGTGTATTTACATTCATTTAAGAATGAATGAGAGTTTACATTCATTTAAGAATGAATGAGAGGTCTTGTCCAGCTGGGAATGTAGTTCAGTTGATAAGTGCTAGCCTAGCATGCACAGAACCCTGGATTTGGTCCTTAGCGTCCCATAAACCCAGCATACTGGTACAGGCCTGTAATCCCTGCACCTGCACTCAGAGTCTTTCTTGGAGCTAGAGAGATGGTTCAGTGGTTAGGGTCACATGCTGCTATTGCAGAGGACTTGGTTTAGATTCTAGCACCCGTGAAGTGGCTCATAACTTGTTCTGGGGAATCTATCATTCCCTTCTGGTGTCTGTGGTGACCAGGTATGCATACAAATACTCATGCATAAAATAAAAATAAATCCTTTTTAAAGAAAAAGTCTTTGTTTTCGAGAAGTTTATATTAGCTAGAAGCATAAATTAAAGCTATACCTAGCAAGTAATATGCAAGGAAATTTTTTTTTAATGATTTATTTATTTTTACTTTGTGTGAATTAGTGTTTCACCCGAATCCATGTCTGTGTGAGGGTGCCAGATCCCCTGGAACTGGAACTAAAAAAACAATTGTGAGCCGCCATGTGTTAAACCCAGTCCCCTGGAAAAGTAGCCGGTGTTCTTTTACTTATTTATTTATTTATTATTTTTTCTTGGTTTTTCGAGACAGGGTTTCTCTGTGTAGCCCTGGCTGTCCTGGAACTCACTCTGTAGACCAGGCTGGCCTCGAACTCAGAAATCCACCTGCCTCTGCCTCCCGAGTGATGGGATTAAAGGCATGCGCCACCACTGCCCGGCTATTTATCTATTTTTCAAGACAGGGTCTCACACTATAGCCCTGGTTGTCTTGGAACTCACTATGTAGACCAGCTGGCCTTGGACTTACAGAGATCTGCTTGCCTCTGCCTCCTGAGTGCTGGAATTAAAGGTGTGTGCCACTATGCATGGCTTTTAATGTTATTTTTTAAAATTTTAATGTTATTTTAATAAATAATAAATACCTATGTCCACAATAACTAAGGAAGTTCACAGGAAAAAAAGAACATAGTTGATTAGTTGATTATAGTTAATCAAAGTGGTTTCTTTTTTTTTTTTTTTTTCGAGTCGAGACAGGGTTTCTCTGTATATAGCCCTGGCTGTCCTGGAACTCACTTTGTAGACCAGGCTGACCTCAAACTCAGAAATCCGCCTGTCTCTGCCTCCCAAGTGCTGGGATTAAAGGCGTGCGCCACCACTGCCCGGCTTCAAAGTGGTTTCTGCTTATATTTTTGGAGCTAATGGTAAAGGTGCATGTTTTATTTCTTGGGGTTTTTTTTTTTTAAAGATTTATTTATTTTATGTATATGAATACACTGTAGCTGTCCTCAGACACACCAGAAGAAGGCATCAGATCCCATTACAGATGGTTGTGAGACACCATGTGGTTGCTGGGAATTGAACTCAAGACCACTGGAAGAGCAGTCAGTGCTCTTAACCTCTGAGCCATCTCTCCAGCCCTTCTTGGGGTTATATAATCGGCAAAATAAGATTGTGCATCTGCCCAGAGTGGAGATGGTGAGTTATAGCCGTGAGTAGTTGGTTCTTGGAAGTTAATAGGGATTCTCCGGCACAGATTGGGAGTTGGAGGTGGACGTCTATGAGTTCAAGGCTAGCCTGTTCTACATAGTTGCAGGCCAGCCAAGGCTACAGGGTGAGACCCTGTTCCAAAGTATGGACAAACAAAATGTGTACATTTGAAAGTAATTTGAGAGGAAGAAAGAATGGGCAGATATTGCAACAGAATATTACTATTTTAGAATGAGTTGTGTAAGCTAGATTTGAAAGGAAAAGGAAAAGTTCAAATGACTAATATCTAAGGGAGAAGGGAGTGACCGAAGGCAGAGTACATTTCTAGGTACCTTACGCCCGCTCAGAGGCCCACCTCACGGAGTTGCTTGAGGAGGTATGTGACCGAATGAAGGAGTACGGGGAACAGATTGACCCTTCTACCCACCGCAAGAACTATGTTCGCGTCGTGGGCCGGAACGGAGAGTCCAGTGAACTAGACCTCCAGGGTATCCGAATCGATTCAGATATCAGCGGCACCCTCAAGTTTGCGGTGAGTTATGTCTGTGTGGTAAGTAGCTGGTTCTTGGGAGTTGGTAGGGATTCCTGGCCACAGGCTGGGAGTTGGAGGCAAGTATGGTGCTGCAGGCCTGCAGTCCCAGCGCTTGAGAAAGCAGTTGGAAGATCAGCACAAGTCTGAGGCTGGCCTAAATCATAGTGAATGACCCTGTCTATAAAATCCCTACCCAACCCCAAAACCAGGTAGAGAGCTGAGCCAGTGTCTTTGCCCCGTCTGGGGATCCTGGGTCAGTTCTCTCTTTTCTTGGTCGGCAGTGTGAGAGCATTGTGGAGGAATATGAGGATGAGCTCATTGAATTCTTCTCCAGAGAGTCTGACAACGTTAAAGACAAACTTTGCAGTAAACGGACGGGTAAGCACCCCCCCCCAACTCTACGTCTCACGCTCACAGCCTTGTGTAATCCGGCTTGCAGCCCTGACCCTCACCACACAGATCGTGTGCCCACACACTCAGACCTCTGATACGTGTCCCACACAGCTGGCTTCCATTTCTCTTGGCTTAGGGTTTGGAGTGTTTTTTTTCTCTCCAGTCTCCAACTAATAGTTTTCAGAATATGTGTCTCTGTTACTCTAGATTCAGGAGACAGCGCGTTGGGGGGGGGGGGGTGTTGTCACTTACAAGTGCATTCTTTGAAGAACGGTGGTTGTCAGTTGGCTTGGGGTGTCTTCTGGTAAAGGGTGTATGTGCATGCCTCTGAGAGTGGCTGTTTCCTTCACACTGTTACGTACTATTTGCAGATCTATGTGACCATGCCCTGCACAGATCTCATGATGAGCTGTGAATCACTGGAGCAAGCAGCCTACACCAATGTGATGGAACACCCCCAGGAGGGGAAGATGGTGGCATTGCCTTTTATATTACGTTTTTATGGAAATGAACTGAAAAAAAAAAAATCTTGAAACCAAAAGTACAAACCGAGTTATCTTTTATGCCCAAACGTAGCCTTTATATCAGACTTGAAGGTGGGGACTGCAGACGGGAAGAAAATGGAGGGGTAGGGAGTTGTTGTAGCATAATAGCATACAATTAAGAGGGCCCTGGCCCATTAATTCTCTGTCATGTGGGATCCTGTTCACTTACGAACTATAGGTGAGTATTCAGTGTGTGCTGAATGGTGTGTTGGCAACTGTGGTGTTGTGGAGAAAGAACCTAAATGACAGCCAAGGTTCTAGGACGTCCTTGTGCTCCTGCCGAGAGGTTGAAGATGGGAACTGGTCTGGACAGAAGTAACTGAGCTGTGTTGTTCTTTTTTTCCTTTTTATTTATTTAATGTATATGAGCACACAGTTGCTCCCTTCAGAAGAGGGCATTGGACCCCGTTACAGGTGGTTGTGAGCCACCATGTGGTTGCTGGGAATTGAACTCAGGACCTCTGGAAGAGCGGCCGGTGCTCTTAACCACTGAGCCATCTCTCCAGCCTGCTGTGTTGTTCTTCCCTCTCTGCCCTTCCAGATGGAGGGTCCAGCAAGAGTGGAGACAGGAAGGGAAAAGGATGTGCCAATCCAGCTGAGAAGCAAGGGCTGTATCAGGGCAGATAAGGTAAGGGAGGCCACTTAATAAGAGGCCTTACTTGCTGGTCCTCAGTTTCAGTGCAAACAGCAGCCATAAAATACATCATTCTTTGGCTTGGGAAATAATGGAGTTAGCTTGTCTCACATGTATAGAGCCCTGGATTTGGTCCACATGCCAGGTAGGGTAGGACACTCTCATCCCAGCACCTGTGAGGCTGAGGCAGGAGGATTACAAGTTTGAGGATTACAAGTTTGAGGCCTGCCTTGGCTACATAGTGAGACTCTGTCTCAAAAATATTTCCCCCATTTAGCAGGAGCCAGAGCTCAGGGGTTGATAACACTGGCTGCTCTCTCAGAGATCACAGGTTTAATTCCCAGCGCCCACAAGGCTGTTCACAACCATCTGTAACTCCAGTTCCAGAGCATCTGATGCTTGCCATTGGCCTCTTAAGTGGGAACCAGGTACGCAAGTGATAAACCCTTCCTGCCATGAAGGGTTTATCATTCTTACATATCGAAAGCCAGTGTTAATCTAGACTCTCCTGTACTGGACATGATATTGAAAATCTAAGATACCTTTTCTTTTGTTTTGTTTTTGTAAGACAGGGTTTCTCTGTGTAGCATTGGCTGTCCTGGAACTCACTCTGTAGACCAGGCTGGCCTTGAATTTACAGGGATTGCCTCCAGAGTGCTGGGATTAAAGGTGTGTGTGACATCACTGCCCAGCCACTTTGAAACCTCTTAAACACCCTGATGCTGAGGAGTTTCAGAGTTTAGAATGAAACATTCATCTCTGTCTCAGGAATGTCATCTCTCTCTCTCTCTTTCTCTCTCAGATTTCTATTTTATTTTCTGTATCAGTATCTTGCCTGTATGTGCCCCGTGCCCGTAGAGGTCAGAACTGACGTTACAGTTAGGAACCACCATGTGGGATGTGGGTATAGGGAATTGAACCCAGGTCCTCTCCAAGAGCAACAAATGCTTTTGACCCACTGACCCATCTCTCCAGCCCCAGTGGTTGTTTCTTTATGGAGTTTCTGGGGATGGAACGTAAAAAAGTTTTGCTTTTTAATTTTACATTTTTTTGTTTGCCTTTGGAGGTCAACCTGGACGACCATTGGGAGTCGGTTCTCTCCTTCGTGGGTCCAGAGATCAAACTCAGGTCTTCAGACTTGGTGTCATTTGCCTTTATCTGATAAACCATATCACCCACCCCTCCAGTTAGAACAAAGACAATTACAACTTTTAAAGCTGGGTGTGGGGCCTCACACTAGTTATCCCAGCACTTGGAGAAATGAGGCAGAAGGATTGCCCAGAATTGGAGGACAGCTGGGCTGCATAGATCTAGTTTCAAAAAAAAAAAAAAAAGAATAAAAGGGCTGGCAAAGTGGCTCAATAAGAAAAGGTACTTGCTGCCAAGCCTGACCTGAGTCAAATCCCCAAATCCCACTTGGGAGGTGGGAACTGACTCCCACAAGTTGTCCTCTGACCTCCATTTTGTATAGTGTGACAAAAGTAGTAAAAAAAATTGAAGCATTTTAGCTGAGCGGTGGTGGCACACACCTTTAATCCCAGCACTCAGGAGGCAGAGGCAGGTGGAGCTCTGAATTTGTGGCCAGCCTGGTCTACAAAGTGAGTTCCAGGATAGTCAGGACTACGCAGAGAAACCCTGACCCAAAATAATGACAAAACCCCCAGCATTTTAGAATCAGAAAGAGGTCTTGGGATGGGCACGACAGTATGTGGCCAGGCTAACAGCTGGGAGGAGGCTTGCAGTTTCGAAGCCAACCAGAATTAGTTGGTGAGGCCCTATCTCAAAAACAAAAGAACTTGAAATTCATGTCATTTACTTTGGCCCACTTTACAGGTGAAGAACATGAGGTCTAGAGAAGCCACAAATTCTAAATTTAGTAGTAAAACTGGATCTATAATTTTCCTGTCAATCTGATTTAAAGTAGTTACAAAGTAGCTTTATTTTAAGACTTAATTTGTTGTTGTTGTTGTTGTTGTTGTTGTTATTATTATTATATTTTGAGTATTTTGAGACTGGGTCTTTCTAGGTAGCCCTGGGTGGCCTGGAATTCAGTTCACTATATAGACTATGCTACCCTCTAATCCAAAGCAATATGCCTGCCTCTGCCTCTCCAGTACTGGGATTAAAAGCACATACCACAAGGCTTGGCCAGAGCATTTTAACCCCCAGACTTATATGGGGGGTTGTCTACATATATATATTTGTGTACCATGTGACTGCCTGGTACCTGTGGAAGCCAAAAGAGGGTGTTGTATCTCCTGGAACTGTACCTGTGGGCCACCATGTGGGTGCTGCAAATTGAACCCAGGACTTCTGGAAGAGTAGCCAGTGCTCTTAACTGCAGAGCCACCTCCAGCCCCTGAAGCATACTTTAAAGAAAGAAAAGAGATGTATACATAGGCACGTGTAGAAGTCAAAGAACAACTTTATGAAGCCTACTCCTTCCACCTTGACATTGTTGGGGCCCAGGAGTCACCCCACAAACCATATGAACACTGATCTCACTCAGACAGGCATAGTTTATTGAGCATTTGCCCCAGAACTGATTGATCAGGGCTGCAGACCAGACTCAAGAGCTGTCTGTGACCCAGAGCCAGGATCCTATAGAGTTTTTAAGTCTGAAATCCACAAGCATCTGTGCCAAGTTATTCCACCAATCAGGATTTAGGGGTAGGGGATTTCCTTAGGAACATGTCTCTGTTGTACACGTATCCTGCTCCCATTGGTCGGGGAATTCAGCTGTGGTGGATGGAGAGTTTGCCTTGTCTAACATCCATGTCTGATATTAACCTGCCAACCAGGATGTCAGTTACCCACACATCTGTCTCTTTCTGTCAAGCAGGGTGTCGCTTTCTAGGGAGGTCTTGGGAATTTCAACTTTACTTGACCCCTACTCAAAACAGAAGTCTTATTCCAAATGGCTTCTTTTTTTTTTTAATTTATTTATTCATTCATTTATTTATTTATTATATGTAAGTACACTGTAGCTGTCTTCAGACACCCCAGAAGAGGGCATCAGATCTCATTACAGATGGTTGTGAGCCACCATGTGGTTGCTGGGATTTGAACTCATGACCTTCGGAAGAGCTGTCGGTGCTCTTAACTGCTGAGCCATCTCTCCAGCCCGCCAAATGGCTTCCTATATTGGAGCAGGTGTCTCTCTTATGGTGGATTCCATCCCAGGGGCAGCTTATAAAGGCAAGAAACCATAAAATCTCAGACATAGGTGCAGGAAGGCTCCCACAGGCTCAGCTGCATGAGTTTGAGCCTAGCCTTGCCCCTCTGCCCCTCTGCCTCCCAAGTGCTGGGATTAAAGGTGTGTACCACCACTGCCCAGCATCTGTTGGTTTTTTGAGACAGGGTTTCTCTGTGTAGCTCTGGCTGTCCTGGAATTTGCTTGGTACAAAGAGGCTGGCTTTGAATTTGGAGATCAGCCCGTGCCTGCCTCAAGAGTGCTGGGATTCAAGGCATTTTCTTTTCTTTTCTTTTTTTGATTCAAGGCATTTTCCACACCTGGTCTCATTATTCTATTTTATAGATAAAGAAGCAAGCTCAGAGAGTGGTCTTGCTAGTCAGTGAGGAACCAAGAGTCCACCTATGATCATCTTAGCCAGTGATCTTTCTGCTACACCTTACTTTAGAAAGTAGAGTCTGCATGTCATCTCTAAAGTAGTTGTATAGAGTAGTATTTCTAAGATGTGTTTGCAAACCACCTGGAAGTTTGGATGCATGTGTTCTCGGTTCTAACAATAATCACCAGCAGAGAAGCATTACATCCTCTGAACCCTTTTCCAAATTATTTCTCATCAGATGCCCATTTTGAGGGTGAGGGGCGAGGGTAGTCAGTTAAGGCTGAATTGTCAGAAGGAAGCAACCTGTTTTAGAGCTGGGTGTGGTAACACATGCCAGTTGCCTGAGCTTCTGGGGAGGCTGAGGCAGAAGGATTGCTTGAGCTTAGGAATTTGAAGTCAACCTGAGCAATACTATGAGACCCTGTTTCTTCAAAATATTTTAGGGTTGAGGTCGTGGTTCATATGTTTAACGCTTTCCTAGTGTTCATGAGCCCTTGTGTTTGATCCCTACTATCTTGTTCACCATGGTCATTTCAGCTGCTACGTGGTTCTTCCTTCTTTTCTTTCTTTCTTATCTGTCTGTGTTCTAGGGTGGGTGTCTTCAGTTACGTACCTCAGTTATGAATGTACAAAGGTTTTACACATGGGCGAAACTGCATAGTTCTTATCTTTTAAAGTATCTTTATAGCAACACGTTGTGCTGATGTCTCCAGAAGACCGTAGACAGTGGCCAGGGTGTGGTTCAGTGGAAGGATATTTGCCTAGTATGCAGGATGCCTTGGATTCCCAATAGCTAGCAATAGATGGTAAACCTTGGCAGAGAGACATGAGCTCTGGAATGAGGCAGGCTCGGGTGTGAATTCTAGTTAGGCCAGATATGAGCAATGGCCCTTGGCCGGACATTTTATCTGAGTTTCCTTCTCTTTAAAGGTACTATTATTACCTACATATTATAGAGTTGTAAGGATTAATTAAGATGACTCATGTACTATCGTTAGATAGTAAAATGAGACGGTAAGCACTAACTACATTGTAGCTTTGTTCAGCTAGGCATGGCAGTGTATGCCTGTGACCCAACTACTCTAGTGGCTGAGGCAGGAGGATCACAAGTTCTCCACCAAACTAGGCAATTTAGTGAGATTTTTGCCTCAAAATAAATTTAATTTTTCTTTTAGCTGGGGTCTCTATATACCCCAGGCCGTCCTTGAACTTACTGTGTAACCAAAGATGACCTTGAACTCCAGAGTTTCCTGCTGCCACCTCCCAAACGTTGGGATTATATACACACACGTGCCATTCCTGGTTTCTCAACATTTTTAAAACAGGGTTTTAAGAAAAGAAAAAAGAAAAAAAAAAAAGAATAAAACAAAACAGGGCTTTGATGTATCTCATGGCTTAGCATATGTGAGACTTGTTTAACCATACATATGTTCCTGTACACACACAGACACACAGAGCAAACTACTGTCTACTAAGTAAGGAAGTTTGTTTACCTATAGTAGACAATTTTAAGAGGATTTTAGAGCCCAAACTCTCCCACTTGTTTTTGACCACCAGGGGGCACCATTGTCCCTGAGCATTTTGAATCTTCCCAAGGTCACAACGATGTCAAGTCTTCTCTGTGGCCCTTTCTTGTTCTCACTCAGGTATATTGGAACCTAGAGTTTACTTAGCTGTTATATTCATGGCAGGTCTTAGCTTTCCCATCTATGTTCAGAAAGAGACTCTAGGGCTGGAAGTGTGGTTTGGTGTTTGAGTATTAATATAGCATGTTACAAACCACATTAATTCCCAACAATGAGGGACCGACAGACTGATACAGACTCAGCTTTTGGGTGAAACCACTTAACCCCCTTTATCTCTGGGCTTTCCCATTGATTTTTTGTTTGTTTTTCTTTTTCTTTTTCTTTTTCTTTTTCTTTCTTTCTTTCTTTTTTTTTTTTTTTTTTTTTTTTTTTTTTTTTTTTTTTTTTTTTTTTTTTTTTTTTTTTTTTTTTTTTTGAGACAGGGTTTCTCTGTATAGTCCTGGCTGTCCTAGAACTCACTCTGTAGACCAGGCTGGCCTCGAACTCAGAAATCCGCCTGCCTCTGCCTCCCGAGTGCTGGGATCCCATTGATTTTTATAACAATGAACATCAGGGCTGAACAACTTCAGATAAATAAAATTTTGACGTTAAAATACAGAATCCTGGGGGCTGGAGAGATGGCTCAGTGGTTAAGAGCCCGGACTGCTCTTCCAGAGGTCCTGAGTTCAATTCCCAGCAACCACATGGTGGCTCACAACCATCTGTAATGAGATCTGATGCCCTCTTCTGGGTGACTTAAGAGAGCAATAGTGTACTCATATACATAAAATAAATAAATCTTTAAAAAAAAAAACAAAACAGAATCCTATCAAGGTGCCTAAAGCATTTACTGTCCCCACATTCTCCCTGCAGTTATTAAAACTCCAGTTACCATTATGGCCACCCGGTAATTGTCCCTTCCACAGCCTCACCTGACGGGACAGCCTCTTGTTACTTACAGCACTGGAGTTCATGCTTCTGATCTGCTAGCTAGTCTCTGTGGATAATTAACTATGGGGGAAGGAACCAGGTCAGACTCTTCTTGGGTTATGAGGAAACCCCATGTGAGATGCTAAATTGGGAGTGAGTATTGATCAGCGAAGCTTTGAAGTTCCTGGGGAGGTAGTCTAGGGTTATTGCTTCTCCAGGGGTGCAGCTTCTCTTGATAAAGTTCTCTCCTAAGAGCTACCTGATTCCCAAGCCAGAACGACACTGATGGGCAAGTATGAATATGTATATGAGAAAACTTGGGGAAATGGGGGTTTTCTATCTCTTTTTCCAAGTCTAAGCCACAAACTACATCCTTTATAAACAAGAACTATCTGAACTTGGCTTACATGGATACTGAGACCTCTGCACTTTGTTACTGCCCTGTGGTACGATAAAAGGATCATACAGTTTGGGGCTTGGGGTTTATAGATAAAGTGCTCTGATCGTTGGGGTCAGCTTCTCTCCACCCTTAGGCCAATTACACAGTAGGCACAGGAAAGCACAGAAGTTCTGAGGTGTTCTACACGGGCATTTGAGAGTGATGTGTAAGATCATTAAATCCTTGTGTCATTCACTGCAATGGTTTCTGGGGGAGCAGAAATAACGGAGAGAGCCAAGTAGGAGAAGTGTCCTAGAGTCCTTTGGAAATACTGTGAATGATGGGACAAAAAGGGAGAGTGTCTAACACCTGATCTTGAGTGGAGGGTTGCAGCTCCTGATCCTGTGACTAAATCTGAGGTGGACTGGCTCTGTGGGGTTGTATGAGGAATGACAGAATCATGAGGCCCAGGACCTTCATATTAAGGGGGCTTTTGTAAGACTTAGATTCCATACAATTCACAAACAGCACTAAACATTCGGGTTTTGCTCTTCTCCACATAATGGGGTCTGTTCACAAATGACCATCAAGCAGCTAACTCTGGCATCCTAGCGGGCTTTCTGCCTGATGTCACCTCCATGGCCATGAAGTCATTAACCAACGACATTCTTTAAGAAAGCATGCCAAGCAGGTAGAGGAAGTGCAATGGTCAGTTGCTGTGCGCTGTGACCTTCAAAAAGTCGCGTGAGCTTTATCTTTTCCATCCTCCGGAGAATCCGAAATGTGTTAAGGGCAAAGGCAAAAGCCAAAGAAGGAAGTTAACTGAGTTCTCAGGCACATCCTTAGACACCTACAGTCACCTCCCCACCCACTCCTAATTAGCCTAATCCGCATGGTCCAATCCTCCCCGCCATAACATCTGTCAACGGCTCAGGTCCCGCCCCTCCTCCATCTTGGGCCAATGGCCGAGGCCGGGGTGGGTCCCCGGAGAGGGGCGGGCTCAAGTTTCGGCCAGGGGGCGGGGCCTCGCCGAGGACCCTGGGCTGGGCGCCTGTGCCGGTTTGTCTACCCTTCCCCTCAGGCGCCTCCTTTCAACCTTGTCGGCCGGTTGGCGCGGTATCCATCACAGCGGCGACCGCTCCTGTTGCAGCTGCAGCTCTCTCCCTTCGATCCCTTCCCGCCAGGTCCCGGAGGTCGCCCGCCATGGCTCTACTCACTGCGGCAGCCCGGCTCTTGGGAGCCAAGGTGAGCTTAAAGAAGGGAGCGCGCCTTGGCGCGCGGGGTGGGGCTGAGGCGACCGCAGGGCCTCCGGCACCGGCTCTCCCTCCCACCCCCGAGCGCAGCCCTCCGCGCCTTAAAGGGGCCCGGCCCTGGCGGACCGCCAGCCCTTTGCGAAGCTCCTAGGCCATGTGCTGCGTGCCCTTCCGCCGGCTGAGGTGAATGTTGCCGGCGCCGGCCTGCGGCCCCCGGCGGCCCGGAGGCCCGCCTTCTGTCATATCAAGCATCCAAGGTGGAAAGGAGAGATGCACGGCCCTGGCTGCAAGGCCGGAGAGCAGAGGTGTGGCGTGGCCCCCCGAGTTAGGGAGAGGGGTGGGGGGTGTACAAATGTGCTCACTTGGTCACTGGGGCTAATTTGGGCTCTGCTTTGTAGGGTGAGACCTGTCAGGACCTGTTTCTTTCCTCAGTGTAATTGAAGCCTTTAAGTGACCCACCTTTTCAGTTTTGTTTGAGGACTAGAGCCCCCCAGCTCCTCTTTGTCCTTGGGGCTCCTGCACTTAATGTATATAGGAGGAGCTAGGATAGGGTGGGGCATTTCTGTTAAACCTGCTGATTGAGGCTCACGTAAGTCATGAATCAGGAAGGTTGTTCCTCCAAGCTACAGGCCAATAAATGAAGACAGGCGTGAGGTAGTAACACCAAGGTCACGTGACTCGATTCTACTACCTACCAGGAGTACTTCCTCTTATTCCCTGGGGGCCCTTTAATTTGACGGTTTGCCTTTTGAATTTTGATGTTCAAGTCAAGTAGGGCTAACTCTTCATTTCATGTTATCACTACTTAGGGCTCTGCTTAACTTAGGCCTTTAGACAGAGACTCAGCTGTGCTGAGGGAATCTCAGCTCTCTAATCCAAGTGGGAACAGTCCCACCAATGACCTTGGCTTCTGTTTTAGTTTTAAAGAAATAGATTTTCTCATCAGTAGACAGTTTGAAGCAGAGTACCCCTGGAGGAAAGAAAAGACTAGGAATGGTTTTGACTTGATGTGTGAGACGCATAGTTGTCAGATGTATCCCAAAAACCTGCAGGATTTATCTTGGGGTTTTTCTCAGTGTCCAATAACAAGGTAGAGACTGGTTATTTGGTAAACACTTGTCTTTTTTTTTTTTCCGAGACAGAGTCTCTCTGTGTAGCCCTGGCTGTCCTGGAACTCACTCTGTAGACCAGGCTGGCCTCGAACCCAGAAATCCACCTGCTTCTGCCTCCCAAGTGCTGGGATTAAAGGTGTGCGCCATCACTGCCCAGCTGACACTTGTCTTACTTGGCTGTTGCTACTCCTGCTGCCAGGGAACTGGGTAAGGAAACCTCTTGGGAAATGAAGCAAGTTCTAGACAGTGTTTTGGCAGAATGGTGGACCTATAATTAGATCAGTTCAGAGCTGCTCAGATAGTCTAACACAACAGTGAACTCTAACAGCCTTTGGATTTATTTTTTGAGTTTATTTTGCCTCTTAAAGCCCTAGGAAATTCCAGAATGCTTTTGGGGATGACTGGGCCACGTTCATATTGTCATTCTTTATTTTTATGTTAGAAATGGAGTTGAGGATCCCAGAAACTTTAGAAGTCTTTTGGACTCTGCTGGTCAAGTTGCTTGAATCTCAGTGTGCCGTGCACTAGGTTGATGGTACATAGCTGTAATCCTAACACTGGGAAACAGAGAGAGCGGCTACATAGTAAGTTTGAGGCCATCCTGAGCTACATGATACTCCCTAGTAAAGAGGTGAGGTTTACTTTTGAAATCAGCAAAGATAGCCAGGTGGTGATGGCACACACTTTTGCCTTAATCCCAGCACTCAGGAGGCAGAAGCAGGTGGATCTCTGTGATCTGGAGCTGGAGGCCAGCCTGGTCTACAGAGTGAGTTCCAGGACAGCCAAGACTACACAGAGGAACCTTGTATCAACAAAACAACAACAAATCAGCAAAGCCCAGAAGCAGAGCATGGGGGCTCTCAACTGTAAAACAAACACTGGGAGGCTTAGACAGGAGGATCATTACAAATTCAAGGTCATCCTGGGCTGCAGAGTGAGTTCCCTTAAGCTTGAACGTCAAGTGTGAGTGCTTTCTGTGTAAGAGTAAGGACCTGAGTTTCTATCCCTACTTCCACCTAAAGGTCTCGTTCGGTTACATCATCACCTCTGACCCTTACATTGCTGTGGTTGGGGAAGAGTGGAGACAGATGGGACCTCAGGTTCTCCTTTGCCAGTCAGTCTGTCAGAAAGAGGTTTGGTTTTTTGTTTTTGTTTTTTCGAGACAGGATTTCTCTGTATAGCCCAGACTGTCCTGGAACTCACTCTGTAGACCAGGCTGGCCTCGAACTCAGAAATCCACCTGCCTCTGCCTCCCGAGTGCTGGGATTAAAGGCGTGCGCCACCACTGCCCGGCTATGTTAATATTTTTTGAACTGATATGTGTTGCTGGGATTACAGGCGTGACCTGCCATACCCAGCTTTATTATTCTATATGACTTAAGAATCTTGTAAAACCTGGAGCAAAGTGTTAAGAGCAAAAACTTGTTTTCAAAAAAAATCTAGCAGAAGTGAAGGAATCATTTATTACTTTCAAGAAAGTGCTAAGGTGACATTTGGTGTATATGTACATTTGGTGTATATGTACATTTGGTGAATATGTAATAATTTGTGTCAGGGCACTTGTCACACAGCACTTAATGAATGGTCAGAGGACAGTTTATGTGAGTTAATTTTTTGCTCCTTCTACAAACTCAGATCATCAAGTATAGCAGCAAGTGCCTTTACCTGCTGGGCCTTCTCATCAGCCGAGGGATGAATTTCTAAGTTAAAAGTAAAACAGCTAATACCTTAAAAAACAATAAATTAGATCTGGAGAGATGGCTTATCAGTTAAGAGCTTATACTACTCTTGAAGACCTGAGTTTGGTTCCCAGGACTCACATTGGGTGGCTTTACAATGCCTTTAACTCTAGGTTCAGGGGACCCTATGCTTTCTTCTGGCCTTCATGGGCATCTGCACACACATGGCATATGCAGATGGATAAATTAAAAGAAATCTTTAAAAATACATTTTATAACCTAGGCATGTTGGCACTTATCTTAATCCCAGCATTCCGGAGGCAGACGCACAAGGATCTCTGTATAGTGAGACCCTGTCTCCCACACATAGTTGTAAAACTACTTAATTTAAAAAAAAAACCATACTTACAAAGAACAGAATGGATTTCTGCTGAAACAAAAAATTAAGACTCTATTCTTTGTTTTTGATTTGGGCAACTCAGAACTTTTCTGAGGTATGATTGATAATCTTTTATGGTCTTCCTCTCTGAATAATTAGTGGACTTGTAGGCAAGATACTGTGAGAGTGACAGGTAGGAGCAAGCAGATGGCTCAGCAGGTAAAGGCACTTGGCTGCCGAGCCTGGTGACCATTCCGGTGCCACGTGGTGGAAAGACAGAACCAATTTCTGTAATTTGTCCTCTGACCTCCACATCAAAGCCATGGTGCATATGTGTGACTCAAGCACTTAAGTAATAATGTAATACAAAATTTAAAAGGAAAATGATAGGTAGAATTTCTTTTTGTTTTGTTTTTTAAGACAGGGTGTAGCTCTGGCTATCCAGTAATTTACTCTGTAGACCAAGCTGTCCTCAAACTTAGAGATCTGCCCACCTCTGTCTCTCAGTGCTGGGATCAAAGGAGTACACCACCACCACCACCTGGCTTGACAGGTAGATATTAAGAGAATTCTTATTAATATTAAGGGGGTCAGAGTATAAAATCTGGACTACTCTGGTTGGTCTGTAAGTGGCCTAACCAAACATTGCAGGCTAGCTTCCAGTGTGACCATTGTGAAACACAGGCTGTAAATGGCTTTAGTTCTCTGACCTGATTCTGGAAACAGAGGAGTCTTTGTCTTGGGCCAGTTTACTGTTGTTGTTTGTTGGTTGGTATTTCTTTTTTCTTTTGTTTTTTGGTTGATTGTTATTTTTTTAAATTTTGTTTTCGAGAGTCTCTGAGACAGGGTTCCATATAGCTGAGGCTGGTTTTAAACTGATCCTGCTTCTACCTCCCAAGTTCTAAGGTTATAGGTGTGTACCACCATGGCAGGCCTTCGGGTCTTAACTTAGTTGTTTTTGAGATTCATACTCTAAGGAGGCAGGTGTTTCTATTTATTTTTGAAATAGAGTCTCATAATGTAGCCATGGCTGTTCTAGAGCTTAATGTGTGGACCAGGCTATCCTCAAACTCACTGTGTCTCTAGTGCTACGATTACGAGTGGGCACCACTGCACCCTGCCTGACTTATTTCACTATGTTTGTGTATTTTCCTCTGAGAATAGTGGCTTCTACACCCCCCGCCCCCCTCCAAGCTAGAGTTGGAGGGATTGTAAGCTATCCAGTGTCGGTGCTGGGAACTGAACTCTGGTACTTCATCTTCACTGCTCAGCCATCTCTCATTATTTTAGGTAGGGTCTTCTATGTATCCCTGGCTGATCTGGAACTCACAGTATAGAGCATTCTAGCCTCGAACTCAAAATCTGCCTGCTTCTGCCTCCATAGTGCTGGAATTAAAGACATGGGTCGCCACTCCTGGCTTTTCTGTTTTGATTTTTTGTTTTTGTTCTTTTTGGTTTCTCTCTGTAGCAGTGGCTATCCTGGAACTCACTTTGTAGACTAGGCTGGTCTCAGACTCACAGAGAGAGATCTACCTGCCTCTGCCTCCCAAGTGCTAGGATTAAAGGCTTCGATACTATGCCTGACCTCTCTCGAGGTTTTATTGTTAGTTCTGGGAATTGTAGTCAGAGTCAGTGGTTGAAGGGAAATTGTCTTAAAAAAGAGTGAGTCCTTCATAGGAATTAGTGATGTGGGAGGGTGTAAGAGTACAACATACTGAGTGGTTATCAAATAAGATTCCAGAATGTGAGGTGCTAGTTCACTGACACTTGACCAGCAATTCGCCCATTGCTCTATTTCAGTAGGAATATTCTTAAGGACTATAGAAAAGTTTTTCATAGCATTACCATGTAACTCATTGGCCTTTTTCTCTCTGTAAAATGGAGGTGATAATATAATTTTTTGATGTCTGCCAATTTGAGAACCATAATCTACTTCCATCAATAATTGCAAACTCACTGGGTCTTTGTGCCTACAATCCCAGCCCTCATGCCAACCTGGGCTATATAGTGGGATCTTGTCTCAGAAATGAAACAGATCAGAAGTAATCAGGTGTAAAATAAGCACACCTGTAATCCCAGCGCTTAGGAGTCAAGCAGGAGGAGCATAGATTCAAAGCCAGCCTGGGTTACGTGAGATCCTGCCTCAAATAAAATGAGCAAACTCTTCCCAGCACTTGGGAGGCAGAGGCAGGCGGATTTCTGAGTTCGAGGCCAGCCTGGTCTACAGAGTAAGTTCCAGGACAGCCAGGGCTACACAGAGAAACCCTGTCTCGAAAAACCCAAAATAAATAAATAAATAAAAGAGCAAACTCAAGGCAATTGCTTATGACATGAGGTTTGACAAAGCTTCTTAATGGTTGTGATACTTGCACTTTCACACTATAGGGAGGAAATCTTGGCTGTCAGCCATTATTCACCAAGCTGTGGTAGCAGCTCTCCTCATGAGGGAACTAACCTATTGAGTGAAGTGGCTGCCTGATTCTCCTGACAGCTGCTGTTCAGTGAGGTGACTGCCTGTAGCAAGCAACCAGAAGCCAAAATCCCTGGTGCCACGCCTCCAGTGTGGGGGAGGAGCTAGGAGGTAGAAGTTCGAGAATGACTCAGAAGTTTGTAATCTTCCTGTCCTGTCAGTGAGAATAACCTGAGTGAACTGTACAAAGCCATTCTTCAGCTCTCTGTGGCGACCATTGGTAGCTGAATGGAGGTGTGCCTGGCTTGGATGTGACACTCCTTAAACACCTCCTGTCTGGAGCTGCAGACATTTTAGAGGGTTTATGGAGGAGTTAGGCACAGATTCCAGGTTAGCGTGATTATACCCTGAGTCCCAGAATACCCTTGGCTATAGAGTAATAACCCTGTCACAGTAACAACCCTCACAAAAAAATAGATCGACGCCTTTAATCCCAGCACTTGGGAGGCAGAGGCAGGTGGATTTCTAAGTTCGAGGCCAGCCCGGTCTACAGAGTGAGTTCCAGGACAGCCAGGGCTACACCGAAAAACCCTGTCTCGAAAACACCAAAAAAAAAAAAAAAAAAAAAATAGATCGAGGAATTATTTCCTGTTTTGTTGCCAATGGGAATTAGCAATTCACTCTTTCCTAGTAGGGTTTAACTGACTCTTCCTGTTATAGCCAATACAATTCTGTTTTTATTTTTTTCATTCTTTTGAGATAGGGTCTCACATAGCTCTCAAGCTGGATATAGTTTGTAACTGAGACTCTGGAATTCCTGATTCCTCCCTCTACGTACCTTCCAACTGGTTTGGCCAAGACACCTGGCTCTTTTTTTTTCTTTTTTCAAATACATGGGTTCACTCTGTAGCCCAGGCTAGCCTAGCACTTGAGTCTTCCTGCTTCAGCCTTTGTAGTACTTGGATTACAGGCATGTCACCGCCATGCTTACAAGGCCAGTGCATTTTTAAAAAAACAAGTATCGAATTTATTACTTATATACAAATCAGTGTCCTGCATGCTTTAAAATTTGTTGTTTTGGTTTTTGACTTTTGGTTTTTCCATACAGGGTTTCTCTATGTAACAAACAGCCTTAGATGCCCTGGAACTTGGTTTGTAGAACCAGCTGGCCTTGAACTCCAGAGATCCACCTGCCTCCCCTGAGTGCTGAGATTAAAGGTTTTCACCACCACACTCAGCTTTTAAGATTCTTTTTAAAAACTTTATGCATATGAGTAATTTACCTGCATGTATGCCTGTGCACCACCTGCATCCCTGGTTCGTAGGGAGATTAGATCCTCTGGTACCAGAGTTGCCATGTTTGTGAGCCAGCATGTGGGTGCTGGGTCCTCTACAAGAACAAGTATGCTTAACTGCTGAGCCACCTCTCCATCCCTCCTGCATGCCTTCATACAAATTATTTCCTGTAGTTTATTTCACTGTTCTGAAAATGGCTTGTTGTGTGTGGTATATACTATGTATAAGTGTGTAGGTGCATCTCTGAGTGGAGGCCAGGGTGCAGGGTTGGGTGTCTTCTGTCACTCTCTGTAAATGCTTTGAGTCTGGATGCTTACCCCTTTCTGGCTAGGTTGACTGGCTCTTAGGCTCCTTTCTCTGCCCCACAGTTTCTGAGTTATAGGTGCAAACAACATGCCTATCATGTTACTGTTTGATTTTTTTGTTGTTGTTGTTTTACACCTATATTTGCAAGATACTGATTATGGCTAGAAATGCATTTAAAATAAATATGTTAATATATTCTGAAAATAACCTGCAGGTTATATTTATCTAATAACAATATACCTAGTAATTTTTTAAAAATAGCTACAATTTAGTATTGATATCTTTTTATGAGGATATTGGAGATTTGGGCTTGGTCTTCATGCTTGCAGAGTAAACACTCTTGCCCACTGAGGCATCTCCCACACTCCTAGAATTGGCTTTTTATTACCATTTTAGAGATTTGAAACATGAGACTATTATGTTAGGTCTCATAGCCAAGATAACAGAATGAAGTGGTAGACCTGCATTTAGGACTTGATGCAATTTTTCATGTAAACTGCAAATTGAAATTAAGTCTGAAGCTGGGCAGTGGTGGCACACGCCTTTAATCCCAGCACTCGGGAAGCAGAGGCAGGCGGATTTCTGAGTTTGAGGCCAGCCTGGTCTACAGAGTGAGTTCCAGCACAGCCAGGGCTACACAGAGAAACCCTGTCTCGAAAAAACAAAAACAAAAAAACAGAACAAAAAAAAAAAGAAATTAAGTCTGAGACCCAAATCTGCATTTCCATTAATACATTTACTTTTGAGACATGGTTCAGATGGCTGTAAGCTGCCATCTGGCTGCTGGTAATCCTTGGTCCTCTGGAAGGTCAGCCAGTATCCCTACTTGCTGAGCTCTCTCCAGCCGCCTGTGTTGATTTTTGTTGTTTAGCCATGTATGTGTCACTCTGTAGACCTTGTGGTCCTATTGCCTCTGTGTCCCAAGGCCCATCCCGCGCTGAGCTTTCCTTCCCAAATCAAGTATTCTGCATTCTTTTGTAATAAAGTTGTTCTAACTTGAATTTTTCCTTTATCATTTTGAGTAGTTTGTTAGTTAAGATTTTAGAGAGTCAGTAAGATTGTGTGTGTGTGTGCGCGCGCGTGCACAGTGAGTACACACATAGATAAAAAATGTATAAAAATGCTAGGAGTAGTGGGACAGGGACAGGCCTTTAATCCCAGCACTGATCTTGGACTCTGAGGCCAGCCTGGTCTATGTAAAGAAACCTTGTCCAAATTATATTTGTATGTATATATCTCTGTAGATAGATACAGATACACATATGTGTGTGCCTGCTCACAGTTATAGAGACAAACAGGATACCTGGAATGTCCCTGTTTAAGCCATCGGCCTGAGAACCTGAGAAGTGCCAGTGTCCGTCACGGTGTTCAAAGGAGAGGTTTGCTCTATGCTTGGAGAAAAGCTGGGAGAAAAGGACTGGTTCACCTTTTCTGGTTCGTTTTGGTTTTTTGTTTGTTGTTTTTTTCTCCTTTCTGTGAGGCCCCCTGCTGATGGGGTAGTTTATACCCACATTGAGGTGCACCTTTCTTTCCACTTAGTCCCCTCAGACTTACATTCTAAGTTCTTCTAGAAACACCCTTATTTTAGGTTTTTTTTTTTTTTTTTTTTGGTTTTTCGAGATAGAGTTTCTCTGTGTAGCCCTGGCTGTCCTGGAACTCACTCTGTAGACCAGGCTGGCCTCGAACTCAGAAATCCGCCTGCCTCTGCCTCTGCCTCTCAAGTGCTGGGATTAAAGGTGTGCACCACCATTGCCCAGCTACTGCAAGTATTTTTTTTATTTTTTAAAGATTTATTTATTTATTTTATGTATATGAGTACACTATTGCTCTCTTCAGACACACCAAGGGCATCAGATCCCATTACAGATGGTTGTGAGCCACCATATGGATGCTGGGAATTGAACTCATGACCTCTGGAAGAGCAGTCGGTGCTCTTAACCGCTGAGCCATCTCTCCAGCCCCTATTTTAGGTATTTTTAATATTCTTAAGTTGACACATAAAAACAAATGTCACACATAGCTTCCAGGGTAATTTACTACCATTAAAATTCCTCTAATTTCTTTTATTTTTATCTTTCTCGTAATTGAAATTTTATGTGTATGGATGTTTTGCCTGCATGCATGCCTGTGTACCACTTGCATGCCTGGTGCCTGCAGGAGCCAGAAGTGGGCATTGGGTTCTCCAGAACTGAAATCTTAGGATGGCTGTGAATCACCATGTGGGTGCTGGGGTTGAAACCCAGGTCTCCTGCAAGAATGAGTTGGTAGTGCTCTTAACTGCTGAGCCATCTCTCTAGCCCCTCCGTTGATCTTTTTTTTTTTTTTTTTGGTTTTTCAAGACAGGGTTTCTCTGTGTAGCCCTGGCTGTCCTGGAACTCACTCTGTAGACCAGGCTGGCCTCAAACTCAGAAATCCGCCTGTCTCTGCCTCCTGAATGCTGGGATTAAAGGCGTGCGCCACCTTTGCCCGGCTTCCGTTGATGTAGTTGTCTGTCAGTTGCTTCTTTGTAGATATTCTATGTGCTTTTAAAACCACAAGGGATGTTCAGGTGGGATAGTCTTATACTTCTCCTTTTAAGGGGCAAGACAGAACATGACAACTGTAGTTTGCATCAGTTGTAATTAGCATCTTTGTATAATCAGACATGCAACACCCCGGTTGCTTCTATCTGGTTCTCTGGAAAATAAACTGGAAGGGCTAGAAATGCTGCTGTGGAGGATCGGACGGGTCAGTTGAAGGAGTCTTTAATGGTGCAGACATCCTGTCAGCAGCTGCTAGTGGGGCCACTCAGACTTATTGAGAATTAGATGTGGATGCATTAGACACTGTAAGAACTGTTGCCCAGGTACTCAGCTGTGTGACAGACAAGACAGTTCCGACAGGAACACTAGTGACACTGTATCCTTGGTAGAAGGTGCTAGTAAGGATTTTGTCTTCATCTCTTTGCAGAATTCATCCTGCCTTGTCCTTGCTGCCCGGCACGCCAGTGCTTCTTCCACGGTAAGATCTGGCAAGGACCGCAGAGTCCTCGCCGCAGTCTGACCTCAGGAAAGAGTGCTTGGCAGTACTTACCTTATTATCCTAAGTCTGATGGAATTAGCAATGATTATTATTGTTGTGATGATTATAACACCGTTTAAAGAGATTTATTCAGTGGAGTATACTGTGGGAATAGCAAATGTTCCCTCCCCTTTTTGCTTTTTGTAGTGCTGAGCATTAAAACCAAGGCCTCAAACGTGCTAGGGAAGCACTTTACCACTAAATCATACTCATAACCCCTGAATGAAATAAGATTTACAGTTAAAGTTTTTGTTTGCTTGGTTTTTTTTGTTGTTGTTTTAATTCCTAGTACACGGTCCTGTTATATGGCTCTTCTATTAGATTCAGGGTGGCTTCACTAATCCTGCTGCCTCAGCCTCTTGAGTGCTAGGATTACAGGCGTGCACCCACCATTTCTGACATTTTAATCATTAAGTGAGCCTCATCATTGTCCATATCCAAGACTGTAGGGAGCTGCTGCCGTGCCTTAAAGATGGCGCCGGTTTCCTGCCTGACGCCACCCTGCAGGTGGTAAACATTTTCCTTATGGCTGTGGGTGGTGAATTACATAGTTTCCGCTTTAGAGTAGCCTGTCTGCAGAACCTACATGGTGGATTATGGTTGGAGGATTGTAGACTATTTAAGGGAGAATGGGAAGGGGCAAAAAGACAGAAGAAAAAAGGTAAGTAAAGAAGAAGCTTGTACAAGGGACCTGAATAAACTGCTTGAAGAAGATCTCAGTCGTTGCGTCTTTCTTGCTGGTCGAGGAGACGTGACACAAGACATTTTCATCTCTGCAAAATAAAGCTCCCCATTCCCTCCTCCCCATGCCTGGCAGAAAAAGAAATGCTAACAAGCATTCTGCACATACCTTCTCCACAGTAGGAAACGCTATAGATTTTTCTTCTATCACTTAACTCTTCTATTTCTGTTTCTAGAATTTAAAAGATGTGCTGAGCAATCTGATACCTAAGGAACAGGCCAGAATTAAGACCTTCAGACAGCAACATGGGAAGGCAGTGGTGGGCCAAATCACTGTGGACATGGTAAGGGCTCTGGTGTCTTAGATGAGGAAAGTAGCTCTGTAATGTGTGCCACAAAGGTACCATTTTCTTTACTGGTGGTTCAAAAATATTGTTCTGTACAATGAAATGTTGGGGTTTATGGTATTCATTAGAGAGTACTTTTTCTTTTCTGTAAATTTAATAATTAAGCCTACCCCATTCACCTCTGACAAAGGTGAATGAAGTTTCGAGATCAGTTCACAACTCTTTAACTGTTGCCTGGACTGTCTTCTGATTGATGCTGTGCCAGCCGTCCAGCTAGACTATACCCCAGTAAGTCCTCTTAGGGTAGCGTCCTCAGCCTTAAGAGTTTGGGCCATTCATTGCCTCCTTCCCCCCTCTGCCCATAGTAGATCTAATTCCATCTAACTTAGCGATAAGTGTGGAGGAACTCAAGAATGGTTAGGAGGAAAAATAAAATACAGTTAAGAAAAGGAAGCAAACAAAGGCAGATGCATTAAGGAGACCATAATAACTTGGCATGAACATTCATTCCCAGCACTGGCAGTCTGGTAACGTGCTGGCTCAGTTCTAGAAATTCAACTCCAGAAACTACCTCCTAAGTGTAGTCTTGCAAGAAAGAGAGTAGACGTCCTCTCTGTGCTCCATGAAGCTCCACCCAGCTCTAGTCTGAGTCACTGACAATTGGTTACGACTTCTTCCTTCAGATGTACGGTGGCATGAGAGGCATGAAGGGACTTGTGTATGAGACATCAGTTCTTGATCCTGATGAGGTAAGACTCCATTGTCCGCCCACCAGTGATGGTCAGGGGGACAGCACAGTGCAGACTAGGTGAATAGAGCTGAAGAACATGCTTTCTCTTCAGTGCATGAAAGTACAGAGTAAGAGAGTATAAGCAGGAGAAAGCATGTGAAGAATGAATATTTGAAAGTACTAGGGTTTTGTTTGATTTTGGTTCTCTTTTGACAGTTTTGTTTTCTTTGGTTTTTGAGATAGGTCTTACTCTGTAGCCTTGGCTGACCTGGAACCTACTGTGTACACCAAACTGGCCTTGAACTCCTGGCAGTCTGGTACAAGCATGACTTTTTTTTGCTTTTGTTTTTTTTTTTTTTTTAATTAAAAAAAAAAAAAAAATTCACCGGGCAGTGGTGGCGCACGCCTTTAATCCCAGCACTTGGGAGGCAGAGGCAGGTGGATTTCTGAGGCCAGCCTGGTTTACAGAGTGAGTTCCAGGACAATCAGAGCTACACAGAGAAACCCTGTCTTGAAAAACAAACAAAACGACATTTATGCGACTAGAGAGGTGGCTTAGTAGATGAGAACACATACTACTATTGTAGATAGATACCAAGTTCGGCTCTCAGCACTCACATCAGTTGGCTCGCAAACACGTGTTATTCCTGCTCTGTGGAGATCTGATGGCTCACGAATCTGCACTCACCTGTACACCCACACACAGACCCCCCCCCACACACACACACACAGTGGAAAGTAACTTGAATAGCCAGGTGGGTGGTGCGTATCTATCTCTTTTTGAGTTCAAGGCCACCCTGATCTATATAGTATATGCCAGGAGTATATTGATGCACTCTATCTCAAAAAAAAAAATTTTTTTTTAAGCAAATGAATATTTAAAAAAATACACCTTTTTTTGGTTTGTTTTGTTTGTTTTGAGACAGGGTTTCTTTATATAGTGCTATCCTTGACTCACTCTGTAGACACAGGCTGGCCTCTAAACAAGAGATTCTCCTGCCTCTGCCTCCTGAGTGCTGGGATTAAAGGTGTGCACCCAGGTCTACAGAGTGAGTTCCAGGACAGCCAGGGCTACACAGAGAAACCCTGTCTCAAAACAACAACAACAACAAAAAAAGTGTGCACCACTACACCCAGCCCCATAAATATATTTTTAAGTAAGTAGATATTTTTACTTTGTATGTGCATTTGTACATGTGCCTGGGTACAAGGACCACATTGTAAGTCTGAACGTCAGAAGACAACTTGTGGGAGTCGATCCTCTCCCACCACTTCACACCACTGCGTGTATCCCAGGATCAAACTCAGGCCTCAGGCTCCATGGCAAGTGTGTTCACCCACTGAAGTGTCTGGTAAAATCGTATGACTGTCAGATTAAATAGATTTAGTGGTAATTTTCACTCTTCTTTCTCAAGGGCATCCGTTTCCGAGGCTATAGTATCCCTGAATGCCAGAAGCTGCTGCCGAAGGCTAAGGGTGGGGAGGAACCCCTGCCTGAGGGCTTGTTTTGGCTGCTGGTAACTGGACAGATGCCCACAGAGGAACAGGTACAACCAAGAGCACTGGCTCTTGCCCTTCCCTCCCTTGCTTTTCTCTAGTCACGCGCCTACAGCTAGAGTTTCCAAGAGTGTGCTTTGAGAAGTATCAGCCGAGTCTGACCGAATCTAAGCGGGTTGACTGAACCCTGCTGGGTTTAGATTATCTGTACTCAGACATTACTGTCCCATTTTCCTGAGCGTCTCCTTATTCACAGGTATCTTGGCTCTCACAAGAATGGGCGAAAAGGGCGGCTCTGCCTTCTCATGTGGTCACCATGCTGGACAACTTCCCGACCAATCTGCACCCCATGTCTCAGCTCAGCGCGGCCATCACCGCCCTCAACAGTGAAAGCAACTTCGCCCGGGCATATGCAGAGGGCATGAACCGAGCTAAGTACTGGGAGGTAGGAGATTTGAGTGGGGTGAACTGTTAGGAACTGGGATCAGGGAGCACATGCTTACCATGAGTGAGGCCCTAAGTTCAGTCCCCAAAACTGAGAATTCACTGTAAGGTAGTACACTTGTTTCCTGTTGAAGTCATAAAGAAAATAGAGCATGGGGTCTCCTATTTTTTCCCCCTTTCTTTTTTTTTTTTTTTTTTTTGGTTTTTCGAGACAGGGTTTCTCTGTGTAGCCCTGGCTGTCCTGGAACTCACTCTGTAGACCAGGCTGGCCTCGAACTCAGAAATCCACCTGCCTCTGCCTCCCAAGTGCTGGGATTGAAGGCGTGCGCCACCACTGCCCGGCTTTTTTTCCCCCTTTCATCCTATTTGAGCACTCACGTAGCATGTGAAGGCCAGAAGACAATTTATAGGAATTTTCTCCTCATATGATGTGGGTACCAGGGATCAAACTCAGTTTGTTAGGTGCCATTATCCACTGAGCCATCTCACCAGCCCAAATAAGGAGAGTTCTTATGAAGCCCTAGGTTTGGGTGAATGATAGCTAATCAACTACAGTCTAGGACAACTAATGCCAGTCACTCTCTGTAGACAACCCAAGATACTGTCAGGGCTAGAAAGGTGACCAGCATCCTGCTAACGGGATCCCGAAACTAAAACGAGCTCATTAAACTGGCTAGCCTGCCTGGCCAGTAAACTCCAGGGATCCAGCAGTCTCGGCCTTCCCAACGCTATGGTTAGACACTACTGCTGTGCTTGGGTTTTCACATGGGTGCTGGAGATCTAAACACAGATCCGTGCTGGAGGAGTAAGCACTCGGCTGACTGAGCCATCTTCTCAGCTCCTTTTGTTCATTTGGAGTTAGGTAGTATAGGCAAAGTAAATGACACACAGACACATAAATACATACATACATATATATACACATACACATCACACAAACACATACCTACTATATACATACATACATATACACAGACACACAGATCAGACACACGTACATACAGACACATACATATATACACATATATCATACATACACATCACATACACACAGACACATATGTAAATACACATACATACAGATACACATACAGATACAGATATACACGCATATCATACACATACACATACATTGCATAGACACATACAGATAGACATATATGTACATACATACACGCAAATATCTCATACCACTTTATTAAACAGGGCAGGTAATGGGGCTGTTGAAAGGATCTTGCTATGTAGCAGTTACTGTCTTTGGATTCACTGTATAATCCAGACTGGCCTTGAACCTTCCTTTAGCCTTCCAAATGCTGGGATTATGGGCATTTGCTACCACACCATTTCATGAGATGCTGGGGATGGAAGACTATGTGTATCCTAGGCAAATACTCTTAAAGATTCTCTTATGTATTTATATATGAGCCATTGTGAGTTTATGTGCAACCTATGTGCATGGGAACCCATGAAGACCAGATGTTAAACCCCCCGGGACTGGAGGAATTAGGGGATGCTTGTGTGTCAGAGCATGCATGTGGAGGTCCTACCATGTGGAGCCTGGGAGTTGAACTCAGGTCCTTAGGCTTCGTAACAAGCACCTTTACTTGCTGTTCAAATAATTGTTATAGCTGGACAGTGGTAGCACACACCTTTAATCTCTTGAGAGGCGGTGGCAGGTGGATTTCTGAGTTTGAAGACAACCAGGGCTACACAAAAACCTGTCTTGGAAAACAAAACAAATAATTGTTATTTACTGTTTAGGTTACAATAATAGGAAAGATTGCCATGAAGTCAATGATTCAACTCGATAAGTTCATCTTTTGGGGGTTGATTTATCTTACGTGTATGAATGTTTTGCCTGCGTGTGTGTGTGTGTGTGTGTGTGTGTGTGTGTGTGTGTGTGTGTGTGTGTTTGTGTTCCACGTGTCTTTTTTGTTTGTTTGTTTTTGTTTTTTTGGGGGGATTTTCGAGACAGGGTTTCTCTGTGTAGCCCTGGTTGTCCTGGAACTCACTCTGTAGACCAGGCTGGCCTCGAACTCAGAAATCCACCTGCCTCTGGCTTCCAAGTGCTGGGATTAAAGGCCTGCGCCACCACTGCCCGGCTCCACGTGTCTTTGTAATGGCCAAACTCACTGCAGGTAAAGCACTGGGTATTTTGATATCTTAGACCTCTAGCTGTCACTTGTCCTATTATATTGGTGTGAAACTCTTGAGATCCAATATCAGTTGTGTCTCTTACCTCTGTAGCCCCTAAAATTCATCTTTTAGAAATAGACTAGTCAGCTAGGTATGGCAATGAATGCCATGACTGTCCTGGAACCCAGAGATCCACCTGGAGTAGGCCACCACCACCTGGCACATTATAAGTGCCCGTGAGATATTTTAGAGAGATCCAAACATTTTATGTGGTTTTGTTGTTGTAGATTTATATTTTGCATACATGCAAGACCCATTTTTTTAAAAACTGTCTTTTTTTTTTTTTTTCTGCATCTTATGAATGATAAATGATACCTAATGCAAAAATCTTGGCCAGAATTTTATAGCAGTGTAGCTAGTGATGCATGAGAATTGTGTCAGTTATATTTCTTTATCCAAGACAGCTATAATGGTGGCATGTTATTGCTTTGGGGGAATTTTTTAAATTTTTTTATTTTGAGACATTATAATTATACCTTCCCTTTCCTTCCCTTTTATTCCTCCAAACCCTCCCATATACCCCTCTTCGCTCTCCTGCAAATTCATGGCTTCTGTTTTTCATTAATCTGTGTCTTCGAGTACATCAGCACGTGTATTCCTAAATACATAAATATGACCTGCTCGGTCGTATAATAGTCTGTAAAATGTAAATGTGTATGTTTTCACTGCTGAGCATTTGGTATTTGATAAACAGTATGCTCTCCTTGGGGCATGTTTTTGAAGATTTATTTATTTACATATATGGGTGTTTTGTCTGCATGTCTGTCTGTGCAATACCAGAAGAGGGCGTTGATCCTCTGAATCTGGAGTTAACAGACCATTGTTAGGCAACGTGTTGGGTGCTGGGGACTGAACCTGGATCCTATGCAAGAACAAGTGCCCTTAACCACTGAGCCATCTCTCGAGCCTGGTTTTCTATCAAAGTATATATGTATCAAAACCTTGTATAGTATATCTAGTATAATGCATACCTAAAACATTGAAGCGCTTGCTAGTCAATAATTGGTCAGCACTTTGATGTGGACACTAAATATAGAATTAACTTTATAACATTGTTAAAAAGAAATAAAGAATTAATTTTAGAAAGTGGGCTGGTAAGGTGGCTCAGCATGTAAAGGCACCTGCACAGTCCTGGAAACCTAACTTCAGTCTCCCCATGGAAGGAGAGAGGATCACTCTGTGTGCTATGCCATGGGCAACTCCCTTTGTGTGCACGTGTTTAGTAGTACCAAAGTTGTAGCATCCTGGAGAAGACCACCATTGAGCACACCAGGGATCAGATTTTAGTTTAATTACTAAGGTCTGGGAACTCAGTTCTTCATCTGTGAATGGCCATTATGTATTTAGTGGGATGGAAACAATGGGGGATTGTGTGTTAATACACAGCAGATATTATAAACCTGGATCATAGTGGTTTACTCAGTATATGCTTGTTGTTATTACATACCTTGAAATATACTTAATATGTAACCACTCAGCATACAGCTGTCAACGCAAAGGACAGTCAGTATCATATCTTAATGCTTTGTGGGTAATTCCTTTTTTTCTCCACCTTTCTTCTCTCTCAGCTCATCTATGAAGACTGCATGGACCTGATTGCCAAGCTGCCGTGTGTTGCGGCGAAGATCTACCGGAATCTGTACCGGGAGGGCAGCAGTATTGGGGCCATTGACTCTAAGCTGGACTGGTCCCACAATTTTACCAACATGCTAGGCTACACGGACCCTCAGTTCACCGAGCTCATGCGTTTGTATCTCACCATCCACAGGTGAGCTCCAGTTAGTGTTAAACCCCAATGCCTGAACTATTTGGAAACGTTGTGTTTTATTTTTATTTTTGTTTCTTGAGACAGGATCTGTCTCAGACTCATAAAGAACTGCTTGCCTCTGCCTCCCAAGTGTGAGGATTAAAGGCATGTGCCACTATGCCCAGCAATGGGAGTTAGGGGTTGTTTAAAAAAAACACACAAACCAAACTTCTTAAAGTTATTATCTGGGAACAGATGGTCTGTAGCAAATGGGAAGAAACATCTTTTTTTTTTTTTTTTTTTAAAGATTTATTTATTTATTATGTATACA
Source organism: Uromys caudimaculatus (assembly GCA_028551405.1). Taxonomy (NCBI): domain Eukaryota; kingdom Metazoa; phylum Chordata; class Mammalia; order Rodentia; family Muridae; genus Uromys; species Uromys caudimaculatus. The sequence continues at coordinate 57,456,516 of CM052707.1, read as the reverse complement.
GCATTCTGTCTGTGTGTATGCCTGCAGGTCAGAAGAGGGCACCAGATCTCATTATAGATGGTTGTGAGCCACCATGTGGTTGCTGGGAATTGAACTCAGGACCTCTGGAAGAGCAGACAGTGCTCTTAACCTCTGAGCCATCTCTCCAGCCCCAAGAAACATCTTGTAAGGGTTGAAATTAGGCAAGAAATAAGGAAAGCTGAAAAGCCTAGGGAAATTAATTGCCTATGGTTAAAAGAGTAAGCTACTCACATAAGGGAGTCCAACTTCTCAAGAGCGCCCTCTTCTGGTCATCACTACTAAACTGGGATGGGTACCTGAGAATGTATGTGTAGCTGTGAATTTGATATCCTTATCAGTGGAAGTAGGGGTGGGGAGTGGGCATCCGCTGACTGGGCTCTACCACCTTTGTGAGCCCACGAGCTCAAGATGACAAAAGAAAAATGTCTGTGTCATAATCAGCCCTTCTCTTTCTCCCTTTGGCTCTGCCTTACATCCCCACAGTGACCATGAGGGTGGTAATGTAAGTGCCCACACAAGCCACTTGGTGGGCAGTGCCCTTTCAGACCCTTACCTGTCCTTTGCAGCAGCCATGAATGGGCTGGCAGGGCCTCTCCATGGACTAGCAAATCAGGTGAGACTGGCCTTTCTCTTTCTTCTGTTCTGTGTTTTGTTTTGACTCGCGTGCTCTGTCTCTTACCTTGGCATGTGTATTCACAACTCTCTTCGCCCACTCTTGAACTTAACATGTAGGAGGTGCTTGTCTGGCTGACACAGCTACAGAAGGAAGTTGGCAAAGACGTGTCAGATGAGAAGTTACGAGACTACATCTGGAACACACTCAACTCAGGACGGGTAAGCAGCCAGGAAAGAGACTAAGGCCCAAACACTGCAGTTTGAAAGAAAACTCCAGACCGTTGAGACCTTGTCTCAAGGAAAAAAATACAGGAAAGAATAAAAGCAGTCCCTGCATTAGCCAAGAAGGGGCTTTTTTTTCCTATTGTTTCTCTATGTGTTTTCCTTGTGAATTTAGTTTTCTTCTCTTTTTTTTTTAATTATTTTATGTATATGAGTACACTGTAGCTGTAATCAGACACACCAGAAGAGGGCATCAGATCCCATTACAGATGGTTGTGAGCCACCATGTGGTTGCTGGAAATTGAACTCAGGACCTCTGGAAGAGCAGTCAGTGCTCTTAACCACTGAGCCATCTCTCCAGCATGAATTTAGTTTACTTTTTTATGATGCTAGGGCTTGAACCCAGCGTCTTATGGCTGGGCAAGCATCCACCACTGAGCTGTATTTCCAGCCCTTACTTCACCTATTCTCAGGTCTCACTGAGCCGCCAGGTTGACTTTGATTTACAGTCCTGCATGAGCACCAGGACCAAATCACCCTAAGAATGAAGAGAAGAACCTTCTACCTGAACATGCCAACTCTGTTATTTTTTCCCGTTCTTTACAGGTTGTCCCAGGATACGGTCATGCAGTACTAAGGAAGACTGATCCACGATATTCCTGTCAGCGAGAGTTTGCTCTGAAGCATCTGCCTAAGGATCCCATGTTTAAGCTGGTTGCTCAGCTATACAAGATTGTGCCCAATATCCTCGTAGAGCAAGGGAAGGCTAAGAACCCTTGGCCCAACGTAGATGCTCACAGTGGGGTGCTGCTCCAGGTGAGTCCCCTCCCCCCTACTTTCTCCCTTGTACACCATTGTTCTCTGCCAAGCACAAAGTCAGCTCCCTAATCAGAGCAGGGGCGTGGACCCCAAAGCCTCACATGTGGCCTCTATTCGAGACAGGTCTCACTCAGTAGCCTTGACTGGCTTAGAATTCTATGAAGACCAGTCTGGCCTTGAACTCAGAGATTCATTGCCTCTGTCCCCAAGGGTTGGGATGAAGGCGTACACGTAGCACCAGGCCTGGCGCTTTTGTGGTTAGTTGATGGTGAGTGTGTATATGTGTCTATTGTATGTAAGTGCAATATGTACATAAGGATTCCAGGGGTGCTGTCAAGTGTCTTCCTCTGTTGCTTTGCATCTTATTTTTGGTGATAGGGTCTCTCTCTCTCTCTCTCTCTCTCTCTCTCTCTCTCTCTCTCTCTCTCTCTCTCTCTCTTTGGTTTTTCAAGACAGAGTTTCTCTGTGTAGCCCTGGCTGTCCTGGAACTCACTCTGTAGACCAGGCTGGCCTCGAACTCAGAAGTCCGCCTGCCTCTGCCTCCCGAGTGCTGGGATTAAAGGCGTGCGCCACCACTGCCCAGCTAATAGGGTCTCTTATTGAACCCGGAGCTCATTAATGCCACTCAGTGGTGACAAGCTCAAGTGGTCCTCCTGTCTCCAGGACTTCAGACACATGCCACAGCCCTGACTTATGTGCAAGTTGGGATCTGAACTGAGGCCCTCAGCCTTAACTGGCAAACATTCTACCAACTGAGCTGTTTCCTTGGCCTCTGACCGTAACCTTTGATTTCCTGCCTCAGACTCTTAAATAGATGGGATTTCAGGTCCACTCTGCCAGGCTCCACCAGAGCAAGGACTCTTTGTGTCTCCTCACAGAGCTCTCTGATGTAGTTGTTGTGGCAAGAGCTGAGGTTGAGCCCTTGACTGACTTGTGACTACTTTACTTTTCCTGGTGTTCTTTTTATTTAAAGGCTGACTGGGCTAAGACTGGAGAAGAGGGGTGGCAGGGGAGGGGGAATCTTTATGTTACTGTGGACTATATGTTCCACTGTCTCACAAGGCTTCTCTTCTACCTTAACAGTACTATGGCATGACGGAGATGAATTACTACACAGTCCTGTTCGGAGTGTCGAGGGCACTGGGGGTGCTGGCCCAGCTCATCTGGAGCAGAGCCCTAGGCTTCCCTCTAGAAAGGCCCAAGTCCATGAGCACGGATGGTCTGATGAAGTTTGTGGACTCTAAGTCAGGGTAAAATGGGAGAGTTGGGGGAAACTGACTATAAGAAAATGAGGAAGCTTAAAAATAAAGTATAATTTTGTTTTGTTTCAGGGGCCTTTAAGACTTAAACTGTATCTGAGGCACTGAAAATACATTTGAAGTTAAAATATAAATTAAGACTTGAAAGACAAAGTGACCCCTTCTCCCCTCACCAACTCACCTCCCCCTCCTGGTATGAGTTGCCCACCAGCTGTAGGATGACCGGGACTGATGCATGTGGTCAGGGTTAGCTCTGGCTACCCACCATCTCTAGAGCAAGAGTCTGGCTCCTCTCTTCTTTAGGTCAAAGCAGGTTACAGAAAAACTACAGTCACTCAGTGAAACTTTTGTTTCTACTCTGCCAGCCCCTAAATCATTTAGGCCAGGGACAGGCCCCCTCTATGTCCATAGAAATCATGTTGGATGTCAGCTGTGTCAAACGCTAGGCCTTTCCCTGTCCACAAGCACCTCCCACCTAGTAGCAAGATCTGTTGGTTAGCTGGGGACAGATGCTCCGGCAACCTTTTATCCCATCAGGTGACCATAATGGCATGGTATTTATTGTGACCGACTCCCAACATCTGAATTACTTCTCCTTTTAAATTATACCATTAAAGTTAAGGTCTGGGGTATTCTGTTTCCTTCCAGGCTTTCTATACCTGCTGTGCCTCCAGCTGAGGATGCTCTGGGCCTCCCTGGCCTGGACTCTGCCAGGGTCCTCTCCTAGCAGGTCTGTCCATCCGATCTGTGGTCTTCCCGGTCGTTTGGCTTTAGGTCTTTTACTTCCATGGAACATAAGCCACTATCTTCTGACCTTGGTTTCTCCTGTTAATATGCTCTGGCACAGAACAAGGGCTCAGGAATGACCAGCCTCCTCGGAGTCTGGTCCCAGGGGTTCTAGCCTTTCTTTTTGAACAACAGTTACACATAGTTCCCATTGAATATTAGATGGACCTAGGGCTGGGGGCACTCAAAACAGTAAGCCTTCTTCCCATCCCGGGTCAAGGAAATGGTCCTTTATTTATCAGTGTCTTTTGCTCTTCCCTGAAGTGAGAGCTCACAGCACGGCACTTATCTTAGCGGCCCCATTTGCACAGATTTTCAGTGACTCAGAATGCTCTACTGCCTTTTCTTTGAGAAAGGGTTCAGATACACTCCAGTTGTGCCCCTCCTTATCCAAGCTCTTGCCTGTGTTTGTACGGAACCCAACTCCAGCACCACACTGTTGAGATGGACACACTGTAAACCCCTGGGTAACTGGTAAAGTCATGATGCAGACTTCAGGTTGTTCTGTATAAAATGAAAAATAATAAATGTTTTTATTAACAATGTTTGAGCTTGCTATTATGTAAGGCCTGGAAGACTCAGTATGAGGAAGGGGTCTGGTTAGCAAGGTCTGAAGCAGTGGGTGATAGCTGATTCTGAGCGGTCCTCTTAGGCAAGCTGCACATTCAGAGGGAGGCTGATTTCCAAAGATGTTGAGTCTCTCCTCCAGGTTAAGAAGTCTTTACCTTTAACTCTCTTCCCTCCTGATTTGGACAGACTATAATGGAGACCTCACAAGTGCTCGCCTGACTAGTCCAGGAGCTGGTCCAGCCCAGTGGGTGAAAGGAACAAGAGGTCTTCCAAGGACAAACGTAGAAGGACTGCTAGCTCCAAGCCGTAACACTAGAGGGCGCTGTACTTAGTCTCCTTGCCACTTTGCTTAAGGAGGACCCCAAATAAGGGTGGTCCTCGGAAGCATTAGATACCTGGGAAGTCTAAAACCATGTGACTCTGTCCTGAAACTCCTGCTGCAGATGACTGTCTGGAATTGTCTATAAATAGGCGAGAGGGTAGGTAGTATGTCCTGGCATATAAGATGTGCTACTATAGTTAGCAGGGACACTCTGTCCAAGAGGCAGTCTTACACCTTTACTCCTGCAGGAAAAGAAGCTATGACTTTCTTCTAATTATGTTATCCCCTGCCCCCAACCCAAGAAACTACTCCACCACCACCCCCAAAAATGACAAATTCACACTGTCTCACCATTTATTGAAGTTTTATAAAAACTCAGGCCACCTGGAAGAAAAAAGGTCCATCCCAACAGTATGGCAACACTGTTGAGTGATTTCTCCTCCTTTGCTCTGTGGGCGCTGTGGTAAAGCAGCTCCTCACTTTCTACCTGTCAGACAGCATGGACAGTTACTAAACTGAGGCAGGTTGCCTTTTCTCCTGAGAAATCTTAGCAGGGTAAAAGTTAACTTGCCAGCCAGTATCTCTGTGTGAGGAAGTTACTACTATATTTCCTTGACTGAGTAGTAAGGTTTCTTGACCAGGCCCAGAGACAGCAACCACCCTGATTTTTATTTGGTGTGCAACAGCCGTGGGCATGTGAGGTTTTCAGAATGTGCTGGACCCTTTCCTGTGTATCTATCTCACTTCTGTATCTGCTATCTTTCCTGTGCCCAGGCAGCATGCAGTCCAGTTTAGGAAGAATTGAGAGGTGAAACTTAGACCTCTCTCAGAGCAAGAGCCAAACCAAATAAATAAAATTGGGTGGGAGGAGGGGTTAGAGGCAGGGGACAATCCCTTGTCTCAGGTTTGGTGCACCTCGTGGAACATCAGTTCACGGGGGATGGCTGTTTCTGGACCAAACTTGGTCGCTGCCCGGCGCTCAAAGGCAGCAACGTTCTGTTTTACAACCTCATCAAAAAACATGGTCGCCAGCTGGGAGTGGAGCAGAGAACGAAATTCAAAGGAAATCTGGAAATGAAAGAGAGACAGAAACATCAAGACCATGGTAGATAGATAGCTCCTGGCCAAATCAAGAACACTGATCTGTGGTGCCTTTTCCCCCTCTTCCCCTTCCCCTAACTCAGAACTGAGTAAAATGTAAATCTAGTATGGACTTAGACCTCTGGGTACTTGATGACTTGGAAGTGTTTAGTGTTTAGTTCTACCCTCATTCCCATCCATGCCTATGTCACAAAACCTGACTCACCGAGAAGTCCACAGTGCAAGTTCGAGGGTAGGCAGGAATACCAGGGCTGAATCGCCAAATAGTCTCTAAGTGGTTGAAGAGCTTGCCGTCAGTGCATACAGCCTGGAATAAAATGCACTCGACTAATTAACTCCCGTTATTAAGGAAGAGGGGTGGTGTTAGAACTTCAGTTCTCAACCTGTTGGTCACAACCCTTTTGGAGTTCATAGAATAACCCTTTCACAGGTCACCAAAACCTGTCGGGAAAATTTAGGTTATGAAGAGTCTCCTCAGCATTAGGAAGGTTGAGAACCACTGAGCTAGAGGGTTTAGCTCGGTGGAACTAACACAGCATATGTGATATCCTAGGTTGGCCCAGCATGACTCAAAATAATTAAAAGTGGTTTTCTTCCCTTTAATGTTATATTTGGTAAAAAATTTTATCACATAGACATCAAGTAATTGCAGGAACAGCCAAAGTAGTCTTTGACTGTGAAACTGCTAAGGAACATAAAACTTCATGGGGAATCCCTCCCTCCCAGGCAGGCCTCACCTTAACCATGTGTGGTTTGACCATGGAGACTGCAGAGGTATAACGTTCCAAGACAGGTGGAAACCCAACCTCCAGCTGGGCTTTCAGGTGACCCTTACGGCTGGATACTACCAGTGACTTCTTACACCACGGTACAAACTCTCGGTACTCCTGGACATTGGACACCACTTCAAACATCTCCTGCATTGAGTACCTAGAGCAAGAGGAATCGGAGGCCAAGGAACTGCCAGCAGGTCAAAGCTTCCCTGCCATTGGTCTCAAAATAAGACCTTTGCCTATTAACCCATTAACCAAGGAGCAGACAAACCTGGATGATGTATTTTACAACTAGAATGAGAGCTTCCTGCCCCCCACCTGACAAGGTCTCGTGTATCCCAGGCTAGCCTTAAACTCCATGTAGTTGAGGTGATCTTGAACTATTGATGTTCCTGCCTCTACTTCCTGAGAGCTGAGATTAAAAATGTGCACACCACACCTGGTTAGTGTTGTGTTAGGGAGCACACACAGCCTTGTGCATGCTGGGCAAGCACTCTGCCAACCGAGACACATCTTCAGACCACAATGCTTTTACACTGTTTTATCCCAATACAGACTGTACATGACAGGTGGTCAGTTCTTTTTTGTTTTGTTTTGTTTTTTTGTTGTTGTTTTGGTTTTTCGAGACTGGGTTTCTCTGTGTAGCCCTGGCTATCCTGGAACTCACTCTGTAGACCAGGCTGGCCTCAAACTCAGAAATCCACCTGCCTCTGCCTCCCGAGTGCTGGGATTAAAGGCGTGCGCCACCACTGCCCAGCCAGGTTGTCAGTTGTATTGGTAGTCAAATCTCATTTTTTTCTCCTGTTTTGTATGGAACATATGTACATATCAGAGAACAACGTGCAGCACTCAAGTTCTCCATTATGTGGATTTGAGAAATCTCAATCAGGCCTTCTGGCTTGCTGGCTGGTGCCTTTACCCGCTGAGCCACTGGAGTTTTTAAGAGTCTTGTATAGCCCAGGCTGACCTTAAGCTCACTGTGGAGCCCATGTTGGCCTCATTCCTGAGTCTCCTGCCTTAACATCATCCTAGGAACACACCTCTACAACTTCCTAACAGTGGCTTTGTAAACCACCTGTGCCTCCATCTTGCCTATAACACAGTGGCGCTTAATAATACTTGGTCCGTGGGCTCAGGAGACCTGAATGAGACAATCTGGGTAAAATGCCTATGTGTATGGACTGGAGATGGATCTCAATAGATAGATGCTTGTCTGGCAGACGGGAAGCCTTAGGTTCAGTCCTCAGCAGCACAGACATGGGTGGTGCTAGAGCAACGGCTGCTCTTGCAGAGGACCCAGGTTTGATTCCCAGCACCCACATTGGGGAGCTCACGGTAGTTTACAACCTCTGTAATCCAGCTCTAGGAGGACAACTCTCGTCTCCAAGGACACCTACATTCGAGTGTGTGCACACACCCCACACGGTTACACGCATTTAAACATTAAAAATAAATGGGTGCGGCAGTATTCACCTGTAACTCAACACTTGGGGTTGTTTACCTATTCAACCTAGCAGCTTATATGTAATAAGTGTTCCACGCACCTACTCGGTTGTACTCAGAGTACATTATTTGTCAGAAAAATAATGCCCTGTTGTCTTTTTTTTTTTTTTTTTTAATATGTTACTCCAAGCATGGTATCCACACACCTTTAATCCCAGTACTAGAGAGGCAGGTAGATTTCTGAATTTGAGGACAGCCAGGGCTACACAAAGAAACTGTCTTGGCAAACACCAAAACCAGTAATTGTTAGTTATTGTGTAGGTTGCAGTCATAGAGAAGATCGCTAAAGAGTGAGTTCCAAGACAGTCATGGCTACATAGAAAAATCCTGACTCAGAGTATTTTACACTCATCTGTATATGGGAGTATGGGTGTCACAGTTTGTACTGGAGGTCAGAAAACAACCCCCAGAAATTGGCTCCGCTCTTCCACCATGCAGATCCAGGGAGTCAAACTCAGGCGTGAACCTTGGCTGCAAGTATCCACACCTCAAGAGCCATTTCACCACCACCATCTCTTTTCTAGATAAAGTCTAGTTGTAGGGCTGGAGAGATGGCTCATCGGTTAAGAGTATGACTACTCTTCCAGAGGTCATGAGTTCAATTCCCAGCAACCACATGGTGGCTCACAACCATCTGTAATGGGATCTGGTGCTTTCTTCTGGTGTGTCTGAAGAGAGCAATAGTGTACTCATATACATAAAATAAATAAATAAATCCTTAAAAAAAAAAAAAAAAGTCTAGTTGTATAGCCCGCAGTGCAGATTATCGAGCTGAAACTGACAGGGATCCTCCTGCCTAAGGTTGCTAAATTTGTAAGCTTCTACTACCACCAAATTTTTAAAAATTAATGTGTATGTTTTGGGAAGGGGATGCACACGAGTGCAGGTGCCCATAGAGTTCAGAACAGGACAGAAAATCCTCTGAAGCTGGAGTCACAGGCTGCCTAGTGTAGGTGCTAGGAACTGAACTCAGCAGTGCAGGCTCCTTACCATAAAGCCATTTCTCCAACCTCCGCCCTCCAATATTTTTATAGTTAAAGAAATTTTTAGGTTTTTTTTTTCATTATTTTATGTGCATGACTGTTTTGTCTCCATGTTTATCTGTGCATCGCACATGCTGTTGCTTGAGGGGGTAAGCCTCCACGTGGGGCTGGGAAATGAACCAGACCCTTTGCAGCAACGAGTGCTCTTTATCACTGAGCTAACCCTCCAGTCCCTATAATTTAAATTTTTAAAAGCATTTTTGTGCCGGGCAGTGGTGATGCACATCTTTAATCCCAGCACTTGGGAGGCAGAGGCAGGTGGATTTCTGAGTTCGAGGCCAGCCTGGTCTACAGACTGAGTTCCAGGACAGCCAGGACTACACAGAGAAACCCTGTCTTGAAAAACCAAAAAAAAAAAAAAAAGCATTTTTGTTAGAGGTGGACATGGTGGTACATGCCTTTAATCTCAGCACTTGGGAGACAGGCCAGCCAAACCTAGGTAAAGCCTTTTTAGTCCCAGTGCTTAGGAGGCAGAAGCAGGCAGATCTCTGAGTTTGAGCCTAGCCTAGTCTACATAGTTCCAAGGTAGACAGCCAGAGGTATAAAGTGAGACCCTATCTCAAACAACAATAACAAAAGGCTGGGCTTAATTAAGTCCAGTAATAGAGTGATTTCTTAGCATGTACAAGGCCCTAGGTTCAATCACCAGCACTGCAGAAAAACAGCAGCATGGTGGCACATGTCTATAATCCCAGCTCTAGGGAGGTAGGTGGAGGCGAGATACAAGTTCAGTCTTCAAGTTCAAGGCCAACCTAGGCTACGCGAGAGCCTGTCTCAAAATGTGTGTGAGCACACACACACACATACTCACGCACGTGCACAAACACAAGCACAATATATATGATACAGGCTTTGGCTATGTAGTCCAGAGAAGCTTCAAGCTTAGATTACAGGCTGTGCCACCACACCCAACTACCTAGTGGGTCTGATAAATTTCTATGATGTAACACAATTCTAGACTAATGCACCTGCAGAGCAACTAAGGTGTGAAATTTAGGCTGAAAGGCTGGCAGCAAAAACGTTGCTGGGGGCGGGGGGTGAGTGGTCCAATATGAATCTTACCCACATGGTTATTTATTTGGAGGGGGAAAAAAGGGATGCTCACCCCATGATCCTACGCTCCGAGTAAGCCTTTCGCTTGTTGGTGAAGGGGGCAGCAAAGCCCATGAAGGAACGACTAGGAGGTAGGCCACCCTCGGCCGCCAAGACCTGGGCAGCGCGAGGCAAGAAGAGATTACAGGAAATCAGAAACCTAGCGCCAAAAGGAAAGGAGAGGCAGCGTCACGATTCTTTTTTTGTATTCAACTAATTCCAGGTGAAGGGGAAAAGGGATGCATCACGGAGGAAGGTCGTTCGGGCAAGCTTTTCTCTCCCTAGCACCTGCTGCAGCTAGCGGGGCTGGCCGGCCAAGCAGTCACGAGTGCGAAAGGTCGAGGGCGGCTGAGGACAGGGCTAGGGGTGGGGATGGGAAAAAGAAGGGCACGTCCGAAGTGCCAGCTGCCTTTGGGGCAACGTTACTGCTGCAAGCAAACTAAAGCATCTCGACTCCAGGGTCAGGCCAGGCACATCAAAACCAGAGCGCCTGCGAAGACCAAGAAGTGGCTGGCACGCACCAGCCCCGAGCATCTAACTTGTGCGCGTATCTCCAGAGCTCCATTAGAGCTCTCAGAGCACCACCAATGCCAGCCCGCGTTGGTGCTGGGCGATCCCCTCCGATCCTGCGCGGATGCCTGTGCCTGCCTCTCACCTCATTGGCCAGGGCGGCCGTGGAGGGCCCGGGGGCGGGGTCGGGACGGAGCGCGCGCCCCGGCAGAGCGAGAAGCCCCAGCAGCTCCGGGCGGCCGCGCGCGTCGGGGCCGGGAGCCTCCGCGCGCCCGCAGAGGCCATGCGCGCACCCCTGCCTGGCACTCCGGGCGGCAGCAAGCTGCAGGAGAGGCCGGGCAGGAAGGGCGGCTCGGGCTCCGGCTGCCTTCGCCCTGCTCCGGCCCGCGCGCCGGGTAGGCTGTCACTGAAGCGGTGACCGCAGCTCCCGGTCCCCTCACGTCACGCGGTTGCCAGGGATCGGGAGAGCGAGGAAGGAAGGGGCAACGCTGCCTGTCGGGAGATGTAGTTTCTTTGACACCTCTGGAGAGAAAGAAAGGGCGCTGGGTGCATGTCTGAGGAGCTGCAGAGATGACTCGGGGGAGCGAGATCGCCTGGCACAAACTACTTGGCCAGTCTGTGGTCACAGGACCTGATACGTAGGCGCAGAGGCGACGTCCTGGGCGTGTCAACGGCAGATGGCTGTAGATGTCCGGAGGAACGTCTCTCAGAGCCCTTTAGAGGGAGAGGCTCTGTTCATCCTATGGCCTTCGCAGTGCCTGCTCCCGATTTACATCTTTGGAAACGGATATTAACGTTGCAAATTCTGGGCTGACTTGCATAATCTCTTCTCGATCTACACGACCTTACTCCCTTACTCCCCCTCTCCTTATTTGAGACAAGACAATTCAGGCCTTGAATTTGCAGTCCTCCTTCACGAACGTCCCTAGGAGCATAATTTCCTCCCTAATATTTATGGAAAGAAGTCTGAGGCAGAAGCAGGGGAGTTGCCACGAGTTCCAGGCTAGCCTGGGCTACATAATCCAGTTTTAGAGTAGCCAGGTCTACACATTGAAGCAAGCCCTACTCTCAGACCAAACCAAACAAAGACGACTGGTTTGTTTGTTTTCGGAGCCGGCTTCTATGTAAACTTGGTTCCACTGAACTCTTAGCTGCTGAGACTGCTGAGATTACACACATGCGCCCCAGGAGGGGACAGCTTCGGGTGTTGTTGTTTTTTTTAAAGATTTATTTATTTACTTTTTTTTTTTTTTTTTTTTTTGGTTTTTTTCGAGACAGGATTTCTCTGTGTAGCCCTGGCTGTCCTGGAACTCATTCTGTAGACCAGGCTGCCCTCGAACTCAGAAATCCACCTGCCTCTGCCTCCCAAGTGCTGGGATTAAAGGCGTGCACCACCACTGCCCGACCCATTTATTTACTTTATAAGTACACTGTAGCTGTCTTCAGACACACCAGAAGAGGGCATCGGATCCCATTACAGATGGTTATGAGCCACCATGTGGTTGCTGGGAATTGAAGTCAGGACCTCTGGAGGAGCAATCAGTGCCTTTGACCGCTGAGCCATCTCTCCAGCCCGGGGTGTTTGTTTTATTTTGAGACGAGATCTCGCTCTGGCCTTGAACTCATAGGCATCTTCCTACCCCAGTTTCCCAATTGCTGGAATTACAGATGTGAGCCACCACTAGCCAAAATTTACCTTTAGAGAAAAGAACCATCGTTGTCTGGAAAAAAATGTGTACTCAATAGAGGATGAGACATCACAGGCAGAAAGCCCAACAGTGAATATCACTTCCCAGGAGTCAAGGAGAAAACAATTGCTCTTGGGAAAAGTAGGACCAAAGGAAAACGAGAGAAGAAAAGCAAACTACAAATTAGAAAGAGACTAGCCTAGATGGGTGCAAGAGCAAGCAAAACTCTCTCGTGTGAGGCTAAATCTAAGGTCGTCGTCGGGGGGAGGGGACTGCCATAGAGCACGCTCTGCTTTCCCTCTGCTGGGTTAAAGCTCCCCACATTCATACGAGCTTTGCCTGACAATGGCAATGTGCTGGCCGGAAGAAGACAGGCAATCAAAGCTACATTGTGATACAAGTCAATTGCTTTACACAAATAAGGTCATAGACTCAGAGTCAAGATGAGGCTAGCCGGATGGCTCAGTGGGTAAGGGTGGTTGCCACCCAATCTGACCTGAATTCAATCCCCAGGACCCCCCCATGGAGAGAACCTGCTCCACTGGCCAAACACACACACACACACAATCTCACACACACACACCATGCATACACACTCTCACACACACAGAGAAACACTACACATACATTTACACTCATTCACACACACACACACCATGCATGCACACACACATACACATTCTCATGCACACTCACAGACACACACACACCATACACACACTTTCATAAAAAGTTGGGTTGTATAATGACCAAATGAACGTTTTGTCTCTTTTCCTTTTCACCTTCTTCCACCCTCCTGGGGGGCATGAAGCCTCCAGATACAGAATTACTTCATTTCTTCTCTCCTAACACCTTTCCTTCCAAGCCCTTCAGGGGAGAGCCTGCTGTGCCCTCATTCCCACCTCCCTTCCAGGTCAAAGGTGGTGTTCCTTCTGCGCATGACCTTGAAGGGCAGCTTACTTCTTCCAGCTTCTTTCTCTGGTCTGCACCCACCTCCTCTGACGTCTGAGACAGCTGCTTGGAGCAAGGAGTAAGGTTGGGCAAAAGAAGGACGTTAACTGGGATGCATGACTGAACCGTGACCTCATTAACACAGCCTTAACAGAGTTAACTGCCTCAGAATCCCTAAGGTCTGGGAGCCCTACAAAACCAATGTGCTTGCTGTTCTCCAACTAATTAGATAGCTAATTACTCCCATTTAATCCTTTCCTAGTTCATTCCCCTTACCTCTTGTGCTCCTGACATTTTACACCAATAATTCCTTTTAAGTAAAACACCTCCTCCAGGAAGACTCCCTTGACTGAACCCACATCAGTACTGCTCTGAATACTGGATTTCATGAAAATAAGCATGTATCTTATATGTTCTCTTCATTTTATGTGTTATATTTTCCTGGGTTGTAAACATTTCAAAAAGAGACACTTGTCATAACTTTTTCTTTAAAAACACAAACAAAAAACTTTTGCTTGAGAGCTGGAGAGATGGCTCAGCGGTTAAGAGCACTGGCTGCTCTTCCTGAGGTCCTGAGTTCGGTTCCCAGCAACCACATGGTAGCTCACAACCTTCTGTAATAGGATCTGATGCTCTCCTCTGGCATGCAGACATATATGCAGGTAGAACAGTCATATACATTAAAAAATAAAATAAAATCTTTTGTTTGGTTTTGAGATAGGGTCTCAGAGGCTTTCCTCAAACTCACAATTTAACTAATCAAGGTTGTCTTTGAACTCCTGATATCTCTCTTCCTGAGTGCTGAGGTTACTGGCTTGCACTGCCATACTTAGCTATAACTTATTTGTTTGTTTTGAGACAGGGTCTCTCTACATAGCCCTGGCTGCCCTGGAACTTCTTACATTGGCCAGGCTGACCTCAAACCCTCAGAGATCTGCCTGCCTCTGCCTCCCAAGTGCTGGGACTAAGGGTATTTGCCACCATACACAGTTTAGCTAAACCTTCTAAGTTTCTACCTACCGACTAGTTAGTATGGTGAGGTATACACACTGAATCTTAACATTATTTAGTGTTGTGGGGTACCCATCAGAGAAGACTACTCAGTCATAGGTTTAAGCCAATAGAAAGTCTTTATTAGCTGGCTAGCAAACTACACTGGGTGTTCAGGATCCCAGTGTAGCTCCGAGACTTTCTCAGGGTGATCTTTTTTCTTTTTCTTTTTTTTTTTTTTCCGAGACAGGGTTTCTCTGTGTAGCCCTGGCTGTCCTGGAACTCACTCTGTAGACCAGGCTGGCCTCGAACTCAGAAATCCACCTGCCTCTGCCTCCCAAGTGCTGGGATTAAAGGTGTGCGCCACCACTGCCCAGCTCTCAGGGTGATCTTTTAAAGCACAAAACCCATGTCCTGGTTGACATGCTTCAGTTAACCAGAACAGTTAGCTGGAACTACAGAAGCCGAAAAGCAAAGTTAATACATGTAGTGACTTTCCCAGAAACTATGGACTTTGATGGATTAGGTCCTTCATTTTCATTTTGGCAAATAAACTATGTGCCAGATTTTTTTGGCCTGAACAATACTTCCATCATGGAGTTGATTGTGCTAAGGTCTGAGTGCCTGTTACGTCAGAAGAATAAAAACCAAACTTGAAAGGAAGACAGGCTAGTTAGGCTTGGTTCTGCACACCTGGGATCTCAGAAAGCAGAATGAATTTGAGGCCAATCTAGGCTACATAGTAAGTCTGAGGCCATCTTATGCCAAAAAAAAGAAAGAAAAAAAGAAAAAAGAAAAGAAAATGAAAGAGAGAGGGAAGAAAGGAATGGATGGATGGAGAGAGAGAGAGACAGACAGACAGACAGACAGACAGACTTGGAAGTTTTCAGAGAGAGAGAGACAGACAGACAGACTTGGAAGTTTTCCAATGCCCAAATGTATGTCTGTGTACCACATGTGTGCTTGGTGCTCTCAGGCCAGAAGGGCACTCAGACCCCCAGATGGTTGTATGCCTCTGTGTGGATACTGGGTCTTGAACCCAGGTCCTCTGGAAAAGCAGGCAGTACTCCTAAATGCTGAGCTCTCACACCTAGCAATTTTTTTTTTTTTTTTTTTTTGGTTTTTCGAGACACCGTTTCTCTGTGTAGCCCTGCTGTCCTGGAGCTCACTCTGTAGACCAGCCTGGCCTCGAACAACTTCTGATTTTTAAGGCCAGGTCTTCGTAGTACGAGCTGACCTGAATGTCAAGGCTGACCTTGAACTCCTGATCCTCCTACCTCTACCTCCCTTGGGCTTGGATTGCAGGTATGTATTATCATCCCCAACGAGTTTCACAAATATCAGTTCAGAAGTTGAATTTAGGACTGAGCACATAGCCGGCCTTTGTCAACAGCTCCATCCCTCGCCACACATTCCTGGGAACTCCAGACATGTCCGTGTTACTAAACCATTTCCTTTCTTTCTTCCCTGGGAAACCCTCTTTCTTGCTCTATGTAATATTAGAAAATAAGCTCTAGCCCTTCCTCTTCCCATCTGTCCAGAGATTCAGTCTGGCTCTCTCCCTGGTTCACCTCCACTCCTGAGCCAGGCCTCATGACTCCAGCTCAACCCCAGCCTCCGAATCCTCAGGTTACTAAGAGCTATTTTGAGCAGTAGAGGGTGTGTGCTCCCCTCCTCCTCTTGGGCCATATCCTAGCTTAGCCCATCATATCCAACGGCCAAGCAAGCATCCATGTGATTCTCAGCCATGTTCTGTTCCTATCTCCTACCTCCTCTTTCTCCTCCTCCTCCTCCTCCTCCTCCTCCTCCTCCTCCTCCTCCTCCTCCTCCTCAGATATAAAGTGCCAGTTCCCGATGCTGATTTCCTAGGCTTAGAAAACCAGCTAACCGCCAGACAGTGGTGGTACACGCCTTTAATCCCAGCACTTGGGAGGCAGAGGCAGGCGGATTTCTGAGTTCGAGGCCAGCCTGGTCTACAGAGTGAGTTCCAGGACTGCCAGGACTACACAGAGAAACCCTGTCTAGAAAAACCAAAAACCAAAAACCAAAAACAAAAAAAAAAAAAAAAAAAAAGCTAACCAACAAACAGTAACAACAATAACCAATACTTGTGTGTGATGTACTTTTTTTTTTTTTTCAATTTGTAATGCTATGGATCAAACCCAAGACTTCAAACATGCTAGGAAGCATTCTTTCATTAAAATTTTTTTTACATTTATTTATTTACTTATTGTGTGTACACATAAGCATTCAAAGGCACATCTGTGTGCCATGGCGTTCATGTAGAGATTAAAGGACAGCGTGCAGAAGTAGGTTCTGCTGTTCTGCTACACAGGTTTCAGGCATTAAACTTAGGTCATCCACACCATTTTAACATTTAGCTATATCCTTATCCTCAGTTCTCTTTTATTAATTTTTGTTTGGTTGGTTGTTTGGTTTTTCCAGACAGGGTTTCTCTGTGTAACCCTAGCTGTCCCAGAATTTACTTTGTAAACCACGGTGGCTTCGAACTCACAGAGATCCTCCTACCTCTGTTTCTTGAGTGCTTGGATTATAGGTGTGCTCCACCAGCACCCGGCTGTTTTTATTTAGGTATATGTTTAGGGAGAGTAGGAGGGGGTGTGGCACATGAATGCTGGTGCCTGAGATGGCCAGAAGAGGGCATCAAATTCCTTGGTATTACAGGCGGTTGTTAGCCACCCAACGTGGGTACTGGGAACCAACTCTGGTTTGCACAAGAGTCGCGAGTGCTCTTACTGGATAAGCTGACTTTCCAGCCCCCTCAGACCTCATTGGCCTTTTTTTTTCTTTCTTTCTTTCTTTTTTCTCTGAGACAGGGTTTCTCTGTGTAGCCCTGGCTGTCCTGGAACTCACTCTGTGGACCAGGCTGGCCTCGAACTCAGAAATCCGCCAGCCTCTGCCTCCCAAGTGCTGGGATTAAAGGCGTGCGCCACCACTGCCTGGCTTCATTCGACTTTTTGAGACAGGACCTCAAGTTGCCCCTTGAGCTCGCCCTGCCTCAGCCTCCTGAATGGTTGGAATGACAGGTGTATATCTCCTCAGCTGGTTGGTCCCGTGTGATGCAGAACGTTAAGCCTCAGCCTTCACGCATGCTAGGCGCTAGAACCCTAGCCTCTTTTATTTTTTATTTAAAAATATTTATTTTTATTTCTTGCCCATGAATGTTCCCGTGCATGCGTGTAAGTACACCAAGTGTGTGTAGTGCCTAGAGAGGTCAGAAGACTTTGAATCTCCAAAAAACGGGCGTTACAGACAGTTGTCAGTAGCTACATGGGTGCTGGGAGCCAAACTCTGGTCCTCTGTATAAATAGCAAGCACTTTTAACTGCTGAGCTATTTCTCCAGCCTCCTCTCCAAATTATTATTATTATCATCAGTATCATCATCATCATTATTATTATTATCATTATTTGGAGGCAGAGTGTTGCTATGTAGCGCAGGCTGACTTTGAACTCACTATACAGCCTCAGGAATGCTGGGAATACAGACTTACACACTATCCCTGGATCTTCTGGGTTTTGTCTAGGGGAAGGAACATTGTCAATAGTTGTAAGAGAGTATTTGCTTATTTTATTTATTTATACTTATTGACGTATAGACAGTGCGGTTTAGTTTTTACT
This sequence comes from Uromys caudimaculatus, assembly GCA_028551405.1. Taxonomy (NCBI): domain Eukaryota; kingdom Metazoa; phylum Chordata; class Mammalia; order Rodentia; family Muridae; genus Uromys; species Uromys caudimaculatus. Next base: position 57,438,611 of record CM052707.1, on the reverse strand, counting down.
GTTAACTTGACACAACCTAAAGTAATCTGTAAAGAAGGAACCTTAATCGAAGAATTGTCTAAGGTTGCCTGTGCCTTTAATCCCAGCACCAGGGAGGCAGAGGTAGGAGCATCTCTGGGTTTAGAGGCCAGCCTGGTCTTATGGTGAGTTCCAGGACAGCAGGCTACATAGTGAGGACCTGTCTCAAAAAAAAAAAAAAAAAAAATTGCCTTCACCTGAGAGCATATCTTTTAATTTTTTAAAATTCTTTTCAATTTAACTTATAAACTTTAATTATCTTACATGTATGAATGTTTTACCCACCAAAATCTCTGGAATTGGAGTTACAATCTGCTATTAGCTACTATGTGGATCTGGGGATTAAATTTAGGCCCTTTGGAAGAGCGGTCAGAGCTCTTTATCCGACCCAGCTACCCAGCCCCATCACTTTCTTGTTGGTTTGATGTAGCCCACTGTGGGCCATACCATCCCTAGAGAGGTGGTTCTAAAGTAGGTAAGAGGTTAAGTTTGAGCCGGCAAGCTGCATTCCATCCTGGATTCTGCTTTCAAGTTCCAATCTAAGTTTCTGCCCTAAGTTTTCTCAAAGATGGACTGTGCCCTGGACATGTAAGATGAACTAAACCCTTTCCTTCTCTTAGTTGGGTTTTGGTCATTGTTATCATAGCAACACAAAGGAAGCTAGGATAGACTGGGGCTCATTATGTAGACAGGACAGTTCTTGAACAGACAATCCTCCTGCCTCAGCTTCAGGAGCGCAGGAATCTTATACATCTCATTCATGCCTGGCTCTAAAGCATCTTCAGTCTCCACTTTTCTTTTTCCCTCGGCCAATTGTCCCTGATTGGCTGCCTCTTTTGACCTCTCCAATGGGTGAGGGGGAGTTCCTCTCTACCGCCTTTTTACCGGGAGAAACAGTTATTACCCTAACCTGGCAGGGGTAATTATGGAGTTGCGGTTGGGCTTAAAGGCCTTCTCCAGCTGCCAAGTGTCCTGCTCTTCGTGGAGGCTTCCTGAAGAAGGAGTCTTTCTTGGGATTTCTCTGCAGCTTAACAATCTTTCTATTTTCTTTCTACCCAGTGGAGACCGGTTCTGGGTCTATCTATAAGTCTCGGGTCGCCACACTCGGGTTTCCACTATCTCTGGGGGACTCGGGGGGTGTGAGTGCAGTCAGGAGGCGTCCGCTCTACCGGAGCATTGTGGGCTGGGGGAGCTCTCGCCGGCTGTTTTGGTCCTGAGCTCGGGAGTCACTGGGGGAGCGAGACCCGACTTCGTGCCATGGGCCTGCGGGAGACCCCTCGGGCCGCCCGGCTGCAGCGGAGGGCACAGCGGGGTCTGCTGGCAGAGTGGAGGAACCCGCGCGCGGGGCAGGGCGAGCCCGGGTCGCCCTGGCCGTCCTGGCGCGGGGCGAGGGCGCCGAGGCCTGGGCAGCCTGTGCGGACAGCGAGCACCCCGAGGCCCGGCCAAGGCTCGCCGCCAGGGAGCGCTGCGGGCTCCCGCTCGCCCGCCCCCCGGTAGGCGGGGCCGCCCTCTCCCCGCAGCCGCCGCCGCAGCCGCCGCCTGGGCCGCCCCGTGTCCCCGGTGGAGCCACCGCCGCCGCCGCTGCCGCCGCCGCCGCGAGCTCGATGCGGACGGAGCCTGGGCCGGGCCATGGGGATCCTCAGCATCACGGACCAGGTCAGCTCTCCCTCCCTTCCCCACTTCCTCTTTCCAGGCCCCGGCGCCGCCGCCACGCGAGCCCGGGGATGTGCGGCCTAGGCTGGGCCCGAGCCCGGGGTTCCCGCGGCTCCCGCCGCGCCCCACGCCGTGCTTCCCTCTGCGGAGCGGGTGTCCTTGGGAGCCTGGCGACCGGTGGAGGCACCGCGGGAATCCGCTGCAGCCAGGACTCCTGTAGCGGAGCCCCTCCAGGGACGCCCGCCTCTAACCTGTGTGCTCCCCCACCTCCCGGTAACGCTGTGGCTCGGGCCCGCTCCCTGAAAGCTGGTTCTCCCTGCAGCCGCCCCTGGTCCAGGCCATCTTTAGCCGAGATGTGGAGGAAGTGCGTTCCCTCCTCTCGCAGAAGGAGAACATCAATGTACTGGTGAGTTGTGAGCAGGGAGGATGGCGAGCCAGAATCCGGGCTCCGGTGTTCGGGACCCCTCCCCACAAGTGGAGCGGCTCCGTTTCTCCTCTGCTCTGATGAAACTGCAGCTCTTTTTACCCAGAAATGGGAGCCTGCTCCGCATTAAAGGTTGGTCAGGCATGGAGCACCGACCATGGGTTCTGGGGATGCCCAGAAAACGGTGTTCTCTTCTCAACCATCGGGGTCTGCAGCGCCCCCACCCCTCCTGGAAGAAGGAGTAGGTTTCTCTGTCGGTAGCCCTGACTCCACCCTCCCAGGATGCTGGCTTTTGAAGCCCGGTATTGGGATTTAAGACCCTGCACAACCTAGAGGAAGGGAAGGGCTTGGGGTTCTCACACTTGAACTGGCGTTCGGGATAATTTTTCTCGACAGCTGCTTCTCATTTCTGCCTTTCCAGGACCAAGAGAGGCGAACCCCATTGCATGCTGCTGCCTACGTAGGCGATGTCCCCATCCTCCAGTTGCTACTGATGTCAGGTGAAAGTGGGGAGCTGGGAGGTGCGGCACCTAGGGAGGGGAGAAGTCTCTCTAGATCCGAGGATTGATTGCTGGAGCTAGGTCCAAGAATGGCTTTCTGTCCGTTCAGGTTCCCCACTCTGATTATTGGTTCCTTCCCTCCTCCTCCTCAAATCCCAACAAAAATAGGAAATTGTGTCCACACAGGTGCTAATGTCAACGCTAAGGACACACTGTGGCTGACCCCTCTTCATCGTGCCGCTGCCTCCCGAAACGAGGTACAGACCCTACCTCATTTTACCCTTTCAAAAAGGATGGGCTGAAGGGCTAGAGAGACTCAGCTCTCTGTCCTACAGACTCTTCTGCCCTACGCAGGGAGGAGACCAGAGTTTGGCCTCTCCTTCTTGCCCCTAGAACTGGCTGGTGAGGGGGGGGCTGAGTGCTGCCAGCTGATGTGACGTCAGGGAGAGCTTAACACTGGGCTGGCAGACTGCGGGGGCCCTGCTGCCAGGCCTGAGTGACTCATCCCTCCCTGGGGGCCACCTTAAGTCGGATCCCCCTCTGGGCACTGAGATTTCTCTCCTAGTGATGAGGTGGGGAGTGGTGATTCTTGTGTTCTTACCCCTCGAGCAACATTTGAGTTGACTGCCTAAGGGGCCAAACTCACTTGGAGACCTGTGCTATGGTCTTATCAACATCAAAAAGGAAGGGAAGGCCTCTTTGATCTTCCATCTCTTCCTTAGCTCCAGCCCCCAGGGGGAGAAAGCTTGAGGCCAGTGGGAATGATGTGGGGCGAGTTTAACAGGAGCTTTGGATTTTGGAGAGGATCCAGTTATGTTTGTTTATTGGGGTTATAGATATGATTTTGGTGTCTATGGAAGGGCTAAGGGGAAGGGTGTTTTTCGACATTAATACAGTGTGAGCATTTGTTTTTCCCGGAAGTGAGCTTGGGATGTGTGAGTTTGCCTAGGGTGGATGTAAGTGTGAGCAGAGATTTTTGGAAGCTGGGTTGGAGGGTGATAGATGCTAGGTGGCTTGGGGAAGAGATCCTTGTTTTCCTCAGCAAAGCAAAGAAGTTTAAGCTCAAACGACCTCAGGTTTAGAGAGGCTAGGTGTTGTGTAAAGGAAATGAAGAGAGACCATGCTAGGAAGATGGACTGTGAGTGCCATGCCGACCCCCTTCCTTCTGTCCTCCTATTTCACTTCCTGCTCCCCTTTGTCTTCTCCTGTCCCTTGCTCCTCCACAGAAGGTGCTGGGGCTGCTGCTGGCACACTCAGCAGATGTGAATGCCCGGGACAAGCTGTGGCAGACACCACTGCATGTGGCTGCTGCCAACCGGGCCACCAAGTGTGCTGAGGCTCTGGCACCCCTGTTGAGCAGCCTCAATGTGGCTGACAGGAGCGGGCGCAGCGCTCTACACCACGCAGTACACAGTGGGCATCTTGAGGTGAGGAGCATTCCAGTCTAGGCACAGCATTCTCTCTCTTCCTATTCCCCCTTATGTGCTTCCAAACCTGCTGGGCAGGAGTAGCTCAGATAGTTATATAGACACTTGGACTCTAGCACCAGGGGAATGATTTCGTTAGATGGAGGGTTTTGTGGTGGTTTTTTGTTTTTGTTTTTGTTTTTTTAAGATTTATTTATTTATTTATTTCATGTATCTGAGTACACTGTTGCTGTCTTCAGACACACCAGAAGACAGCATTGGATGCCCATTACAGATGGTTGTGAGCCACTATGTGGTTGCTGGGAATTGAACTCAGGACCTCTGGAGGAGCAGTCAGTGCTCTTGACCGCTGAGCCATCTCTCCAGCCCATGTGGGGTTTTTGTTTGTTTGTTTGTTTTTGTTTTTGTTTTGTGTTTTTTGTTGTTGTTGTTTTTGAGACAGGGTTTCTCTGGGTAGCCCTGGCTGTCCTGGAACTCACTCTGTAGACCAGGCTGGCCTCAAACTCAGAAATCCGCCTGCCTCTGCCTCCCGAGTGCTGTGATTAAAGGCGTGCGCCACCAGCGCCCGGCTGTTTGTTTTTGAGATAGGGTCTTACTATCCATGCTTGGCTGGCCTGGAGCTTGCTATGTAGACTAGGCCAGCCTTGAACTTGAACTCGCTGAGATCCACCTGCCTCTGCCTTCTGAGTCCCCAGCTTATATTGAGTTTTTATTGAACCAGTGTATTACATGTGCTTGGTAAAGGCTGTGTCACTGAGCTACACTTTGAACTCATAGATTGAAATTCTTTTGTTTTAGTGTTGGCCATGGTAGGCAAGCAATAGACTGTTTACCTGTATCTCCATCCCTACTTTTACATTTTACCTTGAGACAGCCTTGAACTTACTCTGTAGCCCAGTTAATCCTGATAGTCATGCTGCCCAAGTGCCAGTATTATAGAGAGTCAGCAAGCACCTGAAGAAACCCTTGAATTTCTTTTATGCAGTGGCATCTCGTTGGTGCCTGATCCCACAGTTCTGGTCCTCCAGATTTTTCTGCTTAAGAACCAAGAGGTGCCCGGCAGTGGTGGTGCACGCCTTTAATTCCAGCACTTGGGAGGCAGAGGCAGGTGGATTTCTGAGTTCGAGGCCAGCCTGGTCTACAGAGTGAGTTCCAGGACAGCCAGGGCTACACAGAGAAACCCTGTCTCGAAAAAAAAAAAAAAAAAGAACCAAGAGGCATTGGCTGTCAGCTCCCATCCCCAACACTGCAAACACAAAGGGAGAAGATCCTGAGTGCATCTCCCTTTTCAGGAGGTCAGAGCCCTCTGTACTTTGGTAGGTTGAGGGCATGAACCAGTCCCGTGTCTTTTATATCCTCATATAGACAGTGAACCTGCTCCTGAATAAGGGAGCCAGCCTGAATGTCTGCGATAAAAAGGAGCGGCAGCCACTGCACTGGGCAGCTTTTCTAGGTGAGAGACACTGTAGGAAAAGGAGGAGTTTGACTATTAGAATCCCCAGGGCAGGAATAGGGAGTTTCAGCCTTTGGGGGAGGAGCCTGGGCCTTTGGGGGAGGGGCATGGGGCCTTTGGGGGAGGAGCTTAGGGCCTTTGAGTTCACCAGTCACTTACCTACCTTCCTTCCTTCCTTCCTTCCTTCTTCCCTCCCTCCCTCCCTCCCTCCCTCCCTCCCTCCCTCCCTTCCTTCCTTCCTTTTTTTCTTTCTTTTTTTACTTCAAAGGGCATTTAGAGGTCCTGAAACTGCTGGTGGCACGTGGAGCAGACCTCAGCTGTAGAGATCGGAAGGGCTATGGACTGCTCCACACAGCTGCAGCTAGTGGCCAGATTGAAGTGGTGAAGTACTTGCTTCGGATGGGGGCTGAGGTCAGAGCAGTATACACTGGGTCTAGGGGCTCAGGACAGGGAGTTGGAGGTCAAAGTCTGTTACAGAGGTTGGGGGTGCTGGGGCTTGGTGTGCTCTCAGGAGCTTGGAAGGGAATGGGAAAGGGTCTGAATAAGGCCTACATTACGTAACAGTGCCGTCACTGTTTGGGATTAGAAGCCCGACGGGGCTGAGGCAGTCAGATTTCTAGGACTCTTAGGTTAGCTGGCAGCTTCCAACTTTGTTTAAACTGATAATCCGTACCCGCTATCCTGGAAACCCAGATTGATGAGCCCAACGCGTTTGGAAACACAGCTTTGCACATCGCTTGCTACCTGGGCCAGGATGCTGTGGCTATTGAACTAGTGAATGCAGGAGCCAATGTCAACCAGCCAAATGACAAGGGCTTCACACCGCTGCACGTGGCTGCTGTCTCTACCAACGGCGCACTCTGTTTGGAGCTGTTAGTCAATAATGGGGCTGACGTCAACTACCAGGTACCTGAGAGGATGATATATATACTAACATGCCCAGATAGCCTTCCTGGGGGAATTATCCATTGGTCTTGTTGGTAATCAGGTCTTATTAGGGACTTGAGGATGTGACCAAGGTGTTCATATAACATGTCCGTTCTCGTTGACGTGTTCCTAAAAGGCAGTTTACGTGTATGTATGTAAAGCGTGCTCACGCACACACATGCATGTATGTAAAGATAGCGCTCTACATTTAAAAACCACCATGTTCCCACAGAGTAAAGAAGGGAAAAGTCCCCTGCACATGGCTGCCATCCACGGGCGTTTCACGCGTTCCCAGATCCTCATCCAGAACGGTAAGGACTCTTCCTCCGAGGACTCACCCCGCCCTACCTTCCACACAGAACAGGCGGTTGAGACCCTGCCTTCCCCGTCTGCGGCTTCCACATAATGCATGCGGCATATACATACTAGTGCTTGAGTGACCACTAACTGGTATGAATGGACTTAAGCCTTAGACATGCCTGGGCTGTGTGTGTATCCTTGTCTCAGGTAGCGAGATTGATTGTGCTGACAAATTTGGGAACACACCCCTCCATGTGGCTGCTCGCTACGGACACGAGCTTCTCATCAGCACTCTCATGACCAATGGCGCAGATACTGCCCGGTGAGTCAGGACCCTTGACAGCAGGTCTGTCCACACTGCTCACACATCAAACACAGAGGTCTGGAGATACTTGTTAAAGGCACGTCTGGGGCCCCTCTGACCCCGACTCCTAGGGTGGTGGTGGCCACAGAAACGAGCTCTGTAACTCTGTGTCCATCCACCTCTTCCCAGGCGCGGTATCCACGACATGTTCCCCCTGCACTTAGCCGTTCTCTTTGGATTCTCTGACTGTTGCCGGAAGCTTCTCTCCTCAGGTACTTGCTGACTGGCTGGGTGATGGGGCGGTAGGGAAGGGCTCCTGGATGCAATGTGGCTGGTGTGCCCCTCCAGGTCAGCTGTATAGCATCGTGTCTTCACTCAGCAACGAGCATGTGCTTTCTGCTGGGTTTGACATCAACACACCTGACAGCCTTGGCCGCACCTGTCTCCATGCTGCTGCTTCTGGAGGGTGCGTGTTCTTCCTTGGCCTCGTGAGCTGAGCAAGGGTGTGGGTCCCCGTTGTCTGCCTGGCCCCATGCCACTGAACAATGACAATAATCCCTGTCAGAGTTCAGTTCTGTGCTCTCAGCCTCGCCCTGGATTGGTGGCCATGCTTCAAGGCTCTCACACTGACCTCTTGCCTGTCTTTTAGGAATGTTGAATGTCTTAATTTGCTCTTGAGCAGTGGAGCTGACCTGAGGAGGAGAGACAAATTTGGAAGGTAGGTTACTATGCAGGGGTGCACATAGCTAGTGCCTGGCCAGAGAACACTGTGGGAGGAGGGGCATAGCGAAGGGAGCGTTATGTGTACTTTTTTACTGCACATCTGGTGTTCATATCTGTCCCTGATTCTTTGACTCTCCAGGACTCCCCTGCACTATGCAGCTGCTAATGGTAGCTACCAGTGTGCAGTGACACTGGTGACAGCCGGGGCGGGCGTCAATGAGGCCGACTGTAAGGGCTGTTCTCCCCTTCATTATGCTGCTGCCTCTGACACCTACCGGAGGTGAGGGTCCTACCTTGGCTCTGCTCATCCCTCGCACCTCCCTGAGCTGTCCTAACCTCTTTTCCTCTGTTCTGCCAGAGCGGAACCGCACACTGCTTCTAGCCACGATGCTGAAGAGGATGAGCTACTGAAGGAATCCCGTAGGAAGGAGGCCTTCTTGTGAGTACTAAAGAGGCTACTGGGATGTGCCCTCCCCACAGAGCCACCCCAGCCTTTTTATCCGTCCACCCATCCTGAATGTCCCCTGCCACCGCTGCCTCGTTGGTTAGCCTGCAGTGTGTGTGTGGAAAGGCAAATATGGGACGCAGCTTCTCTCCTCAAGGAACAGAGAGCTTCTTAGAAGGCTGGGAAAGCGACACACACGGGATGCTTTAACTGAGCACTTATTTACCATGTTCCAGGTGTTTTAGGTGCTAAGGTGCTGGGGTCGGCCTGGAATGATCTTTGTTCATTCCGGGCAGGCAGGGCAACCCTGAGCCACTCTCTTAGCTGGTACTAAGGATAAAAGATGAATTAAGCCGGGTGTTGTGGTGCACACTTTTTTTTTTTTTTTTTTGGTTTTTCGAGACAGGGTTTCTCTGTGTAGCCCTGGCTGTCCTGGAACTCACTCTGTAGACCAGGCTGGCCTCGAACTCAGAAATCCACCTGCCTCTGCCTCCCAAGTGCTGGGATTAAAGGCATGTGCCACCACTGCCCAGCTGTGGTGCACACTTTTGTTTTAGCACTCAGGAGGAAGAGTTTGAGGCCAGGCTGGTCTACACAGTGAGTTATAGGCGGGCCAGGGTTATACAGTCAGACCCTTTATCTCAAAACAGAATAGAACAGAACAGATGAATTACTCTGAGACTTTGGTGGTGGAGATTTCACTGTACAGTACAACATTAAAAAATGTTCCTAACACACAAAAAAACAAAAAACAAAAAAACCCAAGCAAACAAACAAACAAACAAACAAACAAAAGCCGGGCAGTGGTTGTGCACGCCTTTAATCCCAGCACTTGGGAGGCAGAGGCAGGTGGATTTCTAAGTTCGAGGCCAGCCTGGTCTACAGAGTGAGTTCCAGGACAGCCAGGGCTACCCAGAGAAAGAAACCCTGTCTCAAAAAACCAAAAAAAAAAAAAAAAGTTCCTAACATCAAGACATAACAACCAAATGTCTTCAGGAATATTTGCTTAGAGAGCAAACCACTGAAATGACTGAAATTATGCTTTTGTAAACTTTATTAAACAACTGAAACAGCCAGGCCTGGTGGTGCACACCTTTAATCCCAACACTTGAGGGGCAGAGGCAGAAGGATCTTTTCTGTGAGTGCTAGAACAGCAAGGACTACATAGTGAATCCCTATCTTAAAAACTCTGAAACACCAGTTGGGTGTGGTGGGCACACATCTGTAAGCCCAGCCCCTGGAGGTGAGGATAAGTAAAGAAGAGGCAGAGGTCAGGAATCAAGGACAACCTTGTTCATAGAATTTGAAGCCAGCCTGAGTTACATGAGACCCTTTCTTTTTAAAGAAAGGTACCTAGTTTTGTTGATTTCTGCCTATGGCCTCCAGCACTTGGGAATCAGAAACAGACGGATTGATGTGAATTCAAGTACATGTCATGCTATATGGTAAGATTCTGTCACAAACAGCAAAAAACTCCCCTAAAAATAAAGTAAGAAATACCCCCTGCACGCGTGCACGCACACACACACACACACACACACACACACACACACACACACACACACGAGTAAGTTTAAGTTTAAAAAGCAGCCCCTAGTCATCCACTGGGAGAATGGGTAAGAACCTTCCTACTCACTACATGAGAGATTGAGAAGGGAGGGACTGAGCTTGAGGCATCCACAAACTCTTCTTATCTTCATGGTCTTTCTGTAAATATTATACTTCAGAAGAAGTATATTTACTTTCTGTAAATATTATTTTCAAAAGAGCTGGTCATCCTGGCACACACTTTTGATCCTAGTATTTGGGGGGTAGAGCAGATGATCTGTTCAAGGCCAGCCTGGTCTACATAGATAGTTCCATGACAGCCATAGCTATATAATGAGACCCTGTATTAAAAAAAAAAAAAAAAAGGCAGGCATGGTGTTGTCCCAGGCCTTTAGTCCTCAGGCAGGCACGGTGTGGTCCCAAGCCTTTAGTCCTCAGGCAGGCATGGTGTGGTCCCAAGCCTTTAGTCCTCAGGCAGGCATGGTGTCCCAGGCCTTTAGTCCTCAGGAGACAGAGGCAGGAATTGGAACTCATTCTTTGTCTTTGTTACAATGTGAGTTGTCAGCCAGCCTAGGCTACGAGAGACTGTCAAAAAAGCAAATGAGAAAGCCAGGAATAGTGGTATCCTCTTAATCCTAGCACTCAGGATGCAGAAGCAGATGGATCTCTGAGTTTGGAATTAGCCTGGTCTACATAGTGAGGGCGCCAGGGCTACACAGAGAGAAAAAACAAACAAACAAACAAACAAACAAACAAAAATCAAACTTCAAAAAGGCTCAGCTCTGTTTCTGTGGAAGGGTTCTTTATCCCCTCTGCTTCAATTTTCTCAATGCTAGTAGGGATCAAACTACATCTAGTTCTGAGAATAATTATACATATGAGATGCTTAGCACACAGCATTCAGTACATGGGAATGATGGATCCTGCACTATGACAAGGGATACAAAGAACACTGAGATATTGAGAGGAGAACCAGCAGGACAGATGGTCAGGAGGGCCCCGGGGAGAGAGCAGCACGGGCTGAGACTGCAATGAGTTGGACTTTTTCAGCCATGTGGGGAGAAGCAGGCCTGCTAGGCAAGGCTTGCTATGCCTGGAGGCAGGAGTGAGCATATCCACCAACCATCAAAGGCTGGGACCCACATTCTATAGAAGAGGGTCCAGAGGCTAAAGGATGGTGTTGGAGATGGTGTCCCAGAGCTAGGGTTGAAGAATAGAATTTAGAGAACCTACGGAGCAGAACGTGGCCTGCAAGGCCGAAGGTGGCCTGTAGGGCGGAAGGTGGCCTGTAGGGCGGAAGGTGGCCTGTAGGGCAGAAGGTGGCCTGTAGGCCTTCTTTGTCCCTGTCCTCTGCCCCTCCCAGAGCTGTACCTTCGCTGGGCTGGGCCTATCCCAGCCTCACAGTCTGTCCCTGACTCCCCAGCTGTCTGGAATTCTTATTGGATAATGGTGCAGACCCCTCCCTGCGGGACAGGCAGGGCTACACAGCTGTGCACTATGCAGCCGCCTACGGCAACAGACAGAACCTCGAACTGGTATGTATGGGGACCTGGCCCAGGGGAAAGGGAGCAAAGAGAGGGCTGGATGCAGGATCACAACCTTCATGTTTGTGATCACAAAATCGGGTTCAGTTGAATTGGGAGATTAAGGGATTACTGTGAGTGTGGCTGGGGTAGGTGGACGGGGGACGTCTTAGAAGTTCCAGAACCTCAACATGTACTGTCCTGTCCATTGCAGCTCTTAGAGATGTCCTTTAACTGCCTGGAGGATGTGGAGAGCACAGTTCCAGTCAGCCCCTTGCACTTAGCTGTGAGTTCAGCATCTTTCCCTTCTTGTTCTGACTTGACGCTCCACAGGCATGCTGGCACTGTCACAGGCATGCTGGCACTGTCACAGGCATGCTGGCACTGGGACCCTGTCCTTGCAATCTTCCTGTTTTTTTTTTTTTGTTTGTTTGTTTGTTTTTCGAGACAGGGTTTCTCTGTGTAGCCCTGGCTGTCCTGGAACTCACTCTGTAGACCAGGCTGGCCTCGAACTCAGAAATCCGCTTGTCTCTGCCTTCCAAGTGCTGGGATTAAAGGCACGCGCCACCACTGCCCGGCTGCAATCTGCGTTCTTTTAAAAGAATAGTTTTTGTTTTGTTTATTTTTAGTATGATTGCGTGTACATATGATATGTGTGTGTATGGGCAGGTGAGTACCATGTGTGCGTGTGACGATCTGAGGACAACTTCATGGAGCTGATTCCCCTCTGCCTTTATGTGGGTTCCGGGGACGGAGCTCTCAGGTCATCTGACTTGCAGAGTAAGCTCTTTACCCACTGAGCAGTCTTGCCAGCCCTGTTTCTACATTCTCCATGGGATGTGATATGCAGGTTGTCTGGAAGGAGCCCAGGGAACTTGTGGGACCTGGAGCTTCCTCTCGGGTTCCAACAGCAGAGTAGGAAGAGGAATGACCTTAGCTGTGTGTGCCTGTTGGTTGCCCACAGGCCTACAGTGAGTGGTCGCTGTGTGTATTTCTTGGTTGCCCTCAGGCCTACAACGGTCACTGTGAAGCCCTGAAGACACTGGCTGAGACGCTGGTGAACCTGGATGTAAGGGACCACAAGGGCCGGACCGCGCTCTTCCTGGCCACTGAGCGAGGCTCCACTGAGTGTGTGGAGGTACTGACGGCCCACGGTGCCTCTGCCCTCATCAAGGAGCGTAAACGCAAGTGGACACCCTTACATGCTGCTGGTTAGTGGTCCCTTCAAACCACTGCCAACCCCCTGAGCAGCAGTTAGACTGGGAGTGGGCTAGGGCGAGGAGGAGGGACACGGCAAGCCCTATTGATAGCTTCCTACCTCAGCTCTTTCCTTGCCCTAGGCCTTCACAGAACTCCAGTCCTTGAACCCAGATCCAACTTGCCTCCTGCCCTCCTGGCACTGTCCTGACAAAGGTTCCCTTTGCTTTCAGCTGCCTCTGGCCACACTGATTCCCTGCACTTGCTGATTGACAGTGGGGAGCGAGCTGACATCACAGATGTCATGGATGCCTATGGACAGTGAGTGTGGGCTAGGAATGGAATACGTTTTCCCCTCTTCCAGACCCTCATCCTTTCTCTACTTGGTCTTTGCCAAACAGTGAGAAGTGACGAACCTCACCCTTTGTCCGGCTTGCTCTGTAGAACCCCACTGATGCTGGCCATTATGAATGGTCATGTGGACTGTGTGCATCTGCTGCTAGAGAAAGGATCCACGGCTGACGCTGCTGACCTCCGGGGCCGCACTGCCCTCCACCGTGGGGTGAGCAGGCTGTGGGATGAGGTTGCTCACAGGCAGGTCTTGGGTGGAAGCATAGGACTCAACAGTGGCAGGCCGTCAGGAGTGTCTAGTGAGTAGAATAGGATTTGTCTCTGGGTCTTCCTGGGCCTGCACTTGCTCGGAGATGAATACCTCGCATCCCTTCCTGATGACCCTAGTTTTCTCCTCACTCAGCTCATCCCTTCGAGACTGCTTTCTACCTACATGTTCTGTTGCTACTATTCTGAAAGGGCTGGTCTCTTATGCTTTTTTCTTCCTCCCCCCCCCCCATCTCTCTCTCTAATTCGACAGGATTTCACTACGGAGTCCTGGCAGGCTCTGAACTAACTCTGTAGGTCAAGCTGGCTTTAAAGTCACATAGTTTCCAAGTGCTGGGATTAAAGGCATGCTGTACTACTGTGCCCAGCAGATCTTTTTATTGTAGGAGTCTCACTATATCACCCAGGCTGGTCCTCCACTCAGGCTCAGGTGATCCTCCAGTCTCAGCCTCCTGAGTAGCCCAGACTGTTGGTGTGCCTGGCTTTCAAAACCTCAGGACCCTTTGATGCCTTGTTTCTTGCTCTCTGGTTGGTCTTTTGTTCCAAGAACCTCAGGATTGACTGTGTCTATTCAGACTGTCAGGAATGTAGCTGCTGGTCCCTAACACTAGATTATTGTACAGATAAGGATGGATTCCTGGAAGTAGTTCTGGCTCCTGGGCTAGCCCCCAGCAACTAGGCACTGGGAAAAGAGTGGCTTCTTACCACTTTCACCTCTGTGTGCCCTGCAGGCAGTGACTGGCTGTGAGGACTGCCTGGCTGCCCTGCTGGACCATGATGCATTTGTACTGTGCCGAGACTTTAAGGGCCGCACACCCATTCACCTGGCCTCAGCCTGTGGCCATGCTGCAGTACTGCGGACTCTGCTGCAGGCTGCCCTTTCCACAGACCCCCTAGATGCTGGTGTCGATTACAGCGGATACTCGCCCATGCACTGGGCCTCCTACACTGGTACTAGTGGGGCCTTTGACAGGCATAGGGACGTGTGCTGTAGGAGGGAATCTGGAAGTAGATTGGAGGGCCAAAGACAGGACAGAGCAGATGGAGGCTCTTGGCCTTTCTCACCCTCACCACACTTTCTTCCTCATGCCTAGGACATGAAGATTGTCTGGAGTTGTTACTTGAACACAGCCCGTTCTCATATTTGGAGGGAAACCCCTTCACTCCTTTGCACTGTGCAGTGTAAGCATCATCTGAATCAGCACACGGAGAGTGGGCTAGCCTGGGCTGAGGGTGGGGAGCCCCTCTAGTTTCCTGCTTCTGATAATCCCTCCTCCCCCCCTCCAGAATTAATAACCAAGACAGCACTACAGAGATGCTGCTGGGGGCTCTGGGTGCCAAGATTGTGAACAGCCGAGACGCCAAAGGACGGTGAGTGGCAGCCCCTCTGGCTTTGGCTTCTGCCCACGCAGAAGAGCGCCCTGCTTCATTCTACTGTGGCCCCCTAGGACCCCCCTTCACGCCGCTGCCTTCGCGGACAATGTCTCTGGGCTCCAGATGCTGTTGCAGCATCAAGCTGAAGTGAATGCCACTGACCACACTGGCCGCACTGCACTCATGACTGCCGCTGAGAATGGACAGACTGCTGCTGTGGGTGCGTAGGGGTCCACCATGGTAGGAGGGTGGTGAGTGGGTTGGCTGCCGCTCTTCAGGAAGCCTTCATCTCTGTGTTGTCTCCTTTGTAGAATTTCTGTTGTACCGAGGGAAGGCCGACCTGACTGTGCTAGATGAGAACAAGAACACTGCCCTTCACTTGGCTTGTAGCAAGGTACTGAGTAGGGAGTGCTGTGGAGGCTAGGACTCAGTTCAGTGCGAGACTCTGAACTATCCTGGTGCAGGATAGGCTGTAACAGAAACCAGGGCTAACCAGGCTGACTGGTGAAACATGTCTCTGCTCACCTCCCTCCCGGTTCCTACCCTGTTGCCTGTTAGGCTTCTGTTCCAAGTGTCTCCTTTCTTTTCCTCTTCCTCAGGGCCATGAGAAATGTGCCCTCATGATCCTGGCAGAAACTCAAGACCTTGGCCTTATCAATGCTACCAACAGTGCGCTGCAGATGTGAGTGCCCGGGGAAGGGGGCTCCTGGCTGGGGGAGGCAGGTGGGTGAAGAAAGCAACCTGTCCTCCAGGGGCTCTCTAGAGCTCACAGTATTCGTTTGGTGTCCTTGTCACCCACCTTGGGGTGGCAGGACAGCCTGCACCCTACTCAGTGTGATTTCTTTGCTTTTCTCTTCTAAGGCCGCTCCACATTGCTGCCCGGAACGGTCTGGCTTCTGTGGTGCAGGCCCTACTGAGTCGTGGGGCCACAGTGCTGGCTGTGGATGAAGAAGGTGGGCAGGGTCAGGAGGTTAACCTTGTTATAAATTATGAGCTTTTCTTCCCAGGGGAACTGGTGAGAGCAGGGACACATCACCAGTATTCTGACTCTCCCAGAGGGTCTAATGGCACTAGGTAGATCTGGTAGGGTCAGGAAGACTACCCACACACCCCAGTCTGTTGCTCTTTGCCCTGCATTCAGAGTTTGTCCTGGGCCTCCCTGAGCCCTTGCCACCTGGTTTTCTGGCTACAGTGGGTGTTTGCCTCCCTTGGCTCCCCTCCATAGCCTAGAGAGCTCAGGGCCTGGAAGGGTGGGTGGGGCTAGAATACAAGACCCTGAGCCTCAGTTCTCCCCCCTTGACTCCACAGGTCACACCCCAGCACTGGCCTGCGCTCCCAACAAAGATGTGGCAGACTGCCTGGCCTTGATCCTTTCCACCATGAAGCCTTTCCCACCCAAGGACGCCGTCAGTCCTTTCAGCTTCAGCCTGCTCAAGAACTGCGGCATAGCAGCCGCCAAGACGGTGGGTGGCTGTGGCGCCCTGCCTCACGGGGCCTCCTGTCCCTACAGCCAGGAGCGGCATGGCGCCATTGGGTTAGATGGCTGCTACTCAGAGTAGCCCCCTCCAGTGTCCCTCTCCCTGCCGGTGGCTTGATATCTTATTCTATTTATTTAGAAAAAAAAGTCTAAACATTTAGGGCACTTTAAAGGAGAACACGACTGGGTGGTGGGGCAGAGGGGAAGGAAGCACTGGGGAGCAGCTGCTTACCCCTTTGCCATACCATTCTGGCCTGGCAGAGGTCTGGGACCTACAGGGAGCACTCTAGGCTCTTGGTACCCCCCAGGGCAACCCCTTCTGCCAAGTGTCCCAAATGATTGCGAAATGCCTGGCTCCCCCTTGACTCCATCTCTGTCTCCCCGTTTGCTGCCAGCTTCCCTGACTCTTCCTTCCGACTCTCCTCTGTGCCCACTCCCCTTACCTCTGCTGCCAGGCAGACCCCTCCCCCTCCATACCCATCACTGCCTCCCTGCTTGGCCCCTCCATCCCTGCAGCAGTGAGAAGCCTTAATTTCTGGTACTGTGTGAGCACTCTGGGGGTGTCCCCCTCCCCCTTCAGGGGCAGCTAGAGGATGAGGGGGGAGGATATTTAGCACTGGGGCCTAGAGCTTCCCCCCATATCCTATCACCCCTAAAATTCAAATGCAAACACTTGAAGCAGCAACTACTGAACCTGGCCCAGATCCTGTGCTCTTCCCCGGCTCCTCATGTGCAAACCAAGGGCTGCTTCTGCCCCTACAGCCTGCTCCTGTTCCCCACTTCCGGCCTGGCCCCCTAACCACGCACTTTAACCTTGCTTCTTTCTTTTAACTTCTTTTGAGGGAGGGGAGCCTGTGGCCATTCTCTCCTTGGCTCTCTTCTCCTTGAACTTTTGAGGCTTGTCATGAATTTTTAAGTAAGCATTTTATTCTTTAGGGGAAGATACAAATTAATATCCTGCCCATTTCAAACTACAGCCCTAGTGTATGTCCTGTGTTTCAGGCATGTGTTTGCATGTGATTGGAGGTAGGGACCATGTTCTTCCTCCTGTATCCCCCAACCCCAGAGTTTTCCATGCCCTGTGTCTACCTTCTGTCATGTCCGAGAGTACTCACTGGCCCAGTCACTCCTGATATGAAGCCAAAGATGGTGGGAAGGGCAGGGGCAGTGTGGGGACCTCTTGTTAGGGAAGCAGGCCTTCCTCCGTGGGAGGGGGGAGCACTGGTCAAGGGAGCAACAGATGGACACTGTGGCTCAGTTCCGTCCCTGCCCTCCTGGCATGGGAGAGATGGCTGAGTAGATGCTGCACTGATAAGGTTCTGGAATGTACCCGAGAAGCCAGACTGGGCTGGAATGAGGAGGGCAGTGTTCTCTTCAAATGTAGCATTGCATCTGGCCCTGGTCCCTTCAGATGCCCTGTCCATCTCCTTGGTGAGCCTCTGCGCAGTTGGACCCAATCCCATAACCCAGTGTCCCTTCCGCACACGCAATACCTCAGCCAGGGGCCAAGACACAGAACTTGAATAGAGGCCCCGCCCTCCGCCCCACGTGCATCCTTGCCCAGTTTGGCTGCCATCAGTATTGCCCCCTGAGAATTGAGAACTGGATGGGCTTCGTTTACACAGTACAGGGGTCTCCCCTGGGGATCCCTCCACCTCCTTCCCACCCACGCTTTCGTCACCCACATTCTTACCCATTTTTCAGTTGTATTCCTTGAATGTCTTGCCACCCTTGCCAGGGGTGAGCTGAGGGGAGAGGGGCCGTCCCAGGGAGCCCTTCCTCCCGACAGATACCCTGCACCATACCTCATGCTGGATCCCAGAAGCCTGGGGTGTTTGTCTGAATCTTTCCTTTTCATGGTCCCTGTTTATCTTTGTGTCTTGCTGCCCCTAACCCTCAGATCCTAAACCATTTCAAGGCTTCCAAATGACCATTATTGGTGAGAAGGATTGTGCAGCTTTTAGTTTTTATTTTTGTTTTCAAAGCCAAAGGGCCTTGCAATGCCCCTCTTGCCCACACCCCTTCACGCCCTCTCCCTCCCTCTACGACAATCAATGTGACCTCTCTTAAGGGCTGCCGCCCCCACCCCCACCCTGCTGGTTCTGCAAAGCTTGTCCCCTATCTTCAGTTCTCTCTCCTAAAATCTTCCCATTTCACACTCTCCCTCTCATCTTGGTGCTGGGAATGAGGTGGTGGGGGTGGGGAGCAGGGAAACTTATCCCCGGGATGACTGGGGTGTTGGTCGTGTTCTCCTTTATCAATGTGTGGTGACAGAAGACAGGAGAGTCTGAGGACTTGTCAGGAGCTAGATGAGATTCTGGTGGCTGTCTGTTCCCTGCTGTCCTGGGCATACTGTCAGCAATGCTGGGAAGATGGCAGGGGGTCCTCTGTCCCTCATGTGGCTGTGAAGAGGCCTGGAGGACAAGCAGCCTCCTCTCCTATGCCAAAGGAAATCCTGCCCCACCCCACCTGGGCTTCCCAGCCCCTAGTGTTTTTTGAAGCATTTTGACCATTCTCATGGCCACTGCATATTTATTTTAATGTTAAGTTTGGGTTTTTTTTTTTTGTTTGTTTTTTTTGTTTTTTGTTTTTTAAAAAAAACCTCTTTGACTTAAACGGGTGTGGAGAAGTAAAACAGGCAGAATACCCCCAATCTTAAAGGGGTTGGTTGGGGAGGGAACATCTCTCCATCCCCTTCCCCTCCCCTCTCCCCACCGCAGCTCTAAGCACTTGCTTCAAGTAATAAGCACTTTTGTGAAAAGGCCTATTTACGTGAGGACCCTGGGGACAGCCCTAGGTCCCAGCAAAGGAGACAGAGCGAGGGCTACATAGGAGACAGGGAAACAGACATGGGAATCAGAGGGTGACACGAAAAGAGCCAGTTTTTAGTTTCTGATTTTGGGGGAATGTTTCTGATTGGGCGGTGGCTTTGGTAGGTTTGTGTACTTCAGAAAAACAAATGGCACAAACTGTGGGTCCCAGAATGGACCAACAGACCCGGGTCACTGCCACTGTCCAACTCTGAGACTCTGAGACTGACGGGCTACCTCCCCCACCCGTGGCCCCCTGAGCCATAGGACTGCTGAAAACCACTGAATGTACAGCCCAGGTTGGGGTGGGGAGTTGCCCCTGGGGGAGGGGGCTTCTCCTTTTGTTTGGTGCTGTGGGGGGTGGGAGACATGAGACTGAGGGACTGCCACCCCATGTAGACATGTGTTCTTTGGGGTGGAGGGGCTGAGGAAGGCCGCCTCCCTCTCTGACCCCAGCCATGGCCTCTCCTTCCTCACCCCTATCCGTTCTGACTGTAAGTCCAGCTCACCTTTGCCTTCAATATGTAACCAAAGGAAAACTCAACACTGTCTCCACCGCTGTCTGCCCACCCAAGTACCTTCTTCCCCCCTGGATCAGAAGGGGAGAAGAGGCTGGGGGTGGGGATGGTGGGGCCTGAGTGAATGGTTCTACAACTGTACCCCCAAAACCCTCTCTGTGGTCTTGGAAGGGGTCCTGAGAGGCGGGGTGAGGCCAGGCTGCCGGGCTGGGAGTATGCACACTGTGTATGTTCTGCACATGAGTGTTTCTTTGTTGAAGACTCCAGTAACCATGCTCCAGCAGGGAGGCTCCTTCCTCCTTCCCTCTCAGCCGTTTCTCACCCTCTCCCCATACCCAGTGTTCATTCCCTGTCTCCCCTTCCCACCGCAAAGGAAAATAGCCTTACAGACCCTAGCCCAGAAACCCTACTCCAGGGGCAAGCCAGTATAGCCCCATCCTGCCTGCCAAGTTTGAACCCTAGCTTGTGAGGAAGGGCAGGGAGCAGCCTCTTCCCTCTGGGCCTTAACCTAGCTTGGGCAAGGACAGAAGTGAGGAATCTTTGAGGACCAAGCCCTGTGGTCTGGGAAGAGGGAGGCAGAGAAAGAAGGGTCTAACTTGGGGACTCCTTCCTCCCAACCCAACCCCTATAGAGAAGCGACCAAATTCCCAGAGATAGGAGGGAGTTGGGGTGGGGAGGGTCTGCTCCTTGAATTACTTGAAGGTACTGACTCCGAGGCTGCTGTTGCCCACGTAGGTGTGAGGGGGACACTGTCACTGCATTTGGGAGGGCCGAGGACAGCAGGTGACGAGAGGATCTACCCTTGGCCCTCGCTCACTCCTGCTAGGCCCTTTCCCTGGGCCCTCCTGTCCCCACCCTCACTCTGGGCGCTCCTCCAGTTGCACTAAAGTAGCTGTTGTGCCAGTCTTACCCATGCCAGGTGCCAGGGTGGGGTCTCTGCTTCCAGTCCTTCCTCCCGCCTCTGCTCCCATCCTGGACAATCTTGTTCACTCGTATTCCTGGATAGCTCAGCTTTGTGTGTGTGTGTGTGTCTCGGGGTTGGGGGTGGGTTTGGCTGGAGTGGGACTGGCAGGGGTTTGGGAAGGGCTAGGGGAAAGATGGAGGATGGTATCTCCTACCCCTTTCCCCAACTCCAAGCCACAGAAGCCTGGGAGGGAGGGTACCTACTCTCGCTGCCGTGTGTCTTGCAGATGTGCCAAAATCGGGGTGGGGGGGAGGGAGGGGAGGTGCCTAGCAGAGCAGCCCCAGGGTGCCCTTCTCAAAGCAATACAGTTCTCCTGCTGGGGAGCAGCAAGACAGGGGAGAGGGTTGGGTGGGGACCTGGGGTTCCCCATGTACAGCTGTGTAAATTCAGGGGTGTTCTCTGTCTGGTACCCACTGTGGGCATCTATGTGTGTGTGAACCCCTTCCCCATGCCCTGCATGACCTGTGATGCTGCAGACACCACCATCCTGTGTGCAGGCGTGTTGGGGGGCACGGAGGGGCATGTCCCTGTCCCGTTGCACCTCCACCCTGTGACCCATGTACTCGGTTGTAGGAAGTAAAGAGAACTGAGCACAATTCACTGGATTCTAGTTGAATCTTTCTCTAAGCAATTTCCTCATTCCTGTCCTTCTCCCTGTCCTGGATCCACCTGTGGTGCTAGTGTTGGGGTCAGGGGTGTTTAATGCTGGTGGGCAGCAATAAAGCCCAGATGCCGGCATCCCCAGGGTGCTGAGGGCAGCAGGAAAAAATGGGGACCTTGGTGCATTTGCCCTGCCCCTCCCCCCCGGGCTAAAGCACAATGCTATCCCTGAAGACTGATGCACCCCACATCCTCCAGGCCCCCTCGCTTGTCCTCCCCAAACCTGCTTTGAGCCTTCCCACCACACCCCGGTTTTCTATGCTGTTTTGGTGCAAGTACAACTGTCGTAGTCATGGCTTTGGGATGGGTTCTGTTTATTAAAATCCTATTGCTCCTACTGGCCCTGTGTCCCGCCTCCATTCCTGTGGTGGGGGGAAGGAAGGGCAACCTGGATCCTTTGCTACTGGCCCACATCAGCCATCAGGAACCATGGGCAGCAGCTGTTCCTCCAACAGGGCTATAGTAAACATGAGGCTGCCCCCCAGCAGCAATCCCAGCCCCTGCAGAAGCACATGGAGCACGGGCAGGGGCTCAGGAGGACGAAGCAGGGTTGGCAGCTGCAAGGAAGAAGCACTGTCAGGATTCTGCTCTGACCTATGACCTACTTATCTGTTTACCTACTTTTGAGGCAAGGCCTCACTGTCTAGCCCTGCTATTCTGTAACACTTTATAGACCAGGCTGACCTCGAACTCACTGCCTCCTGAGTATTAGAATTAACAGTACACACCACCAAGCAATGCCCTCTTGACACAAGGGTGTCATACAGTATCAGCAGTCCCCCACCTTTGGGTACTTTTTTCTGATGGGGCCATGGGCCAAAAGGTGGAGATGGACAGACTGGATCATCCCTCTCCACACCACCTGCCCACTGTCCTTAAATTGTTTGTTGTACCCCACATCTCACCATATCCACAAGGGCCACATACAGGAAGACCCCAGCTGTGATCCCAAACACCCAGGGAGTGAGGGGGACAGGGCCCAAGCTGAGCCCCACCCCCAGGGCTGCACCCCCCAGCCCCAGGGCTCCAGAAACAAGGCTCAGCAGCAGCAGCTTCCGAAAGGACAACCCTTCCTGAAGCAACATTGCAAAGTCACCTGTTGTGGGGAGAATGCAGGAACGGAGGGGTAAGTCAGAGACCTCCCTCTCTGGAGCCCACCCACCCCACTGGTGCCATTCCTACCCAGTTCATGGGGCAGCTCGTGGCAGAAGACTGCTAGGGTCGTGCTGAGGCCGCTGGAGAAGCCGTCAGAGAAAGCAGCACCTATCAGCAGAGTCAAAGGGTGTTCTTGAAGTAAGTTAGGAGCTGCTGTCTGAGCTCCCTCTGGTTCTCATCTCTCCCATCTTCCTGGGAGCTCTCCTACCCCTGCTGGCTCAGAGCCCTGCCTCCCACCGCCGCTGTGTCTGTGGCCTCAAACCTAATGCGAGCCCGTCTGTGAGGTTGTGCAGGCAATCTCCCAGGAGGACCATCCACGTGATACTGCCACCCCGGTGCCCATGACTGTGGCCTTGGTGCCCAGGAGGGGCTGAAGATGGTAGGGACTGGCTGTTCTCCCTCTGGCCCTGGGCCTCTGGCTCTGCAGCAAGAAGGACCAGGTCAAGTGTTGGCAACAACTGTAAGTGGGAGCTACAGGTTATTGATGAGTTCATTTTCTCTGCTAGTCACCTGAAGCTGCCCGAAGGGGTCGAAGGACCATCCCACTGCCATCCTCTGGGTCAGGGTTTGGTTCTCCAAGATCCCTTTTGTTCCTGCAGCATCTCTGAAATGGGAGGGAATCCCTCCTGGTGGAGGAGGTAGCAGGGCCAGGGACTAAGGGGAGACCAGCCTAGCAGCTGGGAAGATGAACACCTGGTTCCACTGCCAGCACCTGGACAGTGTTTTCTGACCTACACCCCTTTCCCAGGTTGACATCTCTCTCTCTGTTTAATGTTGATATGAACTGCAGAGAACAAGCCATTTGGCCAGAAGTCCCAGGTCTATGCTAAGGGGCCCATCCCCACTCAGAGGTGGACAGGTCCTATGCAATTGGCCAAGCGGCCAAGGACCAGAAGCACATGTTGCCCCACCCCCGGCTTGGCTAGGATTCTGGTTTGGCAGGAGGAGAAGAAAAGGGTGTCACTCACTGGCCTGAGCCCTCTGTGCCGCACAAGTCCTAGCGTGTTCTCTAGCACAAAGAGCAGGAAGAGGCCACCAAGCACTGACAGCCCCGGACCCAGATCCTCCTCTGCTTGCTCACTAGGTCCGGTATGCTGCCCTCCTTGCGCCTGTCAGAAAGTAGATCAGGGCAGGCCCTGGAAACCCCTACAACCCAATAGCATCCCCTTCTTCCAGCAAACTTTTACTCATGCATCCCAGTAGAAGACGACTGTGGCTGAAGCAGAGGGGGAAGGGGGGGGTGAGGGGCCAAGATGTGGGAACTGACAGAAAGGGACAAGGGTCCTATGGTTAGGAACACATGGCATGGCCAGTTACCACAGGATCAGGGTGTGAAGACGGACTTTCACATACATGTGGCAGCAGGTGGAGCAGGGCATCTCCACAGAGAGTGCCTACAGCCAGGGCGCCCAGGAAGCCTAGCACAGGCCTCAACAGCCGAGGTCCCAGGAGCCGCAGCAGCAGCAGGGAGAGGGGAGCAGGCAGGCTGAGGAACAGGACTGCCAGGCCACTGTGAAGCAGGGCTGGGAAGAATTGGGCCCAGTGTTAGGTCAGGACTGGTCCAGAGGCACAACATGGACACAGATACACTCAAGGGAGGTTGGACCCCAATAAGCTCCCTTCCTTAGCAAGGGACCCACTCCCTACCAGGATGTAGGTTGCCCACCCCACTCATCCACTGACCAGACAGTACATCCCCTGGAGGTGCTGGAGCTGGGGTTTTGATGCAAACACGGCTGTCAATCTGATAAAGCAGGGCTGGGCACAGCAGAGCAAACTGACGAGGGGTCAGCGGAGCAACAGGGCTCAGTCCAAAATTGACCAGCAGCTGGGAACCATTCAGACACTGGAGATTGAGGGGAGGGCCATGTATTAGGGAAGCCACAGTGAACTACAACCCAAATCTTGATATCTGTTCTTCCATAGAGTCCCATGTCTCTCTCAGGGTCCCCTTGGCTCACACTGACACATGCATCAGAGACAGGGGACGAGAGAACTTAATGTGTGTTAATCACTGGTGAGTATTCAATCCAATGTAAGTATTCGTCATGAATTTCTTAATTTGCTAGAGAACATTGCTATCATCTCCCTCTTATGCCCTAGGAATTGCCTTGTGTTTGTGATGAACTGCTTTGGCAACTAGACAGCAAACCTGACATGCCGCCCGTCTTTAGTCAACACAAACACACACACACCCCATGTGTTGATCCAGCCTAGACTGGAGACTGGAGTGCTTCTTTTGATGGGGCATGCCAACTGATCTCAGGGTCCGGCAGCTTTGTCTGCCGCCTCGTGTATGTAGAACAAGGAGCAATTAGACTGTTTTAGATGGACATACCATCTCCAGGACACTTCTCCACATAAACATTCCCACAGCCTACTCTGAGATAATTCCCTGGATTACGTGTTTGCTAAGTGACACCCCTGAATTTGGCCAGCCTGCGCTAAGGTCAAGGGGAACATCTTACACCATTAAAATAACATATCCAAATACTGAGTAGCTATTCATTTACTGACTCTTCACATACTTCAAGCCAAATACTTCAGGCTACCTTCTCCCACGGCTCCTTCTCCATGTCTAGGGAATCAGACTTACATCCTCATTCAGATGATCAGCCAATGAATGGTCCAGCAGCAGAAGCCTGTGGAAGAGGCCTAGGCCTGAGGGCCCTGACCCATGCAGGTCAGAGGCCTTTGACTCTTCCTGGTCACCCCAACCTGAAGGGCCCAGAGGCATTCCTGCCCAGACATCCACACTCAGCTCCAGTTCTTGCAGCCTATATTAGATGGATTAGTAAGTCAGACTCAGTCAAGTTCCCTGACAAACTGTCCTCAGCCGTCTCCTGGGAGGTTTTGGGAAGGAGAGACATCCAGTCAGTCCTGGGAAGATCTGAGAGCTGTCATTTATAGGAGAACCTAAAATGGGTAGGTGTGGGCTTAGCGGGGAAAGCCGAAAGCTTGGAGACAGTGAGTACCGAGAGCAAGGACTTTACTGATCTGGAGGAGAATTAAAGGCAAGAGGTGAGCGATTGGAGCCAGAGGACTTGTAATTCTGGAGATTCATCCCCCCAAAAAACCAGCACTGGGCAACTGGAGCCTAAGCAGACACCAAGTGGAACCAGGAGATGTCATATTTTGTGTTTGGGAGAGAGATTAATACCTGTGTGTGAAGTTGTCGCCGCTTGGTGCAGCCCGCCCAGTTGGAGGCTCATGGTGTCCCAGGCGGAGCCCCTGAACTCGGCCCAGTCCTAGGCTGTGGAGAAGCCGAGCCAGGCCCCCTGCAGTCAGTGTCCCATTCTCTCCATATAGGCCAAACAGCTGGGCTAGGTAGTGGTTCTGTTCCTGTTCGGCTGGGCCCAGGTTGGGGATTGAGCCTCCTACCCAGCCCAAGGCCACCCCCACGCACAGGCCAGCCAACAGACGATGTACTGGGGGCCCCATCACTAGGGCTATGGGTTAGAGGCTCTGGTTCTGACTTCTATTTCCTTTGGGACATCCTGAGGATTGTACCCTAGAGCAAGGAGGAGGGGTTGGGTCAGAGCTTTTGCTCCTCGGCTCAGAGCTGGGGAGATGCTCTTACATTTACTACCGCTTACTCTGAGTCTATCTGCAGCTTCTGCGGGCTTGGGCTTCCTCTGTCCCTCCCTTCTGCCTTCTGGAGCAGCTTCCTGGAGCCAGGGCTCTCCTTATACCTCTCAACTTTGTTCTGCCTCCCTACCCCCCTCCATATGCAGGGCCTCACCCCTACTGGCAGCGTGAGAGCTGTCACCGCAGGTCCCTGGAAGGCCTCACTGTGGACCTTAAGAGATCTCTGAGTCAGGGAGTTCAGCCTTCAGATGCAGTGGAAGCCACGTCACATAGAGGACTGAAATGGATAGGTTTCCCCTTAGCCCACCTGCTTTGGGGCAGAGTCAGGGGTGGGGCAAGTGTGGGAAGGTTCATATAGGAGTTAATGGTTCACTGGTCTCTGGGATGGGGGGGTCAAAAGTCAGTCTCTGCTGGGCCCTGACTGGGGAGGGGCCACCCTCTGCCCTGAGGAAACCACATGGTTAAGAACCTGTGCTCATTGTTTTTTCCTCTTAAATATTTTATAACCCATAACCCACTCAGCGCCACCCAAGCCTTCTCCTGAGTGTACCCCTCCCCATGTACCTTACATTTGGTACTGAACTGCATCTGTTTCCAACCCCATCCCCACATTCCCTGGAGAGTTGAGCCAAGATGTCCCTAAACTGGGAGTTAGAGGGAGAGGTAGGTAAGTGTCGATCCCAGATGCATTCAGGAAAGAGACTTCTTAGTGAGGCCCACCCTGGGAAGCGTAAGAGCAGGTCCCCACTCCAGCAAGCATTAACTGCCAGCACCCCCAGCCCTGTAATCAATGAACAAGAAAGAGGAAGCCCTGTTGAGGAAAAGAAGCCAGAACAGGGCTCCCCTCTGACATCTGACCTGGCTTATGATCAGGGGGTCAGAGTGAGTGGTCCAGGGGTTGGGGTTAGCATTACCTGACAGCAGGACAGGAGACACAAAAGACACCCAGAGGAAGGGGGACCCAGCCTTCTTGTGGCAGGCAGGCTGGACAAGGGTCACCTGCAGGGAGGGGGTAGGGGAGGGACACTACCTTAAAGGGGCAGGCTTGCTTTGCCCAAGGCCTCCTTGCCTGGGCAGTACAATTCCCTAAGTGCACACCTGCTAACTTCTTTCCTATGAGAGAAACAGAGTCCAGAACGAGTGGGAACATTTATTAGGAAGGAGGGATTTCAGTTAGACCCTCAAATCCCACACAAAAACCAGACTGTCTTTTCCAAAGGAGGGCAGGCAGAGGACCCTGGATCCTAAGGGACTGACAGCATCAGCAGGACAAAGGGGGGGGGGGTGAGTTTGAGGTGGATAAGGCCGCTGCTTACTCCTCCTCCAGGGAAATGTAGTGGCTAAAGCACAGCTACTTCACCCTCTAATCCCAAAGCCAGCAGCCTAATAGAAGACTGTCTTGTTCTCTGGCAGAGACCCCTGGGTCACGGTTGTGGTGGAAGGAAGGAGAGGACTCATCTCTTGCTATCTCTTGCTGCTTCTGCGGGTTTCTTTGCCGTTGCTGACAGGGTTGCTGGAGGGGCCAGGAGGGCCGGAAGGCGTATGGTTGGGCTGGCTTCGAGTGGCTCGGGTGCTGGGGGGGTGGGGTGGGGTGTGAGAGGGATGGGGGCCGCCAACAGGGGCTGGCTGGGCGCTCAGTCCGCTCCCGTTCTGGTTCTCAGCAGCTGGTTGTGGGGGAGAAACAGCATTAGGTAGTTAAGGTAAGAAAGGGTCCGTCCCAAAGCCCGCTTCTGTGCCCCAGAGAGAGAGGATGTGCCTTCCCCAAGCACAACTGCACGAATGCTGACCAGGTACAAAAGACACTGGGTTGTGAGTAAGAATGGGGCTCTAGCACTGACAATTTTAACTGTCAACTTGACACAACCTATACAGTCTCCTAGGGAGAGTCAGTGAGGGCTGTCTACATTGGCTGGCCTGTGGGTATGTCTATAGGAAATTGTAATTAACTTAATTTTGCAAGAAGACCCAGCCTAACTGTGGGTGGCCCTATTCCCTAGGCAGGTGGTCCTGAATAGAGTACAAAAAGCTATGGGCTACAAGTATGAATGGGACCCCTCAATATATAGTATATATATATATACTATATATATATAAGTACAATATATTTATCTTATGTATCTCTATATTATTGGAAATCAGAACCAGAATTAGTTCAAGGCTCAAGGATCTCTGAAAAAAATGTCCTATGGCCCAAGATGATTGTAAAACTAGAGAAGCACAGGCAGAAGCCTTAAGTTTCTGTTTAAATGAAAGGGGGCTGGGTCTATCATATGTAGGAAGTTAGTGTTTAGATACCCAGCACCATAATAAAATAAAAAGTACACCTGGGGATTGAACCCCTCTGCCACTTAGCCACTTGGCTACACATCACCCTCAACTGTGTATATTTTGTATTTATGCGCGCACATGTGCATGCGTGCGTGCGTGCGTGCGTGCGTGCGTGCGTGTGTGTGTGTGTGCGTGCGTGTGCGCGCATGTATACAACTTTCAAGAGTTGGTCATCTCCTTCCACCATGTGGATGTTCTGGGAATTGAACTCAGGTTGTCAGAATTGATGTCAAATACTGGTTCCTGGGCTGGAGAGATGGCTCAGTGGTTAAGAGCGCCGACCGCTCTTCTGAAGGTCATGAGTTCAAATCCCAGCAACCACATGGTGGCTCACAACCATCTGTAATGAGATCTGATGCTCTCTTCTGGGGTGTCTGAAGACAGCTACAGTGTACTTACATATAATAAATAAGTAAATTTAAAAAAAATTTAAAAAATACTGGTTCCTGCTGAACCACCTTGCCAAGCCCCACACCCATATATTTTAAACATTTTAAGGGAGCTGGGAGTGTGAGATACCTTCACTCAGGCAACTGTATGTAGCACAATCCCCCTGCTCACCTGTCACACATATTATAATCCTTATTCCTACAGAGGCTACAGGCACGGAAAGGCAGGGACTATGTTTAATACTTGACATATACATATAGTAGGTGCTCTATAGATGCCTAGTAGACAGAGACAGGATTGTCTCTGGTGTACAAAGGCATTGCAGACCATCAGTGACGTAGAAACTATAGGTTACTGGTTCTCAAACCATATACCTACTCAATTCTCTGTTCTAAGATATCTGTAGCTGAGACTGAAAGGAAAAGTCCTTTCCTCCGTTCACAGATATAGTGAATATATACATTGCAATGTTAAGATTTTGTGCTATATAGTAAAAGAAACAGGAGAGATGGCTCAGTGGTTAAGAGCACTGCCTGCTCTTCCAAAGTTCAATTCCCAGCAACCACATGATGGCTCACAACCATCTGGAATGGAATCTCATGCCCTCTTCTGGTGTTTCTGGAGACAGCTATAGTGTACTCATGTACCTAAAATAATAAATAAATCTTTTAAAAAAAACAAAAAACAAAAAAACGGGGGGCTGGAGAGATGGCTCAGTAGTTAAGAGCACTGATTGCTCTTCCAGAGGTCCTGAGTTCAAATCCCGGCAACCACATGGTGGCTCACAACCATCTGTAATAGGATCTGACTCCCTCTTCTGGTGTGTGTCTGAAGACAGCGACAGTGTACTCATATACATAAAATAAATAATCCTTTTTTAAAAAATAAATAAAAATAAAAAACAAAACAACTTTTGGGGACTGGGGAGATGGCTCAGCAGTGAGGAGCACTGGGTGCTCTTGCAGAGGCTCCAGGTTCGGTTCCCCGCACCCACATGGCAGGTCAAACACCCGTAACACCAGTTCCGTGGGACCCAGCATCCTCTTCTAGCCTTCATGGGTTCCAGGGAAGCACATGTGCACAGACATGCATATAAGCAAGATACCCACACACTTTTAATTTGTGTGGGGTGGTGCCACACGCCTTGAATCCCAGCACTCAGGAGGCAGAGGCAGGTAGATCTCTGAGTTCCAGGCAGCCTGGTCTACAGAGCAAGGGCAGCCAGGGCTACACAGAGAAACCCTGTCTCAAAATAAATAAATAAATAAATAAATAAATAAATAAATAAATAAATAAATAAATAAAAAAAAATAAAAAAATTTAAAAAATCAATAACTGGGGGGCTAAGGATCATATTGTGCTAGTCTTGTGTGGTGGTTCCGTCTAACCATCACCTTGACACAGCCTAGAATCACCTGGGAAGAGGCAGGAAGGACTGTCTTGAGTTGGTTGGCCTGTGGGCATGTCTATGGGGGATTGTAATGAATTACATACACACTGTGTGGCATCACTCTAAGAGCAGAGAAACTGAGCTGAGTACAAGCAAGCATGAATTCACTTTCTCTGCTCCCAACCATGCACATGATGTGACCAGCTCTGTCCACTGCTGGGATGGGCTGCATGTAACCCAGAACTGTAAGCTAGATGAACCCTTCCTCGCCTACACTGCTTGCTGTCAGGATAACTTAAGACAACAACTTAACCACAACACCCTCACATGGGCTGGCGAGATGGCTCTGCAGACAAGGGTGCTTGCTGCCAAGCCTGAGAGTTCGAATTCAATCCCTGGAACCCCTATGGTGGAAGGACTGACACCTACTGAAACCACCTCTCCTTTCTTTTAGCAGGTGACAAAGGGAGTAAACACTTGGCAAACGAGTTTAAGGAGCACATGGTCTTGAGTGTATCTTTTCTTTTTTTCTTTGTTTTTTTGAGACAAGGTTTCTCTGTGTAGCCCTGACTGTCCTGGAACTCGCTCTGTAGACCAGGCTAGCCTCACACTCAGAGATCCACCTGCCTCTGCCCCCTGGGATTGAAGGTGTGTGCCACCACCGCCCAGTGGGTGTACTTTTTTTTTTTTTTTTTTTTTTTGAGACCAGGCCTTGCTATGGAGACCAAGCTGGTCTAGAACCCATTCTCTGGACCCCAGAATGTCCTCAGAACTTGCAATAACCCTTGGTGCCTCTGCTGCTCAAGTGCTAGACAGCAACCATATCTGGCTCTTGGTTGCACCTTATTAGAAATATTTTTGGAGCGAGCAGGGCCAGAGCCAGAAGGGAAAAAAAAAAAAAAAAAAAAAAAAAAGAAATATATTTGTAGCTAGACATGATGGCAACACACCCATGGTCCACCACTTTGAAGGTGTAGGTAGGAGGAGCAGAGGTGCCTGGCTAGGTTTGGCTACATAGTTTGAGGCCACCCTTGCATGAGACCTTCTCTTAAAAACACAGTAAATAAAAATAAAATAAAAATACAGTCATGGAAAAGTATCAGCCTATTTTATTCTGTTTCTTCTATTGCTTTTTTTTGTTTGTTTGGCTTTTTTTTTTTTTTTTTTTTTTGTATTTTTCAAGACAGGGTTTCTCTGTGTAGCCCTGGCTGTCCTGGGACTCACTCTATAGACCAGGCTGGCCTCGAACTCAGAAATCCACCTGCCTCTGCCTCCCAAGTGCTGGGATTAAAGGCGTGCGCCACCACTGCCCGGCCCAGCCCACTGTTCTTAACTGCCAAACCATCTCTCCATCCCTTAAGTCATCTTCAATTGAAAACACATGCTACCTTTTATGGTGGGATTGAATGGTATCCATTTTGATTATGATACTGGAGGTTCACAGCCAGAACCGGTAGGAGATATATGCGGTCATAGATCATATATGAGGGGCTGTCTCCATTGGTGGTCACACGTTTGCTATTTGATGGGAACTATAATTACATTTAAAGTGGGTGCTCATTCCGTTTGTTTTTAGATAGGGTCTATCCATGTAGTCCTAACTGTCCCAGAATGCACTAAATCCATCAGGCTGACCTCAGACTCACAGAGATCCACCTGCCAATGACTCCTATATGCTGGGATTAAAGGTGTGCGACTGTCACGCTGAGGCTGGGTGGCACATTCTGAGTGGAGAAACTGGGAAGAACTCAAGCATACAGGCACATAAGCAAGCATGCATTTATCCTCTCTGCTGGTGACTGTGGAGAGGATGTGACCAGTGGTTTCAGTCAGCAATGGACAGAGGCCCTGCAAGACTACTAGGAAGGGCTTGAGGTGGTGGCTCAGTGGTTAGAAGCACTGGCTGCTTTTCTAGCTGATCCAGCGTTGGCTCTCAGCAACTGCACTAGCAACCATCTGCAACTCCAATTCCGGAGGATCCACTACCCTCTTCTGGCTTCCTTGGGCACTGTATGCATGTGGTACAGTCATACATGTAGACAAAACATACTATACTGGCTGGCTTTGTGTGCCAACTTGACACAAGCTCGAGTTATCACAGAGAAAGGAGCTTCAGTTGAGAAAATGCCTCCATGAGACCCAGCTGTAAGGCATTTTCTCAGTTAGTGATCAAGGGGGGAGGGCCCCTTGTGGGTGGTGCCATCTGTAGGCTGGTAGTCTTGGGTTCTATAAGAAAGCAGGCTGAGCAAGCCAGGGGAAGCAAGCCAGTAAGAAACATCCCTCCATGGCCTCTGCATCAGCTCCTGCTTCCTGAGCTGCTGAGTTCCAGTCCTGACTTCCTTTCCGTGATGAACAGCAGTGTGGAAGTGTAAGCTGAATAAACCCTTTCCTCCCCAACTTGCTTCTTGGTCATGATGTTTGTGCAGGAATAGAAACCCTGACTAAGACACATACATATAAGGTAATAATAGGTAAAATCTAAAGAGAGGCAGAGAGAGAGAGAGAGAGAGAGAGAGAGAGAGAGGGAGAGAGAGAGAACAAATTCAGAAACTGCCCACTGTCTAGTGATTCAGCACCCGACAGTTACAGTGTAATGCAACACTGAGGTGTTTCTTAAGGTGCCGGTGTGAATCAGCCTGCAGAGCCGCGAGCCTTAAAAACGGCTATGTATCTTTTTATATATATCAATTTAATAATAAACGACCATGTGATCATATGTTACTGCAATGTATTTACAATTCCTTTTTGTTTTTTGAGACAAGGTTTTACTATGTATGTGTATTTGTGTATTTGTTATGTAGACCAGGCTGGCCTCAAATTTACAGTGATTCTTCTGCCTCTACCTCCCTAGTACTGGGATGTGTGCCACTACACCCTGCTATACTATATTTGCTATTATTATTTCAGAAAAGGAAATCAAAATTTGGTGGTGGTGGTGTTTGTTTGAGACAAGGTCTAACTTTAAACCCTAGACTAGATAGGAACTTGTGACAATTCTTTTGCCTCATCTCCTCCCCAGTGCTGGGATTATGGTTGTGAAATTTAACCTAAATAACAATAAAATCAGTTTTAAAAATGTAGCATATTCCAGAACTAGTCAGGCCTAAGAAGAGGGATCTCTGTGAATTTGAGGTCAGTTTGGACATAGTGAGACCCTGTATCAAAAGAAAAGGAAGCCGGGCAGTGGTGGCGCACGCCTTTAATCCCAGCACTCAGGAGGCAGAGGCAGGTGGGTTTCTGAGTTTGAGGCCAGCCTGGTCTACAGAGTGAGTTTCAGGACAGCCAGGGCTACACAGAGAAACCCTGTCTCGAAAATAAATAAATAAATAAAGAAAGAAAGAAAGAAAGAAAGAAAGAAAGAAAGAAAGAAAGAAAGGAAGGAGGGGAGAAAAGAAAGGGAAAATAAGAAAAAGTAAAAAAGGAAAAATAAGAAAAATAAAAGAAATTAAAAAGAAAAATATATGGAGAGATGGCCCAGTAGTAATAGCACTGACTGCTCCTCCAGAGGTCCTGAGTTCAGTTCCCAACAACCACATGGTGGCTCACAACCATCAGTAATGGGATCTGATGCCCTCTTCTGGTGTGTCTGAAGAGAATGACAGTGTACCCCCCCATATGTAAAATAATTAAATAAATCTTTAAAAAAAAGAGAAAAATATAATACAGATTATGCCACATAGCTTAGGAATCGAGTAGGCCACACAATAGGTGTGTGTACCTACTTCTCAGAATATATTCTCATCACTTAGTGATTTATGACTGAATACACACATACACATACACAAACATATATGAGTGTGCATATATAGACTTATTACAAGGAACTTATAATAATATTTTAAATGTGGTGCATGTGATCCTGTTTGCTCTTAAAAGTCATTTGGCACATGTGGAGAAACTACTCTCTTTTGTTTCTTGACCGGTGGTAAGGACAGAGTACCTCAGGTATTCAAGTCTTTTCACCACTGAAACTTGCAGAAGGTGTAAAAAATAAAGGAGATCTGGGTGGGGAGGGAACATCTCAGAGAGGAGCCACTTGGAAAAGGGACGAGGGAAACACATCTTTCCTCCCTGGCTGGAGAAAATGGGGGACTTAAAGGAAGCCAGTGGAAGGAAAGAAATGGATTCCTACCTGGAGAGGCAGCAGGGGGTCCTGTGGTAGCTTGTGGGGCAGCAGGGCTGCTGTCATTCTGCACCTGAAGGCACAGATTGAGATATTGAGACCCTCTTCAACATCATGCTGCCGACCTGATCTGAAAGTTTCCCTTAACGTCAGGCCCGGGGACTCACCGATTTGTTGGGTGCCTGCTGCGTGTTATACTCTGGATTGGGCTCGCTGAAATTAGGAACTTCAGAATAAACCATACAGAATCTGCAAAGAAACAAGCAGAAGCCTTGGACTCCCATCCCTTGGGCCACAGACAAGTCCAGCCAGGAGATGTGGATGGCACGGGCTGGCTTGCTTCCTTCTCAACCCTAACTTTCCCACTTCGGGCTCCTAGTGCTTATCTCAATTCCCGAGACAACTTACTCTCCAATCTTCTGCAGATCGCCCCCGCGGCCGGTGTATAGTGTCAGACAACCTTTGAACACTGAAGCATACCTGTGGGGTGGATTGAACGCAAGCAGGATTCAGTCTTCGGAAAAGTTGTAGGGACTTTCAACCACACACTACCGCTGTTGCTGCTCGAAGCCCTGCCTTACCCTTTGGTGAGTCGGATAATGTCCCCAGGTTGGATTAGGTTGCCCACATCGTCCCACACTGAGATGTTGATGCTGCCCGTTTTGTCTGCCACTTTACAGGTCCGAACCTCGTGCCCATCCTTTGTCTTGGTCACCCGGCCTTTAAGGGATGAGGATGGAAAAAAAGTCATACAGGTCGTGGTGATAGTGAGAGTCTGGGTGTTGGATGAGTACGGTAAAAGAATAGAAGCAAAGCCCACATCCCTCCTTGATGGCAAGTTATGCGTGGGTGTATGGGGCGGAAGTGGAGGGTCCAGCACCATGGAGAGAGCCCTGAGTGGGGGGGGGGGGGAGGCCCGCGTGGCTAGTGAGCATTAGTCTGTTGAGTTATACCTATTTTATACCTGTCAGCAGCTCCCTATGCCAATGGTCTAAGAGATTAGAATGAGCAGGGCCTTGGGGAGCATCCTTCCTGTCCAGGGAAGTTAAGAACGCAGGCGGTGGTCCCCGTGTGCTCCCACTCTCCATGCTCCTCCCCCTTTGCTCCCACGAGTCCACTGCGCATGCATAGCCACCTGTCTCCAGTACAATGAAGATAAGGTTCAGATTCTTGAGCCCGGGCTTGATATCCTTCACGAAAGTCTCGGTCGTCATGCTTCCCCAGCCGTGGCACCGCGCTGGAAGCGGAAATGGGAGATGAAGGTTCAAGGCTTGGAGCCTTTGCCTCCATGCTCCCGCTTGGCCTACCCACTACAGCAGGCGGGAATCTGGCAGCGTCGGTCCCCCATCTAACCCTTCTGGGAGGTTAGAAACGAATTTCCCTGGGGGCCTCGTACTTCAAAATCAGAACTTATAGATCTCTGGGTAAGATGCTTAGGGGCTGGAAGGCCCTCGGTCAGGATGCTTCCAGTCTCACGCTCCGAAGCCGGGAGGCTGAAGGAGACTCGGGGGGGAACCCGGTGCAGCTCCAGGGAACAGAATTCCACTCAGCAGATCTTCCTGAACCCTCATCCCCACAACCCAGAACTCAGTCCATCCCCTCCCCCATTCACAGCCCACCACCCACCCAGCCAGCAGGCCGGACTGTGCACACCGCCGAGCCACCCGCAGGGGGAGCCAGGGGGCTGGCTGCCGCCGGATGCTGCGGAGAGGAGCGCGGGAGCGCGTACATTCCCGGAAACGTCCCGACTTCCTCCAGCCAATAGGGTCCGATCTACAACCCTAAGTGCCCCACCTCCGGCTACCATCCATCCAATCAGGCTCCGAGATTCACTCGCCGCGAAGGGGACAGTTTTAGGTTTTAAAGGAGCCTCACAGAGTATTAGTTCCGTAGGGGAAAAGATGGACGGACCACCAGGGGGCGCCTCAGATACCACTCTTCCCTTTCGCTCAAAGAATGCACTTGGGCTCTTAAGATTTTATTTTCTCTTCAAGTAGTGTCACAATGGTAAAAAAGGTCCAAGGGCTTTGGAATGCAGCGGGCAAACGTTTTTAATTCCAGCCTGTTTCTTCGCTTCTTTTCTCGGCAATTCTTGAACAAATAACTCTTTGTTTTACACATGAAACTGGAAAGTTAGGTAAAAGCCAGTACCTTGGACATGGCAGGAACTTACATATCATCTTTAAAACACTAAACGGTTCGTCTCATGGCTCTGGGACAAGTGACATTTTCACTATAGAAAGATAATAGGCAGACTCAGCCTCCTTTGAAAGACGTTGAACCGGGACATAAAAAGTAAGTCTCATGCCAGGTGCCCACTGGGAAGGCAAGAGGCAGGAGGATCGGATCTGAGTTTAAGGCCAACCTATCCTACATAGTGAATTCCAGGACAGCCAGGGCAACAAAGAGAAACCCTGACTGGGGGAGGAGAGGGGAGGGGAAGCAAGTCTGATTTGGTTCACAAAGGCACATCCGATTCCTATTTCCTTATTTCATTGGATCTCAGAGCCACCTAGAACCCTTAGCTTCCTCGGGTACTTGTCAGATTGTCTTCAAAAGTAGCAGCTGTATTCTCAAGAATAAGCTAGTTACATATGTACTAATGTGAATTACCCTTTAAAAAAGAGAATATCTATAACAAATACTATTTGAAACCAGATTAGCCTAAGAAGGAAATGTAATTGCATTCCTTGTCTTGCTTAACCGCTTACCTATCACAGAGCGCTTTAAACTCCATCTGGACTCTCCTCAGGTTCTCTCCCACCCACATTCCCCCAACTACAGCGTTGCAGCCTTAGGAAATCAAATCCATTAGTGTTTCGGGGCACTCTTGAGTTTTTGAAGAGCCATCGAGGATGCTGCAAGAGTGTGTGGCTGCGAGGCGGACGACCCCTAGAGCACCCCTAGATCAAAGCTTTGCGGTGAGACACTCCCTCCCTCTCCACCCTGCGGCCTCCTAAGTTAACAGCAGTATCCATCCCCATGACAGTGAGTCACAAGGTCGGGAGGCTCCGGGATGCTGACCACAGCTCTGGAAACAGGGGCTGGGAGGACAGCAGGCCAGCTGCTCCGCGGCGACCTCGTCCCAGCGCTGCATCACGTCTGGCACCCGAGTCGTGCACCATCGGGCAGGACAACAGGGTCACCCCAGTTCTTCACACCTCTATGAAGAACATAGAGCCCGCCCTCCCAAAAGGCTACACAGTCCGTCCTTAAGAACTTCCGGCCCAGAGCGGAGGCCTAGCTAGCCCCCGCCTCTCGTAGGCCGCTCGCTAGAAACATCCAGTCGCCACCGAGTTAAACAGAGAGGCGGGGCTTGGTGACGAGCTTCCGCCCCGTTGCGTAGCAGCAGTGGGCGTGGTTAAGAGCTAACCCGAGACAGCGAGGAGTGGTCGGAACCTTCTTCCCCATCCTTCCCTTCCCCTTCCCATACGGGGAAAGGCTGAGACCCGGTACCCGGGCTGCGCTGCGGCCGCCGTGGCCTCAGCTGCAGCCAGCCCTCGCGTCCGGAGAAGCCAGGCTGCGTCCCGGGCGGTGCGTAATGCGCCTGAGCGAGCTTCTAACCCAGACGGGCAGAGGGGGCGAGGTCCCGGTGGATTGGCGCCTGGGTCCGAGGCGCTGGGGGTCGGGAGGAAGGGTGGAGAGAAGGAGGAAAATGGAGGAAGGGAGCTCCGCTGGGAGGAGTCGGGAGGTGAGCTGGGGGCTCTGGAGCTTGGGAAGGTCCTTTGGAGTAGGGGAAGCCTTGGGAAGTGCGGGAGTGGCCTTGGGCCGGTCTGAGGACCCGGGAGGAGCAGACCGCTGGGGCTGAGGGACAACATGGAGTTTAAATGGCAATGATTGACAGGCCTAGAGGCGAAGAAGAGAACGTTCCGGGGGCTAGCCTTGGCAGGGACCGCGGAACCCAAAACCTCCGCCCTCCAAGCGCCATAGCTTGGCTTCTTTCCCATGCCTTGTCTTTGGCAGCCTTGTCTTTCCCTTTTATTCCTTCGCCGCTCCTCTCCCCTCCCACCCCTCCGTGGAGGACTCTTACATTCCTTACATCTTTGCCCCTGAATGATTTGCAGCCACGCTCTCTGGCACGCACGATCCATCCACTCATTTAATACACTGGGAAGCCCACCCCAGACCAGGAGGCAGGGCATTTGTGGGGTAGAGAGCAGGGGTGGAGGGTGGGGGGCCAGGAGAAAGACCTGAAAAAGCAGGATGAGGATGTTTTGGATTGGCACACTAACTTCATTTCAACTGGTTACCAAGGCCACTGTTCTTGGAGACTGAAGTATGAGAATCTCGGCAGGTACTTCTTATACAATAGTTTTAACTAAAAAACAGGGTTGTTGGCTGCTAGTATTCCCCCCAGAAAGAATGGAACTGGATACAGGGAAGGTGAGGGGTGCAATAGTATTGTTACGCAGTGTCTTTGGTACACTTTGTGGCAGGGCCTACTTCCCAGTGACTGAAAAGAAGGAACAAGCATTTTCAAACATTTCCTCTGGTTCTCACTATGAGTTTATTTTGCCATTGTGTTGCAACAACTAATAAGAGCAGTCTTACAATGCTCTCGAGTTTATTATCTCATTTGATTTGCGGGAAAAGGCAGGTGCCATCTTCTCTATTTGACAGTTGGTTACATGGCTTGTTTGAAACTGTCCTGTCAGTGGGTGGCAGAGCTAGGACTGGAATCCAAGACCTCTCTCCTGATTTAATGCTTGGCTGACAACCCCTGATCCATTTTCTTAAGGGTTAATTTTCCCGGTGCTGGAAGCTTTTTGGTTTCTGTGTTTGGAACTTGTCCCCAGGAGACCAAGCATAGCCTATAATATAGTACCTGGTCCTGGAAGCTTTTTTTTTTTTTTTTTTTTTTTGAGTTACAGGTGCATGTGCCAGATTGTTGGGAAATGGGGTGTTGTTCAGAGGAAGGAAGCATTCCTCTTGTGTTATGTGGGGTAGGGAGGAACATGGTCTCTCTCTGTGGAGTACAGTGAAGAGAAATGCCAGCCTTTACACCTTTCTTGTTCACTGAGAATACACGCTGAGCAAGCTGTAATTGACGAGCATGGTGAACTAGGAGCACGTGTACCAGATTCAGGAGACGAAGTAGCCTTTGTATTCTGGATGAAAGATCACCATCAAGAACTCTACCCTAACTTAGCCCTTGCTCTATTGACACACACGATAATGAGCCAGGGAGTTTAAGGAGTTGTCTGTATATCATTGACTCCGATTCTCGGGGCCCTGGAATGGCCCTTAGTCCTGTCTTTGTAGGCATGAGCCTGGTCAGCCCAGTTTTACTGCTTTCTAGTCTACCAAGTTGCCCCCTGAAAAAACAATATCTCTGCTTTTTTCTCCTTCCCAATTGTTTGAAAAAGGGTCCTGCCCAGTAGCCTCTGCTGACCCTGAGTTCACAGTGATCGTCCCATCTCAGCCTCCCTGGGGGTTGGGATTACAGGTATGAGCTAGCATACCTGACTTTGTTCTTTCTGTTTAAGTATCACCTGCTTTCTCAGTCCTCACCCCCTTCTCTCCTTTTTTAAAGCCTTATTCCCTTCAGAGGTGTTTCCCAGTTTGCACCTATAGCAACATTATTGAGTTTTCTCTGCAGTGAAATAATGTTTCCCACAAGGAAACCTGGATACTTTGGGGTTTTTCTTAATTCATTGAGACAGGGTCTCCTCTCTGTGTACTCCAGGCTCACATCCTTGCCGGGCATGATCTGAAGCCCTGCTTTCTCACTGTCTTCTGACTGTTTCCAGTCCTGGCACTATAGGCAGGCACTCTCAAGCACAGTGCTAGGGACTGGGTCCCAGGGCCTTGCAAGTCCTCTGCTGCCGAGCTGTATCCTCAGGCCAGTTTTGGTTTTATTTGAGACAAAATTTGGAACTTGCTATATAGCCCAAGCTAGCTTTGAACTCAAATTCTCCTCCTACTTCACCTACTGAGTGCTGGGATTGCAGGCATGGGCTGCCCTCCCTGGCCTCTAGAGTTGTTTTTACATATCATATAAATAAAGAAATCACCTTGGAAACATTAAAGGATAGTACAGGGCGAGCATTATGGATCTGTATTCTGTGTAGCCACCGGTTTGGAATTTTTGGCACTGCTTGTAGTTATGTGTGCTGAATAAAGAAGTATATATACAGGGGCTGGAGAGATGGTGCAGTGGTTAAGAGCAGTGACTGCCCTTTCAGAGGACTGGGACTCGATTCCAAACACCCATGAGGTCGTTCACAACTGTCGGTAACTCCAGTACCAGGGAATCCACTTCTGGCCTCCTCTGGTACCAGGCACAAATGTGGTACTCAGACATATTGCAGGCAGTACACCCTTATATAGAGAATGAGATAAAATAATTTTGAAAAATTAATGTGTGTGTGTATGTGTGTACACGCTTTTTATTTTGAAACAGAATCCCATGTACCCCAGGCTAGCCTTGAACTTTGATCCTCTTGCCTCTACTTCTGGGGCACTAAGATTATAGGCGGCGGGCGTCACTACCCCATAGTTTGTGTGGTGGTAGGATTAAATGCAGGATGCTGTGACTGCCGGGCAAGCACTCTGTCACTGAGATGCAGCCTCGGCTCTCTCTTTTCCCTTTTCTCCGTGTTTTCAGACAAGTGTTTGCTCCAGCGGCTTCTCTCTCCACCTTGGCTTTTCCTTCCCCTCCTCTCAGCTGTGTTTGACTCTACTAGACCAAATGCCCTCCCATTCATAGGATAGTGCAGAAGCCTGCAGTCCTGAAAGGAGTTTCTCCCCCTCTCTGCCTGGATGCCCAGCCATCGGATCCAAGTCTGCCCTGCTAAGTGGAGACTGGTGCCCTGCCTTACCTTCTCTCTCCCTGTTCCTATTAATAGAGCGCTCCTGATTGTGACATCACACCCACCTCTGGGCCATGAAACTTGTCACTAGGAAGAAAGACTCAGTTGGAGAATAGCCAACAAGATGGGACACTTGGAGCATCTCCTGAGTGGCACCGAGCAGAGGCGTCAGGGGGTTGGAACCTTGTAAACAGGGACCCGCCCCCCACCACTTAGAAGGTAAAGAACCTTGGTTTGGAACCTCATTCTACCTCTTTTCCCTGGTCAGGGTTTCTTCTGACCTTGAAAATCTGGTGCCTTGAAGCTTTCTAAAATGTATGCATGCTATCCTGTTTATGTCTTTATCTTGTTGTAGTAAGCTTTATTTATTTATTTTATCTTGTATACTCACTGGACTACACCTGTGCCTTCGATTGAAGACAATGGTTGCATTTACTTTTTCTTCTACAAGTCTTTGTTGACAAGAAGATTGTATGTTAGGATAAAGAGGAGATTTGGGTTAACCACACAAGTAGTGCTGTGTGCTGGTGGACAGCTGGGAGTACCTGCTGCAAGTAGAGCCTTGCAGGCCCTGCGTTAGGCATTAGATGAGTTCTTATTTGGTTGTTTATCAAGACAAGGTCTCTCTGCCTATTCCTGGCTGTCCTGAAATTCACTCTGTAGACCAGGCTGGCCTCCAACTCACAGGAGATTTGCCTGCTTCTGATTCCTTGAGTGCTGGACTCAAAGGCATGCACTATCACCACCCAGTTCTTAAAGAACTATAGGTCCTCTGAATTGTTCTTTAGGAATTTGAGTTTAGAGCCAAAAGATGGTTCAGTGTGTCAGAGCTCTTGCAGCGAAAGCCAGAGGACCTGGCTTCAGCTCCCACCAACTGTGTAAAAGCCTGCAAACCAAGCACTGCAGTTCAAAGACAGGTGGCTCCCAGAGTGACAGCAGGCAAATGCCCATGCACTGTACACACATAGGAAAGAAAGAATTTAAAATTAAATTAAATATTCTAAACAAACTCAACCTTTAAAATCCTCTGAGCCAGGTATAGTGCCGCACACCTTCCAGCACTTGGGAGGCAGAGGCAGTTGGATTGCTGTGAGTTGAAGGCCAACCTGGTCTGCACAGAGGTCCAAGACAGCCAGGCCTACATAGTGATGTCCTATCTCAAAAACAGAAAAACCCTACATAGATAAATATCCTCTGGTAAATGGAGATTCCAGCATTCTGGGGTTAAACAGAACTCAGAAGTCAGGTAGCTCTATTCCTCTATCTCCTGTGGGAGGAAACAGAGTTCTCAAGAGAAGTTTCAGTTTAAGGATTCTCCTGTCAAAATAGGAAAACCACTTCCTTTCAAGGCAATTGCTAGGGAGAGGGAGGTTAGTTGGTGGGAAAGCTAGGAACCTCCTGTAATATAATTGACATTTAATATCCATTTTTTTATATTCTCAATCATAGAATATAGAAATTGTTGAGCCCTTTGGAAATTACATAGCCAGGATGTTCCTGTCATACAAAGTAAAAAACTGAGCCTGGAGAACGCACTTGGTCAGGGATAATGTTGGACCTAAGGCTCAGGTTTAGAAGTGTTGTTAAAATTTTTACTTTATTAGTTTGTGTATGAAGCGGTGGGCTGTGCCTTAGTGCTGTGTCGCAGTCAGAGGACACTTGTGCACTTGCTTTCCTCTTCCCACCTTTTGGGGGGGGTGCGGCAGCGGCGGTTCAAGACAGAGTTTCTCTGTGTGGCCTTGGCTGTCCTGGAACTCACTCTGTAGACCAGGCTGGCCTGGAAATTCACTTGCCTCTGCCTCCCAAGTGGGATTAAAGGTGTGCACTACTACTGCCTGGCTTCTCTTCCCACCTTTATATGGGCTCCAGGGACTGAGCTCAGATCGCCAGGATTGGACAGCAAGCACTTTCAACCTGCTGAGCCATCTCATCAGTCCCATTTCAAATGCAGTCATGGAGATTAAACATAGGGTGGCCTAGGCAAGCAACTACCACTGAGCCATCTCTCCAGCCCTGAGTGGCTTTATTCTGTTTTGAATCAGGCTTCTTTATTCCATAAAATAAAAGTTCTGGTGGGTGAGCACAAGAGTTTAGCTTTGAAGGCCAGAGAGATGGCTCAGCGGTTAAGAGCACTTAACTACAATTTCTGAGGTCTTGAGTTCAATTCCCAGCAACCACATGGTGACTCATAACCATCTATAATGGGGTCTGATTCCTCTTCTGGTGTCATGAAGACAGAGCACTCATATACATAAAATACATGAATAAATACATAAGTTTGGCTTTGAGAAACTGAAGAAAACAGAAACAAATTAAATATAGACTGGTTATTTAAAACTGATAATTAACGGGCTGGAGAGATGGCTCAGCAGTTAAGAGCACTGACTGCTCTTCCAAAGGTCCTGAGTTCAAATCCCAGCAACCACATGGTGGCTCACAACCATCCAAAATGAGATCTGATGCCTTCTTCTGGGGTGTCTGAAGACAGCTACAGTGTGCTTACATATAATAAATAAATAAATAAACCTTTAAAAAAAAAACTAATAATTAACACTGTGTTAGTTCAAATGACTCTTGTATGTAAGGTTTAATGCAAGGGACTGTCACTTCTCTTCTTTCTAGATCTATTCATTAGGAGACCCGAAGAAACAATGACATGTTGTAGGGACACATGAGGTCTTTCACCAGCTAATTTCTTACCTAGTTAAATTTCCTACGAGTTGTCTGTCTCCTTAGGTGGGGCAGGTTTTAGAACCATTTGTCTGTGTGTTTGATCTTTTCGTAGTAATTAAGGCTGGGCTGTACAAGGGTATGGAGAAGAGAGACCACATCACTTACTACCCCTGACTCACACTTACTTATTCATTTGTCAAGAATGGTGGCAGCATGCCCATTTTCCTTTACATAGCCATGACTTATAAACCATGCTTTTAAATGGCTG
This sequence comes from Uromys caudimaculatus, assembly GCA_028551405.1. Taxonomy (NCBI): domain Eukaryota; kingdom Metazoa; phylum Chordata; class Mammalia; order Rodentia; family Muridae; genus Uromys; species Uromys caudimaculatus. Next base: position 57,395,021 of record CM052707.1, on the reverse strand, counting down.
CTCTAATGCTTCTCTTAGCATGTGTACATGCGTGTGTGCATGAATGTGCATATTTTACATATCTGTGCAGATAGACTGAAGAGCTCCTAAATGGTTGGTCAGGGTGGCACACACCTTTAATCCAAGTACTTAAGAGACAGAGGCAAGTGAATTTCTGAGACTTCAAGGGCACCTGATTTACTCAACCTCCGTGATATTGGTCTCTTCTTAATCATTGCTACTTTCTCAGCTCCAGCTGACCAGCATCAATTGTCCCAGTAAAGCAAAGGTTTTACTTTAATGGTTCTGGTCTTTTGTTAATCCCAGCTGATTCTTCAGCTCCAGCTCACCAGAACCCAGATACTCAACACAGAATATGCAAAGGCCCTGATAAAGTCTTTAAGTAACTCTCGGACTTCCCTCTGGAACGTCACAAGCCAAACTGGCCTCAAATAATATCTTAAAAACACATATAACATGAGATTCCTATGCCCCAAAAATAAATAGCATGAACTGTCCTCTGAGATTACAGACTGCCATGGGGAACAGAAAGCTTGGAATGGCTAAGGATTTTGCAGTAAGAGTTTGTAACACCCTGTAGAACTGCTGGCTGTGGAGTCTTGAGTGTCGGTCAGTCAGTGGTAAGATACTTGCCTGTCATGCTCATGGTTTTAGGTCTAAAATTGAGCAGCAAAGTCAGGTATATTGGTGCACATCTTTAATCTCAGTCAGAGGTAGGTGGATCTTCTCTGAGTTTGAGGTTAGCTTGATCTATGTAAGAAGTTCCAGCCGGGCAGTGGTGGCGCATGCCTTTAATCCCAGCACTTGGGAGGCAGAGGCAGGTGGATTTCTGAGTTCGAGGCCAGCCTGGTCTACAGAGTGAGTTCCAGGACAGCTACACAGAGAAACCCTGTCTCGAAAAACAAACAAACAAACAAACAACAAAAAAAAGTAAGAAGTTCCAGGACAGCCAGGGCTACATAATTGAGAGGCATTATCTAAAACAAACCAAAAAACCTAGCAGAAGCATAGGCATGTTTATTTCTTTTTAAAGATATTCTGCTGGCTACTTTATGTCAACTTGACACAGCTGGAGTTATCAGAGAGGGAGCCTCAGTTGAGAAAATGCCTCCATAAAATCAGGCTGTAGGCAAGCAAGTAGGGCATTTTCTTAATTAGTAATTGATGGGGAAGGTCCCAGCGCATTGTGAGTGGGGCCACTTCTGGGCTGGTGGTCTTGGGTTCTGTAACAAAGCAGGCTGAGCAGGCCATGAGGAACAAGCCAGTAAGCAGCACCTTCAATGGCCTCTGCATCAGCCATGCCCCACCCTGCCCTGCTTGAGTCCCTGTCCTGACTTACCCTAGTGGTGAAGAGCGTTGCGGAAGTGTAAGCCGAGTAAACCCTTTCCTCCCCAACCTGCATTTAGTTGTGGTGTTTGATTACAGCAATATAACTGTAACCAAGACAGAAATAGGTAGTAGGATTATGGGGTATATGACCATGTTGTTTTTGGAGGATCATGGAAGGACTTTGGGATTTTGGGCTAAAAGAGCCATTGAGTGTTCAAAGGTTTGTGAGCTGTTCTATGGGAGCTTAGAAGATAAGAAGGTAAGTGGAACTTTAAAAGCAAGTTCCAGGACAGCCAAAGCCATTAAACAGGAGAAACCCTGTCTCGAAAAACAAAGCAAAAGATGTTTTTCCTTCCCTCCCTCCCTTCCTCTTAATTCTGTCCCTCTTTCCATGTTTCTATGACAGGGATTGAACACACTGGATAAGTGGTCCACCATTGAGCTACATCCCAGCCCAGCAGTGATTTAAAAAGAAATACAGAGCCAGAGAACTAGCAATAAAGTCAAGTTAGGGTTCTTGTAGCACTAGTGATGCCCCAGGTTTGATCCCCAGAATCACATAAAACCAGACTTGGTGGTACATGTCTGACCTTGTACAGGGGAGCTACAGGCAGGAGAGTCCCAAGTTCAAACTCATCCTTGCCTACTGACTACGTAGGGGAGCTCCAGAGCTCCAGACTGTCTCAAACAAACGAACACGTGTAGTACAGTTTATAGGCATGTTTTCTACATTGACTGTTTTTGTTTGTTTGTTTGATTGGTTGGTTGGGTTGTTTTGTGAGCCACCATGTGGTTGCTGGGATTTGAACTCAGGACCTCTGGAAGAGGTTGGGTTGTTTTGTATTGCTTTTTTTTCTTTTTTGACTTTTTGAGACAGGGTTTCTCTGTGTAGTGCCAGCTTTCCTGGAACTCACTCTGTAGACCAGGCTGGCCTCGAACTCAGAAATCCGCCTGCCTCTGCCTCCCAAGTGCTGGGATTAAAGGCGTGCGCCACCACTGCCCGGCCAGGCTGGCCTTGAACTCAGAGTTCCACCTGGCTCTGCCTCCTGAGTGCTGAGATAGAAGATGTGTGCCATCACTGCCCAGCTTATTTCATATATATTTTTAAAGATAGGTTCTCTGTATAGACCAGGCTGGCCTCAGACTTAAAGAGATCCCCCAGCTTCTGCCTCCTAAGTGCTTAGAGTAAAGCTGTGAGCCACCATGGTTGTTTTGTTTCATGAAAGAGGGAGGCCTCTTAATGTATAGACCGACTGTCTCAGAATTTGTTATGTAGCCTAAGTTAGCTTAAACTTGCAACTTCCTGCCCATACCCTTCAAGTGCTCGGATAACGAACCACCATTTGTGTCACCACTTAAAAACAAGAAAGAGGGCATGGGAGATGGCTCGGTGTTTAAACCACTCAGTGCATAATTGGTGGTTGTGAGAACTGGACTCTGGCCAAAGAAGAGTCTTGATGTCAACCTTGTACCTTCTGCACACACAGGTACATTTGTGCTCCTTGTGCATACATGGAAACACACATAGACACAACAAATACATGTACACTGGGGGAAAAGAATAAGACAGAAAAAGATAATAGGTAAGTAAATAAATCTTGCAAATATGTAACATTTGACCTAAAAAATAATTCTAATACCTAGATATTGGTTTATTATTACACTAAAAAAGGTTGTGTATGTGTGTGTGTGTGCTCTCAGGCATGTACTCTCATGCACATATGTGAAATCAGAGGACAGGAATCAGTTTTCTCTCTTCACAATGTTGGTTCCAAGGATAAACTCAGGTCATGAGGCTTAGCATCAGACACCTTCTCCCTGAGCCCTCCCACAGCCCTTTACGTGCTGCTTATAAAGATGGGCCTGGGGTATATGTCCTGTTTTTATCTTGCACTTTTCACGCTGGGAGGCACCAGGACATGGTGGTTAACAGGCTGGGCTGTGGAGCGTCCCCCTGGCTTAGCTCCAGTTTGTGGTACGATTCTGAGAAGCTTTCTAAGTCTGTGCCTCTGTTACTCACTCAGCAGGAAGATGTGCGTAACTGAGTGGCAACAGAGCTGTTCCAGGCTTGGTTATAGAGTGCTTAAAATGTGACAAACACCTCGTAAAGCTCAGCAATCAAAAAACGTGACGCACGGCCATTCTGTGTTTGACTTCTGAGACTCTTCTCCTCCCTCCCTCCCTCCAAAGAACACCTCCCCCCTTCCAAAAAAACCACCCCAAACTCCATGCCTCGATCATTGTTGGGAAGGTAGGAAAACAAACAAGTGTCAGTGTTTAACATTTAATTTACTGTTATAATGTGCATATATGGAATACATGTAAAATACATGTGAAATACACATTAAAGATTTAGTTCTATATGTATGGCTTTTCTCTGTGCACTGTGTGCAGATAGTGCCAGTGAAAGTAAGAGACGGACATGAGTCCCTGAAACTAGGGTTGTGGTTGGTTGTTACCACTGTGGGTGCTGGGATAGAACTGAGCTCCCCAAAAGAGCAGCTCTTAACTGCTCTGCCATCTCAGCAGCACCCCACACACACCAGCACAAAGTTGTGAACGTATTCTAATTGATCGTGTATGTATGTGTCAGTGTATAATCACAGGCACATCCACTTCCCGTGGGTGCCACAGTGGGTGTGAGACCCCTGGAGATGAGTGCACTGTGAGTTGTCTGCTGATGGTCCTGGGAATTGAACTCTGGACCTCTGCAAGAGCTGAATGAGATGCCAATTATTTTTTCTTTCTTTCTTTCTTTCTTTCTTTCTTTCTTTCTTTCTTTCTTTCTTTCTTTCTTTTTTTTTTAAGATTTATTTATTTATTATATGTAAGTACACAGTAGCTGTTTTCAGACACACCAGAAGAGGGCATCAGATCTCATTACAGATGGTTGTGAGCCATCATGTGGTTGCTGGGAATCGAACTCAGGACCTTTGGAAGAGCAGTCAGTGCTCTTAACTGGGCCATCACTCCAGCCCCAGCCCCAATTATTCTATTTATTTACTTTATTATTTTTGTTTGTTTGTTTACAGGCAAGGTGTCACTATGTAGCCCTAGCTGGTCTGAAATGCACTACGCAGATCAGACTGTCTCAAATTCACAAAGATCTGCCTCCTGAGTGGTGGAATTAAAGGCACACAGGCTTTTTCTTTTAAATTTTTTATTTTATTTTATTTATTTAATTTAATTTAATTTAATTTAATTTTTTATTTTATTTTATTTTATTTTATTTTTCAAGACAGAGTTTCTCTGTGTAGCCCTGGCTGTCCTGGAACTCACTCTGTAGACCAGGCTGGCCTTGAACTCAGAAATCTACCTGCCTCTGCCTCCGAAGTGCTGGGATTAAAGGCGTGCACCACCATTGCCCGGCTTAAATTTTTTATTTAATGTGCATTGGTGTTTTGCCTACATGTGTGTCTGTGTGAGGGTGTCAGATCTTGGAGTTATAGACAGGTGTGAGCTGCCATGTGGGTGTTGAGAACAAGAACAGTTGGTGCTCTTAACAGATAAGCCATCTGTCCAGGATCCACACACACACACACACACACCTTTTGTTTGTCTGTTTGTTTAGTTTAAGACTGCATCTCATGTAGTCCAGGCTGGCCTCACACTCTGTGTTGCTGAGAATGACTTTGAACATCTAACCTTCCTGTCTCCATTACCTGAGTGTCAGGATACAGCTGTGTACTGCCACACCTGGTTTATGTGGTATTGAGGATCAAACGTGATGCATACCAATCAGACACTCTGCCAATTGAGCTGTATCTCTAGCCTTGAATACTTTATATGTTTTGAAGCAGGGTCTGGGTCTATACTACTTCAGCAAGTAAAATTAAAAAGTCTTGGGGCTGAAGAAATAGCATAGTCTATAAAGGCACCTACTACCAAGCCTGACTACCTGAGTTCAATCCCAGGACCCACAAGGTAGGAGAGAACCATCTTCCACAGTTGTCCTCTGCCCTCCCTACTCAAGCTATCCACGCCTGTGCCTACAAACGTACCTGCATACACACAAAATACATAAGATATAACAATACTAATCTTCCCAGTGTGGGTCTGGGGAGATGGTACAGTCACTAAAGGCCCCACCAGAAAAGCATGAGGAGATAAGTTCAGATCTCTGGCACCCATGTCAAAGCCAGGTGTAATCACTGAACTTGTGACTATTGCCCTAGTGCCCCACAGGGACAGACAGGTGGATCCCAAGAGATTTCTGGCCAGTCAGTCTAGCCCATCTGTGAATCCAGGCTCACTTAGAACTTCTTGGTTAAGAGCTGGATTGGTTTCTCAGCACCCAGTCGGTGGCTCGCAAATTGTCTGTAAGGCCAGTTCCAGGAGATCCAACACCTTCTGGCCTCGGTAGGTACTGCATGCATGTGGTCACAAAACATCCATGCAGTTAACATACCAGCACACGTAATGTCAAAATTTAAAAAACAACGTAAGGACAAAAATGGCCAGAAAGACCCTGATTTGACCTCTGGCCTCCATACACGCATACGTATCCACTCCCACTATAAAAGAAAAAAGAAAAAATGAAACACTTCACAAATTCTTGCACAGGACCATGCTAATCTTTTTATAGTTCTAATTTTAGTATATGTGGTGTCGGAGTGAGCATACGTTTTTCTAACTTTTTTTTTTGATCTCACAGATGTATACGATGTGTTTGGTCACAGTCCCCCACACTTCCCCACAGCCCTCTTTGTTCCTCCACTACTTTACCCTCCCGACTCCATGGGCTGCTCTTGGGTTTTGTTTTAAATTTATTTGAACTGCGTGTGGTAGTGTATATATACCTTTACCTTTATACTTAAGCTGAGGCAGGTAGATCTCTGTGATTTCTAGGCTAGCATGGTCTGTTTTGTGTGTGGGGTTGTATGTTTGTGTGCCATGTATGAGCCTAGTACCCAAGGAGGACAAAAGAGGGGGTCTCCTGCTCCCTAGAACCTAGAACCTGTATTATCTGCCCTGAGAAAGATTTTTTTTTTTTTTTGCATGCTAAGAAAAACGTTACCAGAGCTTTAATTGCAGTACAATTTGTTTCAGGAGGAAAGTTGGCAGCCAGGTAAACTTCCAGTCATAAGAGGAATGCGAAAACATGTCATAGTCAAGGTTTAGGACCTGACTCAGTTGCATAAAACCACAGGTTCAATCCCCAGCACTGCATAAAGTAGCCCTGCTGGCACATTCTCCTAACTAGGGAGGGGAAGGAAGAAGACTGGAGGTTACATGTGTTTGTTTGCCTTATATCCTTACATATTTTTATTATAGTAATCTAGCAAGAGCTTTATCTTTCCACTTTAAAAAAAAGTCCAGTTGTCAGAATCATCTGTCAAAGGCAGAAAGCTAGAGCTGGGGAGGGCTCGAGCAGGTAGGAGCATACCACCAAGTCTTACAGCCTGAATTCAATCCCTGGGACACACACAATGGAAGGAGAGAACCAACTCCTGCATGTACATGGATTTTAATAAACTATTAATTATTAATATGATTGGACCAGCCCCCCAATAACCAAGACAGAGGCCTATGGATTATTTAATCGACTCTTGCACAATTACTGGGAGATTACTCCTAATCTATATTTCTACTCACTAGACTGTTCATTCCCAGCTGTGCTCCCCAAACACTGGCTATTTGAGTCTCTCCCCATTACTTCTCCATCAGTCTGTCGGGGGTGGGGTGGGGGTACCACTCAGGCACGTGCTCCTGGTCTGTCACGTCTAGTGGAGCTCTGTCCTTCCTGTGTCCCTGCCTACGACCCCCAGCCTAGTAACTGAAGCTCTGCCTTTTCTGTTCTCCCTAGTAATTGGCTGTAGCTACTTTGTTTTAACCGATAGTTTTAAATTGGAGAACAAGGTTTTACTTGCATTACTTGGTGTATGTGAGGATCTGCAACCAGGGCCAGTATTTAGCATTTGAATACATAGCAGCACCAGACCAGCTGACAACACCCACAGGTTGTCTTCTGTTCTCCAGATACACTACACCAATAGATGAGTAAATAAATAATTTTTAAAATTAAAAAGAACAAAACCAGAAAACTAGCTGGGCATGATGATATGTTCTATGCCCCTAGCATGTGGGAGGCAGAAGCAGGAGAGTCAGAAGTTGAAGGTGATCTTCTCCTATGGAGCCAGCTCAAGGCCATCTCGTGGACTACATGAGACCCTGTCTTAAAAACATAGCAAAACACAAAACCTAGGAAATTTATCATGCCTGTTTGTTCTTTTTCTTTTCTCCTTGCTTGCTTGCTTCCTTCCTCCCTCCCTCCCTCCCTCCCTCCCTCCCTCCCTCCCTCCCTTCTTCCTTCCCTCCCTCCGTCCCTCCCTTCCTTCCTGGCCTCAAACTCAGAGATCTTTGCCTGCCTTTGCTTCCTTAGTATTTGGATTCAAGGGCGTACCATGCCTGGCTCATGTCAACTTCTCGTGTAGAATACAAGAAGTTAGGTGTATGCACACTCAGAGTATCTCTTTGTAGGGTCATTCATTACCAAGAAAAAAGTAGTAGTCCTGCAGTGGAGAAATTTAGCACCTATCCTTGAGCTAAGTAAGGGTCACCAATGTCAGTCAAGATTAACAATTCTGCTCTTGGTCTGAGTTCACATACCCTTCCCTGGTGTTTTACCAAAATGACTTTAGTTTAGTCATAAGAAGACATCAGACAAACCCAGACTGAGGGGTATTCTCATTTGTTTTTTGAGACAGGGTTTCTCTGTGTGGCCCTGGCTGTCCTGGAAATCTCTGTACACCAGGCTGACCTCAAACTCCGAGATCTACCTGCCTCTGCCTCCATTGTGCTGCAACTAAATCTGTGTGCCTGGATGTGTTCTGCCTGCCTGTGTTTTGTGCATCATGTGTGAGGCACCATGCTCAGCTAAAATATACCCATATTTTATATGGTTCTTATATATATTTTTATAGAGAAACTTATAAATGTGATAAAAATGTTAAATTTGAGAATTGGGGCTGGAGAGGTGGCACTGGCTACTCTTCCAAAGGACCCAGGTTTGTTTCCCAGCACTCAAATGGTGACTCAAAATCATCTGTAACTCCAGTTCCAAAGGATCCAACGTCCTCTCTGACCTCCATGGGCATCAGGCACACACATACATGTGGTACACATATGTACATATAGGCAAAATACCCATACACATAAATAAAAATAAATATTAAATAAATTCTATTATTTATTAAATTATTAAAATTAGATAAATATTAAAAATAATTGAAGCATCGCGAGGAAGGGTATAGTTCCGAATCATCTATAGTGTACGAGGCAGCCACCCACAAAAATGAATTTGTGGATCCAAATTACTGTGTTGCTAAGGCTGAGAAATTTGTTAGAGTTATTGGTTTGGGACATTTTTCTAAGGTGTCCGTGTTCCTTGCACTTGTGTTGACTCATCAGTGAGTCCTGAGAAGCTAAGATTTACCAGGCCTGGCACTCACAAGATGTTCACTGTGTGCTATAGGTTAGGAAGCTGTGTTTGCTCTTTTCTGAGATGGGCTCTCAGTGTAGTCTAGAACTTACTATATATAGCTCAGGCTGGCCTTAAACTTGTGGCTAACTGTCTCCCTCAGCCTGTGTCTAGTGCTGGGAATAAAGGCGTGTATCCATACACTCACTAGAGAGATTTTTTTGGAAGGGGAGGGGCATTGTCAGGGGTTGAGTTCAGGACTTTACACATTGTAGGCAAGAGGCCGACCACTGAGTTAGACCCTAATCTGCAGCTAGAATTTTTTTTTAACTAAACTTTTTCATTTTGGGGGGGGGGGGGCAGTGGTCACACAGGCCTTTGATCCCAGCACTTGGGAGACAGAGGCAGGTGGATTTCTGTGAGTTTGAAGCCAGGCTGGTCTACAAAGTGAGTCTTAGGATAGCCAGAACTGTTACACAGAGAAACCCTCTCTTGGTAAATAAAAAACAAAACACTTTGGTGTTTGCAATGTGGAGGCCTTGAACAGCCACCTGTGTGCCTGACAAACACTACTACTGAGCTGAGCATGAACCCTGACGGAGTATGCATGCATATGTGAGCATGTGTAGAGACCAGAGGTCAGTGTTCAGTGGTGTCCCCAATTGTTCCCTTCCTTGTTTTTGAGACAGGATCTCTCCCTGAGCTTGATGCTCCTAGGTTGGTGAAGTTGGCTGACAGAAAGCCCCGGGCGGGGACCCCATCTCTGCCTCCCCAGCATGGTCCCTATTCTTTTTTTTTTTTTTTTGGTTTTTCAAGACAGGGTTTCTCTGTATAGCCCCGATGTCCTGGAACTCACTCTGCAGACCAGGCTGGCCTTGAACTCAGAAATCCGCTTGCCTCTGCCTCCCAAGCGCTGGGATTAAGGGCGTGCGCCACCACTGCCTGGCATGATCCCTGTTCTTAAAGCACTTTTCCTTCTGTGCTATCTTCCCAGTCTCTTGTTTAGTCCTTTGAGATGAGTCTCACTATATAGCTTATAGCTTGGAACAGTGTGGAGCAGGCTGACCCTACCCTCAGCTTGCTGTGCTCTGCCTGCCCCTGCTTCCTGGGTGCTGAGATTACAGGTGTGTACACTGCTTGTAATTCACCCTTCTTACAGACTTCCTGGGAGATGCTAAGATGTTACTTTTGCTCTATATAAACTTTTTAAAAGTTCAGGAGAGTGCAAACTATGAAAACCTAGTTGTCTACTTTTCTGTCACTGTGATAAGACGCCATGTCCAGGGATGACTTAAGGAAGGGATTCTTTTTGCCTAAGGTTTCAGAGGGCAAGAGTCCATGATGTAGGGGGAAGACTTGGGCATGTTGTCAGGAGTAGGAGCAGGCACATGGCTGGTTACATCTTTTATCCTCACAAAGAGAAAACGGGTGGGGGTGGGGAACAGGAAATGAGGTGGGATTTCTAACACCCCCAGTGAACACCGTCAGCTGGGGACCAAGCGTTCAATGCCTGAACCTATGGGCACATCCCTCATCCAGACCTCTGCGGGCCTCCATGTCTGTCCTTTGTGGCATGGGTGCTCCCATCCTACACACACAAATAATAATTCAAAAAGATAAAATTGGGTGGACGGATTCCAAATTCCTGAGAGCTAACTGACCCTCTTCAAGAATGCCACAGGTAGATGGGTTGGCTGTTTTAATATCAAGAACTGATCCTATTAGCCCACCATCTGGATGAAGAGAGAGGTCTTGGATGTCTTCTCTGACTTCTGGGTTTCACCTGTGGCAGGGCATGGCTGCACTGCTGTTCTGTGGCCCTTGCTCTCCTGAATCTGTCTCCCGGTCACAGCCACTTAATTCAAGTTCACCATCTGTCTCCTGCCTCCAGTTTTCTTCTTGGCTCCAGTCTCTCCCCTGTGGACACAGTGTGGTGTTTTGTTACTTTGTTTGAGACAGAGTCTCAATATGGAGCTCTGGCTATCCCTTTGCTTTTGTTTTTTGTTTTTGTTTGAGATGGGGTCTCACTGTCTAGCTCTGGCTATCCTACAAGTCACTATGTAGACCAGACTGGTCTTGAACTCACAGGGATTAAAGGTGTGGGCCACCATACCTGGTGTTTGTTCCTTTGTTCTTGGTTCTGAAGATTGAACCCAAGGGCTCATACACTATAGGTACTCATTCTACCACTGAGCTGTATCCTCAGCCACACATTGTTCTTAAAAGAGAAATGTTACCAGCTCATTGTTAAACTGGTCAGTGATATCCCATGGCCTCTGTGACAAAAGTCCAAATTCTAAATTCTTTTTTTTTTTTTTTTGGTTTTTCAAGACAGGGTTTCTCTGTATAGCCCTGGCTGTCCTGGAACTCACTCTGTAGACCAGGCTGGCCTCGAACTCAGAAATCCGCCTGTCTCTGCCTCCCAAGTGCTGGGATTAAAGGCGTGTGCCACCACTGCCCAGCGAAATTCTAAATTCTTGGTGGCCAGGCCCTTGCATGCCTGTTTAGACTTGTGTCTTGACACTTCTTTATCCCCTCAGGCCAGCCTTTTTCTGAGCCCACCTGGGCCTAATGCTCTGTCTCAGGCCTCCACCTAACAGCCCTGAAGGATACATTTCTGGAAAACTTCTCAGAACCACTGTTCTTTCAGCCTGGATCAGGAGTCCTCTCCTTAGAAGCCTCCATTGATACTTAGACTGCATTGTAATTTGTGTGTGTACTTATGTAATGTCTGCTCTCAACTGGATGTATTCCTCACGAAACTAGATTCTCCGTCAATATCTGTTGGATAAGTGAATGGATTGTGGCAGTAAGCTCACACTTTGACCACATAGACTTGGCTTTTTCTGAAGTGACCTCTCTCTTACTTGCAACTCCTTTCAGGACCTGGGTTTCAGTGATGAGACATGGGGTATGATGTAACCCGTTTCCAGGGGGACGTTGACGAGGACCTTATCTGCCCTATTTGCAGTGGAGTCTTGGAGGAGCCAGTACAGGTGAGTGTACCTCAGGGCAGGTCTGTGGGGTCAGTGGTCTGGAGTCTGTTGAGAGTTGGTTCAGATCCTGAGGTCACTAAGACATCTGTCGTGCTCAGTGCTTGACTGCTTGTTTCTTCCCAGAGTGGCTTGGTAGTTGCTTTTCTACAGAAACTTCAAGGTCTGTGCTCTGCCTGTGACTGACCTAGATGTGCTGGATCAGTTCTTACTGCACTTGAACAGTGTGATTAATGCTTTGTGTAATGGGCAGTGTCCCTGGGACCCCACATGCCTGCCTCTAGTCTAACATACAACAGATGGGGACTCTGCTTTCTTCCTGGGATCTATTGAGAAGGTTTGATGTAGCCATGCACTTTGATGTGAAAGCTGCTGGGTCAATAGGTCATGTCCTCTACTGGTTGGACCAGGCCCAGAGTCACTTGTGCTTTGGGAATGCCAGGCAAGCTGTAAGGTAAATCGCTGACAGTGACATTCACGGACAGCATCCTACACGAGCCTTATTACCCTGATTTGCAAATACCAATCAGTCCATTGACACTTGGCCAATTGAGGCAATATAATTTCCAAACCAGGACACCAGTTAAAGCCATCTCATTTGCTTCTTTTAGGGCGTCTTTAAGACTTTGATTATTTCTCTCTAGTTTTCAGCCATCAAAAGGAACAGAAATTTGAGTAGAATAAAGTTCAGACTCCACTCCGGGGGCTGTCAATCTGGGAACTTTTCTATGTCTTTGCTGTCAAAGGCATATTAGATGGGTGTGGATCAACTCTTTGGTGGTATAGAGAGGTCATTGGGAAGGTCCTGGTTCCTCAGGCCATGGCAGGGTATTGTCTGCTTTCTGGCACTGTCATTTAAGGCGAGTCACTTGTAGAGAGATGAATGGTTGTTAGTGAACCCAAGTCAGAAGCCACCCACCCATCTCCAGTGTTTACCTCCTCAGGGAGAAGGCAGGCAGGTGGCCTTCATGATCGTTGGCATGATCCCAAGGGCCTGTGTGCTCTTGTCCTACCACTGTTTGCTTACTTATGAATGGGTGATAGATTGAAATGATTAAGAAATGAAGCTGATGTCCCAAAGAACTCAAGGTTAATTCATAGCAACCACGTCTGTGCCACGGTGGCTCTCAGGAACTCCAGCTTTAAGGAGATCCAAAACCCCAGGCACCTACACTTATGTACAGGAGCTCACACCTACACATAATTAAAAATATTAAATACATTTTTTTAAGGTGAAGGGAAAAACTAACTTTTCCTTTGTAGTGGTTATCAATCAAGATAGCTTCTAGGTTAGGGATGGAGCTTATGTCCACTTTCCCCATGAAATTTTGGGACCCCCATCTGGCTTGGACCTGTGCTTTCTGCCAGAGTCTCTGAGCTCATGCTGTTACTTGATCGTTGGTATCTTCCATCCCCTCTGGCTCTTACAGTTTTTCCACCTCCTCTTCTTCAGGCTCCCTGAGCACTGAGTGGAGGGTTTGATGACAGTGTCCCTTCTAGGACCGAGGGCTCTGAGGGCTCCAAGGCCTCACTCTCTGCACATCGTCCAATTGTGGGTCTCAGAATACATTGTATTTTTCCAGTAAAAATAAAAAAGGTGGGGATGGGAGTGCGGAGAGATGGTGTAATAGTTAAGATCATTAACTTAGAGGATCAGGGTTCGAGTCCCAGCATCTGAAGACAGTTCTGTAACTCTAGTTCCAGGGTCCTCTTCTGCCCTCTAATGGTATCAGACATGTATAGACAGACAGAGATAAAACATACATGGCAAAATACTTATCAGATAAAATAAAAATGAATTAAAAAATAAAGTTAGATGTGCTGAGGAGGCAGGAAGAAGCAGGAGGATCTCAGGTTCAAGGTCAACCTGGCCTCACCTTTGTGTGCTGGTGAGATGACTGGATCGATTGGTCAGAACTCTTGTCAGGCAAGCCTGTGGCTCAATTCATGGTGGAACCTGCCTGTCTCCCTATCCACCCCTCTGTCTTGTTCCCCCCATATACACACACATAATAACTTATAAAATAAATCAAAATAGTATAAAAAGATACACTGAAAACACTCATGTGCTCTGCCTCCGAGTCAGCTCCTCAGAGGGAGCTTCTTTGCTTTGTGAATGACAGGGCTTTGCTGTGTAGCCCAGGAAGTCTCGATTTTTTTCTAAAATTTATGTATTTGTGTGCATGCCTGCCTGCGTGCATGCATGCGCCATGATGTGCTTATGAAGTCAGGGCAAGACTTGGAGTCACTTCTCTCCTTCCAGTGTGTCCTGGGGCTTGAACTCAGCACATGAGCATGGCGGCAGCTGCACTAGCCAGTTGAGCCAGCCTCATCAGCTCTGACCTCAAATACCTGATCCTACTGTCGCAGCCTATAGATCTATAGATATCTATTTTTATTAGTTCATTTGGTATCCCTTTAGTGAGCATCTTTTTTTTTTTTTTTTTTTTTTTTTTTTTTCTTTCTTATTCACAGTGCTCTATGTAGCCTTGGCTGTCCTGGAACTTGCTCTGTAGGTCAGGCTAGCCTTGAACTCATAGAGATCTGCCTGCCTCTGCCTCATAGAGTGCTGGGATTAAACTTGTGTGTCACCATACCCAGCTTTAAAATATATTTTCAAATGTAAGTTAATTATTAATTTTTAAAATTTAATCACATTTTTTTTCCCTTAAAAACTTACTTATTTATGTATGTGAATACACAGTTGCTGTCTTCAGACACACCAGAAGAGGGCATCGGATCTCATTACAGATGGTTGTGAGCCACCATGTGGTTGCTGGGAATTGAACTCGGGACCTCTGGAGGAGCAGTCAGTGCTCTTAACTGCTGAGCCATCTCTCCAGCCCTAATTACGTGCACACACGGGTCAGAGGACAACTTGTGACAATCAGTTCTCTTCTTTTACATGAGTGCTGGGTGCTGAACTCAGGTCATCAACATGGCAGCCCCATCCTCCAGCGTCTCCTCCAGTCCCTCTCTAGTTAGTGTTTTGTAGGTGAAAGTAAGTGTCTAGAAGGAAGGAAGGAAAGAAGAAAGGAAGGTAGGTAGTTTACCCCCCCCTCTCTCTTTCTCTCTCCTTTCTTTTTGGTGGCAGGGCCTTGTTCTTTCTAGGCAGAATCTCTGTCACTGAGCTGTATCCCCAGCTCTGGTTTGTACTTGAAGTGATCATTCTGACTGATAAATGTAGACTAAGAGGCAAGAGGAACCAGTTGGAAGGCATGCTTGACACTTGAGGTGAGAGGTGATACTGTAGGAGCTTGAACTGGGTCAGAAGCAACAGAGATGGGGAAAAGTAGGCAGGTTAGGGATTTTTCTTTTCTTAAATAGTATGTTTAGACTTTAGATGACCCAGGATAGTGGCACCTGCCTATAACCCAGCACTCAGGAGTTCAAGGTAAGCCTTCCCTGTATAGCTACTTCAAGGACAGGATAGCCTGCATGTGACTTTCAAAA
>CM052707.1:57365586-57379726 GCA_028551405.1 Uromys caudimaculatus | reverse complement strand
ATTGACTCCAGGACAGCCAGGGCTATGCAGAGAAACCATGTTTCAGAAAGAAAGAAAGAGAGAGAGAGAGAGAGAGAGAGAGAGAGAGAGAGAGAGAAGGGAGGGAGGGAGGGAGGGAGAGGGAAAGAGAAGGAAAGAGGGAGGGAAGGAAGGAAGAAAAGAAAGGAAGGAAGAAAACCCAAAACAGAACAAAACAAACAAAAGAAAAAGGGAGGGGAAAAGAAAAGAAAAGAAAAAAGTTTTGGGCTGGAGAGAATGCTCAGAGGTTAAGAGCACTGACTGCTCTTCCAGAGGTCCTCAGTTCAGTTCCCAGCAACCACATGGTGGCTCACAACCATCTATAGTGGTATCTAATATATATTCATAGTTAGCTCTTTAATTAGATATTCTTTTAGTTAACACTTTAGATTACATCTGTAACGTATTCGTGTGTGTGTGTGTGTGTGTGTGTGCTCGTGTGCGTGCACGCACACGTGTGCCGTGTCACATATGGAGTCAGGTGATACTCTGTGGGAGTTGGTTCTCTGCTTCTACCAGGCGTGGTAGCAGACACCTTCACCTGCCAAACCATGTCTCCAACCCAGCTTTTGAGCTTCTGAAAAGTGACCTCTGAGCCTGTGTGACAGACAGCACGGGGGTTTGAAGCACATTCTGCACAAGCCTAATGATCTAAGGTCAGTCTCTGAAACCCACTGTGGAAAGGGGGCCTTACAGCCGTGCATGCTCCATGCTGCATGTGACTTGCACGTACACACACTCCCCAGTTCTGAGCACACACATAGTAAATGCAGAGCTCACCTGCCTCCGATACTGTTCCCACTGCTGAATGCCAGGTAGTATCTTCACAGGGACCAGGGAACCTTCTCAAAGAAATAAAGGGCGTCTATATACGATGGGGCTGGGGAGGGGTCACTTTGGTTTTTGAAACGGGGTATGGTTATATAATCCAACGAGCCTGGAACTTGGGATCCTCCTGCCTCTGTTTAGCCTTTTGAGAGCTAGCCCCCCCCCCCCCCACATGATATTTATGTAACTAAGAACAGTGTCATTCTACACCAAAAAAAAAAAGCTAGTCCTGTTTAGGAGCCCAGGTGTAGCATTTGTGGATTGGGCAATACCTCATCAAAAGGTCACGACAGGCCTTATAGAGAAAGAACTTGAGTCTACACAGAGAAATCGCAGCCTCTCGAGAGTTTCCGTCTACACAGAGAAATCGCAGCCTCTCGAGAGAGTTTCCCTTACTTTTCCTACCTGATTTGTTGTTGGGTCTTTTATTTTTTCTTTCATTTTAAAAAAATACTTAAAATTTTTTATTTTTGTATGTGTGGGGGTAAGAGGGAGGGAGGGAAGGAGGGAGAGAGAGAAAGAGAGAGAGAGAGAGAGAGAGAACATGAATATGCCGTGTGTAGGTTGGTTCCTGGGGAGGACAAAAGGAACTGTTGGGGCCTCTGAAACTGAAGTTCAAGGTTGGTATAAGCTGTGTGTGCTGGGAACTGAACTTGGGTCCTCTGGAAGACTAGCAAGTGCTCTTAACTGCTGAGATGTCTCTCCAGCCTCCCATTTGTTTGTTTGTTGAGACAAGGTCTTGCTATGTAGGCCATGCTGGCATGGAACTTAAAGAGACCCGCCTGCCTCTGCCTCCCAAGTGCTGGGATTAGAGGTGTGGGCCACCATGCCTAGATTTTTTTTTTCTTTTTACATTTACTTATTTAGTGTGTGTGTGTGCTCATGAATACACACACAACATACAACATACATACAACGTGTGGAACTCAGCAGTTTGCAGCAGTCAGTCCTTTCTTTTTACCATGTAGATCCCAGGGATCAGACTCGCCTCATCAGGTTTGGCGGCAAGCACTTTTACCTGGGAGTCCCCTCTCCAGCTCCATTTGTTTTCTGAGGCAGCTCTTGCCATCTAGGGCAGGTGCTCGCAAGACTTCCTCCTCGGCCTATGAGCTGGGAGCGCAACATGCATGACCACATGCGGCCGTTGTACTCTTACGTGTGTTGTGGTTAGTGAGGCTCTGCCCGTCCCTAAGCTGTTTCTGAGTCGTTCTTGAAGCCCTGTATACAGAACACA
The DNA here is from genome assembly GCA_028551405.1 of Uromys caudimaculatus. NCBI lineage: Eukaryota > Metazoa > Chordata > Mammalia > Rodentia > Muridae > Uromys > Uromys caudimaculatus. Next base: position 57,377,646 of record CM052707.1, on the reverse strand, counting down.
CCTGCCTCGCAAGACTGCTGTGGCCGCCCTTGCCTGCAGAGCTCACCGTCCTCTGGACTGACTTGACAGTTACTGTGTATGTGACCTGCTGTGTTAGTGATGGGTGGCCTTGTGTTGTCATCTCGTTGTCCTGCAGCGTCCTGTGTGTCTCTTACTATTTGTTACAGAACCTTTTGCTTGTTTATCTTGTCTCTCAACTCATTTCTATTCCTGAGTACAGGAAGCAAGTCTTACGCCTGACCTGAAAATGCTCTGCCCCCAAAAAGATCTGTCATTTACTGTGAGCCCTGGACCTCTGCTCCTAGAATCTGCTTGCAGGCTTCATTGGCTTCATAATTACTGGATCCAGGCTCTCAGCTCTTGCTAATTCCCTTGTGTCCCTTTTGCCCCTACTGTCCCTTCTAGGCGCCTCATTGTGAGCATGCCTTCTGCAACGCCTGCATCACCCAATGGTTCTCTCAGCAGCAGACGTGTCCGGTAGACCGTAGCGTTGTCACGGTTGCCCACCTGCGCCCAGTACCTCGGATCATGCGGAACATGTTGTCAAAGCTACAGATTGCCTGTGACAACGCTGTGTTTGGCTGCAGTGCTGTTGTCAGGCTTGACAACCTCATGTCCCACCTCAGTGACTGTGAGCACAACCCGAAGCGGCCTGTGACCTGTGAGCAGGGCTGTGGGTGAGATTCCTCCTTCCACTCCATTCAGACAAGGGCCTTCCTGGCTGCACTCCTGTAGGCAAAGAACACTCCTGACCTTCTTGGCTCCCTGCCCGCAGATCTCTACTTTCCAACTACGGTCATTTTGCTCTCTTGTTAAAGAAAGAGGACAGCAGTCTAGTGACCTCTGGTAGCACTGAAGAGTAAGGCGCTTTATTTCTCTCCAGACCAATATCCTCTGTCAGGCTGCCTATACCATTCTCTTGCCTCTCGTGTTCCCTTGTGCCCTATTTCCTGTCTGTGTGAGGTGGGAAGTATTAAGTTAAGTGCTGGTACTCTGAGTAGTGATGCAGGGCTCCTCATAAAGGAATGTGTGCAGGTAAACTCCAATAGAGTAGCCTGAGACACACGGCAATTTCCCTCCTAATTCAGGATGGCTCCCAAGATTTGGGCTGGCTCTTAGAGGCCCAAGAGTAGAATCCATGGAAGAGGCACGCTGGGCATGTGTTGCTAGCTCAGTTGGTAGAGTGTTTTCCTAGGATGCACTGTCGTGAACACCACGGGAGCCAGTGATCACACCCACAATCCCAGCACTGGAAGGTGCAGGAAGGAGATCAGAAATTCAAAGTCATCCTTAGCACAAGTTGGAGGACAGTCTGGGCTAAGTGAGACCTTGTCTTGAGGCGTTTATTGGTGGGCCCCCCACAATGCTGTCTTGTGGGTGATAGTTCATATAAGGGCAAGGAGCATGTCTGGAAAAAGAAAGCAACGAAAGGAAGGCCTGGAAAGATTGTTAGAGTGTGAGTTTCAGAAAGCTCACTCAGCAGTTTTGTGTCACAGAATAAGCCAGGAGCCTATGATATCCCATTGAATAGCCTGTTCTGCTCTTGTCTCATTCTGGACTGCAGCCTGGAGATGCCCAAAGATGAACTGCCAAACCATAATTGCATTAAGCACCTGCGCTCCGTGGTCCAGCAGCAGCAGACGCGCATTGCAGAGCTAGAGAAGACATCTGCTGAGCACAAGCACCAGCTGGCAGAACAGGTGGGGCCCAGGAAATGAGGGGACATATCCGCCTCGCAAATATCCTCCTGCCCATACCAGAGACCATCATGAACACCGCAGCCTGTGTCCTGCTCTGTCTTCAGTTTAGTAGAGAATCAGTTGGACCTGTCTGCCCTCACTTCCCTTCCTCCCATTTAACCATTCAGTCATCTGACATGTGGAGTGCCTTCTTCATGAAGTATACAGTTCCTCAGATCTCCCAAGCACCCTCATTCTCAGACCTGCTGCTTGGCTTAAGTGTCCTCTCTGGTTCTCTTTCCACCCAACAGAAGAGAGACATTCAGCTGCTGAAGGCATATATGCGAGCCATCCGCAGCGTCAACCCCAACCTTCAGAACCTGGAGGAGACGATCGAGTACAACGAGATCCTCGAGTGAGTGTCACTCAGGGTGCAGAGTCAGAGGGAGGGCAGGGCCAGAGAGAAGAGCAAAACCCTGCGCTCCAGTACAGGTTTGTTGTTCATTAGGGTGGGTGGCGGGAAACCCTGCCTGAGGGTGCAGTTTGTCCAGCATTAGCTGAGGACCACCATGTACAAAGCATGTACTAAGAGCTTTGGGGTACCCAGGATCAAACTGGACAGCTTAGCACTCAGAGGAGAAGGGGCAGAGTGTACGTCCAGGAAAGTCTCTAAAATTCAGCGAAGTCAACAAGTGAACAAGGGAGTGTAAGACCCTTTCCATTTGGAGGCCCGTGTAGTTGGTAGACCAGACTGTGAGTGTGGAAGTAGAGAGGGTTAGGCCTGAGGACCTCAGTGTAGAGGACCTTTCTTCCCTCGGGACAGCCTGGCGGTTGCTGTGTGGTAGGCACCGTGCATGCACTAGGATCTCAAAGACTAAGCCTAGACTGGGACTGAGTATGACCAGCGATGTGACATGAGCAGCGGGCCCAGCTAGAGAAGGGCTTGGGTTCTCCACACCAGTGCTGGGAAGAAGGTCAGGTGGCCTGCAGAGTAGAGGCCAAAGCCGAGAAAGGCAGGAGCTGGAATGACCATCCCAACCCTGCACACAGGTGGGTGAACTCCCTACAGCCGGCAAGAGTGACCCGCTGGGGAGGAATGATCTCCACTCCTGACGCTGTGCTCCAGGCTGTAATCAAGCGCTCCCTCGTGGAAAGTGGCTGCCCAGCCTCTATCGTCAACGAGCTGATCGAAAATGCCCATGAACGCAGCTGGCCCCAGGGTCTGGCCACACTAGAGACAAGACAGATGAACCGGCGCTACTATGAGAACTACGTGGCCAAGCGCATCCCTGGCAAGCAGGCTGTGGTGGTGATGGCCTGTGAGAACCAGCACATGGGTGACGACATGGTGCAGGAGCCAGGGCTCGTCATGATATTTGCGCATGGTGTGGAGGAGATATAAGAGTGTAATCGGGAAGAGGTAGAATTGGAAAAACCCATTGCTCCAGCAGCTGAGCCCTGACTTCTCCCACAACCCTTATGCCACGGCTTGTACCTGAGCCACATACTCCCTGCTTCTGGCACAAAGGACCTTGGGGCACTTAGCTCAGCCTTTCAGCAGGGAACCCAAATTCCTGCCTTTTGCTATATTCTTTCCCCCACAATGTCTGTAAATTTTCAGTCAGGGTGGAGAAATCCCCACTTCTGTATTTTCCTGACTAAGATCCCTGGTTCCCAAATATTTTCAGAAAGCACAAAGAAATTTGTTTTCCCTAGAGGACCAGGGTGAAATGAGGCATTTCTAACTGTCCCTCTCCTCCAAAGCCAGGGAGTCCGAGCAGGCAGGCTTGCTGACTCCGGGCAGCACTGAGGGAGCAGCTCTAAGGAGCCGAGCTCCAGCTGAAGGGCTATGGGTGTGGCCAAAACCTTCTAACTAGTGAGGCCAGGACCTGTCCTCACTAACAGGCCTTGGGGAAGATCTTTGCGCCCAGCACATCCCTGTGCAGCCCCCTGTGAAGGTGCAGGCCAGCCCCCTAGAGGGTGTGCAGGGTGGGTTGCTGAAATGCTGAACTCTTTCCCACACGTTTCATAATTAGGGAAGGGAAGGAAGGGGTAGGCGTGAGAGCACTGGTGTTCATACACTCAGCAGGAAGCTGCTGTCTGGCTCTGCTGATCTAGGATGCCGCTGCCTCTTGAGACAAGTCTGTATTGCCTCGGTAGGCCCCTCTTCAGCCCTGTGATTGATTGCAGTTAACTTGATTTCCTTTGGTGTTGTTTGTTTAAATTTCCCGAGTCACAAACCCCATCTGTTACCCAGTCTTGTTTTCGTAGGGCGGACTGGACTGGCTGTGTCTGTCCTCTGGTCCAGCCCAGCCACATTGTTGGCAATTTAATTTATTTACTTTTTTTTTTTTTTAAGAAAGGAGAAAAGAAAAAAAAATCAACAAAACTTAAAACCTTTCTTTTGTCCTTTCTTTTGCTGTTCCTATTGTGGGATTTTGGGTAGGGTGGGGCTGGGTAAAGTCTGTTTCATGTTTCCTTTTCAGCATGATCTTTGGTCTGATACCTGCTCTGACCCACCCCTCCTCTCCCTGTCTGACGGCAGCTTTAGCTGTGGCGGTCCAGCATCGGGTGCCAGTGCCCCATGAAGAAATTTCTTCCCTGCCCCCTCAGGTCTCCTTGTGAAACTCTAGAATTAATTGGCACATGCATTTTGAAGGTGACTCTTCCATGTTTCCTGAAGAAACTTCTGTTTATCTGGGTTCTAACCTTCACCAGCCAAATGGGATACAAATTAGATATGTCTCCAAAACCAGGCTGAATACACTGCCTAACTCAAGTCCACCTAAGGCCTGTGGGTCCATTTAAGGCTCTTTGGGTCATTGCTGGGTTCCATGTGATGGCCAGTAGAGTAAGCAAGGAGAAACAGTAGGTGTGATCACTTTAAAAGCACGGGTGGGGGTGCGATGGAGTGTGATTGGAGAGGTGAGAAGGCTCCCTCACCATACTCTAGCTTCTCTCTGACAGTTCCCTTCCAGGCTAGCCTGCTGTTGGTCTCAGGAGTTGAGTCGTGGCTCCTTTGGGGTTAGCATAGAAGGATGTAGCTTGAGGTCCATAAGAACAGGTTGGGTGTCCCAGCTCCAGGGCACTGTGCTCAGGAATCTGAAAAAGGCTGCTATACTTCGTTGGGTTACTGCATTTTTTTGTTCCTCTTTGCCCCTGCCTGACTTGCCCAAGCCCACACTGTCCCATCCTTACTCTGAGATGATTGAGGAGGCTGAAGCTTCTGTGCCCTTTGCACTGGTGTCTGCAGCTCTCCGGTTGTGCTGTGTGCTGTACATGGTGTTCACTGCACTAATAAATCTCTCAACTCTAAATTCTTAATCACCCCCCTTATGAAGGATTCTTCCTTGCTTGGTAATGTACCATCGACTGACCTCTGCCTTGAGAGAGTGTCTGTCTGGAAATTGTGTCTACTTCACATGCTCTGCATTCTGTGCTCTGCTGCTCTAGTAAGCTTACCTGTATTCTCTTCAGAGTATGCCTTTAGTCCGAATTCTGTTTTCCTAAATGTTCTTGCATTTGGGGGACACTACAGAAGACTTTAGCACCTCTCTCCAGCAAGTGGAGAAGCTTCGGCCCCCTAGGGCCTCCTGACATTAATGTAGGGAAGAACCCTGAAACAGCGCTCCTGCTGTCTGCAAACCTTTATGAGTAAGGATTTCCAGACCGAGAGAGAGGGCTCTGGAGGTAAGAGCTCTTACTGCACATGAGAATGTGAGTTCAAATTCCCAGCACCTGCATAAAAAACTGAGCATGGTCAAAGTATAACTCCCTGATTGTTGGGGCAGAGGTAGAAGGCTCACTGGAGCTTGCTGGTCCCTATCCTAGCTCCGAGACAGACAATGTCTCTAAGGAATAATGCAGCCAGGTATGGTGGAACATGCCTTTAATCCCAGCACTTGGGAGCCAGCAGGCAGAACTCAGTGAGGGGCCAGCAGGTTTAAAGGAATACGGCATAGGAATAAAGCAGGGCACCCAACCTCCTCCAACCACCTTGACAGCATGGGTGTGCACAGACACGTCCAACACGCTCACACTACCCTCACCTTGACAGCACAGGTGTGCACAGACACGTCCAACACGCTCACACTGCCCTCACCTTGACAGCACGGGTGCGCACAGACACATCCAACACGCTCACACTGCCCTCACCTTGACAGCATGGGTGTGCACAGACACGTCCAACACGCTCACACTACCCTCACCTTGACAGCACAGGTGTGCACAGACACGTCCAACACGCTCACACTGCCCTCACCTTGACAGCACGGGTGTGCACAGACACGTCCAACACGCTCACACTGCCCTCACCTTGACAGCACGGGTGTGCACAGACACGTCCAACACGCTCACACTGCCCTCACCTTGACAGCATGGATATGCACAGACACGTCCAACACGCTCACACTGCCCTCACCTTGACAGCATGGATATGCACAGACACGTCCAACACGCTCACACTGCCCTCTTCCTCTGTGAGAGACTTCCCATGTGTACATGCATGCATGTGTGTGCATGTGTGTGTGTGTGTGTGTGGTTAAGATTATTTATGTATATGAATGTTTTGCCTGTATCTCTTTCTGTGTACCACATGCATGACTGTTGCCCATGGAGTCCAGGAAAGGGCACTGGATCTCCTAGAACTGGAGGCACAGAAGGTTGTGAGCTACCATGTTTGAAACTAAGTGCTGTAGAAGAGCAGTCAGTACTCTTAACCACTGAGCCAGCCCCCAACTGTATATTGAGTTTGTTGACCCTTTATCACGCACCTAATATAGACCTAATGGAACTCTCCCGGCACTTGGGGCAAAGGATACTCTTGTCTCTCGGAGTCTTCCCTTTCACACAGTCACTGATCACACAGTGGAGCCATCCATCTGCTGTGATGCACACTGTAGTTCTGGCACTCTGGAGATTGTTGAGTCAGAGGCCATTTGTTCTACATAGTGAGTTCCAGACCAGCCTGGGTTTCATACTGAGACTTGGGAGGGAAGGGGGGTGGGCACTGGGAAGTGAGACACGAGCCTGTCAGGAATGCTGCTACCCTCTTTTACCCTTGAGTCAGTTTTTTATTTTCTTTTTTTTTACTTTTGTGTTTAAGTATTTTGCTTGCATATACATTTGTGTACCCCATACATATGTGCCTAGTGTCCAGCTGATGTTACAGGCTGTGGTCCAGCTAGTCCAACAATGGCTGTCTACCAATGGAAAATCCAAGAATCCAGGAGTTGTTCAGTCCATGAGACTGGATATCTCAGCTGGTCTTCAGTGTGTGCTAGGATCCGGAAGGCATAGCCTTTAATGGCAGTGAAGGAATGGACTCACCGGCAAGAGCAAGTAAGCAAAGAGTGAGAGCTTCCTTCTTCCACATCCTTAGATAGACTACCAGCAGGAGGTGTGGCCCAGGTTAAAGATGGGTCTTCCCACTTCAAATGATTTAATTAAGAAAAAAAATCCCTCACAGGTATGTCCAGCCTCTAATTCCAGATATAATCAAGTTGACAACCAAGATTAACCATTGTAAGCTCAATACACAATCATGTTTTGCTTAATTTCCAGATGGAAACAATAACCAGCTCATAATTACACCTAAGACGATAGAACTATTTTTCATATAGCTGCAAACATAAATTCTAGACTAGGTGCAGGGACCCTTTGAGGGACATTTCTCGAGGCTTTTTTTTCTCTCGAGACAGGGTTTCTCTGTGTAGTCCTGGCTGTCCTGGAACTCACTCTGTAGACCAAGCTGGCCTTGAACTCAGAAATCTGCCTGCCTCTGCCTCCCAAGTGCTGGGATTAAAGGCGTGCGCCACCACTGCCCAGGACATTTCTCGAGGTAACTCAGGAGAACCACTGATATTCTCTTCATTGATGCTACAGTACGTGAAGAAATGAGCATTTGAAACATCACACCTTTAATCCCAGTACTTGCAGAGGCAGGCAGATCTTTTGAGTTCGAAGCCATTCTGGTCCATGACAGCCAGGGACACAAAGAAAAACCCTGTCTGGAAAAGCACATTTAAAAACAAACAAGAAAGAAATAGAAAACACACCACTATCTGTACCAACACTCTGTCTTAGTTAAGGTTGCTGTCACTGTTGCTGAAACACCATGACTAAAACACTTCCATATCACTGTTCATCATCAGTGGAAGCCAGGACCAGAACCTGGAGGCAGAGGCCATGGAGTGCTTGCTTATTGGCTTGCTTCCCATGGCTTGCTCAGCCAGTTTTCTTAAAGAACCCAGGGGTGGCCCCACTCACAGTAGCCTTGGCCCTCCCACATCAATCACTAAGAAAATGCCCTGCAGGCCTGTAGCCCAATCTTATGGAGGCAGTTTCTCAATCAGGGCTCCCTCAACCCCAGTAATGCTACCTTGTGTCAAGCTGACATAAAACCAGCCAGCACACACATTCTTAAGAAAACAACAGAATCTTGTCAATTATATTCCTCATTTCTACAACTGGTCAGGTAGCCACTGCTGGTATTTATTACCACCTACCGTGACTACCCAGTCTGTGTTCCCTCTACCCTGAGTGAGCACTTCAGTGGATCTTGATTCTTTTCCTGGAAGAGGGACATATGTCTTTGTTCCTGATGGGTCTGTGCCCTTTGTCATCCGGCCTAGATTAGGCTGTTGTAAGTTTCCCATTGTCTTTAATCACAGGACATGGTAGTACCAAGATATACCCTAAAAGATCTGCTTCACTCCAGACATACTCCCTCTTCCCTCCATTATGGAGCAGTCCAGTTTCTCCATGGTAATCTGGATGTATCTGCCCCCCGAACACTGTCCCCCTAACACTGCCATTCTTTTCTGAGCCTGATGGTTTAAGGGCATCAGAAGCCCAAGTGGCCAGGGGGATGTCTGAGCATCCAGTTCACTGGAATGTCCCTCCCATCTCTAAAACCAAAACTTTAGTTCCAGTAGACCTTAAGGTCACAGGAACAGGAAACAAAAAATTTCTTAGTGGGTCACTAGGAGTGATAGTGTAACTATTCCCTTTTCCACCCCTTGATCCCTGGGCCAGTGGACCCTGGCAATGGGAGAAACTGAACCACAGATTGGAGGTTGATTCAAAGCAGATACTGCCTTCTGGAGTAGTCTGTCTCAGACTGCTTCAAACTCATTGGTACTGTGTCTTCAAAAGGCCATTCCATCTGTCTGTCAAACTAGCTGCTCCAGGACTGTGGGAAACACTTCTCCACGTGTGAAGTGAGTACCTTGGTCAGAAACAAAACTGTGTGGGATACCATGATGGTAAATAAGACATTCTGTAAGTCCAGGGATGGTAGTTTTGGCAAGAGCATTATGTGCAGGAAAGGCAAATCCACAAAGACTAAGTATCTACTCCAGGAAGGACAAAACATCCTTTCCATGGAGGAAGTGGTCCAATGTAGTCAACCTGTCTCCAGGTCACAGCTGTAGCCATGTCGACTGTGGTGAGTGGCAGTGTGTGTGGTGGGGCCCAGACAGAACCTCTCCATCTCTGCCACCATGGCCACCTTGTTCATATGCCCAGTGAGCAATGACGGGGATGACTGGGAAAGAGGCTGCTGCTCATAGAGCAGATCATTCTTGACGGTTGAATGGCTTCTCTTCTGAAGTCACCTTTATGGGGTTTTTTGTTGTTGGTGGTGGTGGTAGTGGTGTTTTTTGTTTGTTTTGGTTTTTGAGACAGAAATATCTTCCCATCCTTCACCCATTTGGAGAGGCTATTTCAGGTGGCGAGGGTAGACAGACATCTGCTGAGGGAGAGAGCACCTCCTCAGGTGAGAGAAACCATGAGAATCTGAGGGCTCAAAGTTCTCAGCCTCACTAGGGCCCTCCCACACACCTCCATCCCAAATTACAGGGTCCCAGTCTTTGACAATTAATGCCCTTTAACTGCTGACACCCTCTGGGGCTGGGACTTTTTTGTTTTGTTTTTAATTCAGCCAGTCTTATAATGAGTACTTCCTTTGATTTTCTGCAACCTGAACTCTCTGGCTGCTGAGAGAAGATTATCTTTCAGGGTACACTTAGAGCCCTTTTAGACTGTGCACACGTGGAGCTGGTCAATTTCATCGCTAAATTCACTGTTGTTCTCTGCAGTATTCTGAGATTTTAGAAGTTGGTTATTTTTTTTTTATCAGTGCATTATTTTCCTTTGCCAGTTTTTCCAGAGATAAGGAGCAACCAACCAGAATCATTACCCCCCCACACACACACAAATAGTCAAAGTTTTATATAGAGAGTTGCCAAATGCATTGTCTCTCACAGTTGTCGGATTGGGATAATCAGATGCATTTAACACCTTTGTAAAATAGCTCACACCATGGGCTCTCAGTACTCACCAGGCTCCCAGGAGAGACAATAGCAAATGGAGAGATATCGGTAACTGTAGGTGTTAGTTAGCAAATTGGAAAGCCTATTCCATATTCATCCTTCTGTTGCTCTAGAACCACTTCTGGTATCAAAATGTGTATTAGGGTTCTCTAGAGGAACAGAACTAATTGTGTGTGTGTGTGTATGTATATATTTGTGTGCGTATGTATGTATGTATATATTTGTGTGTTGGTGTGTGTGTATGTATATATTTGCGTATGTATGTATGTGTGTATATATGTATGTATATAGTTGTGTGTATTTCTGTGTATGTATGTATATATTTGTGTGTGTATATGTATGTATATATTTGTGTGTGTGTGTGTTGTATGTATTTGTGTGTGTGTATAAAGGGGATTAAAGTAGCTTACAGGCTGTGGTCCAGCAAGTTCAGCAATGACTGTCTACAAACAGAAGGTCCACAAATCCCGCAGTTGTTTAGTTCACGAGGCTTCATGTCTCAGCGGGCCTTCTGTATATGCTGAAATCCTGAAGAAGTAGCCTCTAATGCCAGAGGGAATGGACTTGTCAGTGAGAGTGAGGGCTTGCTTCTTCCATGTTCTTTATCTAGGCTGTCACCAGGAAATGTGGCCCAGAGTGAATCTCCCCACCTTAAAAGATCTGGATCAAAGGTGGATCTTCCCACCTCCAAAGGCCCAGATTAAAAGTGAGTCTTCCCACCTCCAGCTATCTAAACCAATCCCTCACATGTGTACACAACTGCTTTGCTTTTCGTTAATTACAGATATAGTCAAGTTGTCAACCAGGAGGAGCCATCACAGCTCCCCTGTCACCCATACCGTCCTCATGGCTGTGCAAGAGCTGGGAGGATCACTCAGCCGTTCAGAGCTGGTTCTTCTGGGGGACTGGAGTTTAGTTCCCAGCACCTGGACTAGGCAACCGACAGACACCTGTAACAACAGCTTCATAGGATCTAATGCCCTTTTCTGGTCACACATATCTTAATTTAAAAACAAACAAACAAACCTCTCCCTTAAGATGACCTCCTGCCCTCTACCTCCTGAGAGCAGAGATATTACCAATCTGAACTACCACCTGGTTTATTCAGTGCTGGGAGATAGAACCATTCCTGTGATAAGCAAGGTGACTCCATCAACTGAAGTTGTCACCAGCTTCATAGATTTTTGGGACAGTTGGGGGATAGGACAAATACTCATTAGTCTAACCTAAAAAGTACTTACTAGTATTAGGGAAGATTCATGTGGCAGAATAGAGATGAGTGTGTAATCACAATAGCAGAGAGTACTAAGACCTAACGAGACAACAAAGGACAGCTTTTTGAGAAGTGTTCTTTGCAGACCAGAGTGGCCTGCAGACGACAGCTTGCATCCTGTCGCCTGCTGTTACTTTACAGCAGTGGATTGCAGTCTTGCCCCTTGGTGGCTTTCAGTGCCCAGGATGGGACATTACATCAGCAAAGCTGAAAATACTTAAATCTTTTACTGAAATGAAATCTTTTACTAAATGTAAAGGCAGGGGAACAAGAAAGGATGGGGATAGGATTGGTGGTTTTAAATGTTGAAGTCAGTGAGGCCAGTCCTGCAGATAAAGGTTTGCCACTAATCTTCACCTGGGTTTGATCCCCAGAAGCATAAAGGTGGAAGGAGAAAAACAGCTCCATAACATCGTCCTCTGTTCTACAGGTCATACACAGATACAGTAATAAAACATTCACTTCAGTATATTTGAAGAATCAGAACACTTTTGTCCAAATAAATCCATGTCCAATTTACATTTCCCTCATTTTCCCAAGAAAAAAGGATTTGTGTGCATGTATCTGTGTGTGGGTTTGTGCACAGGTACAGGTGTCTGTGTGAGAGTCTGAGTGGATCTGAACACAAGTACGTGTGTGTGTGTGTGTGTGTGTGTGTGTGTGTGTCTGCATACAGTGTAAGTGGGTGTTGGTCTGTGCACAGGTGTAGGTGTATGTGTGTGTGGGTCTCTGCACACGGGGTAGGTGTCTGGGTGTTGGTCTGTGCACAGGTGCA